>CM062809.1:1002999878-1003665984 GCA_031772625.1 Pinus tabuliformis | reverse complement strand
TCACCCTCCAAAGGAAGGATGAATCCCAGAGGCTACCTGCCCGATTACAGACTCTGCCTGAAGAAAAATTAGAATGTAAACACTTCCTGAATAGTAAAAGATCTGATGATCAATCCTCGCTTGATATCCTGTAAAAATCTCTTCTACAAATCAAGCTGCTCCGAACCATGTAGAAACTTTTTTTTCTACAATTATCTAGCTCTGATACCATGTAGAAATTTTGAATAATTTTAACACATATTCAATGAGATTATCCTGATCATGTACTAATGCGGAAAACATACACAATACATAAGCTCCTCTACGTTGATCAAGAATATAGCAACATCAATAACAATAAAACATCAAGAGCATTCACACATTAACACAGTATGTATCACAAGGAAAGCATCTCGCTAAAAACCCACACTATCTGTATATTAATTATTGAGTCATGTAACATTACACAGCATAATACTTCTCACAAGTATCTCCACCTCTGTTACACACAATACAGCTCAATCTGATCTCCAATCTCTTCCACTGCTTGCCTGCCTCCACTGCTCAATACCTGCTCAAGAACTGATGAGAATTGCTTCCCAAACTCGATTTTCACCTGCAAAATAGTCACTCACCCTTTGTGGACGTGAGCAAAGGCTAAAATGCGGGCCAAATACGTGAGCAAACTCATTGCATACTCAATCCTTTGATTGTGCAAGATCTGGTGCACAACTATAGTCACAACTAATAGCAATCTGATTCTCTACCACCTGTCCCTGTTGAACTGAACATGCACTGACATGCAACTGAGTTAACTGATGTATTCTTTAGTTGTATTATGAGTTAATAATTATTTTAACAACTCATCATTAGTCTATCTTCAGTTAGACTAACTACAACCAGTTTAACTAAGTTAAACTGAACACAACTCCATCAACTGTACCTCCAGTCCACTAAACTCAACTCACTTGAGTTCTAACTGAAGTCATGCATGCAACAACTCAACTGACTCATAAGAAAAACGAATTTCCTTCTGACAGCTGCATGTGCCACTTCCGTAGCTCAAACTGAAGTGCTCCAAGAGAATAAGATTAAGTTTAATAGTCCAAATATTATTGTGAGATAATAGTATTTGACTTTTCTATTTTTGACAGCCAGTCTAAAAATAGACTTGATCACTCACACTGTGATCACTCACACTTTCATTAAAAATAGAAGTCCATCTATTTTCCCAACTTGATCAATCATCCATAAACATAGACATGATCCATATGTCTAAAAATAGACTTGCGCCAAAAATAGCGCGGGCCCACTTAGTGAAGGCGACTCTTTTCACTAAGCTACATCATCTTGTTGCAATCTCAACACTCCCTCTCGACAAGATATGGATTATCAGCAACCCTATCCTGCCTCGGTGGTACTCGAATTTGCTCCTGGTGAGAGCCTTTGTCAGAATATCAGCATCCTGATCCTCCGTTGGAATGTACGAAAGTAACATGATCCTCCGCTGCACACAATCTCTGATATGATGGTACCTGATGTCAATATGTTTAGATCTATCATGAAATACAGGATTAGCCGAGAGTTTAATGCAACTCTGGTTATCACAGTAAATCACAGTAGGATCCAAATGAGAACCGAACAAACCAACCAGGATCTTCCTCATCCATATAGCCTCGCATGCAGCCAAACTTGCTGCCATATACTCGGCCTCCGCTGAACTGAGTGCCACAGATCTCTGCTTCCTGCTGTACCAAGAAACTGCTGTCGATCCGATACTGAAGACCCCTCCTGATGTGCTCTTTCTATCTGTTGGGCTCCCTGCCCAATCTGCATCCGTGAAGCCACATAGCTTCACCTCATCCTCCTGTCTGTACCACAAACCATATCTCGATGTGCCTCTCAAGTAGCGCAAAACATGCTTGCCCGCCTTCCAGAAGAGCTTGGTAGGCTTAACCATAGCTTGTGAAAGCTGGTTAACTGCATAGCATATATCAGGTCGTGTATTGACCAAATACATCAGCGACCCCACCAACTGTCGATAAACAGTGGCATCCACTTCTTCTCCCGAAGTGGCATCCTCCTTCCTCCAACCTCCAGGAAGAGGAGTATCAACAGGCTTGCAGCCATGCATGTTGAACTTCTCCAGTATCTCCCGAGCATACTTGCCCTGAGAAACAAACAGTCCACCACTGCGCTGCCATATTTCCAATCCTATAAATAGTGAAGGAGGCCCAAATCCTTCATCTCAAACTCTGTAGCAAGATCCTTCTTGCATGACAGTATCAACAGCTCATCACCCGTTAGAATCAAATCATCAACATACAGTACAATGATAAGCAACTTACCCTCCACCACAATCTGGTATAGGTTCGGATCCACCTCGCTCTTGGAGAATCCAAGTCCTGTGAAATAGCTGTCTATCCGTGTGTACCAAGCACGTGGTGCTTGCTTCAACCCATACAGCGCTCTCTTGAGCCTGCACACATGCGACTCGCTGCTGAAGACTTCAAAGCCTTCGGGTTGCTCAATGTACACCTCCTCCTCAATGACTCCGTTGAGGAACGCAGTCTTCACATCCATCTGATGAATGTGCCATCCCATCTGCGCTGAGAGAGCAAGAATCGTCCGTATGGAAGAATACCTTACGACAGGTGCAAAGGTCTCCTCATAATCGATCCCCTCAATCTGTGAAAAGCCTCGGGCAACAAATCTTGCCTTGTACTTCTCCACACTCCCGTCAGCTGCCTGCTTAACTTTGTAGATCCATCTCGAACCTACCACTGATTTCCCTTCCGGTCTAGGAACAATCTCCCATGCACTGTTTCTGACAATAGAATCATACTCTTCCACCATGGCGTCTACCCATGCGGGATCCTCCACAGCTTCCTCGAAAGAGGATGGCTCAGTCACAACACACTTGCTCATAAGAGCCATGTATCCAGTGTACCGATCAGGTGACTGTCTCTGCCTGCGTTGGGCTGTAGGTGGTCCTACAACTTTCTCTGCATCTTGAGCCAGTCGCTCAGCTTCTGTCAAGCACTTTCACCCTCTGATGGTTGGCGCTGCATGAGTGGTCTCTTCCACTCCATGAACCTCGTCCTGTGGCTGATCCACGTCCTGAAGCTCATCCTTAGGAACTAATAGCTCCTCATCTGCATGCAAGTGTAGCTCCCTCTCAAGCGAACACTTCATGGCTTTCTCCTCCTAAAATTTTATATCCCGTCGCACAACAGTTTTACCACTGTCTGGCAAATACACACGATAGTTGTGGGGCGTATCAGTGTACCCCACAAATATCCCAACCTCTGCAGTCAGTTCCAACTTCTTTATGGCATCCTTCGTCACATGCATGTAAACGTTAGCACCAAAAATCCTCAAATGAGAAATATCAGGCTTCTTACCAGAATAAGCCTCCTCGGTGTACTCATGCCAAGTATCCTATGAGGACAACGGTTCTGCACATAAACTGCTGTATTGCATGCTTCCACCCACAAGTGAAGGGGTAGGCCCTGATCATGCAACATTGCCCGTGCAGCACCCACAATCGTTCTGTTCTTCCGCTCAGCTACCCCGTTCTGCTGTGGGTTATGGGGAGCTATGAGCTCTCTACGAATCCCTTCTGTCTTGCAGAAATCCTTGAACTCGTCCGAGATGTATTCACCACCATTATCGCTCCTAAGAGCCTTCACCTTCTTCCCCGACTCCTTCTCGACCAGTGCTTTGAATTCACAGAACTTTGAATATGTCTCGCTCTTCTTCTGCATGAAGAAGATCCAGCACTTACGAGAGAAATCATCAACAAAAATCACATAATACCTGTGTTTTGCTGTCGAAGCAACTGAGAAAGGTCCACACATGTCTGTGTGAATTCTCTCAAGGATCGTCGTGGCGCGACTATCCTTCTCGTGAAAGGTGGCTTTCACAAACTTCCCCAAAGTACACCCCTTGCATTGATCTGACTGCGCAAGTGTGCCTTTAGGAATCCCTGTAGTGATCTGCTGCAGTATCTTCAAGGCTCCATGGTGAAGGTGACCCAATCTCCTGTGCCACAACTTGCCATCATCCCGGCTCACCAATCCTTCTGCCTTGCCTGCCATTGCTGCGCATCCATCTACATGCAACTGATAAAGGTTCCTCACTCGAACCCCTATCTTCCGGGTCTCACCAGTTGTCTTGCTGCGCAGGAAGGCCTTTCCCTTGCTGAAAACAACATCATACCCCTTGTCTTCTAACATCGCCACTGAGATGAGATTCTTCTTCAATCCTGGAACATGCATGACTTCCTTCAATACAAAGGGTTTACCAGACTCCCTCTCAAAGGAAATGGTACCGATACCGGTCGCACTGTATCTACCATCATCGCCCATCTCGATGTGCACTCCAAGATCTTTGTCCTCCAGATCAGAGAACAAATCTCTATCTCCCGTCATGTGAAAAGACGCACCACTGTCCAAGAACCACACTGATCCCATCACACTTGAAACCAAGCATGCGATCAATGAAAAATCAAGCTCAAACTGAGAAGCTAGGGCCTCTCCCCCTGCAGATCCAGCAGCTTGCTTGTTCTTCTTCTTCTGCGGACAATTTGTGGCATAGTGTCCGTGCTGGTGACAGTGAAAACACTTCACCTTGGACATATCCTGCTTCTTGCCTTTCGCACCGGAATGAGAAGCTTTCTTGTTCTTCCCTTCTTTGCTTTGGCAACCAAAGCGCAATTCTCTTCATCAGATACCTTTGATGAAGATCCATTCTCACCTTTATTGTTACTGAGTTTATCCTTGAGCGCCAGGTCGCTCTTGCTTTGGAATAACATTTGCAATCCGTTGAAAGACATTTCAACAACACTGCTGCAAATTCGATTTTCCACCAGCTCCAAACTCAACTGCTTCCGATCTAGAATTCGTGAGAACAAAATATTTCTCGTACAGAGATGGACTGTATGGGCTTTTACCGGATATTTCACCTTCCAAAGGAAGGATGAATCCAGAGGCTACCTGGCCCGATTACAGACTCTGCCTGAAGAAATAGAATGTAAACACTTCCTGAATAGTAGATCTGATGATCAATCCTCGCTTGATCTCCTGTAAAAATCTCTTCTACAAATCAAGCTGCTCCGATACCATGTAGAAACTTTTTCTACAATTATCTAGCTCTGATACCATGTAGAAATTTTGAGTAATTTAACACATATTCAATGGAGATTATCCTGATCATGTACTAATGCGGAAAACATACACAATACATAAGCTCCTCTACGTTGATCAAGAATATAGCAGCATCAATAACAATAAAATATCAAGAGCATTCACACATTAACACAGTATGTATCACGGGGAAAGCATCTCGCTAAAAACCCCACACTATCTGTATATTAATTATTGAGTCATGTAACATTACACAGCATAATACTTCTCACAAGTATCTCCACCTCTGTTACACACAATACAGCTCAGATCTGATCTCCAAATCTCTTCCACTGCTTGCCTGCCTCCACTCTCTCCTGCTCAATACCTGCTCAAGAACTGATGATAATTGCTTCCCAAACTCGATTTTCACCTGCAAAATAGTCACTCACCCTTTGTGGACGTGAGCAAAGGCTAAAATACGGGCCAAATACGTGAGCAAACTCATTGGCATACTCAATCCTTTGATTGTGCAAGATCTGGTGCACAACTATAGTCACAACTGATAGCAATCTGATTCTCTACCACCTGTCCCTGTTGAACTGAACATGCACTGACATGCAACTGAGTTAACTGATGTATTCTTTAGTTGTATTATGAGTTAATAATTAGTTTAACAACTCATCATTAGTCTATCTGCAGTTAGACTAACTACAACCAGTTTAACTAAGTTAAACTGAACACAACTCCATCAACTGTACCTCCAGTCCACTAAACTCAACTCACTTGAGTTCTAACTGAAGTCATGCATGCAACAACTCAACTGACTCATAAGAAAAACGAATTTCCTTCTGACAGCTGCATGTGCCACTTCCGTAGCTCAAACTGAAGTGCTCCAAGAGAATAAGATTAAGTTTATAGTCCAAATATTATTGTGAGATAATAATATTTGACTTTTCTATTTTTGACAGCCAGTCTAAAAATAGACTTGATCACTCACACTGTGATCACTCACACTTTCATCAAAAATAGAAGTCCATCTATTTTCCCAACTTGATCAATCATCCATAAACATAGACATGATCCATATGTCTAAAAATAGACATAGTCTAAAAATAGACTTGCGCCAAAAATAGCCTGCGGGCCCACTTAGTGAAGGCGACTCTTTTCACTAAGCTACATCATCTTCTTGCAATCTCAACACCTGGTCCCCAAAAAATTCTGAACAAATAGATGAGCAGATCTCTTCTTGGAAAAGCATTTCAACACGTGAAGCATATGAAGAAGAATCTGAATGGAAATCCTGAATGTTTTGATCTTCTGCGGTGTGAATGTACTGTAGGTCATCTTCATATGATATGATAGCTAGGTTTTCATGTTCCTTATTACATTCATTAATCATAAGAAAAGCAACTTCAGATGATTCTTGAAACTCAGGCATGACGTCTCTATCATCTATCATAAATTCATCCAGAGAAACTTTTTCACCTACTTGAACAAAGATATCCTCTTGCTGTTCATGAATTGGCTGGATTACCTTGGTAGGAAGGTTGTATTCTAATGAGATGAGGGCAGTTAAGCCTGTAACTCTGCCTTCTTTGTTTGAGGCAGCCTCAACAATGCAATTCTCTTCTATGAGATCCGGAACAACATGTTTTTCCTCATCACAATCCGTCTCTCGATCTGGTTTATCATCATCATTTTCAGAGATTGGAACATCATTTTCCTGCGTATCCTCATTTGTTTCAACCAGATCTGAAATAGTACTTCTTTTTTTCATCATTTTCGGTCATATGGAAATCTTTAACCTGTTGATTTTGATCCTGCTGCAAAGTTTCCTCTAAGAATTCTCTAAACTGCTGAAACGGATTTTCGTACAATGCTTCCATGATTTCTTCGTCCATAAAATTATCATCTTCATAATATTTCTCAAGGCCTTCAATAAAACTATGAACATGGCTACAACAGTTCTGAACTAAAGTCAAGGAAGGATATGATTCTTTGTGCCTTTCAAGGAAAACTGCATGAAAATCCTTTAAACAATAAATAAAAGCAGGTGGCAAACTTTCATACCAAGATCGGGCTTCGTCTTCCAGGGTAGCCATAAACATTTTCATTAAACAGTCTTCAGGAAAATTGATCTTTAACCTATGCACATGAATGTGAAATTTCACCAGATGAAGAGCAGCATCATTACCTTCCACATTTCTAAACACAGGCAAATTCTTTGACCAATCTACCTTGGGCATTTTATTTGGAAAACTTGGGATGTGATCTCGGCTCATGGGAGCGTATCTTCTTGCAATCCATTACATCTTGAAAATGTCAAAGCTACTGATCCCTCTACAATGGAGTCACCATGAAGGATTGATTGTTGAATTCTTTAGTGAATGGAGTCTCCAAGTGAATTATTTCAGTCGTCTTCTTATGTCTGATCATTGTTCACCATCAACATCAGCTCTGAACTTGAGATATGTACTGGGGCAAAAAAATCTACAAGTAAACCATTTTATCCCCAGTATGGACGCCACTATGTTAGCGCTCGAATCTGCCTCAGGCTGAAAGAGGCAAAACTCGAGGCAACATCAGACCAAGCTCAGTCTCGTAGCTAGCCCTACGAGGACAGGAGAGGGCTCTCTCCAGTCAATCTCGATAAAATGAGCAATAGGGTGCAAGATGACTAAAATTGGGCACTGATTTTAGGCAAGTAAATAGGTAGGACAAGGGTATTTTGATAAATGACTGGGTTTTCTGGGTAGCGAGGGATTAAGGGAAAGCATGAACAGAGAAGTTAAATCAAAGACACGGATTATCTCCTGAGGCAAGATAGGAAAGAGATTTAACATCAAATTCGAAATACTGTGGAGTGGGTGAACTGTTGAGAGGTTGACAAGGGCATAGAAGATGAATCCTTGTCAAACAGAAGAAAACATTAAATATGAACACTTTCCCAAGACAGAGCAATAAATTGGATTCTGCCTTTCTCACTTAAAAGTATTCATTTAGAAATGATTATGAAATGAAATGGAAACATAACCAAGCTACATATGAAACAAAGGAAGAGGCAAATGTTAAATTCACACCACAAGAATCTCAGGGGGTCAGAGTTGTATCTTTTCATTAAGTCCCTGTCAAAATTGTACAGTGAAGTTTTCCTTCACAGCTCTCCCACTGTTTTCCAGAACTCAGAACCCTTTACAAATGATTTTTTATGCAATAAATAAGCTTTATTGTGGGAAAATGGAACGACCCAAAGTGGGGGTTATTTAATCATTGTTAACAGAAATAAAAAGCCAACTATCTATTCTGAAGAAAGGAGCGTTACACTTGAAAACTATTTGATAGCCCACGAAGAGGCAACACCTGTAGCGTAGATATTTTTAATCATAACTGAAGTCCAACAATAGGCTGTCTGTTCCTATTTCTCTACCCTGGTAGATGTCTTTGATTTAAATTTTGGCTTTTTGGTTTCCGACTTTTCGCCTTCCCTTATATTATGGACTGAAAATGTGTTTTTCTAGAATTTGATCTATCCCTCTCACTGATACTCCACTCAAGATTTCTTCTAAGACCGAAATGGAACCAACTTCAAAGAGTCTCAATTAAGTTCAGATGATATTTCTTCTCTCATTCTTTATGACTGAAACCAGTATTTGACCCAAAGAAAAAGTCAAGTTTGGTAATGCATTTATTTTATCGAACTTACACCCAAACTACAGGGTACTTAAGAATTTGTTGCAACTGAATTATGCTTGTAGCAGCGCATTCTCTCCACTGAGGCACACATCAGAAATTGTTCGACTCGTCTCTTTAAAATCAAACTACTGTAGAAAAGTGTCTTTAAATAGCGCGAGGAATCTTGGATTTCATTTTTGGTTAGAAAATTTGGAAGTGAACCATATTGTTGGTAATCACATTTCCAAAAGATTACTGCAAGCAAAAAAAAATGCCTTTGTTTGTGCCATCAATCCGTAGAAAATCATACCCCTTGCTTCTTACTTCCTCCTAAATAATATTAAGCATTTTTCGAGTCTGAGAAAAGACTAGCACTCGATGGTCCTCCGCGATGAGCTTATCCAGCAGTGCCATCAAGAAAACAATTTTGCAGGATGCATTTCCATGTTTCTTCTCTCCATTTTTCGCCATTGTCCTTTCTTGAATCTCTCTCCACAGGATTAATGCCTCACCCGGATTTCGAGCTTTTGCATAACCATTCACTAGACTTCCATATGTGGCTACAGTGGGATGCAATTTCTGCTCTTTCATCTGTACGAAAATATTTTTTGCATCGTCCATCAAACCTACTCTACTGTAACTTTCTATCAACATGTTCCAAGCGACTATATCTACTCTCACCCTAGGGTCTTTCTACATTTCCTCGAACATTGTTTCTGCATGCCTTGTCTGACTATTGCAAAGGCCTTCATCAATGTGGTATAACTGATAACTGATGGAGGAATTGCAGCCTCCCTCATCTCATTGAAATATGTAAGATCTCCTACATTTTCATCAACGCCAATGCAACCATTTATCAACGTATTATACAAGACAACATCAGGAGCAATCCCTGCCTCCTTTATGTCCTGCACCAAAGCTTCGTCTTTATGCATCTGACCTAATCGGCAGTAGCCATTCAACAGAACATTATAAGTGATGAGATTTGCAGGAACTTTTTTGGTGGCCATTTCCTGAAGGACTTTGCGCGTTTCATCCATCAAACCCATTCGAACAAAAGCTGAAATTGTAGTTGTATAGGTCACTTCATCTGGGTGGCTCTTGGAGTCATCCTCAATCTGCATTGCCCTCAGCATCTGCAATACATCATCCAATCTTCCTTTTTTCATATACCCTTTCATTAAAATAGTGTATATCTGTGAATTGGGTTTGTAACTCCTTGGCAATAACAAGTTTGCAATAGAAACAGAGGGCTCTTTTATTTGGTCCTGAGAGGACTTATTCTGCTGTGAAAGGCTGGCTTTAGTGTGTTGGTTCTGACTGAAAGTTTCCTTAGAATCAATAAGAACTTCATTAGTAGGCCCAACTTCTGCATTGATTCCCCTTAAGACAGCACAGATATCTCTCCTGCCGCAGCGACTTCCGCGTGCATCTCTTCTTCCTCGGTAACACCTACTCCCTTGATCATAGATTCCATTCCTTCTGCTATGTCATCAGCTGCTCTCTTTGTCAATAGTCCAAGATGGTCACATATCTTTTTCAATATCGTTAAAGCAGCCAGAGTCGAACCTTTAACTGACGAATGAGTTGTTTCATTATTCAAAAATGTTGTGCACAATCACCGCTGGCATGCTTGCTTCAATAAGGGAACCGAAATTCTCTGCTCCAAAGGCATAGTGTAAAATAACTTTATCTCTTGTTTGAAGGTGTGAGAATATACAATGATGTTGTGCGTGTATTTTCAGGGCCATCATTGTTATTTGACTGCGTTCTAATTGTGACTGCGTTCTATATTTCCCAATGACGAAGTAACAAGCTTTGACCATCTGGAGTTGCAACAAGAGAATTGGATTCGTTGTAATGTTTGTGGCACAATTCAGCGTTGGGAGGCTATGTACGTCACGCGCGCGCCTAGTGCGCCGCGTCAGTGCAAAAAATACACTATGGAGGAGCGCCCAATGCGCCGCGCGGCCTATGTGCGTCGCGCTCTAAGCCAATGCGCTGCACAGACTTATAACACAGTCTTAGTCTCAAAAAAAATAAAATCACCAGTTTTTCCCTCTCTCCATGAGACTTGCAGACAATTGCGAGCATATTCTCCTCACAGATGTTATTAACTAATTTGTTTGATGTACACGGAACTAATTGTAGTTCCTTCCCACTAGTGACAGCGTGAACATTGCGAACAGGATTTGTCAAGGGGGGCATGCCTTGACTTGGAAATCCTGGAACAACACTTGACAATGGACGAGGATTCTAAATTGAAGGTAAATCACTCTGTGGATCTTCTCTTTTTGACTTATTCTTTCCTTGATATCCAATTTTATCACCATTCTCTCTCCAGAAATCAAGATTCATCTGCTTGAGTCTTGACTCCAACCGTATGAGGACTGCAGTTTTTTCAAAATCCTGTTTATCATGTGTAGTTTCTATGAAGTTTGCTTCAAGAAAACCTACTACACCTCTTCCTCTACTACTATTGTCTTGCCAAACCTTCCAAAATGGCATAATAAGCCGATTTTTATGATAAATATTGAACCTGTGAACATTAATGAGAGGAGCTTCCTTTGTAAATCCTATTGTTTTTGCAACCGATACCTCTTTCATCCCAACACCAAGTTGTGGCTTGTAGATTGTTACTTTGGAAAATTTTAGATCATCAGCTAAACTATGATATTCAACCGGCTTTCCCCTTAGAATGATTTGAAAATTTGGCATCTTCCTCAGATAAAGAATAGATGCATAGGCACGTAATGAATATAAATGACGGTAAGAACTATGTGACTGAATCAATTCAGTAGCATGTTTTGTTCCTGACTTCAGTCCACCTCGCAATCTTATATCCTCCTTATCTGTGTCAAAATCAAGCTCCAGGATGCCATCATCATTAAGCGAAAGGTTGTAAACAATAATTTTTGTTCCATGAGGACCAGTGTCATCGAACTGCTTCATAAGCTCAGTTTGTGATGCATAGGGAGACCACTGCAATATTGTGGCCAAGTTTTTTGTCCAAGTACTTTCTGTGCTGCAAACTAACATTCTAGGTCCTTCAGGATCTGATGGAAGCTAAAAATCGACCATTGGAACAATGATGTCATCCTGCCCACTTTTCCTCAAGAACGTATAGGAAAGGAGCCCAATACTCTGTGTTGATGAGCTGCCATAAGAACTTCGGGTGAAAACAATAGCATCTGCTCCTAGCCTCATCGTGCTTGTTTTGAAACCATTACCATATTGTCCAATGGTAGTATTTGTGTTCTTCATGGAGTATCCCAAGCTCATGCACCGCCGGATGCATTCAGGATCCATACCCCCTCCATCATCCTGAAAAAGTAAAG
Source organism: Pinus tabuliformis (assembly GCA_031772625.1). NCBI lineage: Eukaryota > Viridiplantae > Streptophyta > Pinopsida > Pinales > Pinaceae > Pinus > Pinus tabuliformis. The sequence continues at coordinate 1,003,653,866 of CM062809.1, read as the reverse complement.
CGTGGTTGTAATCTCGTGGGTTAAAACTTTTGTCTGCTTTAACATAAGTTGCACCATTTTGGATCTCATCAACTGCATTATCAAGAAGCTCTGCAATCGCTCCAAATGCCCATTTGTGGGAGGTTGTATTAGAATGAAGAAATTTAGGGTGTACACGAACATGGTCCATTCCACTTGTTATAGTTCTTTTTTGTGTAGATTGGACATCATAATCGCCTGCTCTCCAAAACTGGTGATTTCTCGGGCAAGAAATTCAGACTGATTTGGCATTGAAGAGATGACTGGACGTATGCCTGTGGTTTGATCATTTGCTATCAATGCCTGACTTGTTTGACTGACAAGACTGAGTCTAACACCCAGAACGAATATTATCCCCCCCAACTCGAGTTTGATCTAAGCCCTCTGATAATGGAGCTTTCCTATATCTTTGAGGTGGTGGACCCTCCTCTTTAGGAGAAAAATTTAGTAGTATTGTTGAATGATAGATAGTTTGGTAAACCACAATGAATATATGTTTATTATTTAATCAACTAATTTTAGACACCCTTATGGCCAACTAGACTCAAACCAAACAACATGAACTATAAATTACCTAAGAGATTCAACAGGAAAACCAATTAAAAAATCTACCTCCTGAAATCCAAGACACTTAAGGCCAACAATCCCCCAAGTACCATGAATTAACAAAGGACTAGAGAAATCGTTATCCCAACCTCTTATATCAACCTTAACCAGTGAAAATGACCTTGATGTGACTGAGCATCGATATGGTGATTTACATCTACCTCAGGTACCATGGGTACTTCCACCCATAGTCACCTAGGTAAGATCCCTAGATGATAGCGCATTATGTTTACCACTTCACAATCAAACAACCAACAAGGCATGTATGATTGAAACCATATGCATAAGGACAGTAAATAATCCTGAAACCTCCCAAGATATTTCTCGGATAATCCATACACCTCCCAAAGAGATCCCATTGTAACACATATAATTTAGTGAAAACCGATAGCCCAAGAGTGGGGATGTCACTCTTCAAGTTCTCGATGTGATTGTGTACTTAAATCCTATGTGAGAGGATTTTCCTGACAAGCATCTGACATGAAAATGGATTTAAACTCATTAGTATATCTAGTTTCAGTTGCTTAGCCTTGAAGAGTGTCATCTCCAAATCCTACTCCAAGGCTCTACAACCCCAGGCTAATGTTTGTTTTCTATAACCGAAAATGTTTAATCAATTTTATTAAAACTTTATTTTAGGTTGTTGATTACTTAAGGGTATGGAGTGCAACTGAGATGGTGTGAAAAAAGACTTGATACCAATCCAAAAATGCAACTATATGACAAATGCAATTTGTTTCCAATTTTTTGAAAAGTAGCTAAGGAAAGAGAAGGAATGTCTTTCTTTTTCCAACAAAAAACCAAACCACATTCACCCTCAATAATATTTTTGATACTCTCCAAGTTCAAAATACTAACTTGTCCACTAAACAACTTATGACACCAAATAAACACTCTTAAACAATGTCAAAGAAAGAGCACCAACAAGCACTCAAAATATTGAAACTAAGGCTTTGCAAAGAAAATAATGAACTATGGCTTATCATTGTTGGACAAAAAAAAAATCTTAGATTCAAAAAAAGTTTCAATTCATGGTTCAATGCACATAGACAACAAGAAATACCAACAATGACCTATGCAGGAAAACAATTCAATCCATAGACAAAGGAAACAAGACTTGAGAGGTCACACAACTCATATTTCTTTATGGTCCAAACAAGTGAAAAAATCACAAATACTCACCAAACCACCCAAATCAAGTTTACAATGTCAAAAAAAAGCACAAGTGTCAATCACTACTAAAATCAAGTGGACTGAACATGCAACCTTGACACAATCAACCAAAATTGCAAAAGAACTAAAAGATCCCACAAATATAAGGACAATTCAACCATATATGCAACCAATCTAATGTCATCCAAATCCTCTTCCATGGAGCTTGCAGTAAACCCTAATAAAATCCAATCAACAGGAAGTAGTTTCTCCCAAACAATTCACAACAAGGGTACCTAGTTGATACAAAGGATATTCCTAGGGATTGACCATCTATATTAGTCTCTTTTTAAACCACTTATAGGGAGTGACCATGATTGGGTAGCAAAGGCCTCGCGTAACGGTTTTGGGGCTCAAGGCCCACAATTTGGGGTAATAGTATGGTAAAGGCTCCGCGAGGTGCATGGAGTGCGAATTGTAGTGAGTCAAGTCAAAGGATTGTCCGCCTGAAAATAATGTAAGAAAATAGAAAGCAAGTCAGCCTGCCCATGGTCTACAGACCATGGGAATGTATAAATAGAGTAAGGCTCTAATGTTAGAAGTCAGTTTTTGGTTTTGATCTTGAATGTTATGGGTTTATGAAGGGAATATTCTATCTATGTCTGTAAGTCTGAGTCGAGGGTGTTAGTAGAAAGATAGAGGCTCTGTAGCTGTGTGCGCAGAGGCCTGGTAGAATCCGCAGCTATGTGCGCAGACCCCTGCAGCAGAGTGCGCACGGCGGATCTGGTTGTATTGACAGAAGATAATTAAAGATAAGAGTTTCTGAATAAGTTGTGTGTTTTATCGTGAATATATCTAGTTGCTTATGTTCTGAATTTATGCATATTTATGATTGTGCGCCCTAGTTATTACTGTTAAATGTTTGCTTAAAGACTTTAAGAGATAGATCTGAGCGATAATAAACACATATAATAATAAGAACCTAGGAAGAGCTCGTCGCCAATCTACGCAAAGCAACGCAGAGCAACACGAGTGCACAGATCGATTCATGACCCGTCCCAACCTCATCCAGACATCCCTAGGGTGCGGAAACCTAGTTCCAACACCCTCCCATGCTACCTCGGGTGAGACTTCAGTTCACGCTCCGCAGACTGTTGCCGAAAGGGCCAATAGTGCGGGATTTGTTTGGCTAATAGCTCTTCCGAACCTGGGTCAGGCCCTAACAAGCCAACAACGAACCTCTAGGACTAATATTTGAAAGATAACATGACTCAGATATAATCAAGAGGAGAATGGAATCATATAGATAATATAGGATTTTTCCGAACTCGGGAGGATATATCTAAACACCTATGCCCATGAGAAGTTAGGAAAATTCTTAATAATTGACCCCAATCCAACTTAGGAACAAGTGGGCCGAGTTGATCTTCTCTGGAAGGACCTATTCTAGAAATTTGACCTCTATCTCTCCCATGCTAAAGGAATGTACAATAATCAAGTGTCAAGTTGTCCAAATACAATGGAGCGATGGTTGTTAGGATGACATACTTATGGGAGTGATGGGTTGGTAAAAGTGCATAATCAAGGAGGAAGAAGGATGCATTCAATCCAACAACGTAGGAGTTTAATAAGATAGGGTCCCTCTATCTAACATAAGGTGGGAAAAATAGTTTGTAGCACATGTCCCTCTTCTTGCTAAAGATACTTCCATTTCCTCATTTACTCCTCTTTGTAGTTGATGGGATAAAATTATGATTTTAACATTTCCTTGAATTCTTCCCATTTCATAATCATGGGCTTCTTGTTTACCTTCAATGCATTTGCATATCTCTCCCATCACAACAGAGAATGTTCAGTCATCTTCAAACAAGTAAAAAAATTATTTTGTTTTTATTGAATTTGGTAAAGGCCAAAATAAACTTCCATTTGTTTCAACTAGTAATTCAAGACTTTAGAATTAACTTTTCCATCAAACATGGGTATTTCAAGTGTCTCTTCAATTTTGAAAGGAATATTGGAAGATGAAGAAAAGGAGTCATTTTTACCCTAATCATTCAGCTACTTGCACATGAAATATTCCCATTCGATTAGGTCTTCTTCATTCTTTGTCTTTGTTGAGTTTGTTTCTATATCCTTCTCCACCAATTTCTATGTTACCAATTATATCAATGTGTGGCAATGCTTTTCTCTAGTCGAGAAAACCTGACTTTTGGATCAACCTTTTCATATTCTATAAGAAGTATTATTGCTATTGCAGGTTTTCTACTCCACATTAGTCCTAATAGCAATGCCTCTCCATTGTTTTGGTACTCATTATAGTTTCTTACCATGAAAGACTTCTCCAATTCTTCGGAACCTTCTCTAATACCATATGATCTATAAATGGTAGGGCTATGTAATTTACATATCTATGGAAATAATAGCTCGATTTCATATTTGATTCATTACTCAATTGCTTGCTTTAGTAGGCATAACTTTGTTCAATGGAGGCTCTCCAAATCTGTTCTCAAATGCATGCTTTCTCCACACATAAAATGGAAGGTATGTCCCAACAATGTAGCTATACTCTAATTAAATAAGTGAATAATTGGTCAATACAATAATTTTGTAGAGTATTATACTAGAACTAGTTGAAATGTTGTTTACTCATACAACCCACCACAAAATAATGAGCACCCAACAAGAAGCAATTAAAATATTGGTTGTAGTATGTGATTAAATGGTGAACCAACAATACACTCAACTAATTCCAACACCCAAGCAATCATTTAAATCGGTGAATAGAGGTAGGATTAAAATGTAGCTCTATTATAGATCTCATGGTTTACATAAAATGCAAGCACATATAGGGGAATATCAAGGCTCACTGCACCCTTTGTTATAAATAGAACCTCATAACTCATAGAACAGTCTTTCGGGAGCCAAGCTTTTGGCTAGCCTTAGGTTTGCAAAAGGCTTGGGAGTATTGTGAAGAGCCTTGGATTATCCATAGCGTAGAGCAAATATACTTCTTTGGAGGAGCATGTGTTGTTGACTGTAATGTTCCACTATTGGGGCTAGTGGTCATCAATGGCGTATATATGTATGGAACTTTCACTTATAATTATAATATCATAGCCAACACGTTCATGCATATGTTATTAATGTAGTTGGACTATTCTGGTTGCGTTGGAAATGTATGTTGCTTAACTTATGAATTTTCTTATGAACTACTTTGTATGCAGTTGTACAAATCTTATTGAATGCGTGTTATTGGATTAACTAATCACTTTAATTTGTGGATTATTCTGCATTTTAGCTTGTGATGTGCTTCCGCTTGTGTTTTCCTTTCAAACTATTTATTATTTTAGGATTTTAAGGGGTGTATTTCCTTTTCCCCTCCATGTGTTAGAACGCTCATGCATCGTACTTTACTTTTCGTAGGGTCACACACTTTCTCTCACAAATGTTATCATACTTTCCTCTATGCGCTACGGTCAAGGCATTACACTACCACCCACTACTAGGACAGTCCTACTCCAAACAGTTTGAGTTCTAGTTGGGACTTCATATCTAGGAGATCCCTTGAATGTTGGCAGGTCCTGCACCATCAACAGAACCCTAAGGGGAGAATTACCTTGGGATATTACAATAACTAAATTCTTATTACAAAGTTTGCAAAGGATTTTTTGGGTGAGGACCCAATTTAGATCACTTTTCTTCGAGCAAGTTGCATTAACAAGGATGTGGCCCATTTTCACAAGTAATACAATGCTCCAAGGTAAAATTAAAAATCACAAACAACGTTTCCTTTGGATAATTCTTGCATTGAGGGGGTATTATTTTTCCTAAACCACCCAAAATATGCACCTAGAACCATTTAGTTATTTGTGCATCTAAGGGGATTGAAATTTGGTGGGTGGCCTTAATACTACACCAAAAAGAGCCTAAATAATGAGAGACAAAATGGACAACTTTCATTCATTTCTCTTATGTAATTTGAATGGGAATAAACATCATACAAAAATTGGCATTAAGTGTTATCACCAAAAAATTGATCATCTAGGCTAATTTACTAGATGAATCGAAGTATACTATGTAAAGCCAATTTGAACATATAAAATTGCTTTCACTGTGAGAAATTACTTAATAAACCACCTTTGTTAATTAATTTATAGTTAAACCCATGAAGAATAATTAAATAAATCACTATTTATTTGATTTTCTTCTAGGAATAATTAATTAAACCATTGTTCAATTATTATTCCTTGTCATATTTGACCCATTCATGAAAAATAAACAGATATAATCATTAATTATCTTATTTTTCTCAAAAAATAATTAATTAATCACTAATTAATTATTATTCTTTGTCAAATTTGACTAAAACCCTTAGGAATAATTAAATAAATCATTATTTGGTTATTATTCTTTAACCAATTCCTTGAGATGATAAATAAATCATTTATTTATTTATTATTTATAAATAAAAGTTTAAATATTTTTTACCTCCTAACCAAATATAATAAAATATTCCAAGTGGTTATTCCAAGAACAAGGTTAATAATATTTTATTATTGCTCATTATTCAAGGATAACTCAATATTATGTTATAAATAGAAGGGTTTTCCATTCATTATTCACTTTTTATTATTTTTATTGTTGCACTCACTCTTGTAACTCTGATTATTTTCATTATCACACACTATTATTTGCTAGGTTTACACATTATAGAGGAGAGAGACTCTACACAAGCTGAAGATGTTTGAGGATAGCCAAGAATCCATCCCATGGAGGGGGATTGGTAACATTTATTTGTTCCCTTCACAGGTGTTATAATAAAATCTATTCGTTGTATATCTAGTTTCCATTGGATTATTGGAGTTACTACTATTTCTTTTTGTTGTTTAACTATGATTGTGGCATAGATCAGAATTTTGGCAAGTTTTTTTTCTATTAGTTGCTACAGATCTACAATGTTTAACAACCATTTATATTGATGATATTGTTTGTCATCCACAATCTCAAGTGGGTTCTTTTCGTACATCTTTACATTAAGTATCCACCTGAACATTCTAAATTAGCCACCTAACACGAGGAAAATGGGATTCAAGTATCCGACATGACACATATAAGCCTTTGAAATGAGACATAGGGGTATATGTAAATTTTGTGTCTATGTGTGTGTATTTAAAACAAATAATTCAAAATTATAGTTGGTCACCTACATGAACATACCATAATGAAGCTCATCATCACTACCATTTTTTTTGCCATCATACTCCCTTTCCTCCTCCTCTACCTCCTTTTATGGTAATGGTGTGGATGATTTTAATTTCTTGTATGTTAGATGTGCACTACCCATGTGTCATGCGTAATATTTGATGAATCATTGGGGGATTTACCCATTCCTCTGGCAACTTGGGATATCACAGCAGCAGGAAGAGGAGAAGTAGGAATTGTGTTCAATTCTTTCAGCAATAGCTTCTGCTGATGTTTAAGCTTACTAAGCTCATGAAGAGAGATATTCACTCTAGTTTTCTTCATGTCCTCCACTATGTTATACTCCATAGTATCAATCACTACCAAGGATTTACATGAAGATGGAGGATTAGAAGAGGATGGAATTGGTTGAGGAGATTTAGGAGAAGACTTTTTACTAGCCACTTTATCCTGGGTAGTAGAGGTTGAGGGCTTTTGCTTTTGATTTGATTGTGTTGAATCAGCAGGGCCCTTACTCCTAGTGCTAACAGGTAGAGCTTCTTGCTCTTCTTCATTATTGGAAACAGGGAGAATGAAATCCCACATTCCATGTACTTCAACCAATTCTTTATCTTCAGTATATTCACCATTCAATGCAGTTTCTTCTTCATCTTCATCTAAATCAAATTCAGCATAGGATATTGTGTTTTGTGGTTGAGGATTAGATGCTTGATTCCTCTCAAATGATCTAACAATCCTAGGGTTTTATTATTAGGGTTTATTAATAGGAATAGGATAAGAACTTGTTAATAGGAATAGGTTTTTAGAATTTAGGAATTTGTTCCCAATGACTAGGGTTAGGGTTTCTTAATCTAGGGTTTCATCATAAATTAGGATTTTAGACCAATTAGGGTTTTTTAACAAGAAAAGGGTTTGTCAACAGGGCTAGGATTTCATCTTCTTCAACAATGCACCCAAGTTTCCATATAATTGACATCATTGACAAATTTATCCAACAATATCCCTCTTTTTCATCGATGGCAATACTCTTTCTCTTCCATAATTCTCTCCCCCTTTGACATCAATGGAAACTTCTTCATATGATGCTTCCCCTGTCATGGTGTTGCTTCTCTTATCATTATGCTTGCTCTTTTGTTAGTTTCTCATGCTACTTCTCCTTTAATAAAAATGATGTTATTCTTATCTTTCACATCATTTTTATAGATTTTGAACAAACATGTCTAGAAGTAGGATCCCTCAACACTTTATCATTCAAAATCTTTACATAAAGAATATTCAAAAAATGTTTTACTAGACAAACCCATATTGTGATACTTACTCCAAGAAGCTCTCAAAACTATCATATTTCCTTCATACAATACCATGTATACATCCAAAAGTACATGAGGTGATGCCTCAAAAAGAACCTTTTCAATTTCTAGAAAGGATACTTCAGCAATTGTTTGAGGAGTGCACAGACCAACTTTATAATGTGATTTAGCCTGTGTGCCCTTTACAAATAGAATTGAAGGTTGGTTGACAATTTATGCTCTTACGCCAAAGAGAACACGATTTTGAAAATTTTAAAAAATATATAAATTCTTTCATCCTAATTTCTGGCAGAAAGTAGAAATCACTTCATTTCTACAATTAGCACCAAAGGAAAATCATGAGCTTATTCAGGATAGAAACAGATGTGAGATTTTCAAGCCTCCAATTGCTTTGTCATATGACTTTGAGATACATAGAGATTTGGGTAGAATTTTGCTAACACATGGGAAATCCCTTTCAACTTCAATAAGATTGTAAGGCTTGCTTCAGAATTATTGTTGGTGTACTCTCACTTTCTCTTGTTCTTTTTCACAAATTCTCCCTTATCCTATCATTGAAGAAGAATTCTATCACCATTCAAAACAATTAGATCCAATGCTTATTTCTCTTTCTAATTAGCCATCAAGGTGATTTTGGCAAACATGTGAATGTGAGTACTTTAATGACTGTAGGTACATCATCCATTCCTAATATCTAGCACCATGTTCCCAGAACCTATGTGAATCCATAATTTACTATATAGGAGACAAACTGGAAAGTGGTGACCATAAGATTGTGATATTTCTACAATATACTAGGGTGCTACTATTAAATTCATACCAATGTCAAGGCCAAACATTACCCTGATGCCAATTAAAACTTATGTAGATAGGACTGTTGTCATAAGCATGGAACCCAGATGGAAAGCAACATCTGCAATGAGCATACTAATTTTCCTCTGGTGTGCATATTTTGTGAGACAATCCTTAACTTATTTTTGACATTTGCTCCTCCTAAAATTATGAATCATTTTCCTATTTCTAATAGGCATAGTCTTGCATCATGGTTTCCTATGATGCTTATATTTTATTAGCAATGAGAATCAATGACTTTCTATCAAGTGCTCCCCCTATCATCATGTTGCTTCATTTGTCATATTTTCCCTTTTTCTTCATCGAGGACAATTCTTCATGATAAGTATGTTGTTTCCATGTCATTATGTTGGTCTTTATGTCATAGATATGCTTCTACTATTATAGTATATGACCTATGCTCCCCCTAACATTATGCATGATCTGAAGAGACAAGACTTTGGTGGAGCATGATTGTTTACTGTGATTCTCTTAAATTGATCAACAACAAGGATTGACATTTTCATCATTTAGGATATCTTCCATATGATCTCCTTTTGGTTCAACATGCTTCCTTCTCCAAACTTGTCTAACTATCCTTTCATGCTTGGCTGTCATGGTTTTAACTTGTTTAGGGACCCATTTCATATTACAATTATGAGCCATATGACCAATATTATGACATTTTTCGCATTCCATAAATGAGGAGCCATGCTTTCTTCTTGAAATTTTTCTTCTAGGAGATTGATAGGGGGCATTATATTTGTTCTTACAATCCCTTCCCATGTGCCAAAAAATTGTACAAGAATAACAATAACCAAAAAATATACTTTGGTACCTGGAGGATGGATCTTACCTTGATAAACTTCTGAAGTCCTTTTTCTTGAGATCCTTTGATAATATTCATTACCTCTTGCAATATTGACATCTTCTGCACACCTTATTGGAGTAGGGTTTCTTTTAAGGTTATCTTGATTAATCTCCTTTCTTTTGTTGGAACTAGGGGCATCAACATTTCTTCCAAACTTCTCCATATCCTTGTTGTTTGATGCATTAAGGTTTGCATCATTTTTCTTGAGGGTTCACTTGCATAATCAAGACCTGATTTATCAAGGAGTGGTCTTTAATGACTTAGGATGTCATCTAAGGCTTGAGAAATATTCAAGTTCTTATTCAGCAAGCCAACTTCTTTTATAAGAGATACAATTTCTCCTTTCAATGTTTCACAGTGTTCATCTTCCATAACTAGTTGGCTCTTCATTTCTTCCATCATCCTTGTTACTTTATGTGTTTGGATTTTTAGAGAGATGACATTTGATTTAAGTAGGAAAATCTTTTTATCCTTTTCTTTTAGTTGACATGCCATAACATTTTTTTCTTTTTCTACTTCATCAAGTTGTCCTTTGAAGAAGACCAATTCTTCCATTAGATTTTCAACTTAAGCTCCTTGTGTTTGTTTCTTTGTTTCCTCTAATTGAGCTTTTAGGGAGGTTCTTTCTTCTTTATATCGACCAATTTCTACTTCAAATTTACTCAAGTCCTCAAGTCTTTGTCCAATATGATTTGATAGAGTATCTTCCCTTCTTTTTGCTTCTTCCAATTGACTTGTCATGGACATGATTTATTCATTATGCCTTTTCTCAAACTGATACAATTTCTCCTTAAGGTCAATGCGATCCTCATCCTTTTCTTGTACTTCATGATTTAAGGGAATAGATTCCTTCTTTGTTTTTTCAATGTCATGATCAACATCTTGTACTTGCTTCTTGAGTTCTTCATTTTCCTTATTCAATATGCTTATCTCTTTTATCGAAACTTCAAGTTTTTCCTTGAAATCTTCATTGAGGTCTTCTTCATTTTCTTCATTTTCTTCATCTTCTAGGTCTTCCTTGCTCTTGGTGTCTTCAACTTTGCTTTCAGCTATATTCTTTGGTTGTAAATAATCCTTCTGCTCTTTGCTTTCATCATTTGAGGTTGTGAGCAAAAGTCCTTTTGAATGAAGATCTTCAAGATTTTCCCAATTCTCTTTCACTGATGAACATTTCTCCATTTTCACTTTTATAGGATTGGGTAAGCCACTCAAGATTTCCTTTATCTCTATTGCATTATGTTCCTTAGACTCCTCTTCCATCATGCTTCTAGTAATCATTAGTTCCCAAACTTTAAAACCTTGACTCATTAAAAATATTTTCATTCTACCCTTCCATACTTCAAAATTTGTTCCATTCAACATGGGGGATTTGACAAACTAGTTTCCATTTGAATTTTTGACTGAGGAAGATACATCTTCAAAAGGTTTGAAGCCTTTATTCCTTGACCTTCCCATTTTTGTTCTAAGGATCTACCTTCCAACTATTAGGTTGTGAGTGAAGGTACTAACTCTAATACCAATTGTTGGAAACACTGGGGGGGGTGAATTAGTATTTCTTTTAGAATTGTTACTTTACCAGTTTAGATCACTTAAAAAGATAACACAAAATGAAAAAATATAGAATAAATAATTTTATTAATCAAAAACAAAGAGGCCTCCAATCCTCTTATTTACAATAAATCAAGTAAAATAATTTTTAGGGCTCCAACCTTAGATGAAGACACCAATCTTTTAATCCACTAGGATCCAACCTGTACTTTTCCAAGCACCAACTTGGATTTCTCAAGGCTACAACCTCTAGGGTTTCAGCCCTATCTTCTATAAGGCTCCAACCTTATCTTCTTGAGTAATCCTATACTCTAGGGCTCAAACCCTCTTTTCTTGCACAAGCTCCAACTTGATCTTTTTTAGGAAACCTACCCTCTAAGGAACCCACCCTATAAATCTACTTCAGCGCTTCAACGTAGATTAAATGGTTTTTTCAAATCCTCCAAAAAACTTATAGAGCAAGCCTTGACAATATCTTCAAATTTTCCTTCAACAAAATTTCCTTGATTATCTCATCAATGACAACTTTATGATTATCAAAAGGTGTCTCCACAGCTTTTCATGTCACCTAAACAATATTCTTCAAGGTTATTCCATGAGGACTTCAATGATGCTCCAAGTTCTGTTGCACAAGTCCTCAAATTAATACAAAAGGTTGTTCCAAGATTGTCTTTAAGAGTTGGTCCAGATAATGTCTTCAATAGTTCTGCACACCAAATCCTCTACAAATTTCTTCAACAAATATGCTTCCACCGGTCTTCTTTAACATCTCCTCTAGGTCAACTTCTTAAGTATTTTTTCAATGGTGTTTCCAAATACCTTTACTTCAAGGATTGCTGACTATTTTTTTCAAGATCTTCAATGCACAATAAATGTTTAAGGTTTCTTCAAGTATACTTTCCAAAGTTTGGTACAATAGTTCTTATTTAATTCTACTCCAAAGGATTTGCTCTAAGATGCCTTCAATGATGACCTTTTAGATCTGCTGCAAGGGTGACTTCAGTGATACAAAACTACTACTACATAATTCTTCAAAGAATTGCTTCCAAATCTAATTAGGTATGTACAAATAGATCTCTTATCAAACTTTTCTTGCCACAAAGATGTCTTCAAAGACTTCTATAAGAGGGATCCAAATTCTTCTCAAGAGAAGGCTTAATATTTGTTCTTAACAAGACTTAGGTTTCGATGCTCCAAGACTGTTCTCTAGGTATTGTAAACAAGCAACCTTCTTAACATAGAATTACACCACTAATCAATGTAGTAAGCTTGCTTCAAACTGTTATACAAAATGCCATGAACAAACCTCGCATTACCTTATTTAATCCATAGACATGGCTGCATTACAAGACTATTACAGAGTCGAAATGAAGACTTGTCAAAGATCCAAATTACAATGCTTTCACAAGTCTGAATTATAGTTACCTCAAAGCCGAATTACAGGGTTACCTCAAGGCCGAATTCTGTTGTTCGAGTTACACAGGGAGGTATAAAATGAGTCACTGAAGTATATAAAAACAAAACCTTATTTCTTATCCAATTATACTTTCTTCATTGAATTCTTTCTTGTCTTTATCAAGCTTTGTACTCCTTCAAATCTACGATTTTTTCCCTGTATTCTTGACCGAAAATATTACCAAAACTGAGGAGTCAGTCTTTCTATTTATAATTTTTTGAGCATATCTGGACAGTCATGTCGGTTGGAAGTGGATCTGACCTGTGTATTGGGGAGCCGACCAACATTGATGACTTTTTTTAATTAAATTCAAGGAGATTAATAGGATAGCAAAGCTTGTCATTAGTATAATAGGATAGTTAGTTGGGGCTTGTTTTATGGTTAGGAATCGTTTTTATTAAGGTATAGGATTTTGGTAGTTAGGATTTTATTTAGGATTTAGAAATTCTATTATTTAGGGGTGGGAAGTCAATGGAATAATTTTTTAACAATCCTAGGGCTTTATTATTAGGTTTTTTAATAGGAATAGGATAAAAACTTGTTAATAGGAATAGAATTTTAGAATTTAGGAATTTATGAATTAGGATGTTGTTCTCAAGGACCAGGGTTAGGGTTTATTAATCTAAGGTTTCGTCATAAATTAGGATTTGTTAATAGGAAAAGGGTTTGTCAACAAGGCTAGGGTTCCGTCTTCTTAAACAATGCACCCAAGTTTCCATCTAATTGACATCAATGACAACATTATCCAACAGACTCAATCAGCTTGACTAGGACCTCTTTTTTGTAGTTAGAAGCTTGTGGGAAAGGTTGTGGAGCTAGGACAATGGGGATTAGGAAAAAAGGCATAAATAGAGTTATGAAGTTATGGAGGTTGAATTTCTTAATAGCTTATCACCATGGCTACAGGAGAAGAATATGTGATCTAAATAGCTTATATTTTTTTATGAAGTTTGTGGATGTTGAAAAACCCATCATGTTGTGCCCCTCTATCACATTGGTATGGCTTGCCAAGAAACATGTTACAACAATCCAATGGTATAATATCACAATAAACTATACTAATGAAAGGTCCAATAGACTCGAAAGAAATAATGTTATAGGAGTAGATGAACTTGCTTCATTTTCCCTTCCATCTTTAAATGGTTGTGGATTTAGTGGTAGGATTCTAGAGTGAGTTTACAAAACACTCAACGACAAGGATATTTTGGATGCTACTATCCACGATGAGTTGTCCACATTTTTTCCTAATCTAGAAAGTGAATGAAAAAAATCCCATTATGAGTAGTGTAAGGTTGATTCAAGAGGACCAACTAAAGGTTGGAGGTGTTATGATCATGGAACTCAACTTCCTCTATTTGTTCCTCATGGTAAATTTCTTCGATTACTTTTTTTAGTTCAACAAGGAGAGCCTTATTTTTTTTGTACTACAAGGCATGGCATTCATCATTAGTATGACCATGGGTCTCAGTGATAAGAGCAATGTGTATGTGTCACTTAGCCAATGATACTTGCTAGCTCCAAAGTAGAACCAATGATGGTTAAGAAAATAGGAAAGGCAAAGTTCTTTGTTTGCAAGGGTTATGAGTAGCTTGATTAACATTAGCTTTGATTTTGGAAGCTAGTTGAAAGCTATGATTGAATGAAGAAATAGGGAGCTCTACTTTTATTATTATGTAAGGAAACAAACTATAAATGAAATTTGAATAGAGGGAACTTACATAATTTCTTATCTTGAGTTTAAGGAAGATTCGTTGAATTCCTTGATGAAACATCACACTAAATGTTTGGGAGTTGTAGCCAGTGTGTCAGCGTTGCATACTGTACCAAACAAGTAGAAAAAAGTATGGACAACATATTTGAAAGCTTCCCAAGTGTTGATCAAAGGTTATTTGGAGGTTGCAAGGTGCTGAGACAGTGTTTGTCACCATTTGAGGACTTATTCTTCCATGGGACCTCAACTACAAATATGCTCTAAATGTTTATCAAAGTGGGATGATCTATGAAGTAGGATTCTAGATGTAGATCCAAGAACTAAGTTTGTCCACAATTAGGGCTGCATTATATTGAGGAAATGGAAAATTTTCATGTCTAGTATGAAACATTGTTGGGAAATATGGATGCCCAACTAAAATATTAGGTTGATGTTGTGACTATTATTGCAAGCTCCATTGAAGGGACTAAAATTGAGTGGTAAGGAACTACTGGAACATATTCATCATATCCTACATTTTCCTTGAGACTCAAGTTGAGTGACAAGGACTTCCCAGAAGAGGTGTTGCTCCTACATGTGTTTAGGGAAGACTTGGGAAAAGTTGGAGCCTTGAAAGTAGATTCTTTTGAGTCATTGAATATTTTATGAGGATCCATACAATATAATAAATTATCGATCGCACTTGAGTTCAAAACTCAAAAAGAATCCTAAGCGGTGAAAAAAAATTAAGGGTGTCGAAATTGGAAACTTTTGAAGATACCCTAATGTTAAGGTGTTTGTACCAATTTATAAGAGGACAATACCAAAAGCGGAAGAGAAATACTAACAAGAAACACAAGATAAAGAAAACATGCAAGTATGAGAGATTATTTCCAAAATTGCACATGTTTACACTCTATAATTCCTAAGAACTTATAAAGGTAAATAAGATCTAAATTGGAGTGTAAAATGCACAAACAACACGCGGAACTCTTATTACTTTGGTTATTCCGAATAAATCTCATCCAAAAGACAGAAAGTTAAAAGCTAAAAGTGATTAAGAGTTAGAAGTAGAAACAATGTACATTTCCTCTTAGCGCCTACTAATTTTCAATAAGAACGTCAATCAAATAAATTTGAATAATAGCTAAATCATTCAAAGTTCCAATCTGTCAAGAGAAAGGCTAATAAAGTGGGAGGCTCTATTACCTAACATTAGTGTTGATGCTAACCAGGGGGAACAAATGTAAAATCAAATGGAAATCCTTGATGGAGGGTGAAACCCAACAAATCATTCTAATTATTATTGAAAATAAAAGAGAATGAAATATTAGTAGGAATCTATGGGATGAACCACGGGCATTTAAGACCGCACCACAAAATAACTGGTAGTTGAAAAAACCTGCTAGGAGGGGATAGGTGGAGGAACCTTATGCAAAAAGAAATAACTAAATCTACTAAAGCCAAATTTTATATATTCTACCTCGTTATTAAAATCTATGAATCCTCTATGATGAGGCCCAATTCCTCATATTGGGGTTATATGTTGGAGTTTTCCTCTAAATGGCTTCATTGTCATTAAAAATGTCCATATAACTGAGCCTTAATTATGGTAAAATATCTCAGTGGAAGAGCCTTCCCTCAAGACATTATCGTAATCACCTTTGATGCCTTCATCCAATAATTCCTATAATTGCGGGCCATAGATGTCTTTGGCACTTCATTAAAGAAATATTTTATAAGAATAAATTAAATTTCATCATTAGCCTTGTAGAGTTTGACAGTGGACAATTACATTGTAATTGCTTATGCTCTTGCTCGTTCCTTTGTTTTACGAAACTTCAAGTAGATAATATGGTCAATATCACCAACCTAGTTTGCTGCAAGAGTTTCATTAATGATGTATTTGATACCTCGTACTACTGCAAGGAAGGATTGGTTGACTTTTTAAAGAGGTATGGTTCAATCTACCATAAAATCATGGAAACTAATTTCTTTTCTAGAGGCCTACTGAACAAAAAATAACATTAAGAACCTATGAA
Organism: Pinus tabuliformis; assembly: GCA_031772625.1. Taxonomy (NCBI): domain Eukaryota; kingdom Viridiplantae; phylum Streptophyta; class Pinopsida; order Pinales; family Pinaceae; genus Pinus; species Pinus tabuliformis. Next base: position 1,003,637,140 of record CM062809.1, on the reverse strand, counting down.
TGTCTCAATACATTTCTTTTATCTCTAATCATCTTGTCCATCAAAACAACTACCATCATTATTGAGTTGGAAGCATTTTTTGTTCCAAAAAGTAGCAAAGAAGACTCTGAGACTATTAGACTATTAGACTTCAATTTTTCCATAATCTTGGAGCTAGATGGTACCCATTCAAATTTCACATTCCACATTTTGCTACGGAAACTATCAATAATGAAGATTGTCCCTTAGTTAAAGGTATCTATGAAGCGCTTATAGTGATTTATGTCGATTTTCAAATTGTAAAGATGAAAAAAATATCAATCTTAGCTCTTATGCAATTCATATCATGTTTAATCTATGGAAATCTCACGATCTCAAATGTATTCAAAGGAATTAATACATTGCAAATCTTTGTTGTCAAAGCAAAATCTAAGGGGGCACCTAGCCTTAGATTTTATTTTGTTAATGAAATTATTTAAGATGGTAGACTTGGAACTAAATTCACCATGCTAAGATTTAACTCGAGCCTTGCCTCTAAATATTTTGAAATAACAAACCAACATTTGAAATTTTTACTATACTTTTTAAAGGCCAACATAAGGTGCTACACTTTTTCAAAGAGTTGCCCATTTATAGATTCATTGTATTAAGTTTTTTTCCAATGTTAGATGAGCTTATGAGCAAAATGCATTTGGAGAGCTTAATTTTGCATTAGTAATATTTTTTTAAATTCATAATGTTTATTAGTTTCAATTTTCACGACCTGATTTTTGAAACACTATGATTTATATTAAACGAAATCATCACAAAAGTGGTAGAATGATAAGAATATGGTGAATTTTATAAAGGAAAAAAATCCACTATTAAACCAAGAATAAATGATAAAAACAATTTATATAAAAAAGGTTTCTGTAATGATAAATCAGCTAAAACATGGCCTAATAATACATAGTAGAAGGAGAAGGTTGTAGGTAGGGACTAACCTTGTGAAGTTAAACTTTGACTACTTCAAATGAACATTGACTATACTACCATCAAGGATCAATGTAGACAACTAGTTGGGACCTTACGAATCAACAAAAGAAGAATGTAGATCAGCATGTTCTAAGAGAATGAATGACTAACTTTGCCAATAATATATGTGGGGGTATACAATAGTGAAGTAGACTCAATCTTCACACAGTGATAAGATAGCATCATCCAAGCTTGGAAAAGAGTAGAGCACCCTTCATAATCAAGAAGCATAAGGGTTGAAACAATGGTTTTAAATGTGTTGTGAATGCAGAGAAACACAAAGCCACCTACAATACCCACTAGCCCCTCCCATAAGAAAACATGTAAAAGAATTTAGGCAGCGAAGAGTTGATAGGAAAAGCCATTAGGAAAGGATTTGTTTGGGAACTTTCAATCTCCTTCCTAGCAAAAACCCAAAGAACACTAATAGGCAAAGGAGCATTTTCAAGGTCACAATTGATTTAAAGTGGGCAGTGAAAGATGTGGTGGTTGGAATTGTGAGGAAGAATTTTGTTATTGTGGAGAGTAAGAGTGAAAGGATTACCATGTTGGGTACAATTATTCAACGGAAAAGTGATAGAGGGTAATTACAAATCAGAGCACTCATGTTCTCCATGATAGATGAGATTAGAGCAAGGAAAATTGTAAGAAACAATGATAATGAAGCTCTGCACTGTTGAGGACACCATAGTATAAACTCACATTATCTCTTAAGCATATTTTGAATATAGGTTGGGGTCAACATTTTTTAATAATTATAGACCCATCAAAGATGGTAAGGCAAGCCTCAGAGCAATTTTCTTGAATTATAACTTTTCCATTTAAGTCTTCAAAACCATAATTTTGGTTATCCTCTATTACTACATTCAAAAGTGGATGTCGATATTTTTTTTTGTTGGTTTGATCCACGAGGGATTTGAACTTTGAATCTCATGCTTTACATAATACTTCATAGCATGACAATCGCTAATTGAGTTGCCCCTATGGGGAAACTGAACATCTATGTTATAAAAACAAAGATTTTGAATTTTCATACCATTAATAAGATAAATAATATGAAATATGAGTAATTAAATGAGACATGTTTCACATTTACAAAAGAAAAATATAAATCCATGTTAGAATGGCTATGTTAAAGGACTATAATTTATACATGTTATTATATTTTTATTTTCGCATGAATACAAGGGTGTTATTGAGAGCCACTAATTTTTTACATATCAGTGAGTTATGTTTTTCTTTTGTCCAATGATAGAAATATTTTTATTTTATGAAAAATAACATATTTATATGAAATAAGCTCAATATTGCCTTTCAAGGGTGGCTTGAAAGGCAGGGACTAATAGTGACAATCTCATCCACATCAATTTGAACCCTGATTAACCTTGCTCAATATGGTTTACAAGCTATCATAGCGGGCCCTGGAGGGTTTCTTGGTAGCAATACTATGTGATCATTAGTGGAAGCAATTATTATATGTTTTAGTTGCCAATATCCCTTTGATACCAAAAAAAAAGACAAATTTTAATTTAAAATAAATGAGCTCAATATATCCCATTGCATATACCTAAATCAAAATGTTTTGTTCTAAATAACAAAAGTGATAATAAGGGATAATGAATAATCATTTTTGCATTGTAATGCATCTCAAGCATTTTTGCCAATTGCTTAAATACAAGAGAAAGTATAGGTCTAAATAATCATCTTTGCATTGTAATCCATCAAGCATTTGTGCCAATTGCTTAAATACAAGAGAAAGTCTAGGCCCACAAACTGTCATTCCCTAACATATCAGCAACACTTTCCAAAAGTATAAACAAAGGTTTGATCAATGTTAACATTAAATTTTCCCATGCAAATTCAACGTGAAGGATCTAACATCTTAGTACACCTATCAATTGCAAAAGAAATTTTACTAAGTTTCATTTAGTAACATGGGAAAATACTTTATCCCACTTTCCAAAAGTATAAACAAAGGTTTGATCAATGTTAACATTGAATTTTCCCATGCAAATTCAACATGAAAGATCTAACATCTTAGTACACCTATCAATTGCAAAAAAAAAATTGCTAAGTAACATGGGAAAATACTTTATCCCATACTTTCACATGAAACCATAATTCTTCCATAATTCTTATTTAACAGAGTTTCCTATCCATACCATAGGAGGGTCATTGTTTATTTCAAATGGATTTCCAATTTTAAGAAAACTGTTATTTTTAATAACTTACTTAATGTTGTTAAAAATATCCTTGGAAACCAAACATACTTCTCAATATCCTTCTTCAAGGATGATATGTGTGAGGCTTTTTGCGGTGATTAAAACAAGTGCATTTTATACAATGTTATCCATGGTTGGGTCACTACATCAATGGCAAAGAAAGTCATAAATTTCAAGTAATTTTGAAAAAGTGCAACATTATATTATGATCAGGGCATTAACCTAAAAATAGACATCGATCAATGAGTTTATGTTTAAACTGGGAGCGCACGTTCCCATCACCTGATAGAACAAGTGGATCAGCCCATGAGGAGATAATTGTCGGTTAAAAGGAATCTTATCCATTGTTCTTTTACGAACTTATCCTTTCTACCACGAACTAGAACACTGTTTTAACTTTGTTCTCTTCCTTTGTTCTTTGAAGAGGTTTCCGTTTTTCATTTGTTCTTTGCGGAGGTTTATTTCAAGAATCTTTATTTTGAGCTAAAGGAAAATTCCTTACTTAGAATGTTATTTTGGCTCATCTTATCCATCACACATTTGTCGTATTCTTGGTAGCAGGGCGCATCTCTTTGAGATTATATTGGGTGAGTGGTTATTCTCGGCAATTTTTTCTATGAAAAGAACCAATAATTGAATCCTTTTGATAGGAGAGATTGGTTCACAAGTTTCATAGCAAACTTCTGGCCCCAGCATCAGAAGGAGGCACATCTAAAGGTTGGACCAGAACCTGCAGACTAGAGAAAGCAACAGAAACGCAATTTCGTTTTGAATCAGAAGATCGACACTTTAGTGGGCTTTGATCAGTATCTGAGGAACTGAGAGATATTTACCATTTAGAAGATACATGTTAACAAACATACGTAAGTATAAATGAACACACGACGAGCAAACAATAAGGACCGCACATAAGAAGATGGGTGTGAACTTCGAAATAGAACACACCGCAGCAAGAAATAATTAGCATGATAGAGTCTTTTACTTGTTCAATGGATCACCAATTTAGCGTGGCACGCTGACATACTATTCCATAATATAATAGCATAGTAAGCAAGCACATCTGGGTTTACACACTTGGGTGGAAAGACGCATGGAAGAATCAATTTAAGATCAAAAAATCTTATTAGTTCAGATTATCTGAAGTGATTTCTATTAAAAATATCCAAGCTTAGCTTATATGTCATGTTCATCATTTCAGGTCTGCGGCAAAATCAAATCTTAATGGTATCAGTGAAAACTGCACCTTGTCAGAACAATGGACTTCCAACTTTTACCTTTTAACGTTGAACAAGAATAAGTATAATTAATGCCAAAATTCTACTCGAAACTAGCAGTGTTCCTCAGATAAAGATTGCAACCGTAATCAAACAAAGAGAATTCATTTATCAGTTTCTTGCCTGGATATACCACCAAATGCTTCATGTACAGTGCAAACTACAATCTATATTTTTTAGATATGTTGCAGTCCCGAGAGACCAAACCACTACAGACTTGATAGATACTGACACATTCAATAATTTTTCCATACCATTGATGACTAGTCATAATTTTAATGACCCATCCCAGCTCCTTGTAATCCTATTTGTCACATATCTATTGAACTAGTTTACATCTGGCTCAAGCAATTTCAAAGAATGGAACCCAAATTGTCTCGTCTCTCCTGAAAATTGCATCAACCCTTATAGAGCTAACAAGGTGGTTGAATTTAGGCTAAACCCATCCCAGCATCCTGTCCACAGAATACTCTGTGTCATCGGAGTGGAGTGAAACAACTCGTCGTAAATATCTATTATTTCAGAGAAGCAGGTGAATTACTCATTTAAACATATATATACATCTCTGGATCATTTGATTTATCATGTTTCAGTGCCTTCGATGTACATTCTTTGGATCTGCTTTCATACCAACAATCCAAAGTTTTGTATAGATAAACCACGTTCTTATGGTGCGTGTCCAATGGAGCTCAATATGTGTAAGCGTTGTGTGTCCATTCATGTTTGCACGATCAGAAGACCTGTTAAATAGAATATGTTAGAATAAGTACAGAACGATCTTCGTAGATTTGAAAACTTAGCCCACACTAACTTTTATACCATTTCTGGAAATGGCCCATCAAATATTATATTGGTTTATGATTGAAGAGGTCTAGGTGTGCTTGAACCTAACAAGCAGTCAACAATTATGCATTACAGAAAACCTAACGATTTTCCCTATCGTAATATACACAATGATAAAAAATAATTTTTAATGATGTTGAGAAGTATTTTTAAAACCCAAATGATAGGATTAGGTAACGAATTTCCCTCAATAGAAGCATACAAGTAATCCGGAAGAAAATAAAACATGAATATTCACTAACTAAAAGCCAATGAAAGATGCAACAAAACAAATAGCACAACCAAAAATTGACCATATGAGTATTACTGGTAAATCTTAATGCTAGAGACAGATGCAATTCCATATATAAAAAAGGAAATCCAGCGAAACCAGCGTAGAGCCATCTTAACTCTGGATGTATCAAGCGCCGAGAGGGATCAAATCTTTCAAGGTGCAAACCTCTTTTTTGAGTGCAAAACTTGAGAAAATGTTTACACCTTGAAAGATTTGATCCCTCTACACACTTGATATATCCAGAGCTAAGATGGATCTATGCTGGTTTAATAGATTCTTGTGATGAAAATTTAAATTGGGTAAAACTGACATAAAGGGTTACTCTATGATTGGTCATATATTTTTTGATACGGAGGAAGAAGATCAAGAATTATTCAAAATGCAAAAGAATGCATAAACAATAATGAAAAAATAAGTTACCAAGTCCATACTTCTTTTTGAGTACTCCAAATGCGCTGTGCTTTCTTCGATGAAGTTTATCCCGTTGACTTGCTGAAGACATATGCCGTACAAAAGAAAGCTCTATCAATCCCAGCAAGGAATATTGGATTAAAATCTGTTATAAAAAACTTTAGTTTATAAACATAGCAGTCCTGAACAATCATTCATTGCAAGCAATGCAACTTTGAGAATTCATAAAGCCATGAGACATTTATTGGCATATTGACCTTGCAGCATGATTTGAATAGGATGCACATGTATAGAGGTCTCAACATACATAGGAGATAAGGGAGTCGATGAATTATCAAATAAAGATGATTTAGGATTTGTGCTGATGAACGCAGTGGATCAAGTTTCTGTCGATGATTGACAAAAACATAAGCCTTTGAAAATAGCACAAAACTTCTATCCACTTGTTCAGAACAAGATTAGTAAGGATAAATGCTTCAATGTGGGATGTTCTCTTCCAAATAAGGTAAATCTTGCCGGGGGAAGTGTTGAGATTTGTAGCTTGGGAGGTACTCCAAACGCTAGGGTACAGGGCTGTGGAGGATTTGGCACCACAAAAGGGTGTGAAACCAAGAAGAGTTTTGATGATTTCGCACTTAGAGATGATCAAGCACCCTTAGAGGAGCAAGGGGCTGCTTCAACCACCAAGAGAAGCCATGTAGGTTGAGAGATGAATTCATTTGTGTTTGTGTGGGCTTGCAACAATAGTTTCATGTCGGCCTAGACTTAGAAGGTGCCCTCAAGGGCTAGACGTTGCACACCCTTCAAAACATATAAATAAGAGAAACGTGGAGGCTCATTTCTCACATCTAAAGTGCGACAAATCCCAAGGAGATACTTCTGTGATAGCCGCAGCCAAAGGAAGCCTAGCGAAGGAGGGAAAAGGGACTGTTTGCGGTGCTATTTTTTCATGACAGCAGGTCGAATTATTGGAGAGGGCAGCCAGCAAGAAAAGGAGAAATTCTGAGCCAAATCCATGCTAGTTTGAAGCTGTTACATCTCTGTTTAAGCAGGCGGAGTTTATGTGTAACCTCAGGCTGGACAGAGCCCTAGTTTACGTCAGTTCTGAGTTATTTGGAGTCTGTTTTAACAGCCTAGAAGGAGGCCAAGCACAGTGAAGAGGCTGGGCCAGAAGGGAAACAGGACAACGCCACAGTTGAAGGAGTTTTGAGGCCTAGTTGAGGGCTGTTGCAGTGGCACAGAAAGCCCTAACCAGTGGGCCGAAAAACTCAGAATCAGGGTCACAGAACAGAGTCGCATCTCAGGCAGAAGAGGTATGCTTTTGTCTTCTTAAGTTGATTTTTTTGCTAGTGAATGAAGAACTAGTTTGAATGGTTTTGGGAGGACACTTGTGGACTGTTTGGAGGGCAGCAAAAAGGTGTCCTTGTGTGCCCTAAGTCCAGATTTGTAAAGGAGCTCAAATTTGGTAGGAGAGGCAGAAGTGAAATGGCCTAGTGGTTGATCCCTTGAAGGAAGAAATGGCAGCCTAATTAGGCTTATGAATCAGCCCCAAGTTGACTGTTGGAGAAGGACATTTGACAGTGAAAGTGGGCAGCCTCCATGCCCTAGGTTTGTCTTCATTGGAGCAGCACAGGAAGGCAATAGTGGGAAGAAATCCCTAAGTGTTGAGGAGCAGCGGGTGGGCAGCTAAGGAGTTGTTCACAAACGGAGTTGTGAACAACTCATAAAAAGACCCTATGTGTTGATTCGTTGATGGACTAATGATCAGCTAGAGGGCAGATAGATTGGAGCCGTGTTCAGTAACCTAAAAGAGCAGGATTCATTGATAGAGGCACATTGGTGTTGCTGCAGATTGGGAACAGAAGGACTAGCAAATGTGTTCAGGGTACGACCAAGTGGAGCTGTGAAGTGCACTACATCAGGTAGTCGGTCAGTTGGTATCTTGTTCAGGGTAGATTGATTGTCATAGTTGTTGACACCAAACCCTAGTTTGTATTCTTTTCTCAATGATTGTATGAGGGCCATGATCCATAGTATGGAAGCCCTAGACTGTTTTATTAAAGTTTGTTAATACAACGAAGTTGGATTGAAAAATTGCAAAAAGTTTTCTATTTGTGCACTGGTTGATTTACTTCTGTGTTTATTCCACTGTGCAAAGTAGTTTGTTGTAGCATTTGAGTTCGTTGTGTCAGAGATTCTAAGACCCTAGCCTAGATACTCCATTTCCGTGGAAAAACAACAGGAAGGTTATCAAGGTACACACACATTGACATGGAATACCAGGAATAATTATACAAATACAGCTAACACAACTTTAAAAAATAACCAGAGGGTTGAACCTAATCCCTATTATGGTTATAATTAATGATTGAATAAAATTTAAATTTCAATGTCTACTTAGCCGAGTGAACTCTACAACACAGGGATAAATGTATGCTTCAGATGGAACTGTTTGACACATTTACAGTTAAATTAACTCTGACTAGATGGAAGCCTCTAGTCTATCTTTGCAGCACTATCTATGCTTGTAGTGCTCTCATCCAAAAAAAAAAAATTAATCTCAATGAGGTGTAGAGAATACATCAAACAAGAACACACAGGCAACAGGGTTTAGCCTTTAGGCATCAATGTAAAAGAGGCATTCTGTTCTCATTCTTTCACAATCAGACAACAGGTTTTAGGTATCAATGTAAAAGAGACAATCTGTTCCCATTCTCTCACAATCAGACAAATGTTGAAATATGGGCAACACGTTTCAGTCATCAATGTAAAAGAGGCATTCGGTTCCCATATCAAACAAAGCTGAAATACAAAATATAAAACCCACCATCCAAAGTAAGTATGAGAGTTGTCCTTTACATACACACTCAAAATATGGGCAACTGGTTTTAGGCATCAATATAAAAGAGGCATTCTGCTCTTATTCTCTCACAGTCAAAGAAATGTCGAAATTCAAAACAGATACCCACACCATGAGAAGTAGAGGTTTCCTCAATCTCACTATCTGTATCAAGATGACCAATTGTTTTTAACTTTTCATAGTTCAAGATGAGTGCTTGGTCTTTCCCATTGGCTCAAGTAAACTTTATTTAAGCTTCTTACTTCATTTCTGATTTGCCTTGTTCGGTCTGTAGCCCATACAGTTCTTTCAAGCCATAATATAACTTTAAGTGAAGATAAAATTAGATAGGATAAATTTGATGTCCACAAATAACCAAGGAATAGGCCAATAGGACTAGAGAGTACAATCGACTAAGGGAGAGTCTAGAACACTCCTGTATGAAAAAATGTTATCATAGTAAAAAAGATATACCAGATTGAAAGGATCATGAGATTGGCCAAACCAAAGCAAAAAAATCCTATGCGACTCAAGACCCTAGCTCAACATCATCGTCATAAATGGAAATAAAAGTATAGGCAGAGAGGGGAGAAGTGGCATCCCTACCTCGAACTGCCACTATGTCGAAAACCACTGCAAACACTGAAAATTCCATTCGAAGAGTTCCTGAGGCCAAAAGGGGCCTGGCTGTGTAATCCTGGAAAGAGCTATGGAGAGATGATATTTGTCTCTCCTAACATCTGAGACCAAGAGAAAGAAACTCGTGATAAAAGTATGGTTGATTGGCTCAACCAAAGTGACTGGGGATAAGCCCTCAAATCCTCAGTGAGTTGGTGCTACAGGCATATTGATGCAAAATGGATATTGTAGTTTGTTGACAGATTTGTCCCCTGTTTTCGATCTCTGTATGCAGTTCCACCACTGCTGTTATATAGTCCATCTTGAAAGAGGGTCGAGGTTTTATGTCTTGTTCCACATGACACTTCCTCATTTCTTGAAGGATGTTTTACTTTTTATGCTGTATTAAATTTTAATCCTCAAATTTGTATATATCCGGACAGATGGAGGGCTTTTACACTGGGAACCATTTATACTGCCGTATCAATAATTAATGAAACTACACTTAAACAATGACCACCAATTTCCCCGTTATCAGCAATAAAGCTTGACATGCATTCTCTGATATTCATCAAATTACAATAGGCTGGGTCCAACCCATCAATTGAGAATTTGTGGCATCCCAGCCAGCACTCCCAATGAGAGGACAAGTAGAAACTAAACTGGACATTAAAATTCCAGCCCTCATGAGACTATTTTACCATAATCCCAACAGAGGTCTCACGGAAGCTTAGAATTAATTAAGTGCATGCAAACAATACCTGTGACCCAAATTGAATATTGTTACACACAACAAGCAGAACGCATATATTTCCAGAATAATAAATAACATTCAATTGTAGATTCATAAACAAAGACAAAAGCCCTATGTTTATACAAGAAAATTTCCACCCAACCATAGGCATCCAATGTAGATGCCACCCCAAGCCAAACTATGAGGCCACCAGAGCAAAGGTACCAAGTTACACGCCTCAAGCTCACTCAGCCCAACCCAACTTCTCTCATGGATCAGCCAATCTGCTTCTAGACATCTCATCCGGCCATCAAACAGTCATGGCACTCTCTTCCATTAAGCTACACAAAACAGTGAAAATCTTCTCTCTGTTCAGCAGTCCCTTGGGATGCTCTTCCCTTCCAATGCTCTTCGGGGTAGACAGAAAAGAGTCCAATCTACTGAATGCCTTGTGGGAGAAGGCTGCAAATAACACTTGGCTCTAAAACATCGAATGAGCAGCAATTACACGGTGGGTGAAGGCTTCCTAACTGGCCCAGCCTCTATTCACAACTACAGACATGTATCTCTGTCATCCAATGTCTACAAAATTCCCCTTCCACAGTGCTGATTTAGTCAATTTCCTGGTCAGTTCATCGTTAACCAGGAAGAAGACAGCATGAAAATCATAAAACATGAAAATGAGAATGTTAGCATGAATGACAGTGAGTGAATTGAGGGAATGATGACTGACTTTTCTTCTGAAGGGAAAATGAAACTCTTACATTTTCAAATAACGATTATACCCAGCCCATGTTCCAATAACTATAGAGCATACTTCCCCACAAACCTCTACATGCATTCAATGATTAGTTTATAAGTCAATGGAGGTGGATGGGTTCATTAGAAGCATATGATGGAAAAAGAGATGAGATCTTAGACTGAAACTTAAAAATAGAGGTTTACTTTACCTTAGGCCTCCATTCATCTTCCCTTTTGGTGGAATCATTGCCCATCTCATGCTCTCCGCAGCCATCTTTGACCATTACATATTATATTCCAGAATTAATATTTACATAACTTGAGTTCCCCTTGGCAATTCGACCACACGGTCCATAGAAATATAATTACAGCATCTACATGCCTAGCCATTCACTAGTCAGGCCTTTGAACTCTGCACTCAGAATTCACACTAGGAACATTACAAACAAGGTCATTTATTTAAGTTCATGTGGCTTCACTTTCATCGTTATAACCATGCATTTACATTTTACACATAATATGATCTAATACATTTCACTAGTCAAAACCAGGGTATTATAGAATTTTTCATCCATAGAAAATTTTGATTTCGGTGATCAGGACATCCATGCTCACACATTTAGCTGAAGTTTTGACTCCCAGCTTGATGGAGTTTGGAAGGAAAAGTTTGGCACTCTTTTCCCTGTCCATCTTGAAAAATAATGGCTGAATCATGACGATGAGCTAATTTTAAAATTTATACCCATTTCATGTAGAAGGGAAATCTCCAATACCCAACAGATACAAGTAGGTACATCAATGGATAGAAACCTCTGCAACCTAATTCAGAGAGTGCCTTGGATAACTGAGACTCCTATCAGTTAAGTTGTAAGTGGATAGACGATGATGATCGAAACAGCATTTAAGGGCCATATAGTAGTGCACAGTTTTGGTATGGCACAGGCTTGAGGCTTGTATTCCTCACAGTGGCTTCTTTATTGGTGGTTTGATTTTGGTTTATATACCCTGCATGCAGGCCCTTTTGCTGACCAATACAATTTTAGAGGTATGCGAATTATTGCAGCTTATTGTGCTTTGAGGCCCTAGCACTTATGAGAACGGATGACAGCCATTTGAATAGACTGCAATTGTACTTTCCAGCTTAACAGTGTTAGAGAACGAACCCTGAAACACTGTAATAGCACTCCCTCACCTTAACTATGCTCAGCTAACATACTTACCACCGTTGGAACTTAGAAAGATTGATATAACCTTCAAGCATAAGTCACCCGAGCAGAGCAATCTACAAGGATGAGCTTCGGTTGTTTAATTGTTAGCTGCTTGTCTTTGGAAACGATCCTCCAGCAAAGAGAACTATAAACATCCCAAAATCATGGTGAGAACATGGCTGCCTAATAAGCATGGAGTTACGTTTTAACTTGACCTTCGCCAACTCGAGATAAAAGAAAACGAACCTAATTGATCAGGGTAAGGCTTGAGTAATACTTTTTCTTTAGGGTTTCACACAAAGGTAACAGTAACTGAAGGATAATGGCATAGAATTCATTCATCAATCCATGTAATTACTGCATGTACTATTATGTGGCTCTGAAACTATAAAGCCAAAAAGCCCAAATCAAAACACTCGGTTTAATAATAAAATCCAAACCCATATCCACAATCTTCAAATGCTAGCATTTGATGCATACCTCATCACTGTCCTTGATTCCAAAACTGCTCAATAACGACCCGTCATTAATAAGCTCTTGATCATCGTAGGCCAAGCAGAAGTTTCCCCAGACATGACACCTGCAAGAAGAACCCAATTCTTCAAACTCAAAACCCAACAATTCGTAAGACAAAAAAACAAAATGCAGCATGGCTGGGAAGAATGATATTCAGTATCTGTACCAGGAAATCTTGCCTTCTTCCATCTGCGAGTCGCCGAATTTTTCCTCAATGGCCTTCTTTAGTTCAAGAACAGAAGCTGTTCCAGGCACACTTACCTCTGGAATAGAATTCAACCAATAGTTCTCTAAAACCCATCTGCAACTCCAAAGCTAAATCTAATGTATGCTCAAAACTTACCAAACGATGTTTTATCCATTCTGAAAATGCATAGGCGAATTGAAGCCTTAGTACACTCCACTTCCTTGGCTAACAGGGGCGATTCATCACCAGCCCCCAATGCTGCTGCTTCTATGGCTTTCATCTTGGGCACCAAAACGAATAACTTGGCCGTGCCAATGAACGGTATGCTGTATTAGCCATGTCCATGCAAGGAGAATATCATATATACACAAATATATAATTTCGGACCAAAGAAGAATACCATCTTTCTTTCGTATTCAGCTTTATCCCCATCGGCTTTGGTGAAAGCAAATCTAGCTTTGGTGGGCTCAGGGGACCAAGTGTTGAGGTGGAACCTTAAAGTCAAGGTGGTAGGATTGCATCTTATGCTTTTCCTCGGATGAAATTAGTTGCTATTTTTGGCCAAATTAGGTATCTATTTCTTTTTTAATTCCGGGGGACTGGTATTACCAATGATAAGGCTAATTAGGATTATGTTATTAACGTAAAATAAAGAAAAAAAGTCGATTCTTTTTTCCCAAATTCCAAGAGATTGGTAATGGTATGAATGAGAATGCTAATCATGATGTAAAATTAAGTAAATAGGTAATTTTATTATTGGTTCAAACATGGGTAAGAATAAGTAAATAGGTAATTTTATTATTGGTTCAAACATTGGTAATGATAAGTAAATAGATAATTTTATTCTTGGCTCAAATATTGGTAATGACAATCAAATAATTTTATTCTTGGCTCAAATATTAGCCATGGTATCAATGAGAATGTTGATTATGACTTAAAATTAAGTAAATAGGTAATTTTATCATTGGTTTTATGTTTGAATTTAAAGAAGAAGATATGTTTATCTTTGTCAATTAATCAATAAAATTATTATCAAAATCTCATAAATAATGAAATCTTAAATTATAATTTAAAATATAAATTATTAATTAAAATTAAAATATATAATATAATTTTTTATTAATTAATATGATAATCTATTTTGGTTTAATAAAATTTGTTAAATATAAATGAGAGATACAAATATTAAAAGCTAAACTCAAGTTGGTAAACTAAACTCCAATTAATTGATCATTAAATTATATGTTAATAAATAATTTAGAAATTATATTTTATAAAAGTGAAAGTTAAGATGTTATAATAAATTTACAAGGGATTTTGGATTGACAATTAATGAGTGTATTGTTAAGACATTTCTTGATAAAATGGTATTAACTTTAAAAAATACATTTTAATAGATTTCAACTAGATAATTGTACTTCCAATGTTTTAGGTAGAATATTTTCGAAAATGTATCTTATTTTTTTGAAAAAATAGTACTTATTAATTAAGATAATTAAATTCAAATGTTTTAAGTGGAGTATTTTGGAAAATGTATATATTTTTTTTTTTTAACATGATCGGGTACTTATATATTATAAAACTGCTTGGAGCCAAATCCAGTTACATAAGTGGATGGAAGTAGATAAAGAGAAGTCCAAAATGGGTTCGCAGACCCTGACTTCTTATAGACAAACTTGAGTAGTGTAGATTGGAAAAGAAAACGGTTGTATAGCCTTACAAACAGACCTGCGAGAAGACAAAATTTGCTAGTCATTAGTTAGATTACTAGAGCTGATTGACAGAGTCATCAATCTGGGGTTCTTTCTTGACGCTTGCTCTGGTTGAAGTCTCATCTTGCATACTCTGAGTGATGGATTTGATGTGGGCGATTGCCTCCTCCATGTGTTTGCATTTTTCCTTTAGGCTTTCTATCTCTGCCTTGTGTTTTTCTAGTTTCTTTCTCTTTGATCTGCTATCTGCCTGAAAGTCCTCTTTGAGTTCGTTGAAATGTTTGACAAACCTTGCAATCATAAAGCAATGGGCTTTACACAACGTGCAGTTGCTGTTTCCAAGCACTCTGTCCAGAGGATTCTCGGGCATCTCTCGATTTTCTGAAGCCTCAGTATGCTCTCTGTTTTCCGGGATCTCTGCCATTTCCACTGATATGGATGCAAAGCGGGAACAGGGAAAAGGAGCTGGGGTGAAGAGGAAGGAGACCTGCACGAAAGAGGGAAAATACTATGAAGGAGGAACAGGGCAGGGGAGAAATCACACTTAAAATGGAGAACCAGGCACAGAGTTTTACCAAACTGTCGAGGAGGAGAGGAGCAGTCGAGCTGAAGGCGATATTCTGATCTTGGAGATTGCTAACTTCCCTGGGAGCTTTTGAGAACGATCTCACAACCGATTTGAACGGATAGCGGCCTCTCTTGATGCCGAACTTCTTGAGCTGAATGCCAGGAATAGAACCTTTACTCTCCTGCGAAGAAAGGGACGTGTTTCTGATGTGCTCGTAGAGAGAAGGATTGGTGAATATATAGAGCGGAGTGGGAGGGTGAGCGGGCCGAGGATGCGACATAAGCTCAGTGATCTGGCTAGGATTAGCCACCAGCTTAAAATCTTTGCAGCAGTCTAAGGAGATCGTGAAAAGACTTCTACCTAAATTCTGCATGGGAGAGTCACGAGAAAGCTGGGATATCGAGATCCTGTGATCGGACCAAAAATGATGAGAGGTGGGCATGGAGAAGGGGGGATTGAAATTCAAAGCCTGGCGTGCAGCGTGCAACTTGACTTATTTTGGCCAGAGATCACAAGAAGGAGGGTGGGGAATGATAAGACAAAAGGTCGAATGGATGCTGGAATGATTGGTCGGAGAGTTTGACAGGCAACTAAGCCGACTACGGGACTGGTTTTTCATATATGAGATCATTTTCTTTAACTTGGCCGATCTGTCTGTTGGATGCCTTAGTGGCGTAATGGTCCGCTTCAGTGTTGTTGTCTCTTAGAACATGTTTGAAAGTCGTGTCTCCCATTTCTTTGACATTATCCTCAATCCTGAGCTTTACATTATTAAGGGCCTCTTTTTTAAATTATGTTCCCGCCACCATAGCTGCAATGACGATGGCCGAGTCTCCCACTATTATTGGATTCCTGATTCTCAGCCGGTTCAGAATGAGGGTGCCTAAGTAGAGGTTGTAAGCTTCAGCCAGGTTGTTGGACATTTGACCCAAACCCCATTCGTAGCTTACCAGAGTTTTGCCATAGTTGTCCTTTATGATACCCCCTGCTCCAGCGTCCCCCGGGTTATTTTTGGAGGCCCTGTCGAAATGCGGAAAATGTATATTATTGTTTTCAAAAAATAGTACTTATTAGAGTGAGTTTTGGTAATTAATTAGAGCTTTTGAATGAATGCAAAAAATTTTAAATGTTTTTTAATTTCTAGTCTATTTCAATACATTATAAAATTTGCAATCCTTACCAAAATTAAAATTTTAAATTTAATAAAAATGTTAATTTTAATGTAAAATTGGACTCAATACCTTCAAATACATATGATGCAACTAGATTAGTAATATTAACTTTCAATATTTATTGTTAAACTTTATGCCCAAAATACCAACTTAACTTCTTATCATATCATATTTAGAATAAGGCTTTCAATGGTAGTTTAGTGGATATTAGCTATGATTGATTAATAAAGCCTCTATTGTTAAAGAAAAGAAACAAAGATCATATGGAATTGCAATTTTAAATTCATTAATAAAAAAATGTTTACATATTGTAAAAATAATTTAATAAAAATAACAAGAGAAGTCAAAGGATCTTAGCTCGAGTGGTTTGATGAACAATTCATTTCCCCATGGGTTCAAATATTCAAAGACATGTTGTAAATGGCCCATCGATCTTAGCTCGAGTGGTTTGATGAACAATTTGTTTCTCCATGGGTTCAAACCTCGAGAGACATGTTGTAAATGGCTCTCATTTGTGGCATTTATGAAGTAATTGTATTTGGTGTAATAATTTCAACCAATCTTTCGTAGTTACTAATTCTCTAGAAATTCTTGTTCTTGTTAAATAATAATAATAATAACAATGTGAGAAATTGTATTGGCATAAAGATAATGGGCATATACAATAAATGTTATGATTAACCTCTAGAATTGAATTGCAAACAATATATTAGAATGCTCCACATATAATTTAATATCAAGACTTCGAAGGTAGGGAAACATTGTATAATGATCATGTTTTGTAAGAATCAACTCCCATCACTTGCTTTTCTAAGGGGGGGCAACCTCCTAATGAGCTAAGTTCTAATATATACTCCATAAGGAGGACTTCAACTTTATTTATAACTAATTATATAACCTTAGTCATAACCACCTCCTAACTACCTTGCATACCTTATTTAATGAGGCCACATTACATTTATTCAATGCTAATTGGCTAGTAGGCCTTATCTAATAATGACAAATATAGTGGACCTAACTGACTTTATATTGAATGGTCACCATAACTACATTAAGATTGTCTCTTGAACTTTTTGGAAATAAATTGTGCAAATATGAAATATTCAATGTTTCAAGTGGACGTGCTACACTATATTATTCTAATGGGGCCTTCAACCTCCCGTTTTTCCTTGAAGGAGGATCTGTATGATCTCTATCCCTTCAAAAAACATTTCCCTCAATGCTTGTGTCAGGATATATAACCATAAACTAGAGACCCATTTAAACATGCTAACCATGACATTGAAGTACTCTAGGGAACTAGAGTCCCATGTACAAGGGTTAGCTACAATACTAAAGTAGTCCACAAATCTTATCCATAAACCTAGGTTCCATGTATGAGTGTTCACTACAACATTGGGTAGTATTGGAAGCTCATCCATATGCCAATGTCCCATGTACATGTATAAGCCTCAACGTTGAAGTAGTCCAAGAAGCTTGTCCCATAAACTTAGGTTCCATGTCAAAGTTCTCATGTTGGAAACCCAAATGATGACTCTTAAGGTGGACAAATGGATGAGTAGTGGGCTCCAAATGCCCACCATGGTCATGTGGATCCAAATAAATAGAGCCCTCCATGTCCAAAACAACATCCACATAGCCATGAAAGGTTGGTTGTGGATTTGGAAGGAACAATACTACTAGAGACTATCTAGAAGACAAACATTAATAGTATCCACTGACTCCTTACTTCCCTTAATGGTGTTGTCTACATAATGTAGAGAAGATTCATAAAAAAAGGTGAAAACATTTGTCTTCTTAGAAATGACAACTATCCATGTACCAGCCATCACAAGCCTTCTCTAAATCAAACTAGGCATGTGTGTCTCTTATATAATCTTCCATATGTTGTCAAAGTTTCAACTGTTGGATTGCTTCATAGCCTTTGTGTACTCGATGCTCCATATGGAGTCAAAATATACAAACTACTTAAAGGTGTGAAATTCTTTCTACTTGAACATTGTTTGATATGATATTCATAATCCATCGCAAATTCAAGAAAAGTTATATGTGAGGCTTCTTCCACATAATTTGCATCTTCCACATCCTTTAGATATATCATGAGATAATCCTCAATGATGAAGTATAATATATCCATGCAAAATTCCATAAGCTACTTTAAATATGAAAAGTAGGATTTTGAGGGTGGAAATTTGCAAGGTTTGTAGTGCACTAAATATCAAGTGAAAGTATATGATATTATATACTAGATCAAAATCCCAAAAATATTCTATATAATGGCATTGGTCACTATGTCAAAGATTTATGTTCTACAATAGTCATAGTCATCATTAACAAAACCTTATAAAAATTATTTAAATCAACAATATTTTCACTTCTCAAACTTCAATTTCAATAATTGAAATGGAATTTGTATTCATGAAGAACTCAAATATGCAAGTAGTTTCTTCATATTTACATAGAAAGTTGCAAGAATGGAGTTGGGTGTATTGGCCTTATTTTTCCCTTTTAGAACATACAAAATAGAAGAAAATTTGTGTTTCTTTTTGGTCCGAGAAAGAGCTTTGATAGCATTTGTCATTATCCTAAACTCTTACAATTGAATCACAAACAATATACTAGAATGTTTCACACTTTATGTAATATCCAAATCCTTAAGGTAAAGCATCACCATAAAATAGTCATTTTGTGGAAAGATCAACTCATTTTCACTTTTCTTTTGGAGAGGGAAACCTCCTAATGAGCTAAGCTCCAATAGAACATGCTCCATAGGGAAGACTTCATCCTTATTTATAGCTAACTAGAGAAGCATAATCATATTTACATCCTAACTATCTAGTGGACCTTCTTTAATGAGGCTGCATTACACTTATTCAATGCTAACTAACTAGTCGACTTTGTTTAATAATAACAAATACAATGAACCAAGTCCATTAACATTGATTAGCAGCCATAACTACATTGTTGTCACTCTAAAGGGCCCTTCAATCTCCCATTATATCTTTGGGGAGGATCTAAACAATAAATATGTTTGGTCTATTGGCTCCTATAGAATGAGATCTTGATATTAATTCTTAATTGTTTTTACTAAGTTAGAATAGCTAAGCATAACTTTGACTAATGAGACTCATAATGTGACTAAAACATTTGACTCTTTCTAAAAATGTGCTAATTAGTGTTGCATATCCTTATTGCGTTCTAAGATGTTCACAAATATACTTTCCCTCCCATATTCTTCTTTACATTTTCCCACTAGTTTGAATAGCATAAAGTTGGTAAAAATTTTAAAAAGACTAACCATTTAATTTCCTTGAAATTGATAATAAATAATATTTCTCTTTTTTAATTTAAATTGTTATATTAAAATTATCACTTCGACACCCACAAAAAATTAATAATCAAAATAATCTTTAAATACAAAATTACATAACCATAACCATATATTCATCCTTTACCTCAAATCAAAAATATTTAAATCTCTATCATATTTTAGAATATAAACAAATTACATTTTCTTTTAAAATTTCTTCAAAATTCATATAAAAATCATCTTAACTTAAAAAAATTTGCCTCTTTTTCACTCAATAAAATCTAAACAAATACATAAACATGTTTCAAAATCCTTATCTATACAATTTTTTTTAAATGTATTCTTGTAATTTAATTTTTAACTAACAAAACATATTACATATTAAACCTTTTTTTTAAGTAAATTTAAATTCAGCTTTTATATATTTAAACATAAATAATTATTCTTTCTTAAATAATCATTCAAAATTAATTTTAAAAAATTCAAAAATAGAGTAAAAATAAACTTTTAGCTTTTTAGCATGTGTTCACATGTTGATCTCAAGAGAAAAATTAAAAGTATTTTCAAACTCTTTAATCCACATCAATAAAACAAAACTCAATAATTACACACGAGTGATGACATGCATGAAATCATAAACCATTAAATAATAGATGCTCAACATGATTGGTACTTCATATTAAATTTGAATTTCAGTGTGCATTGTGCCTGTATGGATTTTCCTTAAAAAAAAAATTCCAAATTAATTTATAAAGAGTACATCATTTTGATTTTATTTGTCTTTTTGTAGACATGTGATCACTATATTGAAATCATAAAACCAATAAATAGTTAATATAATTAATTAAGTGATTAATATAATTAATTAAGGTGAGGTACTTCATATTAAATTTGAATTTAAGTATGTGGATCTTCCTTCGAAAAACTCCAACCAAAAAAAGAAAAGAAAGAGAGTACATCATTTTGATTTTATTTGTCATAGTACCTCTCATCATCACACTTGAGATAATATTTGTGTTGTGGAGTTTAATTTAATGTCATGATTATTAACTTTGGCTTTTTTCATACATTATGATTATATTTCTCATTGAAAATTTTTATGCATTGTTATGATAAGTTCAAATTTTCGATGATTGCTTTGGAAGGGCCAGAGATGGTGATAGTTGCCACTCGTACGGGTAGATCAACCTCTATTGGTCTAAGCATGATGGAGTTCGTATCACTGCATAATGATAAAGAGGAAAATAATATTCCTTAACATATATTTATATTTAAAACAAATAAATATTTTATATTAAATTTTATTTGAATGTAATTTGAGTGGTTATAAAAAATCTTTGGTTTTCTTTTTTTTTTTTTAAATCAGAAGATTTGTATTAATATAGTAAAAATGCACTTTGAAGCATTACAATAAAATAAAAGATAGGTTATGTATAATAATAAAAAGTCATAAGTATTTGAATTTTCTTAATTTATTAGGCACATGCATTCTTATTGGAGGTTATTATTACAAAATTCTAAGCATAAAATTATATAAATAATACATTCTTTAAAAAATTTAAGTGGGAAGAGTTGTTAGAGAGATCCCACTGTTAACGAGTTCCACTATGTGGGAGAGTGTTGAGGTCCATGAGGGCATTGTGATTCAATACAATTGGAGGAGAACTATAATTGGCAAGCGACTCATAGACAGAGGAACTCAAATGTTGTGCTAAGCAGAAATTCGAGTCAGCTCATCTTGAAGTTCTTGCAAGAACTCTTCATGTTGGACCAATAACTCCATTGTGGTGGCCAGCCAAACCTCCGGACTTGCCAAACAAATGAAAAGAGTTTGAGAGATAGTTCTTAATTCTTGAATTTTTTCTTCCAAAAGGGCGAGAGATGAATTAACCATTGGAAAGGAGTGTAGAGCCATCTCTTTGTAGAATGTCAACGAGAGATAATGAAATAGGAGCCTTGGTAGAAGGAAAACAAAAGGAGCACGAGATAGTTGAGGGCCTGATGACAGGAGCCTAGGACAAGATAAAGAAGGGTGGTGAAAGAATTGGTGAGAAATGTAGAGAAATTTGCAGGCATGGGAAGTAGAAGAGGAGGAGAGGATTAGACCATAAATGGAAAATATGTGAGAAAATTATCTTAACAACTCATACCTCACAAATCCAAGCCCACCCACAGAAATAATGAGAATCCAAACCGACATGATTTTTAGAGAGTGTAATATCCCACCATTAGTAGGAGAGCGATGTGCAAGAGGTGTATAACATCATGTGAAGTAATTAAGATAATCATAGGGTCACTGGTGAAATGAGCCATGCATGGAATTGATGTTGGACATGATGGAAACATGATTGATAAGTTTGAGTGAGACTTTAATAAGTAAACATATCAAGAGATAGGGGTAAATGAGCTTTGACATTAATAACCTTTAAATCCCAAATGAGGGTAAATGAACTTTGGCATTATTAACCTTTAAATCGCCACATTTTCCAATGGCGTGGTGATCAATTAGGATGTTGTTAGACATTGAGACAAATAAGAAAGAAAGCATAGAGAATTTGAGGAGGGGAGATCTAATGCAAGAGAAAATATATTTCAATGACATATATTTGGGGATAGAGGATTGTATGCAATGTTGAATGTTGTTCTTTGAGTCCCCCACAACTTCCAAATTACTTAGACCTTTTAATGAGGTGAGATCAAGGCCAGATAATAATGCATAAGCTTCATCTTGATTGTTAGAAGTGGTACATAGATTAAGATTTATTTTGGAGTTATATATGACCTCACCTCAACTAATGTTATCCTTAGTAATGAAAAATGTTATTATCCTTTTTACCAAATTCATAATAAATATATCATTATAATGACTTTATACCTTATTTCTAAAAATTATTAAAAACCAAAACATTTATATTCTTTATATAAAATATGGAAAAAATTTATATTAAAATATTTTATTTTAAATAATTTTGAAAAAAAAAATTATAAATTTTGAAATTTTGATTATGAAATATTATTTTTTAATAACCCTATATTAAATATCATGATCATTATGAAATTCTTAATAAAATTTTAATAATTAGACTTGGTTATTCTTACTAATATCCTGCATTTTTATATTTTTATATTGTACGAATTGAAAGTAGAATTTGTCCCATAAGTTGGCCAGCATTGAACATAGTTCCTCATAAATGGTTTATATGTGACCATGAAGACATGAATTTATATCTGACAATTTTCATGTATTCATCTATGAATTTATAGTTGACCATTTTCATGTAACCATCTATGAATTAGATTAAAAGATAAAACTCTTTTTTTAAGATAGTTGTATGTCCTTTTTTAGGTCTTTTGGGTGTTGAACCTCATAATTTTTGGAAATGAATTTTCCTTAATCATTTGTTTTTATTTAACATTTACTAAAAAAAATTGCTTATTTAACATTTTTATTGTTAATTTATTTAACCTTTACTACATTAATATATATTATATTTTCAATACAAAATAACTGCCGTACATTATTGTATTAATTTAATTTTTTTAATAATATTTTTATATTATATTTTATATTTCCATGTCATAAATTGCTATAGGTTAGTTTTGCAATGAAATTCTTAACTTTAAGGATTAAAAAATACAATTATTCTATAATATACTTTCAAGGGATATGTTGCATTTTAATAAATAAGTAATTTATAAAATTTATAAATTTAATTTTATGTTTATTATTATTTTTGTTTGTTTGTTAAGTTGTGTGAGTTCTGAAATGATTACATGTTTACTTTTAGCTTAAGAGACTACAACTTGGGCATTTAAGTCATCAAATTACTCGGGATGGTACCCAGCTTAGGCACACTGACCCTTAACATGGATGGATTTTTGTCCACAGAGTTTCAAACCATGACCTTCACATCATGAAGTGCCTTAACAATACACCTCATCACCATCTATTCTACGCCATGTGGACTTTATTATTATTATCATTATTAAGAAAATCTATTTTTTCGGTACAATGAAATTATATATATAAATTAATATAAACAAATTTATTATCAAAATGTTAATTGAGTTAATTTCGAGAAGTTGGGAAAAATGATTGTTATCCTTCCCGTCAAAATTTAATTCCTATAGGAACATAAAAAAAATTGTTATAATAGCTTTGGGCCTTATTGTAATCCATGGACAACTAAAACATATATATTAGTGCAATCATATAAACTAGCAATTGTCCCAAAAGGTACAAAGAGAGGCCGATAGAATTATGAAGTTGGAATTATTGAATTTCTATAGAAGATTAAAAAGTACAAGTGGTTAGTGCACATCTCTCAAGGCATGGTTATAAGTGTGGAAGATGAAGGCTCGAAAAATTTGGCTTCACTTCAATGTTGAATGAAGGTCACAAGGCATAACACCAAATAATCAGCAATGTTAGTTTTAGGGTGAGGAAGGAGGGAGTAAGGATACTATCAGGAACTTACCATGAAGCCAACACTTTTAATTCGAAATTCTCTTCAGTTTCAAAAAGACAATGTATTTTTCAATATCAACAAAAAACCGACTATGAGATCTTGTATGGGTATACTTATTTTTCATATTCTTATATGATAGAAGAATTTTGGGCTATTACTCAAATTATATATTTTGGATACCAAGACCACATTTTTTATTTAATTAGATGTTGTGAGTGCCTTTGTGAGAACAATCAACAAAATTCGAGCATAAGCGATGGGGAGAATGGAGACATTTTGAAGGGATTGGAAGCACAATTATGAAAAAGAACTAAAAGCAACCAGAAAACAAATGCTTAGGATGAATACCCAGCTGGACAAGCATATAAAGAAAATAATCCTTGTGGAAGTAGGGGAAGACTGCATTAGGTAGAAACTACAAGATCAAGAAGACTTAATACAAGAATTCATGGAGGGAGTTCGACATTTGGAGCTCGAGCAACATCCTGGGTTTGCAGTTCTGAGGTCCCTTGTGCCTCACCAGCAAAATATTTGGTTCCTTTGGACAAGAGGAAGCAATAGCAAAGAACGAAGACTCTGTGGAACAACATTCTGAGCATTTCAGGAGAACAAACCCATCCACGGTGTCATCAGTTGTAGGAAGAATAAAGACTGCTCACTTTGGGCATGATAACAAAAATGTTTAATATTATGATGTATTTCAAGTTTGTGATTTTGCTAGGCCAATTTGTAATGCTTATACTGGCCAGACTGTTAATTGTGAGTGCCCTTGTGACAATAGTCAACAAATTCTAGCACAAGTGATGGGGAGAATGGAGGCATAGATTCACATATGGCCCCGCTCCACTAGAGAAATCAAACCCAAAATGGAGAAATCACTCTAAATAATAAGAAAGGAACTTCAATTCATCTGCACTCATTATCTCCACTCATTATGCTACAAGTTTACACTACATCATTTCAGTAATTTTAGGAAATCTTGAAACAGAACATTAGTACAGTGCCATTTTCAGACCAATACTACACTAAAATTAGATTCAGAAAATCTAAAATACAGTATAGAGATTAAAAATTCATACACGATTTGCTTCTAGATAAAGTCAACAACTTTCTAATAAATGTAAAAACTCAAAGTCACAGTACTTGCATAGAATTATTTAAGGAAACCATTAAACATAAAAGAGGTTCAGTTTATGGACTCCACGTGACACTAAAGCATAGCAGCATTTACAACAAAATGCAGTTTGTCATAATGTAAGAAACTACAACAACCAAATGAAAAGATATTTTTTCTCACTTTCTTTTGTAACAAAGAGAATATATGGGAGAAGATGAATCTGTGATTGCAACTGCTAGAGAAATCATTCTAAATAATAATAAAGGAACTTCAGTTCATCTCCACTCATTATCTCTACTCATTATGTTACAAGTTTACACTACATCATTTTCAGTAATTTTAGGAAACCCTGAAACAAAACATTAGTATAGTGCCATTTTCGGACCAATACTACACTAAAATTAGATTCAGAACATCTAATGTACAATATAGGGATTAAAAATTCATACAGGATCTACTTCTAGATAAACTCAACAACTTTCTAATAAATGTAAAAACTCAAAGTCGCAGTACTTCCATAGAATTAGAATTATTTAAGGAAACCATGAAACGTAAAAGAGGTTCAGTTTATGGACTCCACATGACACTAAAGTATAGCAACATTTACAGTAAAATGTAGCTTGTCATAATGTAAGAAAGTACAACAACCAAATGAAAAGATATTTTTTCTCACTTTCTTTTGTAAAAAAGAGAATATATGGGAGAAGATGAATCTGTGATTGTAGCTGCTGCACATTTTGAACATGATGCAAGATATAGTTTTGTGGTTGTCAATATTGTTGATGCTGGAAATGCTGCCTTTTTAGTCTGTTGCACATTGAAGTTGTTGAAACCAAACAAGTTGTAGTCATTGAAAATGCAAAGGCTATTTTGAAGGATCAACTCTACAGATTTCTTGCAATGGTGCTGTCACCATTGCTTTGTATCTAAGCTACATGAAATGAGAAAACATGTACTAGTTTTGGAAATGGAACCACCTAGAAATGCCACTGCCCTCCCTCCCCCTTCCATGGTTTAAGTTTTTTTTTAACTTCATATCTGTCCCATGTCCCACACCCCTCATGGTCAGTTGGGGGTTTCCAAGAATTTGTTAAGGCATTTCCAAATTTCCACGAGTTTCTGGTAGTGGTACATTGATTGGATTGTTGTCACAAAATATTCAAATCTCTATTGTATCTATATCCAGATTCCAAGGATCCATGCCTATTGAAAGTTTAAACCCTGACTTGTCTGTTTCATTATCTTTTCTACCCACCTAAAAGTTTTATTTATGTTTCCCTTGTCATCCTTAATAACAAAAACTTCAAAGCAGATTTGCTGGCATCCTTCTTCCATCAGAACATACATGGTTTCTTGGTATGGTTAACATGTAAGCAACCACAAAATGGATAGACTCAATATTCATTCCTCTTGCAGCCAATGTACTGATAACAAGGGTTATTAGTGAAGTGATATCCAAAATTTAGTTTTCAGCTTATACCCAAGATAATTTACCGCAGTCCTAACTTTCCCAAAGCTTTTTTCGCTAACCAAATTATGACTATTTCTGTCAGCTTTGAAAGAAATTGCTTTACCATCTTGTCTCATCTGCCTACCACAATCATCTGACAAGATATATGGCTTTATCTCAAATTCAGAATATTTTTAAATCCACATTTGGTAACATATATTCCACATAAAGATGTTAACTAAACTAGATCTCAATCATTTCTAAACAAAACTACAATCTAATTTTCAGAGAAGTGCAAGACTCTATCTTTCAGTTAAACGATTTTGAATTTTCATGACAGTTTATTGTTGAACTATTTTCCAGTAATCAGATAAACAAAGATGCTTTTCCAATGAAACAATGACAATGGCTTTTAACTTTTGTAATTCCCATTCATGAATGACCAAATCATCTTCCTCCATGAGTGTTTCTCAGCCATGTAAAAATTACAAGACTAAAATCTATTAAGTTCATATCACTTTATACACAAAAACGTAATAAATGATGAAGGCAGTTGTTTAAACCCAGCTTCCACCCCACAGACTACAAATCTAGGCTTTACATGAGCCAGAAGAACTTATTTTAGTTAAAACTTTCAACGATGTCTGCATTGAGATCCTTCAACAAGAGCAGATCCAGAAGAAAATGACAAATTCCTTGCAACGACTAAAAAAGTTGATAGAAGGATAAGATTTCCTGCTAATTATTCCCCAAATTTTGATTGCAGACATAATGCATAATATTTATTATATCTAACCTGAATTGTGATCTTGACCAAGGCACTGAAGCACAAAGATGCCTAAAGGACCCCTCTGTCTTCCACTTCTGGAAAAAACCATTAAATGACCCCCTAGAAATTAAACTACTAATCCTTGTGAACCAAACTGTTGTGTACCTA
Organism: Pinus tabuliformis; assembly: GCA_031772625.1. Classification (NCBI taxonomy): domain Eukaryota; kingdom Viridiplantae; phylum Streptophyta; class Pinopsida; order Pinales; family Pinaceae; genus Pinus; species Pinus tabuliformis. Next base: position 1,003,609,546 of record CM062809.1, on the reverse strand, counting down.
TAGTGCCAACTCATCTGGAAAACCCATCAAGCGTGCTGCTTGTAATCCAGAGATGGAGCAAGTGCACAACATAATGCATCTTGTTAATTATTATTTATACATTGGCATGTCTGTCCATGCCCCTGCCACATGCCCATTCTCGCAAACATATGCCCGAACGTTGGGCTCACTGTCATCATGATATTCAAAAGACCTTCTCAAACAGAAGGCAGCAAGCATGTCCCAAGTCCCCGTGGATGAAAAAAATGCACAATTCACCAACGATTTCTCAGCTTTCATGTCCTTGATGTTTCTCCAGACATAAGAATTCCTGAAATTCTTAAATATACCCCTAAATAATCTATAGTTTCTCTTCTCTTCGGAGTGTAAACAACCAGGCCAATCACATATATAAAGACTATCACCACGAAACCTACTTGCAAGAAGCTTATTACCTTGTTCTCTGGTGAGATTCCAGATATCACTGGCCAGATGGGGATCACCTAGGTTCCCTTTCTTCCGTTTTTTTGCATCACAGTATTGATGATCACCAGCCTAGTCATACGAGGGGTTCTCTTTTCTTTTGACCTCAATTGGGTCTCTTGAATTGTAGGTGACCCTGGTGATTTATGCGCAGCTCCACTGGGGCTATCAATGGACTTAGAAAACTCACTCGTCTTTCCTTCAACTCCTGCTGTTTTTCCAATTGGAAAAGCATCATCTGTAATTTCTGCATTTAAGCATTCTCTCACTGCCCTTGGATGGACTTGGCAGCTCTCATCCATCTCTGTAGCTCCATTGGGCCTATCTGGAATTTGTCCATTTGAGCATTGAGTAATCCCATTGCCCATCTCTCCAATCACGTTATCTGAAACCTGATTCAGCTTATTAGCAAAATTCATGTTTTCTCCATTTGGGTTCTCTGCAGCGTTGTCTATGATTTTTCCATTTGGGTTCTCTGCAGCGTTGTCTATGATTTTTCCACCAAGCCATTTTGTAACTATGCATTGATTGCTTTTACAGCTATCACCCATATCCTCAGTTGGATTCTCGGCAACTCTATTGGGCTTATCTGGGATTTGTCCATTTGGATCCTGTGCAACTCCATTACCCATCTCTCCAATTCGATTCTCTGCAACTCGATTTAAACTTTTTGCAATATTTCTATTTTCTCCATTTGAGTTAACTGTACCTCCACTTAAGTCAGTGTTTAACTGCAACTTCTCCGTTTGGGTGCCCTCTACTTACACACGAATTGCCTTTAAAGCTCTCACCCGTTAGCCAAATTGGGTTCTTTGTAGCTCTATTGGGCTTGCTTGGAATTTGTCCATTTTGGTTCTTCTCCCCAACTGGATTTTCTACAACCTGATTCAGCTTATTTGCACTATTCTGGTTTACTTTATTTAGGTTTTATGTACCTCCAATAGGCTCAGTGTTATCTCCAATTTCTCTATTTGGTTCAGCATTATCTGCAATTTCTCCAATTGGGATCTCCGTAACAGCACATGGATTGGCCCCAAACCCCTCCCCCTTCTCTCCAGTTGAGTTTCCCATAACTGCACATGGATTGCACAGTAGAAACCGGGTCGTACACAACAGAGACCAGAAGCGTGGTTATGGCAGCATGTCCTGTAGAAATCAGAACAGTTTTGGATTGGGGGAATCATCCGAAAGATATGTGTCTAAGAGATATGTAGCCAGATGTCTGAGAAAATCATATGGCAGATGTCAATCAAAGAATCAAAGTGTAGACTACTACACTGATTCAAAAGAAGTCCTATCGACCTAATTAAACATTAATGCAATCATATAAATTAAATGGTTGGTAAATGTCAATAGGCATCAACCCATGATAAGCATTAAAACACTCTAGATTAAAAAAAAAAAAAAAACCATGAAAGATACCCAAATTATAACTTTATTTGTATGGTTTAGATGTTGTAATGTAATATCTATTTTGATTCCCTCAAAATAAATAAAATTAATAGTATGTTAAAATAAAAATAACTTCAAATTAAAATAATAAAAAATACAAATTATATGTTATTATTTTTTAATTAATTTTTGTTGGGTAATTAAGGTAAACTTGATTTGGTCAAATTACTCATAGTTTTTGAGCTATAGGTTTGTGAGAACCCATGGTATTGACCCATTGTATTCATGTGGAATATAGCCTATTTAACGGGGAAATAAACCAACTTAAATCCATCTTAACTCTAGATCTACATTTGATCCCTTCGAGTGCTTGGTAAATTCGAGTTAAGATGGATCTAGGCTAGTTATTATTAATTACAAAAAGAATTAATATATGAGTGAGACAATATTCTTAATTATGAAGATTCAACCCCACTTTACCATGTAAATTCTTAACTTGTAAATAGCTTTTGTTACAAGACCACAGACCAATACCATAACTTATCAATACCAAGTACCCAATATAACAGGCGTTGATATAATATTGTTTTAATTAATTAAGTTAAGATAAATCAATGAAAATAACTAAATAACTTGGCGATAAATCTTAACCCTGGATTAATGAATATTCCAACATATTTTATAAAAGTTTAATTTCTACTATCCACCTAATAATTATCAATAATTAAATTAAAATTCTAAAAAATTTATTCTAAAATAAATATATTTATTAAAAAATATCAATTAATCTTATTTTATTAAACTCCAATAAACTACATTAATCTTTGATCCTGGTAGATTTTAATCATCATTATCATCAACGTAATAAAAATATTAGCCATATTTAAAAAAACAAACAATTTATACTTATTCTCTTTTCTTATTTCCTTACCACCAATGTGTACAAAATAATAAAAATTCAAAATACTAAACCATGATACATCCTTTGGCGTATTCTCTTTTCTTATTTCCCTAATACCACCTAATTTGAGACTTTACATTCCTTTAAAATAATGACACCCCCAACTTTTATTTTCAATTGTTGTCTTAAATTTTAAATAATAATATGTAAGAAATAATAAAAATGGAAGATTCAATTAAAAATGTTAATTTGATGATGAGTCAAACCGACATTCGCGGATAGCAGCCAGAGATGGCTGTCCTCACTGTTGGTTTGACACCTGAGTTTGATAGGTTTTGCCACCTTCGGGAAAAAATGTTAATTTGAGACTTCACATTCTTTTAAAACAATAACTACTCCGACTTTTGTTTTAAATTTTAAATAGTAATGGATAAGAAATAATAAAAAGTAAAGATTTAATTAAAAATGTTTTAAAATTAGTTTATGGGTGTAGAATAGATGGTGATGGGGTGTACTATTAAGTCATTTTGTGATGTGAATCGAAAATTTATGAGCAAAAATCCAATTATGTTAAATGTTGGTGCCGCCTAAGCCAGGTGTGATCTTCGGGTGAATTTGACAACTTAGATGCCCCTAGATCACAGTTTCTCAAGCCACAGATCAAGCCTACTTAGATGCTCCTAAATCGTGGTTTCTCAAGCCACAGATCAAACTTGCTTAGATACCCCTAGATTGCGGTTTCTCAAACCACAGATCAAGCTTGCATCCTTTGACGTATTCTTTTTTAAACAAAGTCTCTCGGTAAAAACACGTGAGAGAATTTTTTTGGCCCGCGGGTTTCGAACCAACAAATGTATTCTTTTTTCTCATTTCCTTCATATTACCTAATTTGAAACTTTACATTCTTTTAAAATAATAACAACTCAACTTTTATTTTAAATTTTTGTCTTAAATTTTAAATATTAATTTGTAAAAAATAATAAAAAATAAAGATTTAATTGAAAAATGTTAATTTGAGATTTTACATCCTCTAAAACCATAACCACCCCAACTTTTATTTGCAATTTTTGTCTTAAATTTTAAATATTAATTTATAAGAAATAATACAAATTGAAGATTTAATTAAAAATGCTTTAAAGTTTTTGATATAAAACATATCTTCCAAAACCATAATGCATCCTTTGTTGGAAAGCCATCTTTTCTCTGGTTTTAGCAACACAAGCGATGATATTCATATTGATCTTCGTATAAAAGTTCAAAAACTTTAACACATACCCTTGAATATGCCCAATGTTTCAAGTGGGCACTCTATCCATCATCAGTGACTAGAAACCAAAGTAATAGCAAACAAGTGTTGAATAACATTAAATAGAAAACATTTCAAAGTAGTTATTAAGGATTAAATATTAAATTAATTAAATGTTGAGGCATGATGAGGTCAAAAGATTGAAAAGAATTCAAAGTGGCCATTGAAGTTATAATATTAAATTAATTTAATCAAATAAGAAGTTATTGAAGAATAAAAGTAAATTAACTTAGATAATTATAAAAAATAAAATAACGCTGGAAGCTATTGAAATATTAAAGTTTAAACTATAAAGATTAAGAGAAGAATTCGGGACTATATATGAAACAATAAATATGAAAAAAAAATTAAAGATTAAATAATAAATAAAAGGGGGAGGGGGGAGGGTTAAAGATCCAGAGAGTCAATTGGGGGGAGGACCCAAACCCAAAAAATTAATTAGAGAGAAGAAGGATCAACAAAAAACAACGACTAGGGGCATTGAATTTCTTAATCTATATGTAAATAAGATTAAAAAAATAAAAGGGGGGAAGGGGGGCAAGGAGGAAAGGAGAAAGGAAGTAGGTAACAAGGTTAGGGGTAGCTAGAAATTAGATTATATAAATATAAGTGGGAGAAATAGTACTCGGGTAGGGTGGTGGGGGGAGGGGGGCTGCAGAAAACCATTTTAGATTAAAATTAGATAAAGGAATGCCAAGAATACTAGAGGAAAGAGTTAAAAAAGATGCAAGAAAATAAAAAAGAGTCTAGTGGGGAGGGGTGGGGAAGGAAACAAATTAATGAGTGAGATAATGGATAACTGAATTCCAGGTTTGGATGAGCTTATAATGGTCTTCCATGTTGAAGTTGTTGGGGTCATTCTTGATTTCAAGAGCTTCTTTTATAATTCTAGAGTTATAAAATGGGACAAAAGTTGGGATTTTGGATTGCTCAAAGGAAATGAGGTGTTTAGAATTGAAAGAGTGTTCAACCATGACCTACTTTGATAGCTGAAGATGGTTGAAATCAACTATATGCTCTTTAAGGCGAGCTTTGAAAGGACAACCAGTCTGGCCAATGTAAGTCTTCTCACAAGAACAAGTAATTTAGTAAACCTTTGGATTTAGCATTGGGTTAGACTTATATTTGGTAGACCAAAATATCTACTTAATAGTTTTATGGGGTTTGAAAATGGCTTTTATGTTTCTTTTAAAAATGAACTTGGCAATGAGAACAATGGTCCCATTAATGCAGGGGACAGAGACATGGCCCCGAGGAGGAGAGTAAGGTGTTGCTAGGACTTAGGATTGGAGGTTGCATGAAATGCTTTATTGATATGAGATGAGGTGTAACGGTTGGCTTTGAAAGATTGGAATAAGCGAGATTTCTCAGAGTGAAGGAATTGAGGAGTAGAGATTCTAAGGGATTAGGTGATAAGAGTTTCAAGAAAAAATGCATATTGGGTTGGGTGGTGGTGAGAAAGGGTGTGAAGATAATAATCATTGTGGGTCTTCTTTTTGTAGACTTGATGGGTTAGAGAACCATCAGAATTCTGAATGTGAGGACATATAGGAATGGGAACGACTTATCAAATTCAATTTCCATGGTGAATTGATTGTGAGGGAAATATTGTTGAGATGTGATAGAAAGGAATTAATCATAGGGCAACCATGTTTCCAAATGATAAAAGTGTCATCAATGAATCATAACTGACACTTGAGTTTTTGATGCTAGGAGTTGAGGGCTTTTGCTTCAAAGTATTCTATGAAGATGTTGGCCACTACCAGAGATAAGGAAGAACCCACCATAGTACCCTCAGTATGCTTATATATGGTACCTTTAAATGAAAAGAAGGTGAACGAGAGGTAGATTTCAATAAGGTTAAGGGTTTTAGAATCACAAGTTTAGAGATCAAATCAGTGGCTTTGGGAACCAAGATCTTGGTGAAAAGAGACACCACATCAAAATTAAATAAGATATCTTGATCACCAACATGGATGTCCTTGATTTTGTGAATGAAATAAGTGGAATACTTAATCTAAGAGGAAGTACAACCTAAAAATTATTGAAGTTTCTTGGCTAAATATTGCCTAAGAGGATGGGTAGGGGCTCCAATGGCACTAAAAATAGGTCTAAGGGGGACACCTAGCTTGTGAATGTAAGAGGAGATAGAACCTACAAAGTTTTGAAGTTGTTTGGCTAGATATTGGCTAAGAGCATGGGTAGGGCCTCCAATGGACGTAATGATATGTCTAAGGGGGACACCTAGCTCTAGTTTAAAAGTATTCCATGAAAATGTTGGCAAGGAAGAACCCATCACGGTACCCTCAATCTTCTAATAGATTGTACCTTTGAAAGTAAAGGTGGATGGGAGGCAAATTTGAATAAGGTCAAGGGATTCAAAATCCATAATTTTAGAGATCAAATCAATGGCTTCGGGAACGGTATCTTGGTGAAAATAGACACCACATCAAATCTAACTAAGATATCTTGATCATCAACATGGATGTCCTTGGCTTTGTGAATGAAATCAATGAAATCCTTAATGTAAGAGGAAGTAGAACCTACAAAATGTTGAAGCTACTTGACTAGATATTAGCCAAGAGCTTGGGCAGGGGCTCCAATGGCACTAATAATAGGCTGAAGGGAGGCACATTAGCCAGATTTATTTTCCATTCAAAGCCCATGTTAAAGAGCATATAGCCAATGCTAGCCATCTTTGGCTATCAAAGTCATCCATAGTTAACATTATTTTAATTCTAAACACCTCATTTTATTTAATTAATCCAAAATCCTAACCTTTGTCCAATTTTATAACTCTAGAATAATAAGAGAAGCTATTGAAATTAAGCTACACCCCAACAACTTCAACAGGGAAGATGGCTTTAAGCTCAACCAATCCTAGAAGCTAGAGTCTTTTTTATTTTCTTTCCTTGCCTCCTTTTGACTCTTTCCTCTAGTATCCTTGGTGTCCCTTCATCTAATTTTAATCTAAAATGGTTTCCCACCCTCGGCCCATCCTTACAATTTCTCTCTCTATTTATATAATATAATTTCTAGAACCCCCAACCTTATTAACTATTTCATTTCTCCTTCCCTCATCATATTCATGGAATTTAGGTCTTGCATCCAATAATCGAGTTGAAGCCTATGCCCTTTTAATGGGCATAGATCCAACCTCATCTCATGAAATGAAGAATCTAAAAGTCCTCGACGACTCTAAAAATACTATTCTCCGCCTTTTTCTAGCAACCAACCTTAAAGGCTCGGATCTTAACTCTTTTTTAGCTCATATTAGATTCCTCCTTCTCTTCTCCTAGATAGTCCTTTTCTTTACCTCAAAATCCAACAATGAGCTAGTAGCTCATCAAGATGAAAAGGATTTCCTTGAAAATATGGGGGTCTAGGCTATCAACATCGATCCTTTCCCCCCATCCCATGATAAGACAAATTATTAAACCTCATCACCAATATATCATACATGTGTCATCCTTTAGTTTTATGAAAGTCATAGATGCCTTCCCCATCACATTGTACAACACCATTAACTCTTGCTGATGTTATATGCCCTTCCCACATTGGTCCCTTACTTAAGGTGGGATTTTGCATATGCTAGTTGTCATGGCAATCTGGTTGGTTCATTATGTTTCTTTATGGGCCTCAATCAGTGAGGTACTTGTTTTTATTCACCTTGAATTTATCCTCATGAGGTTATGGTATATTTGGCCTCCCCATTAGCCACCACCCTTACATGACTACCCCTATGTGGATTTTGGTCTACCTTCACTTCACTTTTAGTTTCTTTGGTTCTCCTTGCCCCATGGTTTCAAGATGCCTCTCTACAGCCTCCCTATGGTTAAATTAGTCCTCTCCCACTTGGAAGATGAGATAATTGATAGTCCCTCCTCCTCTCAAGCTATTAGCACATGTCTAGAGATTAATTATCATATTAACATTAAAATATTAAAACTTGCAATACATGTAGACTAGTTTCAGCTTCAGAAATGAGAACATTATTAATTGTATCATGATTATGTGGATGCATAATACTGCTATATTGAGTACATCAAATGGCAGATGATTGTACTTAAAGTGTATTTCGTAAAACTTCCCAACAATATTAAATAATAGGTAGTAAGTGCTTAAAAACACATACCTCTTTATCCATAATTCAAGTAAAATACTTGAATTAGAATACAACCCTAATCCCTTAATTGATATTATATTGCAATGAGTAGAAAGACCATTGGTCAGAAACAAACAAAAAATGAACCAACAATAGCCCAAATATTTTTTTAACAAGGGCTTTGCCCCTAAACCGTTTTGTATGGGGGCCTAGTTGTTACCCTTAAAGCATAAAAATAACAAATGGAGATAACCATGCAAAGACTATAACACATTCCCAACACAAAAACCCTTAAAAAATGCATCAAGGAATGAGGAAACAAAGTTAAAAATGGGGAATTTAATTGTAAATGTGGTATTAACATGTCACCCCATACGATAAAGCTAAAAATGGGGAATTTAATTGTAAATGTGGTATTAGCACATCAACCCATACCATAATCTGATTACTCACTATAAGGATTTTATAATGCATGTGACAAGTCACATGGCTAGGCTTACAATCAATTTAGTTTGATACAAGGTACACGAACCAAAATTTACGTCTGATATGATTTGTGCTACGAAGAGATGGGGATTAAACTATTACATGCTCTAGCCTTTATTTTTGGATTCCTTTTAACCCTTAGTGTTTTCTCTTCATATTCACTATTGGATAATGATCAACATTATGTTTGGTCCCTTTGATTTCTTTTTAATTGATCATATAATTTCCAGGAAATGCGTGCTTAGGTTGATAACTTTCTAGATATAAGAAATTTTCTAGGGTAACCTCCCCCTTGTTGCTATTTATAAAGTCATAGGCACTTCTTAGTTGGTTTGGTGGGTAATAACAATAAGTACCTTAGGTTTGAGCTCTTTCAAAAGCCAAAACATTTCAATGGATGGTGGATGTATGTAAGCTTGGGTCTAGCCTCTACATTGCTCATGCAAGTTAATTTGATTGTTCAATGGATCCATGGGATCTGTAAAAGATTAATTAGTTCTTACAAAGCCATGAAAAACATGTGTACTATACTCACTCCATTGTTTATATTTTGATTCAAAGATTCAAGAATTGAAACATTGATTACAACTTGGTTAGTTGAGATTACGGGTTTGATATTGGAATTGAGGAAGTGGATTGTCATAGTAGAAGTGTATTGCACCCTTCTTCTCACTCTAGCTCTCAATTCATATAATGGGGAACAATCTATAATGTTAACTTAAAAAATGGTAAAGTGCACATCTAAAAGTGATAATTTAGGAGAAAAAACAATAAACCAATTTGATAAAAATATCACAAACATTGATCAAGCTAATTTCACTACTAATCTAACCATAAATGATGCTTCCAATATACATACAATCTATTAAATACTTAGATAATCTAGACTATTTTGTGTAAAATCCAAGCCCTTTCATGTTTCTCATATTGTAAGAGTAAGAATATTAAGCATCTCTTTTAGAGTATAAAATAGTCTATTTAAAATCCAAGACATTTTGTGTTGCTGGTTAGATATGATCTTTTTATTATAATATAATATTTTCGCCTAAGACATTTTTTACCTTTCTTGGTGATATTTTTTTGGAGAATTTTGTTGGAGCAAATCTCTTGGTGAATGCTCCATAGGTTTTTAAATGAGTCTTAATGTCTCAAAAATTGTCATCACTAATTTTAATAAAAATAAAAACTTTCATAATTAAATATTATATTTTTTATATAATAATATATTAGAATATTATAAATTTTTATATAATATGTTAGGCTAGCAGCAGAGTTATAGTGATTGAATGTTGTAAATTCCAGGTAGTAAGTTGTTTCTATGCAGCTGTAAATATTATTGAGTTTCACTAGATTTGCTTTTTTATTTTGTTTGCCAAAATTTTAAGGGATAATTGAGTTTTTAAATTTGTTCAAAAAATAATGATATATTTGACAAAATTTTAATATAATTAAATATTTTTTTTGAAAATCTAAATTATACTTGTGGAATTTCAAACTTTTAAAAGTTTATAAATTTTTGATAAAACTGAATCCATTTTCACACTAAATACAAAATTTAAACCCTCCTTAACCAGATTTAAACACTCTTTGTGTTGCCCTAGACAATGCGAAGGCTTCAATAAAAATAAATAAAAGAAACATTAAAAAAAATTATATAAGAATCATGACAAAAACAATTAAAATTAAAAAATGACCGTTTCACTGTAAACGGTTTCTATAAATGCGATGTATCTTCAGAGATTTGTTCAAGAGAAACGCAGAAATCAGGTACTTGGCATTGGAGATTCCGTCGGCACCAGCGTTCGCAGTTAGGATTTCACTTTAATTTCAGCGGTGGAGGTCGGCACGGCACCTTCCAACTGCAGTACTTGGTGGTAACGGAGGATTGATTCACCTTCATTTCAATTCAAATCAACGAGCTTGCAGCACTGTAAGGTGCGATAGCGGTAGCTTATGCGTCGGCGAGGGAGAGATGTAAGAGTTCATGTGTTGTTTTTCTGGAGTTTTTAGATTTTGGCCGACTGGCCCTTCCTCTTTTTCCGACTCTGTTTGTGGTCGCTGTCTGTTTGTTACAACCAACCACCTTCCACCACCGTTTGCAATATCACACCGAACGGAACGATGTTCCGCATTTGCTATACTAAGAGGGTTGAAATTAATGAAAAACACGAGTTTGTCATCATTGTTATACTCAGAGGGTTGAAATTAATGAAAAACACTAGTTTGTAACCATTGTTATTATATTTACTAATGAAAAACACTTTCTTAAAAACACTTTCTTATAAGGTTGAAATTAATGAAAAGTACTAATGGAAAACACTTTTTTTTGGATGGCTGTTCTCTTATTTATATTCTTTCTAATTTTCCAAAAAGGCAAAACTATTATGATTTTATCATCATCAATTATTCCTTAAATTTATTAATTTTATATTTTCAAAACAAAATTTAATTCCTAAAAATTTATTAATTAAATATAGTAATATTTTAATAGAAACTATCAAAATTAAAATATGTAAATTAAATAAAGATTTTTATTTTTAAATTTAATTGTTTTTTTTCAGAGAGAAAATCAACATATGGCCTAGGCCAGCAGATATTTACAACATATGGCCGAAGCCAGCAGAATTCAGAATATTACGGCATAGCCGTTACAAATCATAGGCCGAAGCCAGCAGATAACCAACGCAGAATGTTACAAATCATAGGCCGAAGCCAGCAGATAACCAACGCAGAATGTTACGGCATAACCGTCGAAGGCCGAAGCCAGCAGATACGCGGGGTCCACAACCAACCGCCGCAGGATTCGATCGCGGCTGGGGGGAGCGAAAGCCATCCGCCCCAGCCGCTATGTCATGCACGTCGCGTGCAATTGTTATCTATTAATTAATTTATATTTTTACCATATATATTTAAATTATATAAATTGATATAGTAGAAGTGTACAATATTTCAACAAGTCTAATATGACCAGTGCCTTCTTAGTACCTGCATCTTATGTAAAAAGTATAAAGTAATTGACCACTGCCTCTTATGTAAGAAGTACAAAGTAATTGACAACTAAAGTTATTGATTACAAAAGTTATCTATGTTAGTTGCTCTATGGTTGCATGAAGTACAATGGTTTGACTATCTAAATATTTGCATAGTTCATTTTATATATATATACACATACACTTAAGAAATTAGTATTTAAAACACTTTTCAAAATTTTATTAACTCCAAATTATTAAAGTAATGAATTTGCATAGTTCAATATATATATATATATATATATATATATATACACTTAACAAATTAGTATTTAAAACACTTTTAAAAATTTTATTAACTCCAAATTATTAAAGTAATGAAGGATTGGTGCTCTTCTGATGGAGAGGGGATCTTGGGCTGCAGGAGCTAGGGTTTGGTCGCAGGAGCCAGAGTCTAGGCCGCAGCCAACAGGGCCAAGGGCCTAAGGCACTATTGATAAGGGCTTGAAGACAGTGACGGAGACATGCATGTACGGCGAAGAACAACGGAAGACTTTGTGGAAGTAGGTGGCATAACGAAGCATCTGATGAGGACATCTGGCGGGGCACAAGAGGGCTGCTTTGGAATATCGGCGCAAAATCCTTTCCCTGTTTATGGCAGCAAGAAAATGTTTCTGTTCCCGGTTGTTAATGCGCTGTTTCCATCTCCGGGTTACTTGAGGTCTTACCCTGAATTCGTAGGCAGGAACAGACCGTTGGCGGTTTTCTGTGATAACCTGCTGCAAATTTTTAACCATGGTCAAACCTAGAGAAGCCGTAGATCTTGATCTCGAGCTAGAAGACATTCTGTCGGTATGGGGGAAGGAGTTAACTCCTCAGAACATTGAACGGTTTTTTGGGTCAGCTGGGCGCCATGGGAACGTGAAATATGCTTCGGAAGGGCCAAGGAGGAATAGGCCAACAAATGGTCTGTTGGAGGAAAGTTTGGGGTTGGCCATGCTAAACAACCAGGACCCTTTTGGATCTTAGGAGCCAAGCTTTCGGGAGGATGGTTTCCCTCAGGTTGAAGAACTCCACTCGTGTCTAGTAAGTATTGATAAACCCCTTTCACCTGCTCGTTATTTCTCCGTAGGCCTTGAAGATGTTGTTCTAAATTGCGGGTCAAAACACGGGATCTAGAATAGTTCGGGAGGAGGTCTCAAAACTGATTTAGGAGCAGTTGAAGTAGAATAGTCGGCGACTGTTACCAGATCCATCCTTGCCAGAGGTATGGTAAACCCTAATTTAGGTGTTGGGTCGGTTGACATTGGATCTGGTGTGGTTTCGAGCCTAAGGAAACCACTGAAACTGAAATTGGAAGGCAGACAGTGGATTTGGGACTCGCAGAAGGACTAGAAAAAGGATCTGGAAGCAGGGTTTTAGCAGTCAACACAGTTACAGGAAACCCTACCTTGGACAAGGTCGCTTTCGAGCAGCAAGAAGAAGCGGCCAATGGTGCTACAAATACCCAAGTTAGGGAGGAGGTCTCCGGCAAGAGGCAGATTGGGGAGAAAAGAAAGAAGCAGAAATTCATCAAGAGAAAAGAATTTGAAGTGAACCTAGTTTTGGGAATGGATGTTCAAATAAAGGAGGCTATTGAGGTAGCCGAATGTACTCTTGTGGGGCGAGCGAGGGGCAAGAAATATTCAACCCAATTTATCCAAAATTGGGCAGCTCAGCAGTGGCAGTCGGCCCCAGACAAAAGTTTCAAGGTTTCAGTCTTGGCAAAAGGGTGGTTTATGGTGAAATTTGAAAGAAAGGAAGCGACGGACTGGGTATTGGGGAAAAATTGGGCTTTCGGCAACCACCCTGTACTATTCAAGCGATGGACTCCTTTGTTTGATGCGCACCAAGAAAAGGTTGAAGTTTTTCCGGTCTGGGTGCGTGTCCCTGGGCTGCCTCCTTTCCTTTGGGTGGACTCAGTGTTCAAATCTATAGGGAACCTGCTCGGTTCTTATCTAGAAATGGATATGTCTTTCCTTCAATCTTAGAATAAGGCCATGGTTCGGATTTTGGTCAGCTTAAACCCCAGAGAAGGCCTTGCGGAAAACATAAAAATTCAATATAAAGACTTCGATTTTGAACAACCTTTGGATTATAAACATTTGCCCTTCAGATGTCATAGATGTCATGTTTATGGCCATCTAGCTAGGGACTGTCCGCTGGGCACTCGTTGCAGAAGGAAGCAGAAGAAAGTCGAGGAGGAGGTGCTGGCAGCAGAAATGGAAAAGGCCTCTGGGCTAGATGCAGTACAAGAGGAGGAAGCCATGGATGTGGATAGAAATAAGGAGGATAAGTCTATGGAGAAGGCTTTTCAGGAGATTTCAGGCCGGGAAGTTGCAGTTGAAAGGTTTCTTGGGGCTGGGAGCTTGGTCCAGGAACCCATCGAAGAGCCGGCAGCAACCCTCAATGAAGACTCAAAGGGTATGCGCCTGGACTCAAGAAATACATCTTTGTATCCATCCTGTGAAATTAAAGATGCTTGCTTGAATTCTAGTTCTCATATCAGTATTAGTCTTTTACCTGCTGAACAAGTTCAAGTTGATAACATCACCTCTGCTATTCCCAATTTAAATCTGCACTGTGAAGGGGTTCCGAATGAAAGATGTAAAGTGCAACTCATTCCTCCCTCATCCGCTTGTCATTATAATCTTCACTCCCTCGATAAAAAACCTACTACCCTAGAGACGGTAGGTGGTTTAGGTATGGCCTCATCTCAAGCTCAAAGAGGAAATCTCGGGGTAGGAAGTCTTACCTGTTAAAAGCTCAGGTGAAAGCAAAGTTCGATGTAGCGGATGGAAAACAAATGTCTATTCCTGGGGCGCTTAGAGCAATGAATCCCTGTGAGAAAGTGATAAAATGATCTTCCTATCCTAGAATTGTAGGGGTTTAGCTAGTAAGCCCAAAAAACTGGCTCTTAAGGAGATGGTTCAGCGCTTTAACCCTGATGTCCTTTTACTGCAAGAGACCTTAGGTATGAGTTTGGAAGTTGAGTTTGCTCTAAGTTCTCTGCTCCCAGGTTGGCACTTTCAAGCTGTGGATTCCGTTGGCCACTCGGGAGGCTTGGCCATAGGTTTTAGGGAAGGAAGATTGAAATTGTAAATCAGTGGGGGATGGTACACGCATTGGGGATGGAAGTTCAATCCCCCGATTTTGGATTCCCTTTAATGATTTTAAACATATTTGGGCCATGTCAGGGGAGAGTCTCATTTTGGAATGGCCTCCTGTCAAAATCGGTGTTAAGAGGCCAAAATCTGGTGATAGGTGGAGATCTAAATTTTTCTATTGGGGAATGCCGAGACTTGGGGGCCCTCTGCCAGAGAGGACCCGTTATCAGATATTTTTCATGAACTCCCTCAGCTCCCATAATCTGATAGATGTAAACCTAATTAAATTAAAGCCCACTTGGAGGAACCGTCGAACAGGTGAAGCCAGAATCGCTAAAAGATTGGATCACTTCTCCTCTGTGAATATTTGACTTCCAGAACTTCGGTTTTTTGGCAATGGGTGGGAGAGGGAGGAAATTTGGACTACTTTCCAATTTTTCTTGAGCTTTCCAAGCCTCCCCTTAAGTCAGCAGCTCCATTAAAATTCAATGCTTCTTGGCTACAGGAGGAATCTTTTAATAAGCTCTTTAGAGAAACTTGGAGAACTCCGTGTAGGAGCTCTATGGAGGATAAGAGCTTCCTCTTCATGGAAAATTTAAAAAGACTAAAAAAGCAACTGTGGAATGGGCGAAGATTAGGAAGCAGAAACAGAATGGGGATCTAAACCAAATAGACGCAGAACTCCGGGGTTTGGAAAGTCCTGAGTCGGATGGTTATGCTTCTCAGGAGTCAAAGGATAGAATTTTGCTGTTAGAAAGACATAGAAATCAAATACTATTGGCTAGAGAGGAGGAATGGAGGTTGAAAAGCAGGGCGATTTGGCTAAAGGCCGGAGACGAAAACACAAGATTCTTCCATAATTATGCAAAAGGGAGAAAGAACTCGAATACCATATGGAAGCTAAAGAACGAAGAGGGCAGAGAGGCCAATACCTTTGAATCTCTCTCGAGCTTGGGGAGAAGCCACTTTCAGAAACTGTTCACTGATCAAGGGGAGATAACATTAGCAGAAGTTATCAGAACAACCCAATGTTTTCCCCGGTATGTGGAGGAGGAAGAAGCGGAGAAATTGATGGGAGAAGTCACAAAGGAGGAAGTCGAAAGTATTATAAAATCTATGGCCAAAGACAAAAGCCCAGGCCCGGATGGGTGGACTATAGAACTCTTTCAGCACTTTTTTGACCAGATTGGAACATAATTAACAGAGGTGGTTGAAGAATCCAGGAGGAAAGGTGCGGTCTATCCCCCTTTCAATTCAAGCTTTATAGCCCTTATTCCTAAAAAAGAAGATCCGGGATCCTTTGAAGATTTCAGGCCTATTTCTCTATGTAACCGTATCTATAAAATCATTGCTAAAGTGATAGCTGTCCGATTAAAGCCGATTCTGTCAAGATGCATTTCAAATGAACAGTTTGGATTTTTGGATGGTCGCTAGATTCATGAAGCCATTGGGGTGGCTCAAGAGACAATACACAGCGTCAAGCAGATGAAAAGGAAAGGAGCGGTGGTAAAAATTGATTTATCAAAGGCTAATGACAGAATCAACTGGACCTATATCAGGATGCTGCTAACTCACCTAGGATTCAAAATTGGCTTCATCAACTGGATCATGGGATGCATCACCAGTGTCAGTTTTGTGGTTCTTATAAACATAGCAGCCTCTCCTTTCTTCAAAGGGAAAAGAGGGTTAAGATAGGGATGCCCTTTGTCTCCTTTGCTTTTTCTTCTGGTTGTAAAAGGGTTGAGCCAACTAATTCTGAAGGCCAAAAGGGAAGGCTCTGTGAAAGGTTTGGAAGTTGCAGTTAATATGTTCATTTCTCACCTTCTCTTTGTTGATGCCATCTTACTCTTCAGCAATGGGAATATGACCGAAATCAAGGAAATCAAGAATATTCTTGAGCTTTTCATGAAAGCTACAAGGATGCAAGTGAACTATAGGAAATCGCAGCTAATCTTGGAAGGCTTTAACAGGCAGGAGAAAAGCCAAATTACTTCAATTCTTCCTTTTGAGGTGTATAAACTGGAGGAGCCTTTCAAGTATCTGGGGTTCTAGCTGAAACCGAATGCTTATAAGAAACATGACTGGAATTGGCTGCTAGCTAAAATAGAAGCCAGAATAACGCATTGGAGCTTCAAGTGGCTCTCCAGAGCAGGCAAATTGACTTTAATCAAATCAATGCTCTTAGCAATTCTGGTTTTTTGGGTTGCCTTGACATGGGTACCTAAAGGAATTATGGAGAAGATAAGAAGGATATGCAGCAGATTTCTCTGGGCAGGATCAAAGGAGGATTCAGTTCTCCCTTGGGTTGCCTGGGAGAAAGTGGCTAGACCTAAAGAATGGGGAGGATGGGGAATAAAAGACCTCATGGCTTTTGGCCCCTCTCTGGTAGCCAAGTCAGCGTGGAGAATCATTAAAATGGAAAATCTTTGGATAAAAGTGGTGAAACGGAAATACATAGACTCTGTCCCATTAGAAGAATGGATAATCTTTGGATAAAAGTGGTGAAACGGAAATACATAGACTCTGTCCCATTAGAAGAATGGATAAGGAACCCCAACAAGAAAGGAGGGAATGTGTCGGTGGTTTGGAAGGCTACTGTAGAGGCATTCAAGGTTATTGAACAAGGTTTGGCATGGTAGATTGGAAACGGGGAAAACCTTTGGATAGGGAAGGATCCCTGGGTGGGGTGTAATGAAAACTTTGCTCTACCCCCAGGTCTTATCAGGCATCTTGAATCCAAAGGAATTCTCTTCCTGAGTCAGGTAGAGAAAATTGGTCATTCAACAATTTGGGGACAAGCATGGAAAATGGGTGAAAAGTTGGACCTCCGGTCCCACTGGTGGAATGATTGGAAGGCCTACACTCAAGAACTCTCCAGATCAAACGTGAGGCTGAAAGACAGGCCAAATCTTTTGGTGTGGGCCCACGCTGATTCTGGATCTTATTCTCCAAAATTTGAGTATAAGTTCCTTATGTCGAAGAAAGGTTGGGGAGATTTGAAATGGTGGACCAAGCCCTTATGGAAGCTAAAATTCCCGGCAAAAGCCAGACTTTTCTTCTGGTGCATTCTCGAGAGAAAAGTCCCTACATGGGACATTCTTCAATCCAGACATAAACAAGGGCCAGGGAGATGTTCTTTATGCAAAAATGATTCTGAAACAATATGGCATCTATTTATAGATTGTCTTATTGTCAAAACAGTGTGGGTGGAGGTTGGGAAGCTCATCCAAAAACAGGTAGCCTCGGAAGGGAAAATCATCACTGATGTTTGGGATAAATGGTGGCGGCTATATCCAGAGGAGAATCTGCGGAACTTACCTCCCATTATTTCATGGGGCATCTGGATTGCTAGGAACATGTGCATTTTCTTGGATAAGGAAACCCCTATTGAGACAATTGCTTTACAGTGTGCCTCTATTTACTCAAACATCCCTGAATCGGAAGAGGAAAGGATTCCTAGATAGATTAGAGTAGAACAAATCAAGGAAGGAGTTCCATGGGCTTATTTTGATGGGGCTTCTCAGAACAATAAAGCAGGAGCAGGATTGATCATTCACCTAAATGAAAACCAAATTTTAAAAGCATCAGTGGGATTAGGCTCTGGATCAAATAACTTTGCAGAATTGTCTGCCTTAAAGTTGCTTTTATGCTGGCTTATCCACAGGAACATCTTCACAGTTCAGATTTTTTGGGATTCATTAAATGTTATAAAATGGGTTAATGGTCAAAGTAGATGTCAAAATTATATTTTGAGACCTTTATTAGAAGAGATTCAGAATTTAAAGCTTACTTTTAATGTTTTCTCCCTATGCCATATCTATAGGGAACGCAATGATACAACAGACAGGCTTTCTAAAGAGGGTTTACAACAAGATTTGGGCAGCTGGAGAATAGCAGAGGAGGACTGCGGATAGATCTGTGTGTCGGATCAGCCTCCTCACACATAGTCTTGTTAAATTTTCCGAGTTTACACAGGCCATTCATAGACGTTTTTTTCTGAATTTGTTTACAGTTTTTTTGGTCCTTTTGTAAAACCGTTTTCTAGTTTTTGTATGAATTTCGTATCTATTTTCTGTTTGGGTTGTTTTCCTCTACGAGGAGACTCGAGAAATAGATGCATGGCTTGGATCTCTTCATGGATAATCGATACATGGAACTGTATTTTGTGACTGTTTCTGGAGATGGGAGCTGTTTTCCTCTTCATGAGGAGGCTCATGGTCTCAGGGATTACTATTTCTCATAGTTTTGGACAAGAAGGGCACTCCCTTTTTGCAGAGCTCTATGATACACAATCATACAACAAACTGAATGCTCCGGCATATACTATGTAACTTTTTATGTTTGGTTATAAAAAGTTCAATTTTTTTCTTTGGAATTTTTTTATTTATTAAAGTAATGAATGGATTTTATTAAAATCATAGAAATATAAAAAGTTTATAACTATTAACATTTTATGATGGGAGAGTTTTAACACATTTTTAAATTCCTTTGCAACTAGTCAACACACAAAAAGACTTATCATTGATTAAAAAGCAGAAAAAAATCAATTGTTTCTTTCTACTTGAAATTTCTAATCTTGCTAATAGTTTTTTGCTTAAAAATGGTGGGGAGCTATGAGATGGCATTCTGTTGGCATTTTATTGTGCAAAGTTATGACACTTGGTAAATAATTATTTTTTTAGTTTTTTTTTTTTTTAATGTAATTTTTACAATTCATTATTCAATTTAAAACCACATAAAAATAGCCATCAACCAATTAAAAAACCGATTTATATTTAAAAAATGTAGAAGTCAATTTTTTTTACGAAAATCAAAGTATATCTTATAATAAGATATAAAAATTAAATATATTAAAAAAATATTTTAATCTCTAAATTTTGTTGTCATTTATTATTCTTAAATGATGATGATGATGATGATTAACGTCTACTAAGACCAATGTGGTCTACCGGACCTCAAGAAAAGAGAGTCTAATTGTCATTCTTCAAAATCTTGTTTCCGTGAACAAGGAGCAGGGAAATAAGTGTTCCAAGATCACTATAGTTGGTCTCGCTGAATAAGTCAAGAATATTGGAGGTGTGGCTGATAATAGGGAATTGAGAGCAGATATGGACAAGAGTTGGTTAGTCTAAAAGGAAGTGCTTTTCATCTTCTGTCTTCCTAGTATCACAAATCTGACAAATTCTATCATCCCAGAAAGTCTTGGAAGTAGACCACCATGTCTCACTACGAAGCTCATGAGAGTTAGTTCTAATCCTAGCGATGTTCATTTTCTTCTTAGTGCTAATCAACATAGAGAATTAATTCTATTGTCATTTATTAATTTTTATTTATTTATACCATATATATTTAAATAATATAAATTTATATATTTATAAACAATTATAGTAGAAGTTTAATATTTTAATAAAATATAAAAGTTAAATATATAAATGAAACATATGTATATTAAAAACATATTTTAATCTTTAAACTTTGTTGTCATTTGTTAGTTTTGAATATATTTATGTGTTAATTTTTTCATTTATACTATATAAATCAAGTTATATAAATTTAAATATTTCCTATTGAAACAGACTTTCGTCGTCCTTTTCAATCTCAGGTTGACACCTGGCATCCATGCGGGCTTCTGTTTATTCTCAGTGCCGAGAACTTCCGGGTTATTTTGTCTTTCAAAAATACGAGCCACGACCAGCAGAATTCATGGCAGAGGGTTGAGGATCAAGTTCTCAATTCACGGATTGTGATTCGCGTCTGCCATCCCGAATATATTGTGGCTAGATCTGTGCTGGTTTCTTGCGCTGGACTGGTTCTCACGATTTGCATTATTGTCGCGGTTGTGGGATGGGGAATGGAAGGAACCAGCAAGCATTTCAAGACTCGATTCGATTGGCTCAAGTTCACGGCCATCGCGCTCGAGTGTCTGTTCATCGTAATGGGATGGGCGGTCATTTGCTGCAGATGCCTGGGGAGAAACCGGGTAGCGTCTGGATTGCTAACCGAAAGTCGATTCAGCAGGCCAAGAATCTTATCACGAAAGGCTGCGAGGAGGGCAAAAGATGCCAGGCTCTGATAACTTTTCTGAAAGAAAAAACTTCGCCAGGCTATGCTGGTGTGAGATGCCTGAGACCTGAGTTACCACAGAGCTGTGATTTAAAGTACCTGTGCAGGGTCAATCCCGGGACATTGCGAGTGGAGAAATATTTCGCTTATGCGCAGAAACAATGCTGGAAAATGACGGCTGTTGCATTGATCAATATCATAGTCATACTTTCCCCCTTGGACTGGAACAGACACTATAAATCTCCGAGGGGGCGCAGGCGTTTCAAAGTGGCAACCGACGCCATGGAAGCTTATTCTCAAGCATGGGAAATCATGGATCTTGTGGACGAGTTCACGGACCCTGAGACGCATCTCATGAGCAGAGCCGCCGATAAGCTTTTCGAGAATTTGAAAGCAGATGTCGAATTTCGCTACTTTGATTCTCTTCAGACAGATTCCGAGAGCAAGATTAGAGAAATTGGCCGTGATGAGATCCGGAAGCTCGCGGAAAAGGGGAAGAAAAAAGCAAATGCCGAAGAACTTAGGCACGATTCCATGAATTGGAAGGACGTTGCAGCAGGGAACAGCTTATACAAGCTATGCAAGAGTATTGACTTCAAAGAGGGGAATGTCACAAAATTGCTCGATGAGGTAGTGAGGTCTCTGGCAGATGTTATTGACCGTTGCATTGATCGGGCTGCAGACGCGCTTGTGGCTAACACCAGAAGGTGGGCGAGGGGTTTAGATGAAGCAGAGGTATCGAAATCGCTGTATATAGCGGGAAAAACCAGAGGACTAATGGAGGTATTGGGGCGAGATCCGAATTTAACTGAAGCAAGCATAATGGATGACAGCCTTCCCATTGAAGATACCTCAGATTTGGTCCCCTGAAGCTTCGACGACACCTCACCGATTTTTTTTTTTCTTCTGGTTTACAGGCCATTCTGTATTTTTTTTTTTCAATTGAAGAAATCGTGGCCGACAGCTCAGAAATACATAGTTTATGGTTTCCTGAGGCGACGATACCTCACCGAATTTGTTATTTGTTTTTTTTTCTGGTTTACATACAATTTTGATTTTTTAAACGATCAACCCTCCCACTAACCATTAGAAGGCATCCTCAAGACAATTCTGCCTATAAATCAGAAATGGCAGGCTATAATGCCGCCGGGGTCTTCCCCTGCACCGGACTTGCGCATTCTGGTCAATTACAGAGACATCTAGGTGCAGGTTTAATGGAGAATTCGTGATGCTGCAACAGCATAATGCAGTTACAGATTAAAGATAAAGTACTTCGGCAAATACATTGGAATCAATGCAATTTTTTTTTTAACGTGGTTCAATGCATTTATATATTTGAATGGTGAGGAGGGCGAACCTCTGTTCACATCGGAAAATTTTCTAAAATTACAGTCGATTAATGGGGTTGCGAATATCTGTTTCGATCATCCGGTCGTTACAGGAATGGAATCATTGCTTTTCACTTTGTTTCAATCATAGCTTTTCACTTTGTTTCAATCATAGCTTTTCACTTTGTTTCAATATTTTCATTTCCATTTTTTTCCCCTGGTTTTTTATTAAGTTTATACTATTCAAGTGAATACTCAATTGAATTGTACGCGGTTTGCTTGGTTATTTCATTTATGATCTATGCCTTTCTAACCGAAAGTAACGAGTTTTTCCTTGGTTTTTATTAAGTTTATACGATTCAAGTGAATACTCAATTGTACGGGGTTTGATGGGTTATTTCGTTTATGGTCTATGCCTTTCCAACCGACATACTATACTATTTTAATTGGATATTGTAAAATAGTATAATCATGTGATAAAGTTAAAGTTCTGAAAAGCAAGTATAAATTTCTTTCCAATTGAGGTTTATTAAATATGAGATTTAATATTTTAAAATGTAAATGTGTTTATGATTTTTAATTATTATTATTAAATAATAAAAATACATTTGTTCGTTGGAAAAGTGTTGGTTAAAATTTTTTTTTATGTAAGTTTTATGGAAAGACTTTGCTTAATTCATTATGGATCACAGAAATTTGAATACATAAATTGTCTTATTAATTTAGATTATAAAAAATATTATACTAATATTTTAAAATAATTTAATTATTTAAAATAATAAAAATAAAAAGATTTAAAAAATAAACAATCATGTACTTTAAGTAGAGGTTGTATGTTTGGTTACAAACAACATAACAAAGTAGGTTGGAAGCCAAGGAATTTGGCACAGCGAATATATTTCCAATTCTTAGATGACTGGAGGCAGTCTCAAATGGGTACCAGATCTTGAATTTTTTTGGAAGAGTCGCTTCCATTTTCTTCATTCAATCACCCACCCTCGTCAAATGGAGACAGTGCTCAACATGAGCATCCATGATAAACAAGTCAATCAAGCCCATCATGCGGGATATTAGATATAACTTGAATGACATAGTGGTAAGGTTGACTTATGTGGAAAGCTCCAGTGCTCAACATGAGCATCCATGATAAACAAGTCAATCAAGCCCATCATGCGGGATATTAGATATAACTTGACTGACATAGTGGTAAGGTTGACTCAGGTGGAAAGGTATATAGCTTCAGACTTTGATATTCAATCCAATGGACATAAGGATATGAGGAAAAGGATGATCAACTCAATTCCTCTTAATACCATCATTGCAAATTCAACCTTACCGGAGAAAAACTCCCATGATGGATTCAATCCAATGGACATAAGGACATGAGGAAAAGGATGATCAACTCAATTCCTCTTAATACCATCATTGCAAATTCAACCTTACCGGAGAAAAACTCCCATGATGGTGGCTCTCATCGTCTTTGATTAGTCTACTTTTATCTATGTTCTTCCTACTAAGTGTTGTGTTAAGTTTGTTGTCGTCCTTGATTAGTCTACTTTTATCTATGTTCTTGCTACTAAGTGTTGTGTTAAGTTTGTTGTTTTCGATGTTTTTATATTAGTCTTCAGTTATCTTATGTCATTTTGTAAAGGGTCAATATAAAGTTAAAACCTGTTTGTGTGACACCCTCCCTTATGGGTCAATACTAATGACATTTTGTAAAGGGTGGTCAATATCAAGTTAAAACCTGTTTGTGTGACACCCTCCCTTACTCATCAATACTAATGTTTAAAATGGCCCATTTTTTGGTATTCAGAATGAGGATTTTTGGTTACTATGGAGTAGAGAAAGTCATAAAAGCTTTTAGAAGTAAAATCTCATGTAATTCCCTTGGTTATCAATAGTAATATAAAGATATTTAAAAAAAAATTCAACATAACAAACACTTAACAACATAACAAATACTTGAACAACATAAAAAACAAATATAAATTGCATAGAGTATTTTCTTATTACAAGATGAATAGTTAATGTTGCTTCACATTGTAGGATAGGTAGTTAATGTTATATCAGATTGAGGTTGAATTTTCTTTTATCAATTAAAAAATTAAGTTTTTTAAGTCTTTTTTTTTAAGCTTGGTGAGACTATATCTTTATCATGTCCAATATATCACCCTTATCAGGTTAGAGGATTAAACCCATGATTACACATCAAGAAATGCCTTAACAGAACACTTGATCACCATCTATCCAAGACTCATAAATAAAAAATATAATTTTTATGAACTAAAATAAAATATTATATTATATTTTCTAATATTTGTAATAATATATATAAAATAAAATTTTAAATATTTATAATATAAAAATAAATATAAATGATTACTATTTAAAAGAAAATAAAAACTTATATATATATATATATATATATATATAACCTTTTTAAAAAATAATTATTAATTATTTTCCATTTTTCTTTTTCTATCCCTTTAAACACTTCACAGACATTTTTTGAATTACAATGTTTAAATTAATTAGGCCGATAGGCCTTCCTATTGAAACAGACTTTCGTCGTCCTTTTCAATCTCAGGTTGACACCTGGCATCCATATTCGGCGGGCTTCTGTTTATTCTCAGTGCCGAGAAATTCCGGGTTTCCGACCGTTTGGTAGCATCTGTCGTGATTTCTGTTTATTCGCGTCGAGAACTTCCTGCTTTCTCTGACTCCGAGCTCACATCTCTACACCGCCTTTGACCTCCAATCCAGATAGACCAAACCGTTAGATTCACCGCCTCCTCCAACTGTTGGAGGCTTCCATTACGACAATCTCGCAGCATTTACAAACTTTGTAGCGGCTCCTTCAACTGACAGTGGCAATGAGACCACAAATAACCAACACAGGACTCGATGTGAATTTTAATGCAGGTACAGCTCTCTGTTTCCCAGGTTCCCAGGTTCTCAGAATTCCTCTGTTCTGTTTAAATTGCAGGTTAGTGCTCTCGAAAATGGGTAGGCTGAAAAAGAGCGCTCCAAGGTACAGATTAGCATCACTTGAGGTTTTATGGTGCATTTCAGTCCTCAAGAATACAGTGGCTCCAATGAAGGCAACAATCATAATCTGCAAAGAGAAATGGTTCCAGTAAGATATCCTTTAACCTTGTGCTGATGATTCTTATGTAAGATTAACATTTTCAAATAACGCATCAGTTATCTCAAACCAGACAAAATTATAGTCTGAAGCATCTCACCTGTACAGTTTTAAAGATAACTCGTTTTGCGAATCCAAACCTACATTAAACTACTTGAATTTGAATACAAATTCCTTGACAGGGACATAGCGATAAGGCCGCCTTTTGGCTGCCCAGTATTGCTCTTGATCCTTCTTAGATGTAACCTGTAACCATGGGATATTGGCGAGGTAATGTAAGTCTAATGTACGATTAGAATTAGAAAGCACCGATTTGATGAAAGAAATAAATATTTTGAAATTTTATAACCTGAATACCTCTTGTAGGAAGTCTGCGGTGCCTGCCTTTTCTTTCAGGACATTTGAAACCAGGACAGCCCTAGAATGCCCAATATTCCCAATGAAAAGGTAATCTCCCTGAGATCAGAAACAAATAACAACCCTCAAAATTTGACATTGAAGTTTTGAACTGCAGTTCTGAAACATGAACTAATTACTTATTATTAGAAAGATTAAACATGAACTAATTACTTAACTCTTTAAAATTTAACAACATAAGAGATATTCATTTAAGACAGACATTTGGATGCATTCAATATTTAACTTCTCCAGAATACAAGTCCAACTGGGATTAATAATAATCCTATCGGCCTCTCTTTGTACCTTTTGGGACAATTGCTAGTTATAAATTATTTTTGAAAGTATTGTATTAGCAGGGCAGGAATTGGTCTTGCATTGGTCGATCTTGCAACAATTTTTCTCTCTTTCTTCCCACCCAAGATAAGTTATTTGGTTAGGTTAGAGCTGACACCACATCCCCATTCGCCGGCGGTATCTAAAATTGTCAATGAGCATAGTACACTCAATATAAGTAAAATATTACAATAATATATAAAGTTAAATATAAAAAATACATATATTAAAAAATATTTTAATATTTTAATTTTGTTGTTAATTTTTTATTTATATCATATACACTTAAATTATAAAAATTCATATATCTATAAATAGTTACAGTAGAAGTGTAATATTTCAATAAAATATAAGAAATAAATATATAAAAGAAACTTATATATAGTAAAAAAATATTTTAATTTTAAAATTTTGTTGTTATTTATTATATGTGTATGTCAATTTTTAATTTATACCATATACTTTCATTTAAATTATATAAGTTTATATATTTATAAACAGTTATAATATGATAGAAGTATAATATTTTGTTTTTAACACCGATGAGTATATATTTTTATAAAATTTGCTCTCATAACACAACAAAAACCATGAGATTTACATCAGATTCTAGGGTTAGATTCTTCGACAGAAGAAGATAAACTGAGAGTTTCTACTTCATCAACATATTGACTATTTGCTACATACATATTGCTAGTGTAGTGACAACTATAAACCTTGCAAAATTGACCACAAAGTAGAATAATTTTACAAAATTTTGTCATTCACCAAAGGAGTCAATTGAAATAGCGTCCACTTGGTACGCACTTGCATTTCAATCTAAAGTCTAATGTCTCGAGGATCGAATTATCGAAGAGAGGTCCTCCAACTGGTTGTGAAGGGAATCTATTTCTTCATTTTGACAATTGACTAGAAGTTGGAAGCCCCACATTCTTTCAAATTGTTTTGCAACTGTGAGGGAGAGCTAGAGGAGCATCTACAAAAGAGAGTGAAAATCTATGTTTTCATTGATGGGAAGGTGCAGGTTGATGGGGCACTTTGAGGTTCCCTCTCCTCCATCTTCACCACTGGAATTTTCCATCATGACTTGAAGAACTGGCTCTCTCCAATTCCAGCCACTATCATTAGCCAAGATAGTCTCAAATTCCGAAATGCATATCAAATGTAACAAGAGTTAAACACCAAATGTCGCAAGGTAATACTAAGGACTGAAAAAAATTATATGTAGAGAACCAGAGAGAAGGTAAGTTACCAAATTCTCCCCTGGGAGCTAAGGACACTGATGCAGACTAACTACCATGCGAAGCCACGAACTATTGATCTGCACCTTACTCGAACAATCACAACCTTGAATAATTGTTACCATAATTTGCCAAAGTTTGCACATAGACGATTGATACTTCCTTTGCTTGTAAGGAACTTGAGGGTAGAACTTGGTTGTAAGAGAAAATTTTGATGAATCAACCCCAACCAAGTCAAGCCTTAAAATTAATCTCTCATCCAATACCTATAGACTCAATGGAATTTCCCAAACATCAAAGAAACAATAACCCTAATAACAAAGTTCTATGTTACTTGAAATTCCAAATTTAAACATCTCATGAGTTAACTAACCAAAAAAATATATTAACCATGATCCAAAAAAATATTAACCATGATCCAAAAATATATTAACCATGATTCAAAAAAATATATTAACCATGATCCAAATATACCACTCTCATTTTAATGAAAATGATTAAAATAAAATATTTAATTAGAAAGAAAAACACATCAATGGATACAAAAATCCATATTAATAAATTCAAGGATCCAAAATAATAAATATTTAATTTTAAAAATATAAAAACAACATATCATCATCCTTATCGATAAATTATACAAAGATTTATATTAATAAATACAAGGATCTAAAATAATTCGATAAGAATGGAAGAGTGGATAAATACAAAAATCCATATTAATATATACAAGGATCAAAATAATTTGATAAGAATGGAAGAGTGGATTCGGAAGTACTACTTAGTTTATTTAGTGAGTAAACTGTCCCATATGATTTAATGATACAAAATTTCGTTTAAATAAAAGCTATGTGGTGGTATGTAGTTGTTTATTTGTATACATGATTTGTATGTATGTAGTTTTTAGTTTATTTAATTAAAATGTTAGGTGTGAATAAGAAGATGAATTTATAGTTCAAGTTGATGTATACAAGGAAAGTTTAGGCTTAATTAATTGCTAAAAACAAAGATAAAATAAGATGAAGTATTTTGAAACTAATTCCAAACTATTCCATTTTAGTTTCTAATTTCAAAGTATTGAATCATAATTTTTAAGCGTAATTTTATGGATTGTTCTTAATTGAAGAAAAACATGACATTTTGATAATATCATTTTTTTTCGAGCTCAACCTATTTTTATTGGTATTTATTTGCATGGAATGAGAAAACAAGTTTTTTTTGCAAGAATTACTTTTAGCTATCTTTTTGCAAAATGACATTTGTGTCATTATTTTTTTGGTTTAGTTGTGTATAAATATTTATAGTTATTAGTTTGATAGATAACTTATTTCTTAAAACAAATAAGTAAAGAGTTAGAGCAGTTTGACATTTGCTTCACTTTGCATCAAATCAATGAACAAGAATAGACAATAGAAAAGGGTTTTTGTTGGTTATTGGTTTTCAAGCGTTTTATTTTCTATGTGATAGTCTCACCCAAGGTTCTAGTATGAACTGCATTGTAAAAAGAATGTACGTATGTTGTAATATTTGGAATAACAAAAGAAAAATGTGATTAAGTTTGAGGACATGGATTGTAGAGCTAGGAATGGAGAAAGCCTGGTAGGGATGATACAATTTATTATGCAAAGAAGAGACCTGAACTTGATGATATGCATTAAAGGTTTAGTGGTCCATAAAGTAAAGGGGATGGTTCTTGAAATTAAATGGTCTTAGGAAAATATTTAGTCCCATGCTTATTTGAGATAATTCAAGGAGAAAAAGGGAACACAATTTATGGATTGATTACAAGAGCAAGGATGTAGTAATAATGGAGGGACATGAAACTTGCTCAAAAAGAAAGAGAGGCATTTGGAAGAGAGGATTTAGATAGAGGGCCAAATTCAGTTCTACTGCAGACAAAAAAGATAAATATTGTATGATTATTATTTCCAATTAATGGGTTATGCTGCATTGCCGTTGCAATAGTATGGATAAATAACAAGTGCAATATTTGTTGTTTTGAATATATCTATGATGCAACTATTAACTGATATTTTCCTAATTTGTATATTAATTTTGATTATGATTATGCATGGGCACATGTATCCTATGCTTCTATGAAAAAGTAAATAAGTTAATATAGTAAACAATAGAAATTATAGAGTTTCTGAAGTTCAGGCTGAAGAAGAGTCCAATAATAGTTTTTCCTAAATGCTTAATGATATCATAAATAATTTAATAAATGAAGTTAAGGACCTCAACAATCTATTCAAATTGAAAAACAATATTAGTTAGAAGAAATGGGTTATGAGACTCTTTGTATTAATTTACAAATCTATAACAGAGACGCTTTGTTTGATGAAGACAGTCAACGTGTACATTAAGGTATATGTTTACAAAATATTGTACTGTTATGCAAACAATATGTGAAAGATCAAACGAATGTTCTCGGGCTGATTATGTCTTGCTGTAATGCTTCTATAGGCTTTAGCTTTTTTTGTGCACGAGCCTCCATTCCCACCACAGGGAGCTTGACAATGAGGATCACAAACCCCTGTCAATAGCCAAATGCCCTAAGTACCCATGAGCAATCTCAAGGAGCTACTGAGAGAGTTCGTGAGCATTCTAGAATAGTTGGTGTGTGGCAGGTGAGGTGGAAGTCCGATGTAAGGTGGTGCCAGGCATCTGTTAGAATAGAACTACATGAGCGCATATGCCACCATGTCAGGAATTCTGTACTCGAAGGAAAATAAGCGCCACATAATAGTAATTCCTCAATGTAGCTATCACCCAATCTCAGAATGGGTAACACCTTGGAACGTCTTAGTATGACTTCGACAGAGTGGCGAGGTGCTAATTTAGGTCTACAAGTGGAATGAATCTCTGAGAGAAGTCCACAATCGAGAGGATTAGCTTAAGGTAGTTCATGCAACAACACACCTGGTCTTTAAGGACATTGCAAAAGTGTCTAATAAAGACTATGCGTGCTACAGAGCCAAAGCGCCATGACACAACCATTCTTGAAAAACAAGAAAGGATATTCAGTGTGGAGAAAAGGGGCGAAATGTTGAATTTATAGAAAGAATTGGATAAGCCTTATCATGTTGCAGTTAGGATTGTGGTGAGAAAACTTGTGATTGGGGCATCAAGATTATCCTGTTATATGATTGGACATTGGACATGGATTATCTGCAGGGTTCAAGCAATGAGGTGGGTAACAGAGAGTTGGCAGGACGAAGTAATAGTTGCATAATACCATAAGAAAAGTGGTGTCGAAAGCGATTTAATCCATGCTCAGAAAGTCGGGCCGTATGCATTTGTAGTCACCCTGAGTTGATAGTCGCATGGTCAGAAGGTCAGGTAGTTGGGAGGTTACATTTAAAAAAAAAATTCTCCATCCGAGCTTTGAATTAATTCATGAAAAAAGAAAAAAAATGCTTAAGACTTTTGTTTTTATACATTTTGTGATTTACAAATGAAATAAAGCCTTCTTGTAAACTTGATAAGAGGAATGAAAATTATTCCGTGAATTTTTAAATTATATGTTTTGTATAAAAAATTTAAATACAAATAAATAAAGAAGGCTAGATTTTTAGTAACTAATTCTCAAAGCACGAAAAGTACAAAATTACTATCCAAACCGTGAGTTTTTTTTTTTTTTCCAAATATTGGGCCGATTGTACAGTCAAGAGGTCGGACAATTGGGTGTTTTTTGTTTCATAACATTTATTGTATCGTGACACCAACAATACCATAATCAAGTGGTTTCATTAGGTTGGGTAGTTTGACAGTTGGACAATGCTGAGGTTGGGAGGTCGGGCCGATTATTTATAAAAAATTGTAGTCACTCAGTGTTGCAAGTTGTGTGGTTAGAAGGTCAGGTAGTTGGAAGGTTGTATTTCCTTTTTACAAATTTTTTTTGGATCCGATCTTCGACTTAATTTTCAAAAAAGAAAAAAATTGTTTAAGGCTTTTGTTTTTATTCGTGTTGTGATGCACAAAAGGAAAAAATGCGTCTTGTAAAGTTGTTAGCATGAATGCAAATTATTCTATGAATTTTTAAATTGTATGTTTGATATAAAAAAATTACAAAACAAACAAATAAAGGAGACTAGGCTTTAAGTAATTGATTCTCAAAGTATGAAAAGTACAAGAGTGGATTTTTTTTTTCAATTGGGTCGATCGTGCAGTCGGGAGATTGGCCAGTCATGTGTGTTTTGTGATTAATTTATTCTATTGTGATCCTGATTATACCATAGTCAGGTGGTTTCATTAGGTTAGGTAGTTTTAGAGTTGGGCATTGTTGAAGACGGGAGGTGGGGTATTTTAACAGTCGAGAAATGTTGAAGTCAGGAGGTTGGGCCAATTATTTATAAAAAAAATTTAGTCACTCCGTGTTGCTAGTCGAGTAGTCAAAAGGTTGTATTATTTTTTTACAAAATGTTTATGGATCCGGCTTCCGACTTAAGTTAAAAAAAAAATGTTTAAGGTTTTTGTTTTTATTCATTTTGTGATGCGCACAAGAAAAAATTACAAAACAAGCAAATAAAGGAGACTAGACTTTCAGTAATTGACTACGAAAGCACGAAGAGTACAAGATTATTGTCGAGATTGTCATGATTATTTTTTTGAGCTGATCGTACAATCGGGAGGCAGGAAATTCGGGCACTTATTTTTTGTTTTATGATTCATTTATTCTATTGTGACCTAGATTATATCATAATCAGGTGAATTCATTAGGTCGGGTAGTTTCAAATTCTAACAATGATGAGGTCGAGAGGTTGGCCCAATTATTTATAAAAAATAGCATAGTCATCTCGAGTTGCTAGGCGTGTGGTGAGAAGATCGGGTAGGTGGGAGCTTGTATTATTTTTACAAATTTTTTCTGGACCTGACCTATGACTTAAGTCTTCATAAAAGAAAGAAATTGTTTAAGGATTTTGATTTTATTGATTTTGTGACGCAAAAAGGAAAAAAAAAATTTCCTGTAAAAATGACAACAAGAATGCAATTTATTCGGTGAATATTTACATTATAAGTTTCATACCAAAAAATTATAGGACAAAGAAATATAGAAGACTAGATTTCCTCTGTCCAACAGACTATGAAAATACTTTACTATGTGCACGCTGGAATTATTTTATTGACTCTCAACTCAGTTATTGATATATATAAGTCTATATGCTATGTGACACTACAAAGTCTTTCTAGAATTCCAGTAACTGATTCCCAAAGCCTATATTTCCTGTTTGTTTGTGTCTACATTTATATCTAGCAATATATTTATATCCATCAATACATTTACATCTAGTTACAATTGTATTCAGAGAAAAACACTTGAGACAGTTGAATACAAGAACATTGTGGCAAGGAAACACAAATGCTCAATCTATTTTAGATCCCTAGGGTCCAACAGCACATTGCAACTCTCATATGACAAAAATGGATTTCTCCATTACAATTGCATTTAAACAAATTCGACAAAAAATGTATATCTTGTCGAGACAACAAAATTGAAGCTATTCACAAAATTGGAAACACATTGCTAAATATACAACAAATGTCAAGCAGACAAGCAATGCACATTGTTTTGTGTTTGCCTTTGTATTCAACTTCTAGAATAACTTTACGCTTACATAGAATTTTTTGAAACTGGTACTGTGTTGCCTCAATTCAGTTCTTCCTCGAACAAGCGTTAAGAGAACAACATGTAGGCAAAAGACCGTAAAATCTTAAACTTGCGACTAGAGTGTTTCCTTATTTTGACATTTTATGATCTTTAAATGCCAACATAGCATACATAAGTTTTGCTAATTTAAAATTTGAAATTAAACTCAGGAATCTCTAAAAAAATGATGCTATGCCTATAGAGAGTTTTTTGAAACTGGTACTGGGTTTACTTAATTATTAAACCTCATCACCAATATATCATACATGTGTCATCCTTTAGTTTTATGAAAGTCATAGATGCCTTCCTCATCACATTGTACAACACCATTAACTCTTGCTTGATGTTATATGCCCTTCCCACATTGGTCCCTTACTTAAGGTGGGATTTTGCATATGCTAGTTGTCATGGCAATCTGGTTAGTTCATTATGTTTCTTTATGTGCCTCAATCAGTGAGGTACTTGTTTTTATTCACCTTGAATTTATCCTCATGAGGTTATGGTATATTTGGCCTCCCCATTAGCCACCACCCTTACATGACTACCCCTATGTGGATTTTGGTCTACCTTCACTTCACTTTTAGTTTCTTTGGTTCTCCTTGGCCCATGGTTTTAGGACGCCTCTCTGCAGCCTCCCTATGGTTAAATTAGTCCTCTCCCACATGGAAGATGAGATAATTGACATTCCCTCCTCCTCTCATGCTATTAGTACATGTCTAGAGATTAATTATCATATTAACATTAAAATATTAAAACTTGTGATACATGTAGACTAGTTTTAGCTTCAGAAATGAGAACATTATTAATTTTATCATGATTATGTGGATGCATAATACTGCTATATTGAGTACATCAAATGGCAGATGAGTGTACTTAAAGTGTATTTCGTAAAACTTCCCAACAGTATTAAATAATAGGTAATAAGTGCCTAAAAACACATACCTCTTTATCCATAATTCAAGTAAAATACTTGAATTAGAATACAACCCTAATCCCTTAATTGATATTTTATTACAATGAGTAGAAAGGCCATTGGTCAGAAACAAACAAAAAATGAACCAACAATAGCCCAAATATTTTTCTAACAAGGGCTTTGTCCCTAAACCCTTTTGTATGGGGGCCTAGTTGTTACCCTTAAAGCATAAAAATAACAGATGGAGATAACCATGCAAAGACTATAACACATTCCCAACACAAAAACCCTTAAAAAATGCATTAAGGAATGAGGAAACAAAGTTAAAAATGGGGAATTTAATTGTAAATGTGGTATTAGCACATCAACCCATACGATAAGTTAAAAATGGGGAATTTAATTGTACATGTGGTATTAGCACATCAACCCATACCATAATCTGATTACTCACTATAAGGATTTTATAATGCATGTGACAAGTCACATGGCTAGGCTTACAATCAATTTAGTTTGATACAAGGTACACCAACCAAAACTTACCTCCGATATGATTTATGCTACGAAGAGATGGGGATTAAACTATTACATGCTCTAGCCTTTATTTTTGGATTCCTTTTAACCCTTAGTGTTTTCTCTTCATATTCACTATTGGATAATGATCAACATTATGTTTGGTCCCTTTGATTGCTCTTTAATTGATCATATAATTTCCAGGAAATGCGTGCTTAGGTTGATAACTTTCTAGATATAAGAAATTTTCTAGGGAACCTCCCCTTGTTGCTATTTATAAAGTCATAGGCACTTCTTAGTTGGTTTGGTGGGTAATAACAATAAGTACCTTAGGTTTGAGCTCTTTCAAAAGCAAAAACATTTCAATGGATGGTGGATGTATGTAAGCTTGGGTCTAGCCTCTGCATTGTTCATGCAAGTTTCTTTGATTGTTCAACGGATCCATGGGATCTGCAAAAGATTAGTTAGTTCTTGCAAAGCCATGAAAAACATGTGTACTATACTCACTCCATTGTTTATATTTTGATTCAAAGATTCAAGAATTGGAACATTGATTACAACTTGGTTGGTTGAGATTATAGGTTTAATATTGGAATTGAGGAAGTGGGTTGTCATAATAGAAGTCTATTGCATCCTTCTTCTCACTCTAGCTCTCAATTCACACAATGGAAAACAATCTATAACATTAACTTAAAAAATAGTAGAATGCACATTTAAAAGTGATAATTTAAGAGAAAAAACAATAAACCAATTTAATAAAAATATCATAAATACTGATCAAGCTAATTTCACTACTGACATAAAGATGCTTCCAATATACATGCATTCTATTAAATACTTAGATAATCTAGGCTATTTTGTTTAAAATCTAAGTCCTTTCATGTTTCTCATATGGTAAGAGTAAGAGTATTAAGCATCTTTTTTATAGTATAAAATAGTTTATTTAAAATCCAAGACATTTTGTGTCGCTGGTTAGATATGATCTTTTTATTATAATATAATATTTTCGTCTCAGACATTTTTTACCTTTGTCGGTGATATTTTTTTGGTGAATTTTGTTGGAGCAAAGCTTTTGGTAAATGCTCCATAGGTTTTTAAATGAGTCTTAATGTCTCAAAAGTTTTCATCACGAATTTTAATAAAAATAAAAACTTTCATAATTAAATATATATAATAATATATTAGAATATTATAAATTTTTATATAATGTGTTAGGCTAGCAGCAGAGTTGTAGTGATTGAATGTTGTAATTTCCATGCAGTAAGTAGCCTCTTTGCAGCTGTAAATATTATTGAGTCTCACTAGATTTGCTCTTTGATTTCGTTTGTCAAAATTTTAATGGATAATTGAGTTTTTAAATTTGTTTAGAAAATAATGAAAATTTTTGAAAAATCTAAATTATAATTCTAAAATTTCAAATTTCAAACTTTTAAATGTTTATAATTTTTTTATAATACTGAATTTATTTTCACAATAAATACAAGATTTAAACACTCTTTGTATCGCCCTAGACCATGCAAAGGCTTCAATAAAAATAAACAAAAGACACATAATTTATTTATTTTTTAATATAAGGATCATGACAAATAGAATTAAGCTCATTGGAAAACAATTAAAATTAAAAAATGACCGTTTCATTGTGAACGGTTTCTAGAAATGCGATGTATCTTCAGAGATTTGTTCAAGAGAAACGCAGAAATCAGGTACAGTCGGCACTGGAGATTCCGTCGGCACCAGCGTTCACAGTTAGGATTACACCTGAATTTCAGCGGTGGAGGTCGGCACGGCACCTTCCAACTGCAGTACTTGGTGGTAAGGGAGGATTGATTCACCTTCATTTCAATTCAAATCAACGAGCTTGCAGCACTGTAAGGTGCGATAGCGGTAGCTTATGCGTCTGGGAGGGACAGTTGTAAGAGTTCATGTGTTGTTTTTCTGGAGGTTTTAGATTTTGGCCGACTGGCCCTTCCTCCTTTTCCGGCTCTGTTTGTGGTTGCTGTCTGTTAGTTACAACCAACCACCTTCCACCACCTAGTAGAAGTGTACAATATTTCAACCAGTCTAATATGACCAGTGTCTTTTTAGTACCTGCATCTTATTTAAAATGTATAAAGTAATTGACAACTATTTATGCAAGAAGTACAAAGTAATTGACAACTAAAGTTATTGATTACAAAAATTATCTATGTTAGTTGCTCTATGGTTGCATGAAAGTACAATGGTTTGTCTATTTAAATGTTTGCTTAATTCATTATATATATATATATATACTTAAGAAATTAGTATTTAAAATACTTTTCAAAATTTTATTAACTCCAAATTATTAAAGTAATGAATTTGCATAGTTCATTATTATATATATATACACACACTTAAGAAATTAGTATTTAAAACAATTTTCAAAATTTTATTAACTCTAAATTATTGAAGTAATGAATGGATTTTATTAAAATTATAGAAATATAAAAAGTTTATAGCTATTAACATTTTATTATGGGAGAGTTTTAACATATTTTGAAATTCCTTTGCAACTAGTCAACACACAAAAAGACTTATCATTGATGAAAAAGCAGAAAAAAATCAATTGTTTTTCTCTACTTGAAATTTCTAATCTTGCTAATATTTTTTTGCATAAAAATGGTGGGGAGCTATTATGGCATTCTGTTGGCATTTTGTTGTGCAAAGTTATGACACTTGGCCAATAATTATTTTTTTAAGATTTTTTTTAATATAATTTTTACAATTCATTATTCAATTTAAAACCACATAAAAAAGCCATCAACCAATTAAAAAAACCAATTTATATTTAAAAAAGTAGAAGTCAATTTTTTTGTTTTTTTTTTTTTTACGAAAATCAAAGTATATTGTATAATAAAATATAAAAATTAAACATATTAAAAAATATTTTAATTTTTAAATTTGTTGTCATTTATTATTCTTAAATGATGATGATGATGATGATGATTAACGTCTACTAAGACCAATGTGGTCTACCAGACCTCATGAAAAGAGAGTCTAATTGTCATTCTTCAAATTCTTGTTTCTGTGAACAAGGAGCAGGGAAATAAGCGTTCCAAGATCACTATAGTTAGTCTTGTTGAATAAGTCAAGAAGATTGGAGGTGTCGCTGATAATAGGGAATTGAGAGCAGATATGGACAAGAGTCGGTTAGTATAAAAGGAAGTGCTTTTCATCTTCCATCTTCTTAGTATCACAAATCTGACAAATTCTATTGTCCCAGAAAGTCTTGGGAGTAGACCACTGCGTCTCACTATGAAGCTCATGAGAGTTAATTCTAATCTTAGCGATGTTCATTTTCTTCTTAGTGCTAGTCAACATAGGGAATTAATTTTATTTTCATTTATTAATTTTTATTTATTTATACCATATATATTTAAATTATATAAATTTATATATTTATAACAATTATAATAGAAGTTTAATATTTTAATAAAATATAAAAGTTAAATATATAAATGAAACATATATATATTAAAAACATATTTTAATCTTTATATTTTGTTGTCATTTATTAGTTTTGAATATATTTATGTGTTAATTTTCTCATTTATACTAATAAAATCAAGTTATATAAATTTAAATATTTATAAATTATTTTTGCAAGTATTATATTCGCAGGGTGGGAATTGGTCTTGCATTGGTCGATCTTGCGACAATTTTTCTCTCTTTCTTCCCACCCAAGATAGGTTATTTGGTTAGGTTAGAGCTGACACCACATCCCCGTTCGCTGGCGGTATCTAAAATTGTCAATGAGCATAGTACACTCAATATAAGTAAAATATTACAATAATATATAAAAGTTAAATATAAAAAATACATATATTAGAAAATATTTTAATATTTTAATTTTGTTGTTAATTTTTATTTATATCATATACACTTAAATTATAAAAATTTATATATTTATAAATAGTTAAGTAGAAGTGTAATATTTATAGAAATTTTGAATAATAAACACTTATTCACAAAGATTATCCTGATTATACACTATTGCAGAATACATGCATAATACATAACCTCCTCTACATTGATCATCAATTTAGCAGCATCAAAAACACTGAAACATCAATCGCATGCACACATTAACACAATATGTAACCCGGGGAAAGCTTACAGCTGAAAACCCCACACTATCTATATATTAATGATTGAGAACATGTAACATTACATAGTACAATACTCCTCTCAAGTATCCAGCACTATCTCCACCTGTTACACACAAAACTAGCTCAGATCTGAACAAGTCATAGGTTCAAATCTTCTCCACTGCTTTGCCTGCCTCTATTGCACAATACCATGTGAAAATCACTCACTCTGGAAATCACGTGAGCACAGGCTATTTCACTAGGCATATACTGAGCAATCCTCATGGGCATACTCAATCCATTGATTGTGCAAGATCTCATGCACAACTATAGTCACAACTGATAGCAATCTCAACCTCTAACACCTATCTCCACTGAACTGTACATGCACTGAGTTAACTGATGTATTCTTCAGTTGCATTATGAGTTAATAATTAGTGAATTAATTTAATCAATTAATTCACATCACTCATCACTAGTCTATTTGTAGTTAGACTAATTACAACTAGTTTAACCAAGTCAAACTAAACACAACTCCATCAACTCCACATCCAACTCCACAGAACTCACATGCATGAGTTCTAACTGATGTCCTGCATGCAATAGCTCAACTGACCCACAAGAAAAGCGTATTTCCTTCTGACAGCTGCATGTGCCACATCTGTAGCTCAAACTGAAGTGCTCCAAGAGGATAAGATAATGCTTATAGTCTAAATATTATTATGAGACAATAATATTTGACTTTTCTATTTTTAGCCTGACAGTCTAAAAATAGACTTTGATCACTCCGCTGTGAACCAGAAATAGAAGTCCATCTATTTTTCCCAACATGACCAATCATCCATAAACAGCATCCTGCAACTCATAGACCATGATCCATATGGCTAAAAATAGACATAGTCTAAAAATAGACTTTGCGCCAAAATACCCTGCGGGCCCACTTAGTGAAGGCGACTCCTTTCCACTAAGCTCCATCATCTTGTTGCATTCTCAACAATATTTCAATAAAAGATAAGAAATAAATATATAAAAGAAACTTATATATAGTAAAAAAAATATTTTAATTTTAAAATTTTGTTGTTATTTATTATATGTGTGTATGTCAATTTTTTATTTATACCATATACTTTTATTTAAATTATATAAGTTTATATATTTATAAACAATTATAATATGATAGAAATATAATATTTTGTTTTTAACATCGATGAGTATATATTTTTATAAAATTTGCTCTCATAACACAAAAAAAAACCATGAGATTTACATTAGATTCTAGGGTTAGATTCTTCAACAGAAGAAGATAAACTGAGAGTTTCTACTTCATCAACATATTGACTATTTGCTACACATATATTGGTAGTGTAGTGCAACTATAAAGCCTGCAAAATTGACCACAAAGTAGAATAATTTTAGAAAATTTTTTCATTCACCAAAGGAGTCAATTGACATAGCGTCCACTTGATATGCACTTGCATTTCAATCTAAAGTCTAATGTCTTGAGGATCGACTTATCGAAGAGAGGTCCTCCAACTGGTTGTGAAGGGAATATATTTCTTCATTTTGACGATTGACTAGAAGTTGGAAGCCCCACATTCTTTCAGATTGTTCTGCAACTGTGAGGGAGAGCTGGAGGAGCATCTGCAAAAGAGAGTGAAAATCTATGTTTTCGTTGATGGGAAGGTGTGGGTTGATGGGGCACTTTGAGGATCCCTCTCCTCCATCTTCACGACTGGTGTTTTCCATCATGACTTGAAGAACTGGCTCTCTCCAATTCTAGCCACTATCATTAGCCAAGATAGTCTCAAATTCCCAAATGCATATCAAATGTAACAAGAGTTAAACACCAAACGTTGCAAGGTAATACCAAGGACTGAAAAAAATTATATGAAGAGAACCAGAGAGAAGGTAAGTTACCAAATTCTCCCCTGGGAGCTAAGGAGACTGATGTAGACTAACTACCATGCGGAGCCACGAGCTATTGATATGCACCTTACTCGAACAATCACAACCTCGATTAATTGTCACCACAATTTGACAAAATTTGCATATAGACGATTGATACTTCCTTTGCTTGTAAGGAACATGAGGGTAGAAATTGGTTGTAAGAGAAAATTTCAATGAATCAGCCCCAACTAAGTCAAGCCTTGAAGTTAATCTCTCATCCAATACCTACGGGCTCAATGGAATTTCCCAAACAGTAAAGAAACAATAACCCTAATAACAAAGTTCTATGTTCCTTGAAATTCCAAATTTAAATGATGGGACCTAGCCCATGCCTCAATGTATTCCTGCTTATCCACCTGTCCGGGATTTATGATGTTGGTGGATTCATTTTGTTGTTTTGGCAGTTGTTTGTAAATATGAATATCAGATATTTTTATTGGAGTTGGCAAACATTAATGGAACTCGTAAATGCCAACCTACTGGTACCCAGCCTCGGGTTTTGTCCTCCCGTTTGGTCTTTTACACAAAATGTTTATGCTTCTCGGTCATTGTATGGGTTCTACTCTACTATGGAAACTCTGCGAGGGTTTCTGTCAAAGTGTGTGGTCTCATTCCGACACTTATGGCAAACTCTGGTTTTGGGCGTGGCTGTAAATGAATGTCGGCCTTCCGAACTTGTTTGTGCTATTGTCAATGGATTTTCCCTATAGAATGAATTTGTCTTGGTTCTGGAGGTGAGTCTGCTCGAGTTCTTTTACACAGTGAGTTCTTTTTGTTATTATTCTGTTGCTGTTTGGATTCGGAATCTGGTCTCTCGGGCCACTGGTTATCCTTTGCTGTTGTTGATGATACTCTTTACTTCTGCTATGGTGCGAAAGTCGTTTTAAATTCTGGTTTCGATGTGCACAGGTGACGGCACAATGATTCTCTCGGCTACAACTCAGGTAACTTGTCCCTCCGTGCTTTATATTCACCCTCTTCTGGTGTAGTAGCTGACCAATGCCTACTCCTCTTATCTCAGGTCTCTTTTAGTTGTCTATGGCTCTGTTTGGTGCGATTCTTGGTCCGGTCGTGCCCAGGTATGTTATGCTTTCCCTCTACTTTGTTATGTCTCGGTTCAGGTAACGTTGGGCAATATATGCTAACTGTGGCTCGTTTGATTTGTACAGGTCAAGGGTTCGACCTGGGGTACGCAGACTTAACACAATTCGGTCTCCAAGCTATACATCCCTCTGCTGGTAGGCTCTGTCTTCCACAGTTTGTCAACTTACAGTTAGGGTTTCTTTTTGTTTCTGTGGTATTTTCTCCTCGCTATCTGGTTGCTGTGTACAAGTTAGGTCGTTCTCATGACTTAGGCTTGAGTCTGGTTCCGAGTTCCGGTTTAGTTATGGTCCTGGTCTGGCTGTCTGGTTGAGGTTGAGGGTTTCATTGACATCAAACCCTAGACTAGGGTTTGTCTGTTCTATCGGACGCTGTGCACTTGATTTGTTTTGGACAATGTAATACTTAATTTGCATGGAACAATAGAAATGTAAATATAAATTATCTGTCTCTGTTTATTTACGAAAAGGTGTGAAAGTTTGTCCAAAATTACCTCTGTTGCAATTCGTTTCCCCGGTGCTTTGATTTCTGTGTTCTCCTTTCGGTCGATTTGCTGTACATCACTCTTCTGGTTGTGAATTCAATTCGATTATCCGTTCGCTCTGGTCGTGGATTTATATGCGTGTTCAATGTTTCTTTCTGTTAAGAGAGGAAGAAAAAAAAACACGACCTACAGTAGTAGGCCCGTACTCTGTCTGCTATCACTAAGTTCAATTGTTCAATGGATAAAACATAATGGTACAACACGTAGGCAATGTTACTAATGGACAATAGGAAAAATTTGCGTTCTGTCTCTTTTTTATTTCTCGTATCTGGAAATGTTGAACCTTTTACATGTGTTCCATTGTTACATTTATACATCTTCGTTTACAGTTAATGAAACTGTAGTTACTTTCGGTTATAGGCAGTATAGTTGTATAACTACTAAATTCTCGGTTCTGTTTTCATGACAAGATTTACATTTAGACATTTTTGTCTTTTCTTTTTAAGTTGACAGAACAATTACTAATCTGCTGTTTATTAAGGTCAGATACGTAACAACCCTAACCAACCAACTAACTTTTGACTAATACAACAATTAAAAGAAAAAATGAAATCCTACCTCCTGCTCTGATAAACTAAACATGAAAGACAATCCAAATGCTAAATCAACTTTCCAACCTGGCAGAGACATCACCCGGTCATGGCGCCCTAGCTGGATGCTCCTGCATCAGGCTCCCGGGGCAAAAATAAATCATGGCTTTGGTCCATGAGCTTCTCGATTGAAGAACCTATCTACTCAATCTGCCTGGCATCAAGCCATGAATTGTCCTCAATAGGACGGTTCTTCCACTTGACCAGGTATTGCAGATACTCCTTTCGCCGAGTTCGTTTGGCCACCTGAGTGTCCAGAATGCTCTCAATCTCGGGAGGTTGAAC
Organism: Pinus tabuliformis; assembly: GCA_031772625.1. Classification (NCBI taxonomy): domain Eukaryota; kingdom Viridiplantae; phylum Streptophyta; class Pinopsida; order Pinales; family Pinaceae; genus Pinus; species Pinus tabuliformis. The sequence continues at coordinate 1,003,566,624 of CM062809.1, read as the reverse complement.
GTAAGGCATTTGTCTCTTCCAAGCTTCTCCTCCATCCTGGGTATTCCATGTGGGCTATGTAGTTCCGTCTTCGTCTCCTTTTTCTAGGTCAGCGGTGTAAGGGAACAGGTCTGCTACATTGAATATGGGCGAAATGCCTATACTTGGTGGCAACTGTAACTCATAGGCATTCGCTGAAAATTCTCGGAGGATTTTACAGGGTCCTATCTTCTTGTACTTTAACTTATTGTATGTACCCTTAGGGAAACATTCTTTGCGCAAATGCGCAAGGACTTCATCCCCCACATTAAACTGTACTTCCCTTCTCTTCAAATCTGCATGCTGTTTATACTTTAGGCTGCTGTCCTGCAATTTAATTTTTACCTGTTCATGCAAATCCCTCATCACGTTAGCTAAATCCTCTCCATCTGCGCTTTGCCTTTCCTGTAGTCTAAGATCCTGCAACTCATGCACTCCGCGAGGATGCATGCCGTACAGGATCTGAAATGGGCTGAAGCCTGTGCTACGGTTAGGTGAGTCGTTATAAGCGAACTCTGCCTGTGCAAGCACTCGATCCCACATCCGCGAATTTTCTCCAACCAGGCTTCGTAGCAGGTTTCCTAGACTCTTGTTTACAACCTCTGTTTGTCCGTCGGTTTGCGGGTGATAAGCAGAACTGTAACTCAGCTGTGTGTCCATTTTCTTCCACAGGGTACGCCAAAAGTGTCCCGTGAACTTCACATCCCTGTCCGAAAGGATAGACTTAGGCAACCCATGTAACCTGACAATCTCTGTGAAAAACAAGTGGGCCACGTGAGTGGCATCACTGGTTTTTCTGCAAGGGATAAAATGCGCCATTTTTGAGAATCTGTCCACCACTACCATCACCGAGTCATAACCTCGCTGTGTCTTAGGTAGACCTAAGACAAAGTCCAAGTTGACTGAGTCCCATGGTCTACCTGGAACAGGTAACAGTGTGTACAGTCCCGTGTTTTGACTGTGACCCTTCGCCAACTGGCACACTTTACATTTGGCCACAAATCGCTGTACATCCCTCCACATCTTTGGCCAAAAGTAGAAATGACTGAGTTGCTCGAGTGTCTTGTCCATGCTGAAATGTCTAGCGAGACCTCCACTGTGCTTCTCTCGAATTATATTCTCTCTCATCGAGCAGTCAGGTACGCATAGCTGTCCTCCCTTAAACAACAGTTTCTCTTGTAGGTTGTAGTCCAACCATGGGTTGTTATCTCTCACCAAGGGATTTTGACATGCCTCATAGGCCTCCTTAAAATTTGTATCAGTCTGGTATAAATATTTTAAGTGCTCAAAACCCAGCACTTGCACAGTACTTTCTTGCAGAAGTAAAGCTCTCCTACTTAGTGCATCCACCACCTTGTTGGCCTGCTCGCTGATATGTTTCAACACGAAGTTGAAACTCTACAAATACTCCACCCATTTGGCGTGTTTGTGGTTCAACTTGTGTTGTTGCATAACATACTGTAGTGCAGAATTATCTGAAAACAACACAAATTCGTTTCCCAATAGATAATGCCTCCAATGTTTTAATGCCCGTGTAACAGCATAGAACTCCTTGTCATAAGACGAATATTTCTGTCTGCTTTCATTTAGCTTCTCATTGAAGAAGGCCATAGGCTTATCCTCTTGACTGAGTACAGCTCCAATAGCTGTATCGCTAGCATCACAGCGAACCTGATAAAGCTTCTTGAAATCTGGCAATCTCAAGATCGGCCTCTCAGTGATCTTTCTCTTTAATAACTGGAAACTTCTCTCTGCTGCCTCTGTCCATCGAAAACACTGACTGACCTTTTTAATGGTATCTAACATAGGTGCACAAATTTCGCTAAAATTCCTTATGAATTTCTGGTAAAAACTCGCTAGTCCATGAAAGCTATGTACCTCAAATAAATTTTTCAGAGATGACCAATTCACTATCGCTGCAACCTTCTCTGGATCCATCTTCAGTTTGTTTTCTGCTATTACAAAGCCCAAATAAATCAATTCCTTATGCAGAAAGGTACATTTATTCAAATTTATTAGCAGTTTATTCTGCTGTAAATTTTCCAACACTTTTCATACATGTTGAAGGTGCTCTTCCCTTGTCCTGCTGAAAATTAGTATATCGTCCAGGTACACGATCACAAATTTCCCGATGTACTCCTTCATTATCTCAGTCATTAACCTCATAAATGTACTGGGTGCATTGCTCAGCCCAAATGGCATGATCAGCCATTCGTACAGTCCCTCATTCGTCTTAAAGGCTGTCTTCCATCCACCCCCCTCTCGTATCCAGATCTAATGATACTCGCTCTTCAAGTATATCTTAGAGAAATATGCTGCCCCGCTTAAACAATCCATCATGTCATCCATCCGTGGCAGTGGAAACCTGTACCGGATGGTGATTTTGTTGATGGTCCTTGAGTCTGTGCACATCCACCACTCTCCTCCCTTCTTGGGAGTGAGAACCGTTGGGATTGTGCAAGGGCTCAAACTTTCCCTTATCAATCCCTTGTCTAGCAGTTCTTGCACCTGCTTCCTAATCTCTTCATTGTCCTTGGGGCTCATTCAGTATGCCGCTTTGTTCGGAAAACTGGCTCCGGGTATGAAGTCAATATGATGACTTATGCTTCTTTTGGGGGGTAATTTATCTGACAAGTCATCCACCACTATATCTGTTAATTTCTGCAACATTTACTGGATTTCTGTAGGTAAATTTGATACCTCTGTATGCAACAACATTGTTTTTTCTTTTCTTACAACTGCATAACTCATCTCACTGTCCTCAACTTGTTTCAGAAATTGTTTTCCGCTAACCAACAATGCTCTCGATTCACTTGTCCCTGTTGTCCCTTCCTCTTTGATGGGCACAAGTGTATGCTTGATTCCATCCTTGACAAACTTATAACAGTTTGTCAATCCATTGTGTACCACTTTCCTATCGTACTGCCAAGGCCTGCCTAGCAGTATGTGACATACATCCATCGGCGTGATGTCACAAACAACTTTATCCTTATATCTACCTATTTGAAACTCCACCTCGCACTGTTCATCCACCAACAATTGATGGCCTTTTTGCAGCCATGAGACTTTGTAAGGGGTTGGATGTTTCAAGCACTTCAATTCCAACTTTTCTACCATTTCTGTGGACACCAAGTTATCTGTACTACCGCTGTCAATAATTAACTTACAACACTTACCATGTGACTTACAAACTGTTCTAAACAAAGCCTTCCGCTGTGTCTGTTCGGTGACCTCTTTGACTGGTTTTAACAACACCTTGTGCAGCACCAGGGCTTCCCCTATCTCTGGAGCATTTTCTGCTTCTTGGGGAGGTGCCGCTGCTTCCTCTGGTTGTGCAACATATGCACCCCTCTGTCCAGCTTGATCTGCCTCTGGACATTCAAATGATCTGTGTCCCCATTTATGACACCTGTAACACTGATAACCAGCCCCTCTACCTCGGCCATTTCCCCTGCCTCGTTGGGATGACCTACCGCCTCTCGCATTATCACCTCTGTCTGCTAATCCAAAAGTTCTGAAATTTCTACCTTCCTCATTACTATTAGCAGTCCGCCCTCTGCCATATCACTGGCCTTTTCCCCAGCCGGCTCCTCATCCTCTCTGGGAATTCTGCCTTCTAGTAACTTTCTCTTCATCTTTCATCGCACTCTAAGACGCTTCTTCAGTGTTCTTCGGAGATAAAATACTGATTTCATCTAAAATTTCCAACCTTAACCCATTTACATACCTGGCTATTATTTCCGCAGTATCCTCTATATATCTGGATCTTAAGTTCACTCGATAGAACTCCTTCGTGTACTCCCTCACCGTCATTCCTTTCTGTTTCAGATTCTGCACCTGCCTATGCAGTGCAATATGATAGTCTTTTGACAGAAATCTGCCCTTCAACTTGGCCACCATCCTTGACCAGGTTTTAATCGGCAACTTGTTCAATCTCTTTCTCTCCGTCTAGACATTATCCCACCACAAGGCTGCGTGTCCCTTCAATTTCATTGCAACGAACTTAACTTTGTGTTCTTCGCTGGCTTCCTCACACTCGAAATACTTATCCATCTCGCTGATCCAATCCAATAAAACCTCTATGGATAGACTGTCGTCATAGGTTGGGAGTTTTGGTTTGGGTTTACTGCTTGCCACTAAAACAGACCTCAACAATCTCACTTCTGGGGTCTCGCCTTCCGGTCCATCTGTTGCTACTTCAACTTCCTCTTCACTGTCATCACCTATCTCCGGGTCTCTTCTTCTCCCTGCCTCTATTGCCTCCAAATGGGCAGTAAGAATTCTGATCTCCTCTCTCAGTCCTTCCTCTGCTATCCTTCGAACACCTCTGCCACGACCCCGCCTTCCTCTCTCCATTTCTCTAACTAACATAAATAAACTGCTCTGATACCACTATGATGGGACCCAGCCCACGCCTCAACATAATCCTGGTTATCCACCTGTCCGAGATTTATGATGTTGGTGGATTCATTTTGTTGTTTTGGCAGTTGTTTGTAAATATGAATATCAGATATTTTTATTGGAGTTGGAAAACATTAATGGAACTCGTAAATGCCAACCTATCGGTACCCAGCCTTGGGTTTTGTCCTCTTGTTTGGTCTTTTACACAAAATGTTTATGCTTCCCGGTCATTGTATGGGTTCTGCTCTACTATGGAAACTCTGTGAGGGTTTCTGTCAAAGTGTGTGGTCTCGTTCTGGCACTTATGGCAAACTCTGGTTTTGGGCGTGGCTGTAAATGAATGTCGGTCTTCTGAACTTGTTTGTGTTATTGTCAATGGATTCTCCCTGTAGAATGAATTTGTCTTAGTTCTGGAGGTGAGTCTGCTCGAGTTCTTTTACACAGTGAGTTCTTTTTTTTATTATTCTGTTGTTGTTTGGATTTGGAATTTGGTCTCTCGGGCCACCAGTTATCCTTTGCTGTTGTTGATGATACTCTTTACTTCTGCTATGGTGCGAAAGTCATTTTAAATTTTGGTTTCGATGTGCACAGGTGATGACACAATGATTCTCTTGGCTACAACTCAGGTAACTTGTCCCTCTGTGCTTTATATTCACCCTCTTCTGGTGTAGTAGCTGACCAATGCCTGCTCCTCTTATCTCAGGTCTCTTTTAGTTTTCTGCGGCTCTGTTCGGTGCGATTCTTGGTCCGGTCGTGCCTAGGTATGTTACGCTTTCCCTCTGCTTTGTTATGTCTCGGTTCAGGTAACGTTGGGCAATATATGCTAACTGTGGCTCGTTTGATTTGTACAGGTCAAGGGTTTGACCTGGGGTATGCAGACTTAACACAATTTGGTCTCCAAGCTATACATCCCTCTGCTGGTAGGCTCTGTCTTCCACAGTTTGTCAACTTATAGTTAGGGTTTTTTTTTTTTTTTTTCTATAATATTTTCCCCTCGCTATCCGGTTGCTATGTACAAATTGGGTCGTTCTCACGACTTAGGCTTGAGTCTGGTTCCAAGTTCCAATTTAGTTATGGTCCTGGTCTGGCTGTCTGGTTGAGGTTGAGGGTTTCATTGACATCAAACCCTGGACTAGGGTTTGTCCGTTCTATCGGACGCTGTGCACTTGATTTGTTTTGGACAATGTAATACTTAATTTGCATGGAACAACAACAATGTAAATATAAATTATCTGTCTCTGTTTATTTATGAAAAGGTGTGAAAGTTTGTCCAAAATTACCTCTATTGCAATTTGTTTCCCCGGTGCTTTGATTTCTGTGTTCTCCTTTCGGTCGATTCACTGTACATCACTCTTTTGGTTGTGAATTCAATTCGATTATCCATTCGCTCTGGTCGTGGATTTATATGCGTGTTCAATGTTGCTTTCTGTTAAGAGAGGAAGAAAAAAAACACAACCTACAGTAGTAGGCCCGTACTCTGTTTGCTATCACTGAGTTCAATTGTTCAATGGATAAAACATAATGGTACAGCACGTAGGCAATGACACAGATGGACAATAGGAAAAATTTGCGTTCTGTCTCTTTTTTATTTCTCGTATCTGGAAATGCTGAACCTTTTACATGTGTTCCATTGTTACATTTATACATCTTCGTTTATAGTTAATGAAAATGTAGTTACTTTCGGTTATAGGCAATACAGTTGTGTAACTACTAAATTCTCGGTTCTGTTTTCATGACAAGATTTACATTTAGACATTCTTGTCTTTTCTTTTAAAGTTGACAGAACAATTTCTAATCTGCTGTTTATTAAGGTAAGATACGTAACAACCCTAACCAACCAACTAACTTTTGACTAATACATCAATTAAAAGAAAAAAACGAAATCCTACCTCCTGCTCTGATAAACTAAACATGAAAGACAATCCAAATGCTAAATCAACTTTCCAACCTAGTAGAGACATCACTCATGGCACCCTAGCTCAATGCTCTTGCATCATTAAACTTCTCATGAGTTAGCTAACCAAAAAAATATATTAAGCATCATCCAAAAAAATATTTATCCCATTAAGGAAACTCAATTAGCCATCATCCAAATATACCACTCTGATTTTAATGAAAATGATGAAAATAAAATATTTAATTAGAAAGAAAAACACATCAATGGATACAAAAATCCATATTAATAAATTCAAGGATGCAAAATAATAAATATTTAATTTTAAAAATATAAAAACAAGCATATCATCATCCTTATCGATAAATTATACAAAGATTTATATTAATAAATACAAGGATCCAAAATAATTCGATAAGAATGGAAGAGTGGATAAATACAAAGATCCATATTAATATATACAAGGATCAAAATAATTTGACAAGAATGGAAGAGTGGATTCGAAAGTACTACTTAGTTTATTTAGTGAGTAAACTGTCCAATATGATTTAATGATACAAAATTTCACTTAATAAAAGCCATGCGGTGGTATGTCGTTGTTTATTTGTATATATGATTTGTATGTATGTAGTTTTTAGTTTATTTAATTAAAATGTTATGTGTGAATAAGAAAATGAACTTATAGCACAAGTTTATATATAAGGAAAGTTTAGCCCTAACTAATTGCTAAAAACAAAGATAAAATAAGACCAAATATTTTGAAACTAAATCCAAACTATTCCATTTTAGTTTCTAATTTCAAAGTATTGAATCTTAATTTTTAAGCGTTTTATTGGTATTTATTTGCATGGAATGAGAAAACAAGTTTTTTTTGCAAGAATTACTTTTAGCTATCTTTTCGAAAAATGACATTTGTGTCATTCTTTTTTTCGTTTAGTTGTGTATAAATATTTATAGTTATTATTTTGATAGATAATTTATTTCTTAAAACAAATAAGTAAACAGTTAGAGCAGTTTGACATTTGCTTCACTTTGCATCAAATCAACGAACAAGAATAGACAATAGAAAAGGGTTTTTGCTGGTTATTGGTTTTCAGGAGTTTTATTGTCTATGTGACAGTCTCACCCAAGGTTCTAGTATGAACTGCATTGTAAAAAGAATGTACGTATGTTGTAATATTTGGAATAACAAAAGAAAAATGTGACTAAGTTTGAGGACATGGATTGTAGAGCTAGGAATGGAGAAAGCCTGGTAGGGATGATACAATTTATTATGCAAAGAAGAGACTTGAACTTCAGGATATGCATTAAAGGTTTAGTGGTCCATGAAGTAAAGGGGATAGTTCGTGAAATTAAATGGTCTTAGGAAAATATTTAGTCCCATGCTTGTTTGAGATAATACAAGGAGAAAAAGGGGACATAATTTATGGATTGATTGAAAGAGCAAGGATGTAGTAGTAATGGAGGGACATGAAACTTGCTCCAAAAGAAAGATAGGCATTTGGAAGAGAGGATGTAGATAGAGGGCCAAATTCAGTTTTATTGCAGACCAAAAAGATAAATATTGTATGATTATTATTTCCAATTAATGGGTTATGCTGCATTGTCGTTGCAATAATATGGATAAATAACAAGTGCAATATGTGTTGTTTTGAATATATCTATGATGCAACTATGAACCGATATTTTCCTAATTTATATATTAATTGTGGTTATGATTATGCATGGGCACATGTGTCCTATGTTTCTATGAAAAAGTAAATAAGTTAATATAGTAAACAATAGTAATTATAGAGTGTCTGAAGTTCAGGCTGAAGAAGAGTCTAATAATAGTTTTTCCTAAATGCTTAATGATATCATAAATAATTTAATAAATGAAGTTAAGGACCTCAACAATCTATTTGAATTGAAAAACAAGATTAGTTAGAAGAAATGGGTTCTGAGACTCTTTGTATTAATGTACAAATCTATAACAGAGACGCTTTGTTTGATGAAGACAGTCAATGTGTACATTAAGATATATGTTTACAAAGTATTGTACTGATATGAAAACAATATGCGAAAGATCAAACGAATGTTCTCAGACTGATTATGTCTTGTTGTAGTGCTTCTATAGGCTTTAAATTTTTTTGTGCACGAGCCTCCATTACCGCCATAGGGAGCTTGACAATGAGGATCACAAACCCTTGTCAATAGCCAAATGCACTAACTACCCATGAGCAATCTTGAGGAGCTACTGAGAGAGTTCATGAGCATTCTAGAATAGTTGGTGTGTGGCAGGTGAGGTGGAAGTCTGATGTAAGGTGGTGCCAGGCTTCTGTTAGAAAAGAACTACATGAGTGCATATGCCACCATGTGAGGAATTCTGTACTCGAAGGAAAAGAAGTGCCACATAATAATAATTCCTCAATCTTAGTATGACTTCGACAGAGTGGCGAGGTGCTAATTTAGGTCTACGAGTGGAATGAATCTCTGAGAGAAGTCTACAATCGAGAGGATTAGCTTAAGGTAGTTCATGCAACAACACACCTAGTCTTTAAGGACATTGCAAAAATGTCTAATAAAGAATATGTGTGTTGCAGAGCCAAAGTGCCACGACACAACCATTCTTGAAAAACAAGAAAGGATATTCAGTGTGGAGAAAAGGGGCGAAATGTCGAATTTATAGAAAGAATTGGAGAAGGCTTATCATGTTGCAGATAGGACCGTGGTGAGAAAACTTGTGATTGGGGCATCGAGATTATCCTGTTATATGATTGGACATTGGACATGGATTATCTGCAGGGTTCAAGCAATGAGGTGGGTAACAGGGAGTTGGCAGGACGAAGTAATAATTGCATAATACCATAAGAAAAGTGTTGTTGAAAGCGATTTAATCCAAGCTCAGAAAGTCAGGCCGTATGCATTTGTAGTCACCCCGAGTTGGTAGTTGCATGGTTGGAAGGTCAGGTAGTTGGGAGGTTACATTTAAAATAAAAAATTCTCGATCCGAGCTCCGACTTAATTCTTGAAAAAAGAAAAAAAATGTTTAAGACTTTTGTTTTTAAACATTTTGTGATTTACAAATGAAATAAAGCCTTCTTGTAAACTTGATAACAAGAACGAAAATTATTCCGTGAATTTTTAAATTATATGTTTCATATAAAAAATTTACATAACAAATAAATAAAGAAGGCGATATTTTTAGTAACTAATTCTCAAAGCACGAAAAGTGTTACACAATAATTTGCCACTGTCTCCCTGTCAGTCTCCCTACTGTGTCATGAATTCAAATTAAACATGCTCATGCTCTCTAATCTGGCCAAATGACCCACTTTGCCAATGTTTTTCCATCATCCCGACTGTTATTAAAATAACCGCGCTGACTAGCACCTCATAGTACAACGCATGCGCTGCCAGCGCGGAAGCACACATGTTTTCCGCGCTGGTCGAATTTCATGGACCAGCGCATCCTCTGTTTGTATTGAGTCGCGCTGACATAACCTTCTCTGTTATTCAGTTGCGATGTCAGCACTCCAGTGCAGTTATACACCCGCGCTGATCCAGTTTGGGCGAGTTTGTTCTAACAGCCAGCCTTCCAGATGACTCCAGACCTGGTTGTTGGCCTTGTAGATGTCGCCCTCCCTTCTATGGCATGTCTATTTGTCATTTGAGCCACCTTCCTTGGGGATAAGCTCATCCTCACACCATTCATGGAGACCCCTTCTCCTATTTAAGCCTCTACCATGGCCATGAGCAGCTAGTTTTGGATAGTGTGGAATTGATAGTGCTTAGAGTGGTGTTGTTAGTAGGTAGTTGGTGTGATAAGTGTGGGATTGCTAGAGAGCTTAAGGAAGGTTGTGAAGTGTTGCTTTCTTGTGTGAACTTGTGTGAGAGAGAGTTTTTGTCTTGGGAGATCTACCTCCAAGGGTGAATGCTTAAGAGACTTGCTGGCTAGACCCTCTTGAGAAGGATTCGACGTCAGAACTTTGGTTGTACTCCTCTCTGTTATTGATTAATAATAGATGACTACTATTATGGTTCCACTCTCATTTGTCTTTGTAATGGTTAATGTGAGTTATGTCCTTTCTGACTGATGTATAATTACCTTTATTAGATTTCACGCTTGTGTTTGTCTTTCTCTTCGTGTGTGCAGGTATCTATTCACGGGGATCGTGGAGGATTGTGACTGGCCAAAGCGAAGGAGCGAGAGCGACGTCTCTTCACCGAACATTAGCGTTGGGATCCAAGTAGGTTTTCATTGCCTACCTTTTATTTGTAATTAGGAACTTGCATGGTAGCATTGACTGATTGTTGCTAGACCCATTCTGGGCTAGTAGGGATTGCCTCTATCCGTAGAGGGGATTTACCTCACCAACAAATTTGGTGACTCCGTTGGGGAGCTGGCCTTTGTCTCTTTTTGTTCATTCTTGCTTTGAGTTTGATTGTTACTCTCTTTTCTAAGATTGGGGATTAGTCCTCTGCTTTTAGACTTCCTGGTTCAGTCTGGGAGGTGCCTTGATTGTTTAAAGAGTTATTGCCTTGGTTTGGGAGCCTTTGGCTTGATTGTGCCTGTTTTTTTGGCCTCAGCGCGGTTTATATCAAAACAGTTGCGCTGACATCGCATAGCTGTTTCTTTGACTTCGTGGTCATCGCGCTTGTACATTTAACAGTCGCGACGATTCTGAAAAACGAACCAGCGCGGCTAAGCCGTGTACTTCCGCGCTGACAGCGCTTTGTTGCTACGCGTGGTTTCTGGTCAGCGCTTTGTTGCTGTGTGTCACCTGCGCTGATCCTGTAGAATTGAATTTTTTTCAATTTTGCCTCCTGAGCCTGTTGGTTTGACTATCCCCTGCTCTTTCCACCTGGTTTATAACTTAATTTCTATTGTCTGAATGTTGAAGCACTTGCTTGCGAAGTCTTGTTGGGCGGATCTTGTTTTGTGCCCTGTGCCCTTGTGTTATCATCCCGTTTTCATTGGATTGGTTTCGTTGTGTTACTCGTTCACGAAGATTCGTTACTACTTGCCTTTGTTTTTGCAGAAACCTTCCTCTTTGCTTGATTTCCCTGGTTGTTTAGGTGATTGTCATTGAACCAGTCCTCGGATTGTTTCGATTACTTCTCACTACCCAGACACGGATTACAGTTGTTTGGGCTCAACCGACTCTTTTCACACTTGTCGTGTTTTTCATTGAGTGATTTTATTTCTCTTTACTCGGTGTTGCTGTCTCTCAAAATTCATTTTAAGTGCATTGTGCCATTGGAAAAAGAAATCGAACTAATATCTTTTGCATTCAATAGTTAATGGGAAAAAGAGCATTTCATTGATTTGTGTTCTCAAAAAGAAAGGTCTCATTTCTTTGCCATTAGCTGCATTAGATTGTTTGATTGATTGAGTTCATTTTGTTTGATTGAAAACTCTTAACCCTCTCATAATTAGATTTCATCGAACGAAATGGTATTCTTTGGCATGTAGTTTGCATCTAGGCAATTGTGAGAGATCACATGGTAGGACCTGAAACCGAAACTTAATTCAAGATCAACCATAAAATAAACTGAATAAACCTAAAAACACATTGGAACTTAACGCAAACATTTATAGGTCTAGGCTAGAGACGTGTTCCGGCGTCTTTAAACATAGTCACTATTGTTTCACATTACGGTTGGGTGATTCCTCCTTCTGTGACTCGATAGTGGTCTAACACGGACTGTGCTCCCACGTACCGTCGCGTATATAGGGAGACCCCACTAGGCTTTTATCCTTGATCCATAGGAAGCCGAGTCTACTGCCTTGCGAACCGTAACGCACCGAACACAGCATTCGGGAAGATTGCCTGCAGTACGGAAAGTCCTTGGTTCTCATACGATTGCCAAGGTGTATAAGCAGTTTTACGGATTGCTTGGTAAACCCTTTGCCTAGAGTCTCCAGAGTAGTCACTTTTGATCCTTTTCGGACTCCCTAAAAGAAAAGGTGCCAGTGAGCGTCTTGTCACTTCGTGCTCATTAAACATTCGAAGGAGACTAGAGTCATCTTTTCGTCCTTTTCTCGACTCTTGAAACATGAAAAGGTCAAGCTTAGTTCCTGTGTCTTAAAATTTATTCGGCCACGTTAACATCACCTGGTTAGATATTGTGTGCGTTAGCTTGAGTAGGCTTTCTTTTGTTTGCCATGGCAACTTTTCCAGGGTTCACCAACCCAAGTTCCCCTCCTGACGGGAATCCTGGTCATTTCCCTCCTCTAGGGAATGTTGGTGCTCCTTATATGGCAACGTTATCCCTTCCGGGGTTAACTATCGGGTTGCCTGTTTGGTTGTTTTCAACCTCTTTGGTCCCTGCCGTGGCGGCTGCTAGTCCATCAGTCCCTCCACCTGAACAACATCATGTTGATCCTAAGGTGGATCTCTCCCCTTCGATGCCTACTTCTACGTCTCCCTCTTGTACTTCGCCTGGTGAAAGTCTCGATTCGAATAACCAGGTGGCTAAGAAGAAGAAGAAGAAGACCAAGAAGAAGAAGTCTCCTAAGGGAGAGGCTACAAGTATAACTATTACTCCCTCGAGTACACCTGAAGTCGGGCCCCCTTCCGCTCCTCCGCAGAAGGTTAAGTTTCCTTGTCGATTATGCAAGGAGGACCATCTTCTTCGCGATTGTCCTAGCATTTCCAGGGTACTAGAAGTATGGTCCTGCGATCCGGCCCACCCCTCATCGTCCTCTGAAGCTCACGGCGATGCTACCTTATCAGTTGGGAATGGTAAGGGAAAAGGGAAGATTCGAATCCCCTGTAGACTTTGTGAAGGCAATCATCCCCTTCACCTTTGTCCACTCATGGATAAAGCCTCCAGTGCCTTGGAAAGTCTCCCAGCTCCCTCACCCCAACTCCCCGTTGGATATCAATGTCTTTCTGCAGCTGCAGATCATCCGCCTCCCGAAAATGAGATTGGTTCACATTCTTCTCTTGTCCAAGCCCCTCTTCCCGAACCCCGCTATGCCCAGCCTGTTCCAGACCAACCATTGGCGGAAAGAGTGTCGACTCGAGTCCGCCGCTCGCTCACTCTGTTTCGGAAGAGAATCATGCCCATGTTCTTCTCGTCTCTTCAGATTCTCCTGAGTCCCGAAATGACTCTTTTAACCCAGCTGCTCCCGAAGGTTCTCCTTCGGTTCCTTTAGCACATGGGGGCAATCATACGATTCCCCCACCAAGTAGTCTGGTCGCTTCCTTTGATTGGAATCACCTGATCGCCGGTCGCCTTCCATCCCATATGCCTTTCCAGATCACAGTACATGCCTGTGCTACGACAGTACCTGGCACTGTCTTGGATGAAGGGGCGTCTATCAGTCTTATGCCGTACACTACTTGGCAAGCCTTAGGTTCCCCGCAGCTTGGGCTAGTCACTCAGAATCTGTTGGCCTTTGACGAAGGAGCCTGTCCATCTCTAGGAGTTCTCCCGAAGTTCCCTATTACTTTGGGAGGCAAAACCGTCTATATAGACGTCTTGGTTACCCAAGGTGTTTTAGACTTTAGTCTTCTCCTTGGTTGCGACTATGTTTACGCCATGGGGGCCCTCGTTTCTTCGCTTTTCCGTGTGGTTTGCTTTCCACACGATGGAAGAATTGTGACTATCGATCAATTGTCATTCGTTAGTCCCCCAATGCCTCCTGCGCAGTTGTCGTCCCCTCCTAGTTTTTATCCACCAGTTGTATCTGCCCCACCGCAGATCAACTACGTGGCCACCTACCCCGTGCTTGTATCCAGTGATGACACCGTCGTGCATAGTGTCCTGGGGGCATTAGGTCCTGACTTCCAAGATGTGGTCCTTTCACTGGGAGTAACACTCTTGGAAGCACCGACTTCCTGTTCATTATGAGACAGTCTGGTCGGAGCATAGTTCTTATCGTGTGTCAAGCTCCTTAAAAAATGGAACCAGGTGTCACGAGGATAGTTCTTTTCAATGTGTCAACCTCGCAAAAATAATGAAACATAAGCTCGTGTAATTCGATTGCAATCATAATTTTGTCAACCTTCACTCCATTTTTAATGGATTAAAGCTTGGGGGGCATGTACCTCGAATTGAGACATCATGCTGGGGGGCATGCCCGTTTTCCCTGGTCTTCAAGCATAGTTTGCATATGTGTGGTCATGTGTGTTTTTAAGCTTGCATAAAAATAAAATCCTTTTCCAAGCATAGTTTGCATGTGTGTTGTCATGTGTGCTTTTAAGCTTGCATAAAAATTAAAATATGTGGGTCGTGTGTTATGCAACTGATACATTAGATTACATTTGTGTTAGACATTTGCATAGCATATAAAAACATCATCACATGTGAAAGATCCATCCAAAATCAGTATATATATATATATATATAATATATATATATATATAATATATATATATATATATATATATATATATCACGTGGCGCACCAAGGCGCTCAAAAATAAGTGTATATGTCTAGATAAGGCCGGTGTCCTCAGTACATCTGAGACACATGTCTCTCAAAAAACATCAGTGGGAAATAAGACCTAGATGTCTACTGTGGTGGGTTATGCTCTCTGTAGCATACAGCTGCCCGTGCCACCCGCCTCAAAAGGCGGTGCATCCTGGGTTCCACCCCCACTGTGTGGATCTGAGATGCTATGGGGACCTCCTCTATCCCCTGGTAATCTGGAACTCCCGCCAGTAAGCCCTCGAGGTTCTGTGTCACAGTCTCCATCGTATCGACTCCTGGAGGAGCCAGGGCCAGGGCTCCAGCACCTTGCGCCTCTCTCCGCACCTCTAGGGCTAAACCAAGGGGTCTCGTGGGTCCCACATCTGCATACCATATCATTCATCATAAAGACATGTACATGAAAAATTAAAAAACATTACAAAAAATAAAAAATTAAAACGAGATCAAGTGGCTTACCACCATTGTCCCAATGCTCTCCCGCGGGCAGTGGCATGTCTGGATCACCACGGAAGTCTATGCCAGCATATGGCCAGTCCTCTACAAAAACAACCTGTCGATCCAGCCACTCTCGAAAATATACACCCCATGCCACTGGGCGGCCGCCACCTCCTCGCGGCATGACATGGCCCCATCGACTAGCCCTCGTCTCCCGGGGACCTCTGGGTGGATCCACGACCATGTCCTGTAGCTGTAAGGCCGGTACCCGCTCCAGCATGAGCGGGAGTAAAAGCGACCCATAACCGAACTGCTTCGACTCACCACGTCGACAGTTGCTCAGTTGTCTTTTCATGCTGGTTGTTACTGCTGCTGCCCAGTTGAATATGGTGGGCTATAAACACTCGAGAGCTAATAGTAGATGGGTCTTCGAGGCCTCGTGATTGGCCAAGCAACCCGCTGCCCGGGTCACCATGAAGAGTATGGTTCGAAGGACGATGTCCTCCACCGTCGGAATAGCTACCTTTCCACTCCGCGTTTTACGTGCCCGCGGGCACACTCGAGCCATCAGCATATCGAGGGTTTCACCACTGGGTCGTTGCCCCTCCAGAATGGGCATCTCACCTCGGCATGATAACCCGGTCAAAAAATAGATATCCGTGTAATCGAACTCGATATCACGGCCTCGAATCGTAAACTTTCCATCAACAGGATTCCAGGCTCTGATTAGGAACTCGAGAAGATCGGGTTGTGCTCGCAGGCGCGGAGTGAGGAAAAATTTGAGCAACCCGCATGCCCGCATTGCATTACGGCACCCAGCATCGGCATAAGCCGCTATATCCTCGTTATCGTGAGCTCTCTCTTGCCAAACAAATGCCATTTTGTCCTGCATGACCACAAAAAATCATTAGAGCCCTGACCGTTGAAATTTATACGTTCAAATTGATTAAAATTTAATTTCACGGCGTCAGCGCGACTGTTTTTAAAACAGTCGCGCTGATAATGGCGCCCTTTGTTTTTTTTCTTGGGTCAGCGCGGAAGCACACGTGTTTTCCGCGCTGATCCGGGGGTGGTGTGTGTAAAAATTATTCGATCAGCGCGGACCCGATGAGGAAATCCGCGCTGACCGAGAGCGAATTGAAGCTCATAAAATTCGCCCAAACTACCACTTCCCACCGTGGAAATGCAGCTAAAATGACTCAAAATGAAGCGCAGGGGAAGGAGAACCTACCTGGAACAAATTGCAGGGTGGTTGGTGTCCGCACGGGATGGAATTTGCTCCATCAACCTCACAGCTCCACAACGTTCTCCACGGCTCAAAATGGTAACAATGGTAAAAATCTTCTTTTACCCCCCTATTTATGGTAAAAAATTATAATTGACTATGA
Organism: Pinus tabuliformis; assembly: GCA_031772625.1. NCBI lineage: Eukaryota > Viridiplantae > Streptophyta > Pinopsida > Pinales > Pinaceae > Pinus > Pinus tabuliformis. The sequence goes on along the minus strand of CM062809.1, from coordinate 1,003,550,063 downwards.
TTTTTCATAGATGTGGGTTTTTGTCATGTTTTTACCATGTATTTAGTGCCAATGTCGTTGTGCTATGTTTTTATGCATGTTTTACTATGTTTTTAACATGTCGAATGGGTTTACGCGTGCGGTGTTCTTGTGCAGATTCTAGTAACTAGCAGGGTCACGACGGTCCTATACACACTTGGTCCCAAAACGTCGTTTTAAGCTCTTTTTTGACGTAAAGCAAGAAAAGATGGCCGAGCTCCCTCTCGGCTCGTTACAAGGAACGAGAGGCGGTCGCTTTTAAAGCTCTTTTTTCGACCGTTTAAATTAAAAAGATTGCCGGGTGTTTGTCGTTTCGCACTCGTTATTGGCTCCAAAACGACGTACTTCTGATCGCTTTTTTACTTTTTCGGGTCAAATTTACTACTTACGAAAAGTACTCCTTGATCGTACCGGTCGGGCAGTTCTTTCGAGCATTGTTTTATACTTTTTCGGGCTCGAGAGACACAACTTTACGAAAAAGGACCCCCCTGGAGTTTTCTTTTCCGCTGTCTTTTCAGACTCTCTAAACAAGAAAAGACGCCGAGTTCTTCCTTTGTCAGACTCGTTAAAACTTAATGACATCGGACACCGTCGAAATGACGCTTTCCAAGCATATGCTATCCCCGTCAAGCTTGTCATCCAAAAATAATCGGGGTACCTGCCAGAAATGGTGGGGAAAATGGAACTGTAATAATGGTCGTGTCGGCAGTATGTCACTCTTGAACATGGCACTAGTCTGCATTCGTGTCTGGGTGGGGATTTCTCATCTTGTTTTACACTAGCCTCCGTGGGTTTGGGTTATCCTATTTTGACCTCTCATCTGCTCATTGCCTTGTCACCATGACCTCTGCTCATTTGATGTCAGATACTGCCAAACCCGCTGTCGTGTCGCCGATATGTTCAAGAGAAGTTGACCTCTGCAAACTTACCACCTCCCTCTGATGTCTCACACAAAATATTTTATCCTTCTCTGTCTCGTGTCGATGATGTGGGAAACATTATGGCCCACCTTCGATCAAGGTTACTTCCTGTCGACTTCAGCTCATTATCCAGGAAAGTGACCTAGAGATTCCCTTCAGGTGCCTTAGAGCCTGCATGCCTCAATGGCAGGTTCTTCGTGTTCGACGCGAGGTTTTCATCATTGGCCTCCGATCGAACGATTCTGCGGGTGTTCGACACCAGCTCATTGATTCACACGCCACGGATTGTACCTATAAGTACCTTGAGGACCATTGTCATTATTGGTGGTACCTCTCGCGTCTGTTAACAGTTTTCGTTATTGGCTGGTAATCAGACGATGTTCATGCATGTTCGACTTCAGCTCATGTATTCACATGCTTGAACTTGTACTTTGATCGGGTCGGGATGGAGTGCAAGACCCTGGTTTTTTTGTCTGTTGCAAACCAGGTTGCGATTTTGTGGATTATTATTACATGACTCATTGATGGATGGCTGCGCCCATACCTGAGTCTTTTGGGATGGCTGCGACCATACCTTTTTATCATCATGGTCTCTTCAGCTGGGTGGCTGCGTCCATACCACAGACCTTTTTCGTATGTCTTTTGGATGGCTGCGCCCATGCCTAGACTACATGTAATAGAGATATCAGTTGTACATACGTGCAGGTTCTTCCTGGTGGTGTTCCAGTTCAGCAAGTTTTGTAAAGCATTTCACCCCTCCCACTCTCTCGGGCTTCATGCTTTAGGGGACATCTGTTACACAGTAATTTGCCACTGTCTCCCTGTTAGTCTCCCTACTGTGTCATGAATTCAAATTAAACATGCTCATGCTCTCTAATCTGGCCAAATGACCCACTTTGCCAAAGTTTTTCCATCATCGCGACTGTTATTAAAATAACCGTGCTGACTGGCGCCTCATAGTACAACGCATGCGCTGCCAGCGTGGAAGCACACGTGTTTTCTGCGCTGGTCGAATTTCATGGACCAGCGCATCCTCTGTTTGTATTGAGTCGCGCTGACATAACCTTCTCTGTTATTCAGTTGCGATGTCAGCGCTCCAGTGCAGTTATACACCCGCGCTGATCCAGTTTGGGCGAGTTTATTCTAATAGCCAGCCTTCCAGATGACTCCAGACCTGGTTGTTGGCCTTGTAGATGTCGCCCTCCCTTCTATGGCATGTTTGTTCGTCATTTGAGCCACCTTCCTTGGGGATAAGCTCATCCTCACACCATTCATGGAGACCCCTTCTCCTATTTAAGCCTCTACCATGGCCATGAGTAGCTAGTTTTGGATAGTGTGGAATTGATAGTGCTTAGAGTGGTGCTGTTAGTAGGTAGTTGGTGTGACAAGTGTGGGATTGCTAGAGAGCTTAAGGAAGGTTGTGAAGTGTTGCTTTCTTGTGTGAACTTGTGTGAGAAAGAGTTTTTGTCTTGGGAGATCTACCTCCAAGGGTGAATGCTTAAGAGACTTGCTGGCTGGACCCTCTTGAGAAGGATTCGACGTCAGAACTTTGGTTGTACTCCTCTCTGTTATTGATTAATAATAGATGACTACTATTATGGTTCCACTCTCATTTGTCTTTGTAATGGTTAATGTGAGTTATGTCCTTTCTGACTGATGTATAATTGCCTTTATTAGATTTCACGCTTGTGTTTGTCTTTCTCTTCGTGTGTGCAGGTATCTATTCACGGGGATCGTGGAGGATTGTGACCGGCCAAAGCGAAGGAGCGAGAGCGACGTCTCTTCACCAAAAATTAGCCTTGGGATCCAAGTAGGTTTTCTTTTTTTTTTGTGTAAGTGAGAAGATTATATTATATAACAAGTATAATACAAAAAACTGCCGAGGCAGTGCGAGCAGGGATGTACAATATTCCTGGGCGAATCGCCTGCTCAGAGGAAGTGATACATATGGACCAAAAGAAAGCCCACCACGCAGGGTGGCGAGGAGCAGAGCAAAACATTACTATAACACTGGTACTACCGAAACTAGACAAGAGAAGTAACAACAAGCCAACAGACAAACACTAAGGCCGAGATAGCATAGTGAAAAAAAAGCAGGGATAGCAAAAACCGAGACAGTAAGAGAGCCACCAGCATGTCCTTAGATGTATTTTCCCATCAGGCCGATGGTATCCAATCCTATGTCCTGGACGTGGCGATCAACCTTCGCCTGCATTTCTTCCAGGGAAGCAGGCTGGTTCGCAGCAGAAGTGGCTGGCTGAGCAGTAGGAGCTGTGTTGATGACGTCTTTTAGTAGCCGGATGAGCAGCATTAGCATTCGGTTGAGGGTTTTGACAGCCTCATTCACAGAAGTAATCTTGCTGTCCAGGGCACTGTTGTAGTCTATAATCTTAGCCATTTGTTCTTCAGTGAGATTTACCTCTGTAACGATATGTTGCCTTTCCTTGTCAATGGAGTCCAGAGCCTTTGCAATCAGGGTTTTAGTGCGCCAGCTCTCCGCCTGGGTTCTCACGAATTGAGTAGCCCTCTTCGAGGGTGTGCCGGGGTCAGTCAACCAGTCGACCTCTGCAGCAATCTCCATATCCGTTCTGCCGCCCTCCTCATGCTTAGCCTGAGCTTCTAATTCTGCCATCTTGCGTTTTAATTTGGTAGCAGTCCTAGTCTCGTAACCACCTCTGGCTTCCTGAAGGTCACGGTTTGCTGCCTCGCAGCGACTGCCTCCTGCTTCCATAGCCAACCTCTCGTAACTTGCCCGAATTAAGCCAAACTTGTAAACAGAACCACTCTCAACGCACACTCGAAGAGCAATGAGGGGAACAGGGCAATAGCCCAAGCCTTTATAATGAAAACCTTGATGCTTCCTCATGGGAATGGAGTAAGTGCCTTTGAAGGTGGATGTACTTTGCTGTTGAGTGTGCTGGAGAATCGCACAAGCGAGGCTGTCGCTGGTCGAATCGGAGCACATGATGTTACTTCCAGGCTGACGAGCCAGGCGCCAGGTGTGTGGTGAATTCCTTCTGATGGGGTGGTGGTGCGTGAAGATTGATAAGCCCCGTATGCTGGCATGCTTGGTTCTGTTCCTTCGAGCCTTGTTCCACCTCCTTCCATTCAGAATTGCCATTAATGGCAATGAAATCTTGCTATACGGACCCTCACCATACGTACTGATAGGACGGTATCTGATGTAATGGATCCCGTCTCTTGATTCGTGATGATCGCCCATCTTCGAGAGCAGCTGCCGCCAGGAGCTCCACCTTTTCATATGTCCAATCAACCTATAGAGAGACTTGGGCTGATAATCCCTGCCGATTTCCTTGCGATTCCGAGACCGGGGCCAAGTGCCTTCCCCGATTAAGGTTGGGTAGCCTGGATTAAATCCTTCGCTGCCAGCTGTTCGCATGCTTCCTTTATGATTGGGTCGTCAATCTCCCGCCAGCACCTGTCCATGGCAATGTTTGGGTTGTCTGCTCCATAGTTTGCCAAATGGTCAGCTAGACCATTCGCCTTTCTCCTGATTGTCTGGAAGGTTAAACCTTTCATCTCTGTAATGAGCTCTGCTATGTTTTCCGTAGCTTTGGCGAGCCTCCAATGCTTGGTGGCTTTGCTGATGGGCGTTCCTGTCTGTAGGCGTTTAGCCGCCATGATAGCCAGAAGTGAGTCCCCCTCGACTATTAAATTTCCTCTCCTGAGATTTCTTAGGATTTTTAAGCCCTGCTCAAGCGCAGCGAACTCTGCCTCATTGTTAGTAGTTTCACCTAAAGCTCTGCAGAAAATATGGATGATTTCCCCTGCTTGATTGCGGATGGCTCCCCCAATGCCTGCTGTACCTGGGTTTCCCCGTGAGGCTCCATCAAAGTTCATTTTCAGGCTGCCCTCAGGAGGGCATTGCCATTTTGAAATATGTGATGAAGGTTGGGGTGAATTTCCCCCTGTTGATTGATTGCTAGCTGCTTCCAATTGAAACACCTTTAAGATTCGTATATCCTGATTAGTTGGTTTTTCATCGGCTTCTACCTTACATTTAGCCTGTATGAGCTGTTTAATATTTGTCGAAATAGACTCCTTTGCTGATTCTAGGCTTCTAGTTTCTTCTTTGAAAATTCTACGGTTTCGTTCTTTCCAGATGGTCCAAACAATAAAGCCGGGGGCAGATTTCCAAATGCCTTCCACTCTGTTCACTCTTGAAAACTTGTTCCTCCAGTTGGAGATGGTTTCCTGAATTGAATCCCTGTTCCGGTCCGAAGCTCCAAGAATGTTTTCCAACCAGTACCAGAGCTGGGAGGCCCAATCGCATGAGTTAAGAAGGTGGTTCATGGTTTCCTCCTCCTTAGTGCACATAGGGCATCTAGAGGGTCCCCTGAAACCTTTTTTCATAAGGTTTTCCCAGGTGAGAGTTCTCTTCTGCATCAGTAACCATAGAAAAGTTCTGATCTTCGGCCATAGCAGACTATCCCAAACCTTAGTAGCCCATGGTAGAATGTTCGGTTGTTCTTCCTCATCTATGATACTCCGAGCCTCTTTCAGAGAGAAGTTCCCGTTGCCTTTCGGACCCCATCTGAGCTTGTCATTCTCGGCTGCAACTCGAATTTTCCTTTTTGAAATTCGTTGATTCAAGTCTTGAATTGTTCCCTGAGTGAGTTCATTATTGTTTAGATTGAAAGCTGTCCACTGTCTCCAATCCTGGTTGTCATTGTTGGTAGACCAGTACTGACTTACTGTGAATTTGCCTGCATTTTGCTGACTTTGTTTCAGGGGAAGGAGATGAGGGGAATCCAATTTGGGAAGCTGCTGCCAGGCGTCTTCCCAGAAGAGAGCGTTATTGCCATTTCTTATCTCCCAGAAGCTGTGGTCCTGGACCATGCTTCTATTTGCTTGAGCGTGATTCCAAATTGGTGAGCCGTTGCGGGTGATCTGCATCCTGATTATGTCTAGATTGTTGCTGTTTGGCATGTACTTCTCTTTCCAGTGAGTAGCCTAGGGAAGACTCGTTTCTGAGATCCATTTCCACCAAATTTTAGCTCCGCAGATGTTATTGACTGTAGAGGGATCAACTAAATTCAGACCCCCCTTGTTCTTTGGTCTGCATAGCTTCTCCCACGCAACAAGAGACCATTTTTTCTTCTCGCAACTTCCACTCCACAGAAAGGAGCACTGAATGGCTCGAATTTGGTTTACAACCCCTTTCGGTGCTGGAAGAATAGAGAGCATATAATGGGGAATAGCCTGCAAAACCACCTTTGTTAGAATAAGTCTTCCTGCAAAGTTCAAAGCTCGGTGAGTCCAGTGTTTACTTCTCCTTTCCATGCTGGCTAGAATCTTCTCCCAGTGTCCTTTCTGCCAAGGTTTCAAAGTTAGGGGGGCACCAAGGTATCTGGAGGGAAGAGAGCCAATTTTAAACCCCAGGAGACGGGAAAGATGAGACTGGATGGATGGATGCGTGTTGAAGAAGAACAGAGTAGATTTAGAGAAGTTGATCTCCATACCTGAGGCGTGGCTGAACAGATTGAGGATATTTCTGTAGGCTAAGGCTTCTTTGACAGTGGGGGCACCGTGTAACATGGTGTCATCCACGAACTGTTGATGGGTTGTGGCTTGACATGCTCTGATGGGTTGTAGACCTTTGATGTTGCCTTCTTCTTTATTCCTTGCTATTAGTCTGCCTAGTCCTTCCATGAGAATGACAAACAGAAAGGGGGAGAGGGGATCTCCTTGCCTTATGCCTCTGGTGGGTTGGAAGGGAGCTGAGGGAACCCCATTCACGAGGATGGAGTATCTAGGTGATTTGATGAGGGCTAGAATCCACTTAATCCACTGATTGCTAAATCCAAAAGCTACTAGCACAGCTTCCAAATAAGACCAGCTCACCTTGTCATAAGCTTTGGAGAGATCTAACTGCATGAGCATGCCTGCTTCTTTTTGAGAATGGAGAGAGTGAATCATCTCTTGAGCGAGCAGGATGTTATCCATGATTTGCCTGCCCTCCACATAGCCAGACTGTTCTGGTGATATGATGCCAGGTAGGATAGCTTTCAGTCTGTTTGCAATGACCTTTGAAATTATTTTATAGATGACATTACAAAGAGCAATAGGCCGGAATTTGTCCGGAGTGTTGGCTGCCTCCACTTTGGGAACTAGAGCGATGAAGGTGGAGTTTAAGGATTTAAGAATGGTTTTGGACCGTCTGGAATCTTCCACTATCTCCCATATGTCTTGCTTGACGATGTTCCAGCATGCTTTGTAGAAATTGATGGTGAAACCATCTGGACCCGGAGCTTTATCATTGGGCATGCTTCTAACAGCCTCCTCAACTTCTTCCATCGTGATTTTTCTTCTGAGGGACCAGTTCTGTTCTTCAGTGATCATTCTAGGTATTACTTCAGTGATCTTTGTGATGGCTTCCTCCCTGTTAATATCTGGCTCCTGCGCTATGAGGCTAAAGTGATTTGTGAGGGAGGCTGAGATTTCATTATGATTTCTGATAATGTTCCCCTCATCGTCTTTTAACTCCAGAATTTTGTTGGCGCTTCTATAGTCCATTGCTGATCTGTGGAAGAACTTTGTGTTTTGCTCTCCTTCTTTCAGCCAAAGGATTCTAGATTTCTGTTTCCATAGTGTTTCTTCCTGCTTGCACCTGTTGTGCCATTGTTGTGTGAGCTCCTCTTCTAGTTTGCTTGTTTCCTCCTCTCTGCGTCCTTCCATACCTTCCTTTTGGATCTGTTCCAGTTTATCTTCGATGATTGCTTTCTCCTGGAAGATATTTCCGAAGACTTTTTTGTTCCACTCTTTCAGTTTTAGTTTGATGTTTTTTAGTTTCTGTTGCAGAATGAACATTTTGGAGCCTTCCTCCCTTATGGGCTCTGACCACCATTTCTCTACCATTTCTAGGAAGGTGGGGTGTTCTATCCAGAACTTTTCAAACCTGAAGGGTTTATTTTTGGGAGAATCCTGAATCTCAACTGCTAGAGAAACCGGCCAGTGGTCTGATCCTCCACTGGGGAGGATGTTTGATTCGATGGCTGTTCCTTCTAAGAGCAGACTCTCTGAAATTAAAAAGCGATCCAATCTGGAAGCTATGAGCCTATCTCCCCCCCGTCTATTGTTCCAGGTATACTTGCCACTTTTGGGAAATACATCCACCAGTTTAGCATTCTCTATGAAGCTTATAAAGGCCTCTCCATCCCTGTGTAGTCTTCTGAGGCCTCCTTTTTTCTCTAGGAGGGAGGTTATCATGTTGAAGTCGCCTCCCAAAATGAATTTTGCATTCTGATGTCTCTCTATGAGTTTGGTGAGCGAATCTAGAAAACAAAATTTATCCTCTATCTTTTGGGGACCATAGACGTTAATGCAAATAAAAGAGGATGAGTTACCTGTTGGCTGCATCTCCAATGCCAGGTAGTTCTTGCTGGCTTCAGCTGTTATGAGATGATACCTTCGTGTGTCCCAGAAGGTTGCTAAACCTCCCTCGCGCCCTTTACTTTCAATCTCCAAAACTTCGAAGTTCCTGCCTAACTTCCCTCGTAGCTTGCCTGTGAGTTCACTGTTGCATTTGGTTTCTTGGAGAAACAACATATCCGGGTTATACTTTCCCATCTTCCGTTTAAGAACCCTCTGTTTGGCCTGACTGCTTATCCCTCTGGCGTTCCAAGAGATGATCTTCATAGTTAACTATTTTGTTGGAAGGACGGGTACTCATTTAGCTGCCTTATCAGGCCGGCATTGATTAACATTTCGCCAAGTTCCTGTAGCTGTTCTATGCTTGTCTTTCGGCCTCGTCGGCGTTTATGTCTTGAGCCTGATGTTCTTCCAAGCTGTGTTTGGTAATGGGGTGATCCTCCCTTGATTATTCCTAGTCTGCTCTTCTGTTTCTCCATGATAGCCTTCTGTCGCGCTATGAATAGGTCATTGACCTTCCTTATTTCTTCCTCTGGAACTGCTTCCATTCCTTTGGCCTTCCAGCTTTCCACAAGCGCGTTTAGGTCCATCCCATCCGTTGCGAGGGTGTCTTCCAACTCCAAATCCTCACTGCCTGCTTCACTAGTTAGCATATCTGTCTCCTCCTCCGTTTCGACTACTCTGTCTTGCATGAGGATCTCTCCTACTATTGTTGCATCTGTCCTTTCTTCTCCTGTGGGTTTTTCCGGGTTCTCTTGCCTCTCCTCCCTGTGGGGTGTGTTCTGCTTTTCCTCCGAGTCCGTCTCTAGGTCTAGGATCTCAAAGGGATTGCTGAAATAGTTTCTATCTGTTTTCCCTTTCACATTCCTCCTTCTGTTGGCTCTCTGCCTGTTCTTGGGTTTGGTGAAGTTGTTCTTGTCTCTGGTATTCTGTGTTTTCTCTTCTTCTGCCTCCTTTCTGTTCAAAGGGCAGTCCCTTACCAGATGTCCATGCTCGTGGCATTTCCGACATCTAAAGGGTATTTGCTCATAGTCTAGCGCCTGAAAGTATTCTTCGTCCCTGTATTCAAGCCAAACCCCCTCGTGTAGCGCTCCTGATACATCCAGTTCAACACATATTCTCGCGTAGGTTGTGTATCTTTTCTGCATGGTTGCTTCTGATGCTTTGACGAAGGTCCCGAGCTTGTCCCCAATTTGTTTCAGGGCATTAAGACCCCAATAATCTATGGGGAGGGAGAAGAGTCTGATCCAGACAGGCACCTGGGTGAAAGTTTCCTTCTCCGGGACGAAGTTTGGCTTCCAATGTCTCATGTAGAGCCCTGCTGCTGCCAAAAAGTAAGGGCCACCCTCAAACACTCTGTCCTTATCTTCTAGACTGGTAAAAACTACTGTGAAAAAACCTTTAGCTCCTAAATGGAGCTGCACATCCCCTTTTGGTTTCCACTGCTGTCTTATCCATTGGCAGAGGGTTCTCTCGGACGGCCAAATGCCCATAAATTTGCAGATGATGGCATGCTCAGCCATGTGATCCCTATATTCTTGGATTTCAGGGTCGTTGATTGTGATCCGCAGACTGTCTTCTTTTTTTGGCTTGCAAGCGTTGCTGGTCACATGGGTTCTTTTGGGGTCTGCGCTTGTTTCCCCCTCCTTCTCCGGATGGATTATTCCCTTTCCTTTCCCTTCTTTGTCTTTTGTGGGCTTCTCCTTTTCATTTTCTGATGGCTGCGATTTGTCATCATTTTTGTCTTGTTTGTCCACAGTGTTCCCCTTCACGATATTCCTAGCACTTGTAGCTTTGTCTGTCTTGTCAGACTGAATCGGCCTTTTTTCTCTGTCGTTCCTGCCGCTGAGCAGCTTGCTGTTCAAACCCTCGATTCTCACTCCCGCTTTCACCTGCTGCGGTTGTTTCTGCGTTACCACTTGCTTAAACGAAGGGGTCCCACTGGACCCCTCAGCACCCATCCTACCCGACCGCAATGCTCCCTGCGGGACAGAGCCTCCAGAGAAGATCTGTGGGTAACCAGCGCTGCAGCTGCTAAAGAGTGTCCAAACCCTAGCTAGGTCAAACCGCCATTAACGAACCAGTTTTTCGCCCTTGTCTCTTTGTGTGTGTTCTTTTCGGATCCAAGTAGGTTTTCATTGCTTACCTTTTATTTGCAATTAGGAACTTGCATGGTAGCATTGACTGATTGTTGCTAGACCCATTCTGGGCTAGTAGGGATCGCCTCTATCCGTAGAGGGGATTTACCTCACCAACAAAAAGTACAAAATTATTATCCAGACTGTGAGTTTTTTTTTCCAAATTTTGGGCTGATTATACAGTCAAGAGGTCGGACAATTGGGTGTTTTTTGTTTTATGACATTTATTGTATCGTGACACCGACTATACCATAATCAAGTGGTTTCATTAGGTCGGGTAGTTTGATAGTTGGAAAATGTTGAGGTTGGGAGGTCGGGCCGATTATTTATAAAAAATTGTAGTCACTCAGTGTTGCAAGTTGGGTGGTCAGAAGGTCGGGTAGTCGGAAGGTTGTATTTCTTTTTTACAAAAAAAATTTGGATCCAATCTTCGACTTAATTTTCAAAAAAAGAAAAAATTGTTTAAGGATTTTGTTTTTATTCATGTTGTGATGCGCAAAAGAAAAAAAATGCGTCTTGTAAAGTTGTTAGCATGAATGCAAATTATTCTATGAATTTTTAAATTATATGTTTGATATAAAAAAATTACAAAACAAACAAATAAAGGAGACTAGACTTTAAGTAATTGATTCTCAATGTACGAAAAGTACAAGAGTGGATTTTTTTTTTTTTAATTGGGTCGATCGTGCAGTCGGGAGGTTGGACAGTCATGTGCGTTTTGTGATTCATTTATTCTATTGTGATCCTGATTATACCATAGTCGGGTGGTTTCATTAGGTTAGGTAGTTTTAGAGTTGGGCATCGTTGAAGACGGGAGGTAGGGTATTTTAACAATCGGGAAATGTTGAAGTTAGGAGGTTGGGCTGATTATTTAAAAAAAAAAATCATAGTCACTCCGTGTTGCTAGTCGAGTAGTTAGAAGGTTGTATTATTTTTTTAAAAAATGTTTCTGGATCTGGCTTCCAACTAAAGTTAAAAAAAATGTTTAAGGTTTTTGTTCTTATTCATTTTGTGATGCACACAGGAAAAAATTACAAAACAAGCAAATAAAGGAGACTAGACTTTCAGTAACTAACTATGAAAGCACAAAGAGTACAAGATTACTGTCGAGATTGTCATGATTTTTTTTTGAGCCGATTATACAATCAAGAGGCAGGAAATTCGAGCACTTTTTTTTTGTTTTATGATTCATTTATTCTATTGTGACCTAGATTATATCATAATCAGGTGAATTCATTAGGTCGGTTAGTTTCAAATTCTAACAATGATGAGGTCGAGAGGTCGGCCCAATTATTTATAAAAAATATCGTAGTCATCTCGAGTTGCTAGGCGTGTGGTCAAAAGATCGGGTAGGCGAGAGCTTGTATTTTTTTACAATTTTTTTTTGGACCTGACCTACGAATTAAGTCTTCAGAAAAGAAACAAATTGTTTAAGGATTTTGATTTTATTGATTTTGTGACGCAAAAAGGAAAAAAAAGGCTTGTTGTAAAAATGACAACAAGAATGCAAATTATTCGGTGAATATTTACATTATAAGTTTCATACCAAAAAATTACAGGACAAAGAAATATAGAAGACTAGATTTCCTCTGTCCAACAGGCTATGAAAAGACTTTACTATGTGCACGTTGGAAATTATTTTCTTGACTGTTAGCTCAGTTATTGATATATATAAGTCTATATGCTATGTGACACTATAAAGTCTTTATAGAATTTCAGTAACTGATTCCCAAAGCCAATATTTCCTGTTTGTTTATGTCTACATTTATATCTAGCAATATATTTATATCCATCAATACATTTATATCTAGTTACAATTGTATTCAGAGAAAAACACTTGAGACAGTTGAATACAAGAACATAGTGTAGCAAGGAAACACAAATGCTCAATCTATTTTAGATCCATATGGTGCAACAACACATTGCAACTCTTATATGACAAAAATGGATTTCTCCATTACAATTGCATTTAAACAAATTCAATAAAAAATGTATATCTTGTCGAGACAACAAAATTGAAGCTATTCACAAAATTGGAAACACGTTGCTAAATATACAACAAATGTCAAGTGGACAAGCAATTCACATTGTTTTGTGTTTGCCTTTGTATTCAGCTTCTAGAATAACTTTATGCTTACATAGAATTTTTTGAAACTGGTACTATGTTCCCTCAATTTAGTTCTTCTTCGAACAAGCGCTAAGAGAATAACATGTAGGCAAAAGACCATAAAATCTTAAACTTGCAGCTAGAGAGTTTCCTTCTTTTGACATTTTATGACCTTTAAATGCCAACATAGCATACATAAGTTTTACTAATTTAAAATTTTAAATTAAACTCAGGAATCTCTAAAAAAAATGATGCTATGCTTACAGAGAGTTTTTTGAAACTGGTACTGGGTTTACTTAATTATTAAACCTCATCACCAATATATCATACATGTGTCATCCTTTAGTTTTATGAAAGCCATAGATGCCTTCCCCATCACATTGTACTACACCATTAACAATTGCTTGATGTTATATGCCCTTCCTACATTGGTCCCTTACTCAAGGTGGGATTTTGCATATGCTAGTTGTCATGGCAATCTAGTTGGTTCATTATGTTTATTTATGGGCCTCAATCAATGAGGTACTTGTTTTTATTCACCTTGAATTTATCCTCATGAGGTTATGGTGTATTTGGCCTCCCCATTAGCCACCACCCTTACATGACTACCTCTATGTGGATTTTGGTCTACCTTCACTTCACTTTTAGTTTATTTGGTTCTCCTTGGCCCATGGTTTCAGGATGCCTCTCTGTAGCCTCCCTATGGTTAAGTCAGTCCTCTCCCACCTAGAATATGAGATAATTGACATTCCCTCCTCCTCTCAAGCTATTAGCACATGTCTAGAAATATGTCTAGAGGTTAATTATCATATTAACATTAAAATATTAAAACTTGCGATAAATGTAGACTAGTTTTAGCTTTAGAAATGAGAGCATTATTAATTGTATCATGGTTATGTGGATGCATAATACTGCTATATTGAGTACATCAAATGGAAAATGAGTGTACTGAAAGTGTATTTCGTAAAACTTCCCAACAATATTAAATAATAGGTAATAAGTGCCTAAAAACACATACCTCTTTATCCATAATTCAAGTAAAATACTTGAACTAGAATACAACCCTAATCCCTTAATTGATATTATATTACAATGAGTAGAAAGACCATTGGTTAGAAACAAACAAAAAATGAACCAACAATAGCCCAAATATTTTTTTAACAAGGGTGCGATAGCTGTAGCTTATGCGTCGGAGAGGGATAGATGTAAGAGTTCATGTGTTGTTTTTCTGGAGTTTTTAGATTTTGGCTGACTGGCCCTTCCTATTTTTTCGACTCTATTTGTGGTTGCTGTCTGTTTGTTACAACCAACCACCTTCCACCACCGTTTTCAATATCACGCCGATTGGAACGATGTTCCACATTTTCTATACTCAGAGGGTTGAAATTAATGAAAAACACGAGTTTGTCATCATCGTTATAGTCAAAGGGTTGAAATTAGTGAAAACACTACTTTGTCACCATTGTTATACTTAGAGGGTTGAAATTAATGAAAAATATTAATGAAAAGCACTAATGAAAAACACTTTCTTTTGGATTGCCCTTCTCTTATTTATATTCTTTCTAATTTTAAAAGTGAGCAAAACTATTATGATATGAACTTTAAATATCATCATCAATGATTCCTTAAATTTGTTAATTTTATGTTTTCAAAAAATAAATTTAATTCCTAAAACTTTATTAATTAAATATAGTGATATGATTATTTTTATCAGTTTTAGTAGAAAATATCCAACTAAAATTTGTAAATTAAAAAAATATTTTAATCTTTAAATTTAATTGTTATTTATTAATTTACTTATATTTTTACCATATATATATTTAAATTATATAAATTGATATAGTAGAAGTGTACAATATTTCAACAAGTCTAATATGACAACTGCCTTCTTAGTACCTGCATCTTATGTAAATAGTATAAAGTAATTGACCACTGCCTCTTATGCAAGATGTACAAAGTAATTGACAACTAAAGTTATTGATTACAAAAGTTATCCATATTAGTTGCTCTATGGTTGCATGAAAGTACAATGGTTTGTATATCTAAATATTTGCATAGTTCATATATATATAATAAATTAGTACTTAAAACACTTTTCAAAATTTTATTAACTCCAAATTATTAAAGTAATGAATGGATTTTATTAAAATTATAGAAATATAAAAAGTTTATAACTATTAACATTTTACTATGGGAGAGTTTTAACATGTTTTGAAATTCCTTTGCAACTAATCAACCTACAAAAAAGCTTATCACTGAAGAAAAAGCAAAAAAAATCAATTGTTTTTTTCTACTTGAAATTTCTAATCTTGCTAATAATTTTTTGCATAAAAATGGTGGGGAGGTATCAAATGGCATTCTATTGACATTCTGTTGTGCAAAGTTATGACACTTGGCCGATAATTATTTTTTTAGATTTTTATTTTTTAATATAATTTTTACACTTCATTATTCAATTTAAAACCACATAAAAATAGCCATCAACCAATTAAAAAAACTAATTTATATTTAAAAAAAATAAAAGTCAATTTTTTTTTTTTTGACGAAAATCAAAGTATATCGTATAATAAAATATAAAAATTAAATATATTAAAAAATATTTTAATCTGTAAATTTGTTGTCATTTATTATTCTTAAATGATGATGATGATGATTAACGTCTACTAAGACCAATGTGGTCTACTGGACCTCAAGAAAAGAGAGTCTAATTGTCATTCTTCAAAATCTTGTCTCTGTGATCAAGGAGCAGGGAAATAAGCATTCCAAGGTCACTATAGTTGTTCTCGCTGAATAAGTCAAGAAGATTGGAGGTGTGGTTGATAATAAGGAATTGAGAGCAGATGTGGACGAGAGTCGATTAATCTAAAAGGAAGTTCTTTTCATCTTCTACCTTCTTAGTATCACAAATCTGACAAAGTCTATCGTCCCAGAAAGTCTTGGGAGTAGATCACTGCGTCTCACTATGAAACGCATGAGAGTTAGTTCTAATCCTAGCGATGTTCATTTTCTTCTTAATGCTAGTCAACATAGAGAATAATTCTATTGTCATTTATTAATTTTTTGTTTATTTGTTTGTTTGTTTGTTTTTTTTTTGTTGTTGTTGTCATTTATTAGTTTTGAATATATTTATGTGTTAATTTTTTCATTTATACTATTATATAAAATTAAGTTATATAAATTTAAATATTTATAAATATTTTTGAAAGCATTGTATTGGCAGGCTGGGAATT
The DNA here is from genome assembly GCA_031772625.1 of Pinus tabuliformis. NCBI lineage: Eukaryota > Viridiplantae > Streptophyta > Pinopsida > Pinales > Pinaceae > Pinus > Pinus tabuliformis. Next base: position 1,003,534,258 of record CM062809.1, on the reverse strand, counting down.
GGTCTTGCATTGGTCGATCTTGTGACAATCTTTCTTTCTTTCTTCCCACCCAAGATAGGTTATTTGGTTAGGTTAAAGTTGACACCACATCCCCGTTTGCTGGGTATATCTAAAATAGTCAATGAGCATAGTGCACTCAATATAAGTAAAACATTACAATAATATATAAAAGTTAAATATAAAAAATATTTTAATATTTTAATTTTGTTGTTAATTTTTTATTTATATCATATGCACTTAAATTATAAGAAATTATATATTTACAAATAGTTATAGTAGAAGTGTAATATTTTAATAAAATATAAGAAATAAATATATAAAAGAAACTTATATACAGTAAAAAAAATATTTTAATTTTAAAATTTTGTTGTTATTTATTATATGTGTGTATGTCAATTTTTTATTTATACCATATACTTTCATTTAAATTATATAAGTTTATATATTTATAAATAGTTATAATATGATAGAAGTATAATATTTTTTTTTTAACACCGATGAGTAGATATTTATATCAAATTTGCACTCATAACACAACAAAAACCAAGAGATTTACATCAGATTCTAGGGTTAGATTCTTCGACAAAAGAAGATAAACTGAGAGTTTCTACATCATCAACATATTGACTATTTGCTACATACATATTGCTAGTGTAGTGACAACTATAAAGCCTACAAAATTGACCATAAAGTAGAATAATTTTATAAAATTTTGTCATTTACCAAAGGAGTCAATTGACATAGCGTCCACTTGATATGCACTTGCATTTCAGTCTGAAGTCTAATGTCTCGAGGCTGGACTTATTGAAGAGAGGTCCTCCAACTGGTTGTGAAGGGAATCTATTTCTTCATTTTGACGATTGACCAGAAGTTGGAAGCCCCACATTCTTTCAGATTGTTCTGCAATTGTGAGGGAGAGCTGGAGGAGCATCTGCAAAAGAGAGTGAAAATATATGTTTTCATTGATAGGAAGGTACAGGTTGATGGGGCACTTTGAGGATCCATCTCCTCCATCTTCACAACTGGTGTTTTCCATCATGACTTGAAGAACTGGCTCTCTCCAATTCGAGCCACTATCATTAGCCAAGATAGTATTAAATTTCCAAATGCATATCAAATGTAACAAGAGTTAAACACCAAATGTCGCAAGGTGATACCAAGGACTGAAAAAAAATTATATGAAGAGAACCAAAGAATAGGTAAGTTACCAAATTCTCCCTTGGGAGCTAAGGAGACTGATGCAGACTATCTACCATGCGGAGCCACGAGCTATTGATTTGCGCCTTACTCGAACAGTCATAACCTCGATTAATTGTCACCACAATTTGCCAAAGTTTGCAAATAGACGATTGATACTTCCTTTGCTTGTAAGGAACCTGAGGGTAGAACTTGGTTGTAAGAGAAAATTTCGACGAATCAGCCCCAGCCAAGTCAAGCCTTGAACTTAATCTCTCATCTAGTGCCTACAAGCCCAATGAAATTTCCCAAACATTGAAGAAGAAATAACCCTAATAACAAAATGCTATGTTCCTTGAAATTCCAATTTTAAACTTGTCATGAGTTAGCTAACCAAAAAAATATATTAAGCGTCATCCAAAAAAAATATTTATCCCATTAAGGAAACTCAATTAGCAATCATCCAAATATACCACTATGATTTTAATGAAAATGGTCAAAATAAAATATTTAATTAGAAAGAAAAACACATCAATGGATACAAAAATCCATATTAATAAATTCAAGGATCCAAAATAATAAATATTTAATTTTAAAAATATAAAAACAAGCATACCATCATGCTTATCGATAAATTATACAAGATTTATATTAATAAATACAAGGATCCAAAATAATTGGATAAGAATGGAAGAGTGGATAAATACAAAGATCCATATTAATATATACAAGAATCCAAAATAATTTGATAAGAATGGAAGAGTGGATTTGAAAGGACTACTTAGTCTATTTAGTGAGTAGACCATTAAATATGAATTAATGATGCAAAATGTCATTTAAACAAAATTTACGTGGTGGTATGTCGCTATTTATTTGTACACATGATTTGTGTGTATGTAGTTTTTAGTTTATTTAGTTAAAATGTTATGTGTGAATAAGAAGATGAATTTATAGCTTAAGTTCATAAATACAAGAAAAGTTTAGGACTAACTAATTGCTAAAAACAAAGATAAAATAAGACCGAGTATTTTGAAACTAATTCCAAACTATTCCATTTTAGTTTCTAATTTCAAAGTATTGGATCTTAATTTCTAAGCATAATTTTATAGATTGTTCTTAATTGAAGAAAAACATGGCGTTTTGATAATATCATTTTTTTTGAGCTCATCTTATTTTTATTGGTATTTATTTACATGGAATGAGAAAACAAGTATTTTTTGCAAGAATTACTTTTAGCTATCTTTTTGCAAAATGACATTTTTGCCATTATTTTTTTAGTTTATTTGTGTATAAATATTTACAGTTATTAGTTTGGTAGATAATTTATTTCTTAAAACAAATAAGTAAATAGTTAGAGCAGTTTGACATTTGCTTCACTTTGCATCAAATCAACGAACAAGAATAAACAATAGAAAAGGGTTTTCGCTAGTTATTAGTTTTCAGGAGTTTTATTGTCTATGTGACAATGTCACCCAAGGTTCTAGTATGAACTGCATTGTAAAAAGAATGTATGTATGTTGTAATATTTGGAATAACAAAAGAAAAATGTGACTAAGTCTGAGGACATGGATTGTAGAGCTAGGAATGGAGAAAGCTTGGTAGGGATGACACAATTTTTTATGCAAAGAAGAGACCTGAACTTGATGATATGCACTAAAGGCTTATTTGTCCATGAAGTAAAGGGGATGGTTTGTGAAATTAAATGGTCTCAGGAAAATATTTAGTCCCATGCTTGTTTGAGATAATACAAGGAGAAAAAGGGAACATAATTTATGGATTGATTGGAAGAGCAAGGATGTAGTAGTAATGGAGGGACATGAAACTTGCTCCAAAAGAAAGAGAGGCATTTGGAAGAGAGGATATAGATAGAGGGCCAAATTCAGTTTTACTGCAGACAAAATAGATAAATATTGTATGATTATTATTTCCAATTAATGGGTTATGCTACATTGTCGTAGCAATAGTATGGATAAGTAACAAGTGCAATATGCGTTGTTTTGAAGATATCTATGATGCAATTGTGAACCGATATTTTCCTAATTTGTATATTAATTGTGGTTGTGATTATGCATGGGCACATGTGTCCTATGCTTCCATGAAAAAGTAAATAAGTTAATATAGTAAACAATAGTAATTACAAAGTGTCTAAAGTTCACGCTGAAGAAGAGTTCAATAATAGTTTTTCCTAAATGCTTAATGATATCATAAATACTTTAATAAATGAAGTTAAGGACCTCAAAAATCTATTCGAATTGAAAAACAAGATTAGTTAAAAGAAATGGGTTCTGAGACTCTTTGTATTAATGTACAAATCTATAACAGAGATGCTTTGTTTGACGAAGATAGTCAATGTGTACATTAAGATATATGTTTACAAAATATTGTAATGATAGGCAAACAATATGCAAAAGATCAAATGAATGTCCCTGGGCTAATTATGTCTTATTGTAGTGCTTCTATAGGCTTTAGCTTTTTTGGTGCACGAGCCTCCATTCCCTTCACAGGGAGCTTGGAAATGAGGATCAAAAACCCCTGTCAATAGCCAAATGCCCCGACTACCCATGAACTATCTCAAGGAGCTACTAAGAGAGTTCGTGAGCATTCTAGAATAGTTGGTGTGTGGCAGGTGAGGCGGAAGCCCAATGTAAGGTGGCGTCGGGCTTCTATCAGAAAAGAACTGCAGGAGTTCCTATGCCACCATGTGAGGAATTCCCTACCTGAAGGAAAAGAAGCGCCATAGAATAGTAATTCCTCAATGTAGCTATCACTGAATTTCAGAATGGGTAATACCATGGAACATCTTAGTATGACTTCGACAGACTCATGGCGAGGTGGTAATTTAGGTCTACAAGTGGAATGAACTCTGAGAGCTGTCCACAATCGAGAGGATTAGCTTAAGGTAGTTCATGCAGCAACACAGTTGGTCTTTGAGGACATTCCAAAAATGTCTAATAAAGACTATGTGTGGTGTAGAACCAAAGCGCCATGACACAACCATTCTTGAAAAAAAAGAAAGGATATTCAGTGTGGAGAAAAGGGGTGAAATGTTGAATTTATAGAAAGAATTGGATAAGGCTTATCATGTTGCAGTTAGGACCGTGGTGAGAAAACTTGTGATTGGGGCATCGAGATTATCCTGTTATATGATTGGACATTGGACATGGATTATCTGCAGGGTTCAAGAAATGAGGTGGGTAATCGAGAGTTGGCAGGACGAAGTAATAGTTGCATAATAGCATAATAAAAGTGGTGTCGAAAGCGATTTAATCCAAGCTCAGAAAGTCGGGACATATGCATTTGTAGTCACCCCAAGTTGGTAGTCGCGTGGTTGGAAGGTCAGGTAGTCAGGAGGTTACATTTAAAAAAAAATCTTTCTCGATCCAATCTCTGACTTAATTCTTGAAAAAAGAAAAAAAATGTTTAAGACTTTTGTTTTTATACATTTTGTGATTTACAAAAGAAATAAAGCCTTCTTGTAAACTTGATAACAGGAATGAAAATTATTTCGTGAATTTTTAAATTATATGTTTCATATAAAAAATTTACAGAACAAATAAATAAAGAAGACTATATTTTTAGTAACTAATTCTCAAAGCACGAAAAGTACAAAATTACTATCCAGACTGTGAGGGTTTTTTTTTTCAAATATTGGGCCGATTGTACAATCGAGAGGTCGGACAATTAGGTGTTTTTTTTTTTATGACATTTATTATATCGTGACACTGACTATATGATAATCAAGTGGTTTCATTAAGTCGGGTAGTTTGACAGTCAGACAATGCTGATGTTAGGAGGTCGGGCTGATTATTTATAAAAAATTGTAGTCACTCAGTGTTGGTGTTCGGAAGGTCGGGTAGTCAGAAGGTTGTATTTCTTTTTAAAAAAAAAAAATTGGATCCGATCTTCGACTTAATTTTCAAAAAAGAAAAAAAATGTTTAAGGCTTTTGTTTTTATTCATTTTGTGATGCACACAAGAAAAAATGCGTCTTGTAAAGTTGTTAGCATGAATGCAAATTATTCTATGAATTTTTAAATTATATGTTTGATATTAAAAAAACAAACAAATAAAGGAGACTAGGCTTTAAGTAACTGATTCTCAAAGTATGGAAAGTATAAGAGTGGATTTTTTTTTTTTTTTTAATTGGGTCGATCGTGTAGTCGGGAGGTTGGACAATCATGTGTGTTTTATGATTCATTTATTTTATTATGATCCTGATTTTACCATAGTTAGGTGGTTTCATTAGGTCAGGTAGTTTCACAGTCAGGCATTGTTGAAGATGGGAGGTAGGGTAGTTTAATAGTCGGGAAATGTTGAAGTTGTTAGAGTCGGTCTTGTTAGTCCTCCGTGAGAGATCAAACCTCTTTTTTCATTTCATTTTAGGTGTCTCACTTGATTCACTCAGTTGCATTCTGCTAGGAGCATGCCATAAATCTGACGGAAGGGCTTTGTCATTCATTCCCCTCATGTCTTGTACCTACTGGCTTAGGTCTTTTCATCAATGTTTATTAAAGTCCATGACAGTCAATGTTTGATCTTTTAATGGGAAAAGAGTCATGTCAATCATAGGTCTAGGGTTTTACAAATTGAGTCGTTAAAGTGTCTAATAATGCCAGCAGGCCAGAGGGAGGTTCTACACATGTTTTCTATCTCGCGAATTTCATCATCATATGGATGGATTATGACTGTTCTTCAAAACTCTGTTTTGAATAAAAGTCAACATTTTGTCCTTTGTAATAATTTTTAAAAGTTTTCAGTTTTTGAAATCTTCAAGCGTAGCCCTGGTCTCCTTTGCTAAATTCCATGTCAGCTATCCCTGCAAACATTTGCCAAGAATTTCATTGTTTCAGTCAAAAATCAAAAGGAAATTTCAAAAATAGAGTGTATTAAAATGGAAAAAGTGCCAATGCCAAAACATTACAAAGTTGGGTTTTGAAGAGTCAAAAATTAAATCCATGTCTTTATAAAGACATTTTCATGAAGATCAATGTCATTTGCATGCCAAGATTAAGGAGAAAGCCACTCAAAGCAAATTGGTTAAGTTCGTGAGCGATTTGGGTGAAGTTGGAGGAAATTTGGCCGGTGCGGCACACTGGGAGAAAATTTCCAGTGCAAAACTGAACGGGCGCGGCGCACTGGCAGAGCGCGGCGTGTTGGGTATGCAGTGCGGCGCACACACCTGAAAGCCCGAAAACGTTTCAAATTTCTTCAAATTGCCATTTATTTGCGTGGATTCGCCAGGTAGGGTCGACATCTCAATGTTTTATCCAGTTTTGTGATAAGGGATGGTGGTTTATGGATGTTAATGTTTGAAACAAAAATCCAAACCCTACTTCAAACGTGCCTCAAAGGAAAATTGCTGTGGGTGTCAAAATCAGTGTTTTGCTACCAAAGTTGTCACTTCTCCTTCCTATTCTTCCCTTGTATTTATCATTCCATAATTTCCTACCCCCCTAAGCTCATCAATCCCTTCTCCTAAATACTCTGTCCCAAATTCTCCAACCTCACACCTCAAACCCTATACAACAATTCCAAACCCTAAACCCTATTCCCATACATAAATCCCTCAAACCCTCTCCCATATTTCCCTAACAAATTTCTCCCAATAATTCCCATCCCTTACTATTATTTCCCCTTCCTAACAGTCCCTGTTTCATTTGTTTTTTCCCTTTGGTGGCAGACTTTGCTGGCAGACTTTGCACACAAAAGAGAAGTCTAAACAGTTTTCATATACCAGTGTCTTTTTCTTCAAGGCAGTTTGAAAAATAGCAGTCATGACATCTGAGCATTCATCCGACTATGAAGTGGAAACCCAAAGTGACTCACCCTTGGAAGAACAGGCACCCCAGAGGCCTCATAAAGGTGGCAGACATGTAAGAGAAGAACCAATAACCCTTACAGAATTGTAGGCCTGCCCTCTTGCCATGTTTTGTTTTTAGCATCAATCATGCTATGAGTTTTGTCAAAAGGTGGCTAGTGTTCAATTTCATCATGAGCTGGCTCGTCTTTTTGTGCTGCACTTACATGGAGATCAAGCTATCTTAGCTGGTGTCACCTTCACACTTACACCAGAATCTGTCTCATTAGCAACCGACATACCGAACATTGGAGAACCATGGCACAAGAAACAGAAGATTGACCGGCAACATTATGAGCCATACATTAAAACCGGTTTCTTGAGGCAGCTCAAGAGAGTGTTCCCATTCTGATATCTGAAAGATGAATATGCTCCACTAATGAAATTGATCATGAAATATTTTAGCTGTGAGGGACGGTTCTCTCGTCTCTATGCTTATCACATCAGGTTGCTCATGCATTTCACCAGGGTACGGATGATGAACATTCCGTATTTCATTTTCTGGAACATAGAGAGGATGACCACCCTTGTGCAACATAAAACCCCACAGCAGCAACTTAACAGTGTCTATCATTTTGCTCTTATTAAGATTTTGGTGGTTCATCAGCTTGAATTACAGGGCATCACTTGGGATGATTTCATCTCCCATGAGTTCTTCAGAGATTCACAAGGATTATCAGAGGTTAAGCATGAAGGTGGACCTTCTCATCAGTATGAGCACCATGAGACCGCTAGTGTGCCGGTATTCATCACATATCAGAGAGGTACCAGACATTTGTTTACAGTGGCAAAGCGAGTGTTATCTCCACCCGGGGTGGAAGGGGCCTCGTTTCCTCCGTCAGCATCACAGGTACAGGACAAAGGTAAGAGGCAAATATAGGATGAGGGGCCTTCAGGTGAAAGAGAGACCGACTTCATTCTCATTCATGATGATGATACATATACGAACCCACAAAGTGCCAAGCTTAGGGAGATCATCCAGGAGCAGCAAACAGAGATCCAAGCTTTATCCCTTGACTTGGAGAGAGCTAAGTGGACCATGAAATATTTGGAGTAGAGGGACAAACAGCTTGAAGATCAGCAAGCAATCGTGGAGCTACAAAACATCCGCGAGAAACGCCAGGCTGCACAAAGGAGAAGAATTGAGCTCACGTCATTGGAGCAAGAGATTAATGAGGATCGGGAGGCTAATCTTGAGAGAGTTAACATGCACTTAGAGAGGCTGTTGGAAAAGGCCTATAAGGATCATGCATTGCTGAGACACATGGCTTTCCACTACATGGCACGAAACAAGGTCTGCAAGGCCCGAATCAAGAATCTAAAGGCAAAATTGAGAAAGGCAATAACGAAGCAAAAGAGGCAAAGGGAGCTTGATCATCTTCATTTACTGGCCGAAGCCTCTTTAGCCCAGAATAACACTTAATGAAGAAGCTCCAGCCCAAATTTCAAGAAATTTGGGGCATTTTTGACATTTTGGAAATTTTTTGTACAAAAAACAAGGTTTTTCTCCCTGTGCGCCGCGCCACCTGGCGCGCGCTTTTGCTAGGGAGCTCCAAATGGAAAAAAGTTTATATTTTGGATTTTTCATGAAAAATCATGACTACTGGTGCATGGCCAAGAAGTTTGGGCAAGTTTTGAGTTCTCAGGAGGCCAAAAACACTCAAAAAATGACCTCTTTGCCCCTATTTTGACACACAGAAAGCAGTCTTGGGAGATTGAAGTTTTGGAGGGGCAAATGGGCACCAAATTCAGAAATTCCACTTGGGTTGGAAATTAGACAGACATGGATTTCCAACAAGCACACTTGGGCTCAATTTGGACTTTAGGAAGTGCCTCAAACTCAGCCTCAAAGTGGCGCGATGCACAGAGAAATTGGCGCGACGCACAGAGGATTTTTGCTCAATTTTTCACCTTCCAGCTCAGAAATTCGGCCAGTTTGACTAGTTTTGCTTTGTGATGTAATTTTTGATCTATCTTGATGTAATTGGATAAACATGATGTAATTTTGGCACTTATTTACTTGTTCTAGAGGATTCATTCACTAAAAAGTGAAAATTTAATGAATGAATTAGTTTCCTACCTTATAGAGGCAAGTTGTTTTGATTGCCTAGATTTTAGTGCTTTGTTTAGAATTGGTTGAAACAACTCCTAGAATGATGAGCTCAACCCCTAGAGGCAAGGGAATAGGTTTGGCTTGTCTATATTATGTAATTCCTAAGTCATTTTCAGGGTTGGATACTTGGGATTGCTTTGGCATATCATTGTACATTCTATCTCTGCATTTTTGGCTAAGGAAAGACCAGGGTTTTTCAGCACTGTTTGGGATCCATGTGGCTTTATGTTTTGATGGTGTGCTTATCTAAGTAATTGTAAGTTCATTAGTGTTATGTGTATAATTTTCCTGTCTCTTCTTCTGAATTTGAACAAATGAGTGATTAAGGTGGAATCCATTAACTGTTATGCTTTGCCTTTGAATTTGTTTAAATTTCCATGTTTTCATCCGTTTAAGGAGAATTCTTGAAACTCTCTTGCTCTCCTTAGCTCCTCACCAGTCCGACCTATTCATTCACTCAATTTAAAGCATCAAAATGATTGCCTTCCTTGCCCCAATTAGAACTTTGTAGAAACTGTGCCTCATCCCCGAGCCCAATTTTCCTTTCCCTGTTTCCAACACAAAACCCTCAAAAACTCAAATCAAATCCTTTTCACTTAATACCTAGCCTAAAATCAGTTTCTAAATCATTCATCTCCAGCCCCATTGATTATCTTTCGCTGAGATTGACCCAGAGAGAGCCCTCTCCTGTCCTCGTAGGGCTAGCTACGAGGCTCAGCGTGGTTTGATGTGGACCTAGAACCTTGTCTTTTCAGCCTGAGGCAAATCTAGGCTCTAACAGAAGTGAGGAGGTTGGGCCAATTATTTATAAAAAAATTGTAGTTACTTCGTGTTGCTAGTCGAGTAGTTAGAAGGTTGTATTATTTTTTTACAAAATGTTTCTGGATCTGGCTTCCAACTTAAGTTAAAAAAAATGTTTAAGGTTTTTGCTTTAATTCATTTTGTGATGCACACAAGAAAAATTACAAAACAAGCAAATAAAGGAGACTAGACTTTCAGTAACTGATTATGAAAGCACGAAAAGTACAAGATTACAGTCGAGATTGTCATGAATTTTTTTGTGAGCCGATCGTATAGTCGGGAGGCAGGAAAGTCAGGCACATTTTTTTGTTTTATGATTCATTTATTCTATCGTGACCTAGATTATACCATAGTCAGGTGAATTCATTAGGTCGGGTAGTTTCATAGTCTGACAATGCTGAGGTCGAGAGGTCGACCCAATTATTTATAAAAAAAATTATAGTCATCTCGAGTTGCTAGGCATGTGGTTAGAAGATTAGGTAGGTAGGAGCTTGTATTTTTTTTTACAAAATTTTTCTGGACCTGACCTATGACTTAAGTCTTCAAAAAATAAAAAATTGTTTAAGGATTTTGATTTTATTGATTTTGTGACGCAAAAAGGAAAAAAAAACTTGTTGTAAAAATGACAACAAGAATGAAAATTATTCGGTGAATATTTAAATTATAAGTTTCATACCAAAAAATTGCAGGACAAAGAAATATAGAAGACTAGATTTCCTCTATTCAATAGGCTATGAAAAAACTTCACTGTGTGCACATTGGAAATTATTTTCTTGACTCTCAGCTCAGTTATTGATATATATACGTCTATATGCTATGTGACACTATAAAGTCTTTATAGAATTTCAGTAACTGATTCCCAAAGCCTATATTTCATGTTTGTTTTGTCTACATTTATATCTAGCAATATATTTATATCCATCAATACATTTATATCTAGTTACAATTGTATTCAGAGCAAAACACTTGAGACAGTTGAATACAAGAACATTGTGGCAAGGAAACACAAATGCTTAATCTATTTTAGATTCCTATGTTGCAACAACACATTGCAACTCTTATATGGCAAAAATTGATTTCTCCATTACAATTGCATTTAAACAAATTCGACAAAAAATGTATATCTTGTCAAGACAACAAAATTGAAGCTATTCACAAAATTGGAAACACGTTGCTAAATATACAACAAATGTCAAGTGGACAAGAAATGCACATTGTTTTGTGTTTGCCTTTGTATTCAGCTTCTAGAATAACTTTATTCTTATATAGAATCTTTTGAAACTAGTACTGTGTTGCCTCAATTCAGTTCTTCTTCGAACAAGCACTAAGAGAACAACATGCAGGCAAAAGACTATACAATCTTAAACTTGCCGCTAGAGAGTTTCCTTCATTTGACATTTTATGACCTTTAAATACCAATATAGCATACATAAGTTTTGCTAATTTAAAATTTGAAATTAAACACGGGAATCTCTAAAAAAATTGATGCTATGCTTACAGAGAGTTTTTTGAAACTGGTATTGGGTTTACTTAATTCAAATTTTCTTCGAACAATACTTAAGAAAAGAGCATGCAGGCAGAATAGCCTAAAATATTAAAATCTTGTTTAGAAAAATGTGAAAATCGCAAACGAACATGTGCATTAATTCCCTATAAACAGGCCAACTATTTTTGTTTTTGAGAATTGAGAAAGCATTAAAAAAATTATTATTGATTTAACAAATAATCAATTGAACATGAAACGAGAAATTTTGAAAATCTTTATTAAAAAGCGCACTGCACACAAATCAACAAAAAAATATTTTATTCACATGACCACATGGTTCGTAGGTCAGACGGTTGACCAGTTGGGTGTTTTCTTATTTTATGATTAATTTGTTATATCTCGATTCTGACTATACCATAGTCGACTTTTGTCTTTATGTCAAGTAGTTGACCAGTCCGTTGGTTGAGAAGTTCGGTGGTGGAGTGGCTTTTCTGCATTTGATCATCTATGAACAATAATATATATATATATATATATGTGTGTGTGTGTGTGTGTGTGTGTGTGTGTGTATGTGTGTGTGTGTGTTTTCCTTATTTAAAATTTGAAATTGAATGCAGGAATTTGTAAAATGATATTCTGGTTACACAATTTTTTTTGAAACTAGTACTATATTTTCTTAATTCAACATTTCTTCGAACCAGGTTTAAGAAAACAACATGCAGAAAAAACACTCTGAACTCTTAAAATTTTGTTTAAAATAAGAAAATATCGTAACTAAACGTGTTCATTGAATTCTCGTGACCATCTCGACTGTTTTTCTTTTCCTGAATCGAGAAAGCACGAGGAAATTTGTTATTATTTTAACAAATAATCAATTGAACATGAAATTTTCAATTTCTATATAAAAAATGCACACTGCACACAAATCAAGGTGTTTTTTTTTATTGCGCTGATCATAGAGTCAGGAGGTTGTATTGTCAGGCGTTTTTTTTGTTTTGTGATTGACTTATTGTGTCGTGACCCTGAGTGTACCATAGTCGAGTGGTTTCATAAGGCTAGGTAGTTTTAAGGTCAGGAAATCCAGAGGTTGGGAGGTCGCCTAAATTATTTATAATAAAATTCCTAGTCATCATGACTTGCTAGTCATGTGGTTAGAAGGTCAGGTAGTCCAGCGTTATTTTTTTTTACAAAATGTTTCTCGATCCATCTTGTGACTTAAGTCTTCAAAAAAGAAAAAAAAAATTAACACTTTTGTTTTTCTTTATTTTGTGATGCACAAAAGAAAAAGGCTTTTAGTAAACCTGATAACAGGAATGCAAATTATTCCGTGAATTTTTAAATTATATCTCATTTCAAAAAATTATAGAACATGTGTCATGGAACAAGTGAGTATTGGTTTTTGATTTCGAATCACAAAGAACATTAACAGTAACACAGAGGCTTTATATTCCTCTTGTGTTCAATTAATTTATGCTCATGTCTTAACTACATACGAGAATGAAAAATCACTGACATATGTAATTCTACCTTTAACTCTTATGTGCTACTTACTTAACATTAGCAATAAAGACTCAATTTGTCAATGTGTAAATAATTTTTTGGATTCAAGTTACTTGAAGCTAGTAATCAAGGCTAGTTTCAGTAATTTCTATATAGTTGTTTACATGTGTCATAGTTAAAATTACCAATGTAGACTGTGTTTGATAATCACCAAGAAAATTGTTCAGGCAACTGGAAGCATATTATATACGTACTATACATAGAACTATTCATCCAATTAAAATAAAAGGTTGTTTTGATTTTTTTCCAAAGAAATGAAAGATATTTTTGGGACAAAAAGCTTTGAAGACACTTGTATCATGTGTAGTGATATTGTAGTGAAAGCAATGAATAAGAACCATATCAAAATAGCAGGGACAAATGAGTAACAAACTTTTTGGATTCTGAATCTCTGAAAAAAGGAGAGTATACCTAATATTGCCATAGATATCATAGTTATCATGTTTTTCACTGGTTTCCTCTCCGGTGGAACATATTTGTAATTATCTTGAACATAACTGCAAGGTTAGCAAGAGGAAATATATGAACTTTGACTAGGTACATGAAAGGAAATAACACTAATAAAATTTTCCTTTATTTCAATCAGAACCCTGGAAAAGGAGTAGGAAAATGGAATATTGCTCAATGATTGGAAGATATATGTTGTGTCCTTTGTTAACAAAAATCTATTAATAAGCACTTTGATTAGGATTGCATAGAGATGATTTTTGTTTCCAAGGATCCTTAGATTGACTTAATGTTAATCAATGATTTTATTATTCATAGCTCACTCACCAAATACCATTTATATAGCTCTAGTTAAATTGTATGAGAAAATACAAAGAGAGATGAAAAAAGGGCAAACCTGAATTTTTTGTTATCCTAACAATGAGGGCAATATAAGAGTATCCAGAACACATGGTGGTACACATGGTGGTTCTAGTGTTCAAAAAACATGAAATTTCCGGCAAGGTTGATAACTGAGACAATATAAGCTTTAAAACATTAAACATAACCATGTATGGGTTGAGTAAAATGTGACAAAGAGCAATTTTTCCCTTGTACATGAAAGCATTTTTTTTTTTTTTGTTAATTTTTGTTGTAATACAATAGTTGGATTTGATAGCAATATCGAGCCAAAGCACATAGGGATACCTTGTAGGGGCATAATAAAAAAATTAATATATCATAATTCTACTTATGAAAAAAAGACCTTAGTATGAATATAAAGCAAAAAAGTTCAAAAAGGACAAGAGTTAAACATGTTATTTATGACTTCCTAGTTTTCGTAGAAATGATTTTCACACTATTCCTTCGGTTGTAGTTTCTAGATTTAGTGAGCTGGTGTAGCAACTTGTACCATTCTACAAGTAGAAGAACAATATAATACGAAACCCATAAGAAATCTAGCAACATAAATTATTTGCAAAAGCACATGATAAAACAAATACTAAGATTGAAAATCACAAAATTATAGGGAAAATTATCCGTTATGAGATTAACTATCATATTAATATTAAAATATTAAAATCCACAATACATGCACACTAGTTTCAGCTTCAGAAATGAGTGCATTATTAACTGTATCATGATTATGTGGATGCATAATACTACTATACTGAGTACATCAAATGACAAATGAGTGTAATGAAAGTGTATTTCATAAAACTTCCCAACAATATTAAATAATAGGTAATAAGTGCCTAAAAAACACATACCTCTTTATCCATAATTCAAGTAAAATACTTGAATTAGAATACAACCCTAATCCCTTAATTTATATTATATTACAATGAGTAGAAAGACCATTGGTAAAAAATAGACAAAAAATGAACCAACAATAGCCCAAATATTTTTTTAACAAGGGCTTTGCCCCTAAACCCCCTGGTATGGGGGCCTATTTGTTACCCGTAAATCATACAAATAACAGATGGAGATAACGATGCAAAGACTATAACACATTCCCAACACAAACACCCTTAAAAATGCATTAAGGAATGAGGAAACAAAGTTAAAAAACAGGGATTTAATTGTAAATGTGGTATTAATACATCAACCCATACCATAATCTGATTACTCACTATAAGGATTTAATAGGGCATGTGACAAGTCACATGGCTAGGCTTACAATCAATTTTGTTGGATACAAGGTACACCAACCAAAATTTACCTTTGATATGATTTTTGCTATGAAGAGATGGGGATTAAACTATTACATGCTCTAGCCTTTACTTTTGGATTCCTTTTAACCCTTAGTGTTTTCTCTTCATATTCACTATTGGATAATGATCAACACTATGTTTGGTCCCTTCTATTTCTCTTTAGTCGATCATATAATTTCCAGGGAATGTGTGTTTAGTTTGATAACTTTCTAGAGATAAGAAATTTGCTAGGGGAACCTCCCCCCCTATTGCTATTTATAAAGTCGTAGCACTTCTTAGTTGGTTTGGTGGGTATCAACAATAAGTACCTTAGGTTTGAGCTCTTTCAAAAGCCAACAAATTTCAATGGATGGTGGATGTATGTAAGATTGGGTCTAGCCTCTACATTGCTCATACAAGTTTCTTTGATTGTTCAATGGATGAATGGGATCTGCACGAGATTAGCTAGTCCTTACAAAACCATGAAAACATGTGCACTATAATCAATCCATTGTTTATATTTTGCTTCAAAGATTCAAGAATTGGAACATTGATTACAACTTGATTGATTGAGATAATGGGTTTGATGTTGGAATTGAGGAAGTGGATTGTCATGGTAGAGGTACCTCTTCTCACACTAGCCCTCAATTCATACAATGAGGAAAAATCTACAACATTAACTTAGAAGATGGTAGAATGCATGTCTAGAGGTGATAATTTAGGAGAAAAAACAATGAACCAATTTGATAAAAGCATCACAAGTATTGATCAAGATAATGCCACTACTAGCAAAATCATAGATAATACTTCCAATACACATGAAATCTATTAATTATCATGTTCCTTATATAATTAGAATATTAGACAGTTACTACAAAGTTTATAGTACTTAGATAACCGAGTCTATTTTGTTTAAAATCCAAGCCATTTCATGTTTCTCATGTGGTAAGAGTATTAGGCATCTCCTGCAAAGTTTATAGTATAAAATAGTCTAAGGTATTTTAATTAAAACCCTTGCTGGTTAGATATGATCTTTTATTATAATACAATATTTCCCCTAGTTAAACTATAAGACATTTTTGACATTTCTTGGTGATATTTTTTGGTGAATTTTTTTTTAGCGAAGATTTTTTTTGGGAATGGTAAGTACGGGCAATCTGAATGCTCCCGTTAATGTCTCAAAATTTTTCATCAAGAATTTTAGTAAAATAAAAAAATAAAAAATTCATAATTAAATGTTATATATTTATATAATATATATATTAGAATATTATAAATTTTTACGCGGAAGGCGTTTTTATTGTGAGGTTCCTCTTACTAATACTGTAGAGATTTTTTGTCATCCTCCACGAGATTTCTTCCAGTTGTCTTGTACATGTGTCTTATGTGTCATCTGTACAGGTGTCGTCTCTCCCCTCCATGCCGCACTCCCCTCTATTTAACGTTTTTTGGACAATGCCAACTGCATACGGGTCTTCAAGGTGTCTAAGGGGAACATGGCCATGTCAGCTACAGAACCCGCCACCATGGATTTCCAGACCTCGATCCCTCGAGTGACTGTCGAAGGGTTTCGATTGGCGGCGGGGACCCCTCGCAATAGGCTGTTGTTGAAGAAACTGGTCGTTGAAAGCTGCCTTCTCCCATGGTGATGGTAATGAAAGGTTTAGTGTCTCACAAGATTTCAGCATTGCATAGGGGTTTCAGAAGCCATTCGCGGTTGTAATCATTGAGAATGCAGTTTGGCGTCAATTGATGGGGGATTTGCACTGGGAGAGATAGTCGTCATCTTAACGTGAGATTTCAAACTGATTGAATGTTTGAATGAGGGAATCTCATTCTCAGATGTAATAGACTCTCCATGCAACACTCCTATCAATTAGTTTCAATTTGATTTTTTTTAATATATTTTTAGATGGATGTAAAGTTGGGAAGTGAAGATGATCCCAATATCTGCTGCCAATGGAGAACCCGAGCCGAGCCAAGTCGAGAACCTGCGTTTTCATAGCAGAGGAACGAAGCAGGACCTATTGAATCTTTATGAAGGCGATAATTGGTAATCTTACACTAGAGGAGAGTTGAAAACCCACGTTTTTTTTGTTTTGTTTTGTTTTGTTTTTTGTTTTTGTTTTTTTGTTTTTTGTTTTTTGTTTTTGTTTTGTTTTTTGTATTTTGTTTTTTTTTTTGTTTTTTGTTTTTTGTTTTGTTTTTTGTTTTTTGTTTTTTGTTTTGTTTTTTGTTTTTTGTTTTGTTTTGTTTTGTTTTGTTTGTTTGTTTGTTTGTTTGTTTTGTTTTGTTTTGTTTTTTTTTATTTTATTTTGTTTTTTGTTTTGTTTTGTTTTGTTTTTTTTGTCGAGGAGACCAGAGATGGGTCTACTGGTTCATAAATGCGACACCTATTTTCTTTCCACTAAGGTTTAACCGGAATATTCAACACGTATTTTCCGTTCCGAGGATATTTTACATTCAGGAATGTTTACACCTTGCCCCTTCATTCATATTTACCTGTGTCTATTGTTCGAACGTGTCGGTCACCAACCCACTCCTACATTCCTTCCGTTTCTAATAGTATATAGCGGGTTTTTCTTGTGGGTCGGGTCTTTTTCATCGTAGATTATTCTCAAATCCTATCAGAAAGTGCCCAGAGCTGCAGGTGTCAAATTTTTGGTTTCTCCTTAGGCTTAGAATCAACTATTGTTTTACAGGCGAGGCTTTTCTTTTCCCAGCACTAATCCTGCCATCACTCTCTAAAATCTTTCAACTATTTTTTATTCGAATTGCTTTCGTCTGGAAGTTTCAAAGTCTCTCGATTTTTCCTACTATTACTGTTGCTGTTCTGGCAAGTAATAGTTTTTATGGGCTCTGTCAAGAAAAGTTGGTGTCAAATGAAAGGGAGTCTAGCGTGTTCTTGGGGAGGCTCGACGATGGCGTCTTGGGAGAAAAGAGGTAAGAGATTTATTACAGTTTCAATTTTACAATAAATCTGGCGAAAATCTTTCAGAAAATCATAGTTATTTAAACTGGGATTATCTGCGTTTAATTCTTAGTTCTGGGTCGACATATTAGAACAATATATGTCTCTGTATGGTCTTTACTGTTTTCATAATGGTATAGAAAGGAGTCTTAGTTTTTCTGTATTCATCTTGCCTTAAAATTATTGTATCTGTGGGGATGCAAGGTTTTTTTGTAAATGTCTCTGATTTGTTCTTATAGCTACCTGGAGGATTTAATAGCCAAAATTGTCAAACTTCCCTTCAAGCTATCGGAAATCTGTATTATTTCTAGACCATATGTTGATTTTAGTTTTAGACTAGGGAATTGGTGGTGTACATGTAAGGGGTGTTACTGTTGTTGTATAAGTCTCTCTAGTTTTTCCTGAATCTATAGGGGATTTTTGATCATTGAGGGTCTATTCCTAAAATCTTCTGACTATGAGAGTCGTCTTTCTGTTTCTTCCTTGCTATCTGGTTTTTCCGGGAACGGAAAAATACAATTTTATCACTCTAGTTTTTCTGGGACCGAAAATTTCAAATTCTTGATTTCCGATTTCCTGGACGAACTTGTGATCGATATTTTGAAAGGATATGTCAGGGAATTGTCAAAAATTTGTCGTCGTTTTTTTACTTTTCATTCTGCATCACTGTCTTTCCTCTTGTTGACGTCATTTCTTATTAATTTCCCTGTCAGCCTTTGTTCACTTTTGGCTAAGATTTTTCTGGAAAGGTGTGTTTTACCTTTTCGAGGCTTATTATGTTAGGGTTCACATTATGGGAACTTTCTCGCCTTACCTGGCCATATCATTCCTTATCGGAATGTTCATAGATAGTGTTAGTTTCCATTAAAGGCACTAGCCCGTGGGAATTAACGTCGGATCTTTTGTTCGTCCATCCAAGTCAGCGTTGCTGATGTTCTTATCTTTGTCCTGCTCAGTCGTATGGATTTCTTCTTGGATGTGTCGGCCATGTCTGCCATGGTGCAGGCCACCATCCAGGCCGAAGCGCTCCACGGAGCCGCCATTCCCTCAAGTGATTGGCATTCCACACTGGCGGAGGATTTGATCCCTTCTACTCTGCTGGCATGTGAGGGGGATGGTGGTGACCAGGATTTTGTGCAAAGTGTGTGGGAAGGTGGTAGCCAAGATTTCACGTGACGTGAATTAAAAGGTGGTGAACACGACCCCATGAGACGTAAACATAATCAACGACCAATTAAAACTCTCTCGCCACCTTCTGCTATCAACCTTGATAGCATTTTCCTCTCTGACTGCATAGCTAGTCTGCAAAATCGAGCCTGGTTGGTTGCTGGTTTTTTCCAGAAATGGATGATGAACAGATGCGAAAGTGTTATGAAACCAGCTCAAGAAAAGATAGAAAAGATAGATCAACGCCTTAGAATTCAGCCTCTTTGAGGGGGAAACCTCCTTTACATTACATAAATGAATAATTCTTGGATGATACAAATGAAAAGACCTCCTTTCTATATATAGGAGTCTAAGGGGTCATAACATAATCAGAGCCGACATAACAATAATAATGTAAGGCCACAATAATAACAATAATGGGCTTTTATGTGGCACAATAGTAATAGTATGGGCACTACATTCGTACATCAATATAATAAGTGGGTTGTACTAATAACAATAAGGGGTTACACTAGTAGTATAGGGACCTAACATGCACCTCTCCTTAAAAAAGCGTTGTCCTCAACGCTTGAGTAGTTATTGATGCTTCCGTATAAAATTATTGTCCTCCCATGTGGAATCTTTAGTGAGTAAGTTCTTCCACTTGATGAGATACTCTGAATTTGATCGATTTCGTTGCTGTCGGGTTCTTGTTTCTGTGACTGCTCCAGGTTCCAATATGATTTTTCCTTCGTCTTCAATTTCTGGAAATATTGTTTGAATTGAGATCTTTTGAAACTTTTGAATAAGTGGCCATACTTCTTTGTCCTTCTTCCCTTCATCCCTTGCTTCGTTTATCCAATCCGGTTGGATAATAGAAATAGCACAAAACAATGCTTCCACATCCTCATCTTTGAAGAGTGTTCCCGTTCGGTAAGGTCGCCATTTTTTAAGTGCACATAGTATTGCTAACATTTCCTTCTCATAAATAGCTTGCTTGAGATGTAGCAGTAAAAATACCCAATCACATACATCAAAACATTTTTCACTACAATGTTGATCTACCTGTTGCTTTGTTTGATTTTGAACTGAAGTGGCGCTATCCTTTAAAAGTTGGAGAACTTGTTGTTGATGCTCGATGTGATCTTTCTCTGCTTGAACCTTTTTCTTCTTGATATGTCCTTCTATCTCTAGAGTTTGAGGAGTGGTAATTTCTTTCAATCCTTTACAAGATATGGTCGGATTCATTTCTTGATGCTTGATGTGATCTTTCACTTCTTGAACATTTTTCTTCTTGATATGTCCTTCTATCTTGATAGTTTGAGGAGTGGTAATTTCGACCAATGAATTACAAAATATGGTTGGATTTATTTCTTCTTTCTCGATGTAATCTTTCACTTCTTGCACCTTTTCCTTCTTGATATGTCCTTCTATCTTGAGAGTTTGAGGAGTAGTAATTCTCGCCAATGCTTTACAAGATATGGTCTGATTCATTTCTTCTTTCTTTGGGGTGGGGTCCTGGAGTATATCCTCTTCTTTTGATGTTTCTTGATCCTTTTCTTCCTCCTCTTCATATTCTATGTAAAATAATTTCTTCTCAGCACACTTATGACCTTTAGTGCATTTGCTATCACAATTGTAACAAAGCCCTTTTCTCTTTTTTCTTCCAATTGTTGTGGTGTAACCCTTGTAGGTTGTGGAAGGCTCGGAGAAACAACACTTCCATCTTTATAGTTGTGAGGGGTATGCTTCCTAGTTTCCATAATTTTTCTTTCCACTATGTCACAAAGCCCTTTTAGTCTTTCCAATTGTTGTGGTGTTGCTCTAAAGAAGGTGTTGCTCTTTGTATCCTCATAATGTGCTATCATTTCCTCCGTGAAAATTGACCACGTAACAAGTTGTTTACGAGAACAAAGCCCTTTATACCATAAAAATTGATCTGGTTCTAAATATGAAGATGCAATACATACCTTTTGTAATAGTGGTACACCATGTAGAACAAAATATTTCTCCATCTGAAGTATCCACTTTACCAGATCCTTGCCATCAAACTTCCTCATCTTGCTTTTTCTTGATTTTAGGAGCTCGATCTTGAAACGACAGTAACTCTGTACTTTCAGATATTTAAGTTATGAAATTGAAACCTGCAGTAGCCCTCTATGTCCTCTTTCCAATGCCACAAGTCTGACCGAAATTGGATTCTCGAAGGAAGAGTTATGCGAAATCTCCAACAATGACTTGATTATAGACTAGTTCAGTAGAGCGAACTTCTACGACGTGCCACGGGTCACTGTTTCGACCCTTGGATATGAAAAATGCATACAAGAAACTACAGTCCGTCCTCTTTTTGTAACTTCTTACGAAATTTGAATCCGATCCCCAGAGAGAAAGTTATGACGATTTTCCCCAGGTCACCTGTTTGGAATGTAATTCAAGAGTCTGGAAAAAGACCAACTTCCTCAGATCATATCTCCGCAAATATAGTGTGAAAAGCTCTAAAATTCGGACCCGATGTTCAACGCGATTTCTTCTCAAATGGGTTTTTTTTGCAACTTTTGAAACCTCGCAGAAAAAAGTTATAGCGAAAATGCCACGATGACCTGTTTGGAGCAACGAAACCCTAGAATCCAAAGCTCTGATACCAAATGTTATGAAACCAGCTCAATAAAAGATAGAAAAGATAGATCAACACCTTAGAATTCAGCCTCTTCGAGGGGGCAACCTCCTTTACATTACATAAATGAACAATTCTTGGATGATACAAATGAAAATACCTCCTTTCTATATATAGGAGTCTAAGGGGTCATAACATAATCAGAGCCGACATAACAATAATAATGTAAGGGCACAATAATAACAATAGTGGGCTTCTATGTGGCACAATAGTAACAATATGGGCACTACATGGGTACATCAATATAATAAGTGGGTTGTACTAATAACAATAAGGACTTACACTAGTAGTATAGGGACCTAACAGAAAGTGGCTGGGTTCTAAGTGGAACTCTATATTGGGATATATTCCTCAAATTTTCAAACTTATGAAGGATTGGTACAGTTTTCATTTCATGAGTGCTGAAGATCTGGAAATCATTTAGAATCTACCATGGGTCCATGGAAAAAGTTTTTTTGCTCTTCATAAATGGTATATAAGTTACAATCTCTTGAGAAATACCCCATCAAAAAATTTAATTTGGGTAAATTTGCCTGGTTTGCCCATTGAACTATGGATGAAGGGAACTCTATCAGACATAGGGAACGCTATAGGTAAATTTGTTTATGTGGACCCGAAGTGCCTCGGGGCAAAGGATAAATGAGTTGCATGGATACTTATCGAAAAAGCATATAGAGGAGGTTTTCTTGATCATATAGAATTATTTTGGGGAGATTTAAATATAAAACAGAGACTTGATTTTTGGGGGGTCCCTTTCAGATGCTAGATTTGTCATAAAACAGGAATAGAAATTGTCCTCGCCGTCCTGGTCATAAATCTTATGGGAGGAAGCATCAAGAGAAATTTCAGTCAAAATCATATGGGAGGAAGCAAAGGTCCTCTCCTACAGGTATGTCTATGTTATCTACTCCTATCAGTTCATCTCCCATCTTGTCTAGAAGCCCATCCAAAAATACTGCTTCATATGATCATTTGCCCCGAAAATCCTCATCTCCATTTAAGAATTATGTAAGGAATCATATCTCCCCTAGGACAAAATCTTTGAAGAATAGTTTTTTATCTGAAAGATCTCGAAGGTCAGTCACTCCTTATGGGAGGGTGGATTATAATATTATTAATCAATATCCCCCAGAGCCTCCTGTTGATATAGAAATTCGCCCCCCTGAACCCATTCCCCCTCCCTTTCATGATATTCCATCTGCTTCTCACATTACATATATTCCATCTTCTTCTCCATCCCCCAAAAAAAAATTTCTTCCCTCTGAAAAAGGAAAAGAACCATGCATATCTGTCACTCCTCAAAACTCACCTGCCTCATCTCCCATAAACTATGTGGGAAGTGACCTTGATTTTCTTCTAAGTAAAAAATCTCTTGAACTACATCCTCTCACGATCCACAAACTTGGAAAGCCATCTTCTCCACATATTAGTCCAAATTCGACAAAGAACATAACTGTTAGGAGAAAGCATAACAGAGGTAGCAGGCATTTCCGGGGTAGGAAGGACATATCTGGCACTGAGATCTGTGACCTCTCCCTCATTGATATCCCAATTATTGATTTGTCTAAAAATGGGCCTCTTAGAGCATGCCAGCGCGAGAATAGACCATCATTACTCACATAATTTCAATGAACATGAGAGGTCTAGGGGCAGACAAAAAATACTTGGCCCTAAAGAATCTATTTCACTCTATTCAACCCAAAATTATTCTCATTCAGGAGACTATGCATGGTGTTCCTGAATCCATAACCTATTTTAGGCGGATGTTTCCTTTTTGGCACATTGTGGCTACTAAGGCTATTGGTCAATCGGGGGGGGGGCTGGTGGTTCTATGGGATCCTGATTGGATTAAGGCAAGGGCTTTCAGATGTTTTTCCGGCATCCTGCTCCTTGCAAATTTTCAGGGTTATGTTGGCCCCTTTCATATTTTGAATATTTATGCCCCATACAAGGACAGGCTCCCCTTCTGGGACAGACTCTTGTCATCAGAATTATTAGACATTGATTCCTTGATGATTGCTGGTGACCTAAATGTTACCTTGAATTCTGATGAAGTATGGGGCAGTGGTAGGAAAAATGACCCTCTAGCATGCCTTATAAAAAATGCGATGCTTCAGCGAAATTTTGTTGATATTTGTCCCTCCCAAATGGAACCCACTTGGGACAATGGTAGAAATGAGGCTGCATATATTGCAAAAAGGTTAGATCGATTTATTATCCATGACAGCATAATTGACCGATTGGGAATGCCAGTATCAAACATTGAAAAATGTTTCATCTCTGATCACAGACCAATCTCTCTTAAATGGAGGAATCAGGGGTTTAGGAAAGGCTATCCTTTCAAGTTTAACAGAATTTGGTTGGAAGATTCTGAATTTAATGAACTTATTAAAAAATCCTGGACTGACTTCCCTTCACTGGACCAATCTTCTCCCACCTTGTCTTTTATAGAAAAACTTTCATCTATCAGAAAGAATGTAAAAGAGTGGCAATTCAGGAAAAGACATCTCAATAGGAAGGCCCTTCATGACATTCAAATGGAATTGGACAGGATCGTTGGTGTCTTGATAGAAAATTCCATTTCCTTAGAAAAGCATTGTCATATAAAAGAGCTGGAAATGAAAAAACAAAAGATTCTAGATATTGAAGAAGCTTCATGGAGACTGAAAAGTCGTGCCATTTGGCTAAAAGAGGGTGATAGAAATACCAAATTTTTTCATAGATTTGCAAACTCCAGACGTGAAAGAAATTCTATTTGGGGGATAAATGATGAGGAGGGTAATTATCTTCACACTCAGAAAGACATCACAAATGAGGCTGTGAAATTTTTTGAAAATCAATACAAAAGATCTAGGGATGTTAGGATTGAGGATATTATTTGGGGTATTGATTTATACTCTCACATGTTTAATCAAGCTCAAAATGAGTGCCTCTACAAGCTGATCTCTGAAGAGGAACTCTTGGGGGTTATGAAATCCTTTAAAAAGGACAAGAGTCCGAGCTCGAATGGGTGGACGATTGAATTTTTTATCCATTTCTTTGACCTCATAAAAAATGATTTATTGGGGATGGTAGAGGAATCAAGAATATCAGGAAACATTCATCAACTCATTTCATCTACTTATATAGCTCTCATTCTGAAAAAATCAGAAGTATCCTCCTTCTTGGATTTCAGACCCATATCATTTGCAACATCTCCTTTAAAATTATTTCAAAAATCATTGCTGGAAGAATTCAGGGTATTCTTTCCAGGTTTTTGACCCAGGATCAACATGGTTTTCTCCAAGGAAGGAATATTCTAGATGCTGTAGCAAACACCCAGGAAAGTCTGTTCACTATGCATTCTAAAAAAAGTGAAGCGGTCATTCTGAAGATTGATCTTAGAAAGGCATATGACTGTCTTGACTGGGGATTTATTAGATGTCTTCTTGCAAAAATTGGATTAAATTCCCAGCTGATAAATTGGATTATGGCCTGCGTTGAAAAAGTAAATTATGCAATCATCATAAATGGTTTGCCTTCCACCTTTTTCTCGGCTGCTAGAGGTCTGAGACAGGGGTGTTCTTTATCCCCTCTCTTGTTTATTTTGGCTATGGACTCTTTAAGCCTCCACATCAATAGGGCGGTCACGGAAAATAGGTGTTGGCCTTTGAAGATCAACAGGAATAATTTTATCTCCCACAATTTATTTGTGGATGACATCTTGATATTTGGTATGCTCTGTAGACTTACCTGGGAATGTTTTCATGATATTTTGGATAGGTTTCAAAAAGCTACTGGTTTGCATATAAATGAATCAAAATCCTCTTTTTATCATGGAGATGTTAATATGGAAGTATTAGAATATCTGATTCAGCTGTTTGGGATAGAGGCGAGGTCCATAAAGGAAGGTATGAAATACCTGGGGTTTCATTTAAAAGCAAAAGGCTATACTAAATCAGATTGGCAATGGATTCTGGATAGATATTTTAAAAGGATTTCTGGGTGGGAATATAAGTGTCTCTCAATGGCAGGTAGAGCGGTTCTTACTCAATCAGTTCTGGTCCAATTAGCTGTGTACTGGGCTCATCTTTATTATATTCCAGCGAGTATCATTCATCTGATGAATAAAATGACTGCAAATTTTATTTGGGGAGGTAATAAGGAGAAAAGAAAATATCACTTATCAAAATTATCTGATCTCACTCTTCCAAAGAAGCAAGGTGGTTGGGGTATTTTGGATCTTAGGACTTTTGGGAAGGCTTTATTATGCAAGTCTCTATGGAGGGGAGTTTTTGGGGATGGCTCATGGAGCAAAACTATCAAGAAAAAATATATGGCTAGCAGAGATATCTCATATTGGTACAGGATGGGGAAGATTGGGTCCTCTCAGGGATCAACAATTTGGATGAGCTTCCGTAAGGTTGAATCTATCTTTCTCAAAAACTTAGTCTAGAGCTTACAAACAGGAAAAAGGATTCTTATTGGGCCTGATCCAATCACGGGTGGGGGCGATGATATCTATATATCACATCTGCTATTGAATTTATTCCATAGAAAAGGGTATTTCACATGGAATCAGGTTATTGTGGACTGGCAGGGTCCTTTCCCAACCTGGAAAAATGCCTCATCCATGGGAATGACAGGAGATTTAACGCAACAGTGGGATGAGATCCAATGGTGTTTAAGAAACAGTGGTTTTTGTCGAACAAATGAAGATGATGTCCTTTATATGGAGGGGGACAAGTGGATTGGAGATAGTCAGGGTAAAAGATATCTACTCAAATCTTATCAGTAGAATCTGTTCTCAAACTCTTTCCATCTTTCTAGTAGTACTATGGAAAACAAGATGTCCTTATGAAACCATCATTTTCTCATGGTTGGTTTTCCACAATAAAAATCTGTCGTGGGAAAACTTGCAGAAGAGGAATTGGTCAGGGTCTGGATATTGCTATATCTGCAAAACAGCTGAAGAAAATAATTACCATATGTTTTTTCAATGTTCTATAACACAGTAGCTTTGGAGAAACCTTGCTTCATATTTTGGTTTTAACTATGTATCTCATCCTTCAATAAAAGAAGCTTTTGTTTGGTGGAGTAGTTAGAAAGAATCGTGGAGGCCAATCATTCAACTAGTTCTCTGGTTTATATGGAAATGGAGGAATAATATCTTGTTTCAAAACAGGAAGGAGGGCTTTGGGGTAGTTTTTGACAACATTATCTCTCTATATAACATTATCCCTGTAAAACTTTCTCAGTATAGCAAGGGAAAACAAATAGAGCAATCATAAGACCTTATGGTTTTCACAAGAGCATATTTTTATGGGGTAGCGCAAAATGACATATGTGGATGTGGGGTCCTTATTATTATGGATAAAGATCAACAATTCCAAATCTTCTGGAATGGGGGGAAAGGAACCAATAACAAAGCAGAGACAATGGCGCTAATAAGACTTCTTACTTTCAGCTTTTTTCTAAATATTCGGTCTCTACATATTTTTGGTGATTCCAAAATAATTATTGATCATGTGACAGGGAATAACCATATTAGAAAACAACATCTATCTGGTTGGTTGAACAGAATCATTTCTCTCTGGGGGAGGAAGGACGACTATACTATTCAGCATATCAATAGAGCTCAAAATTCCCAAGCTGATATATTATCAAAGAAAGGACTCCTTTCTCAAATGGGATACTGGAATATGGATATAAAAATTGAAGCTGAAACTTATTCCATTCATGAATTCCTTCTCCCTGGTACATAACCTCTTTTTTTTATTGCAGCATTCCCAGGTATGTTTTTCCAGGATACTGTTTTATAGTATATTTTGCAATTTCCCTCACTGGTGGTAGAAGTGACCCCTTTCAGGGTTCTGGAATTTTCTAGATTTGCTATTTCGCCACCTGTTTTCATGTCTTATTTCTCCCTTCTAGTTGATTGCTTCTTTGAAGCACATATCTTCTTGTCTCTTCACCTGTTATGGGGGATTTTTGGCCGCACGTCATATCAGGGCTTGTTCTCCTTCCTCTACAGTTTTGTACAAAGTTGGTTATATCTCTTTATCAGGCTATATCAAGATGTAATCTGCTTTTTTATATCTTTTATCTAGTAAATACAATAAAGCTTTTTTCATACTGAAAAAAAAAAAAAGAAAAGAAAAAAAAAAAGAGTTGGGAAGTGAAGTTATTACTATTTATGAATTGTAGAATTTTAAATTATGAAAATTGTACTAATATTTAGTAATTTTTTATAATTGAAAATATTTTATGGTGATGATTAATAATTAAATATAATTTATTATTTACTAAAAATAAAAATTATTTTTTAAAAATTTATTGATATGTTTGATTGTATTAAGGAAAGTATTTTAAAAGTAATATAATTTTTTTAAATTTAAAAAGGTTATTAAATGTATGAGACAAATATTTCATGTAAATCAATGTTGGACAATTTAAAAAAAAATGTTTGTCATTTTTAATTTTATTAACATTACAAAAGCGACAAACTATTTCATTTACATAATTTTTTGGAAATTGATCAATGTGTCTGTTTTCATCCTAAATATCAAAAAAATGTATTATTATTTTAATAATGTTTATGCTTTTCTTTATATGAATCAAAACATAAGGATATTTTTGGTTTTGGAGATTTGAATTATTTTTTTTTAATATTTGAATTCTATTTTTTTCTTATAATTTTTTATTGTTATTTCTTTTTGAATTTTAATATAATATAATTTTATTTTACAAAATTATTTTTTCCTTTATTTCCTAATGATTCAACAAAGATTAAATATTCTTATGCTATTTTGATTTATGCAAAAGTGAACTTTGAACATGTGCCTCTCCCTCTCCGTTTAACACTATGTAATGTGCAAATACTAGTTATATAATATGCTAGGCTAGCAGAGTTGTAGTGTAAATTCCAGGGAGTAGTAAACTGTGTAATGTGCAAATACTAATTATATAATATGCGAGGCTAGCAGAGTTGTAGTGTAAATTCCAGGGAGTAAGTAAACTGTGTAATGTGCAAATACTAGTTATATAATATGCTAGGCTAGCAGGATTGTAGTGTAAATTCTAGGTAGTAAGTAAACCATGTAATGTGCAAATACTAGTTATATAATATGCTAGGCTAGCAGAGTTAAGGTGTAAATTCCAGGTAGTAAGTCATCTTGCTACTACTGTAAATATTCTTGAGTCTCACTAGATTTGCTCCCTGACTTTGTTTGCCAAAATTCCGAAAAGTGAACGGAATAAGCATAGTTTAATGAGGTTTCAAATTTGCTCTGAAAATAAGAAATTTTTGGAAATCTAGGTTACAACTGTCTAGTTTCAAAATTTTGGGTGCCTCAGGGTTTGATGACGCTGAATCTACTTTTACCATCAAAAACAAGATTCAAATACTCGTATAAATTGTTGAAAAAAAAAAAGAATTCTAACAATTTTTGCTCAAAAATCAAATTGACCCCTCTATAAACAACACCTAAACTTCAATAATTTTTTTTTACGAAAGATCAAATTTACACCCCCTTATACAACACCCAAGCTTCAATAAAAATAAATAAAACAAACAGAAAAAGTTATATGAGAATCATGACAAATAGACATTAAGCACATTGGAAAACAATTAAAATTAAAAAATGACCGTTTCATTTTTAAAGGTTTCTATAAATGCAATGTATCTGCAGAGATTTGTTCAAGAGAAACGCAGAAATCAGGTACTTGGCATTAGAGATTCCGTCGGCACTACCGTTCGCAGCTAGGGTTTCACCTTAATTTCAGTGGCGGAGGGCGACAGGGCACCTTCCAACCGCCGTACTTCGTGGTAACGAAGGATGGATTTACCTTCAGTTCAATTCAAATCGACGATCTTGCGGAACTAGAAGGTGCGATAACTGTAGTTTATGAGTGGTTTAGGGACAGACGTAGGAGTTTATGACTCCATTGTTTTGACCGACTGGTCCATCCCCTTTTTCCGACTGTGTTTCTGGTTGCTATTTATTCGTCACAATCAGCAATTTTTACATTCAGTTTTGGTTTTTACTAGGAAATCATCTTGAAGAATAAGAATACTAGCAATTGCACCAAATGTTGCAATGGAAACGCCGTAAGGCAATAGCATATAACATTAATTAATGTTTCTCTGACAATTTTTGAAAGGCAGAAAAATATCTAGAAAAGGCAAGGACCATGCTACAGTAAAAACTTACATCTTGCTACCTTAGAGTAGGACCAAGCTCTAATCCTTGAACTCTATTGGAAAATTTCAGTGAGCACAGAGTTTCTCCCATGTCATTTTCATGGGGACTAATTTGTACAAATAAAGTCTTTGTGCATCCTCCTGAGTGAACATGCATCAAATTGGTGTTAGATGTTGTGCAAAGACTCTGAGACAAGACAATATCATACCATCTCTATATGAGCTCATTCCTTCTACCATCAGCTGCCAAAACATGGCTCCTCCACCTACTCTTCCCATGCTAGCAGAAGAATATATACAGTGAAAACTTACATCTTGCTACCTCCGAGTAGGACCAAGCTCTAATCCTTGAACTCTATTGGAAAATTTCAGTGAGCACAAAGTTTTTCCCATGTCATTTTCATGGGGACTAATTTGTACAAATAAAGTCTTTGTGCATCCTCCTGAGTGAACATGCATCATATTGGTGTTAGATGTTGTGGAAGGACTCTGAGACAAGACAATATCATACCATCTTTATACATTCCTTCTGCCATTAGCTGCCAAAACATGGCTCCTCCACCTGCTCTTTCCATGCTAGAAGAAGCATATATTTGTTTATAAACCATATCAAATAAATTGTCTCTCTAGTCAATGCCGAATCTTGGGTCTTTAGAGGATTTCTCAAAATCTACAAACAGAACTAGTTTCTTCAATATTCTACTTCCATCTTCTAGATGGTTCTTTATCCAACCTAACCGAATAGTTAATAAATAAGGGCAAACTTCTCTTTGTATTCAGACTGATGCCCTTCCAAACGAACTTTATTTATGTACAGACATATGCAGTGAATAATTAGGAATATGTTAATAAACCCCAATTATTCTCCAGAGCGATAAGAAAATAAGGGCAAACTCATTTCAAAAATTCTTAATGCTACCGTTCCATCTTCACTTAGATTGTGGTGGAAATAGGAAGCTTTCCCGAAGGATTACAGGAAGAAAATGAGACAACATTAAGAAATTCAGTTGAATTTGGAGGAGATGAATGTGATGGCAAGGCAAATCTATTAAACTTTAATAATCAAATATGTTGAATAAATCTGCCACCATTGGAAGAGGAACATTTAATCCCATGAAGCCACTGATGCGTTGGGCTGAAGGTCCCTCACCAATTTGAAGAATATACGGCTCTCTAATGATATTTCTCAAAGGAAAACAAGAAAACAATGTTCTGACACCATAGGGCGTTTATTATTAGCTCCATATTTGCTAAAATTTGCATTTTCTGTCTTACAAACATTCTAAAGCTAAGTTGTCTTCTTGCATAGACGCAGACGAACAATGATGAGGAGAATTAGGGATTTAAAAATATAAATTTGCATGCCTGCTAGTTCCTAAAGAATATCCCAATAACTCTAGCACATATAAAGAGCAAATTCTTTCTAGGAAAAGAAAAGGCAAATCTGTTAAACTTAAATGATCAAACATGTTGCATAAATCTGCCACCAACGACGTTGAAACAGTACATTTACATTAGTCTCACGAAGAAGCATGAACATGCCAAGTTCCAACACTAAAATATTTTTTAAAACATATATATGGAAATGTGTTCATCTCTTCATTGGATGCATTGTGCATTTGATATTCATAAGTTCTCTTCCTGGGCGCACTTACTCTTTCTTGGCACACACTTGTGTTTGATTCTTGGTGACATGCTTGGTTTTTCAACACATGGATATTTGCTTGTTGGCACTCTCAGTCTGCTGCTGAGATTTGAAAAGTGGAATGACAAAAACCAAAAGTGGAATTGCGTGGGGGTGGTTCCCTAGTGGTGAGCTTCACCAATTCAAATATGCACCTAGTTGACTTAAAACCCAAATAAACCATACGCCAAATTGAATTGAACAAAATTTCATATTTCTGGCACACTTATGATCCTCTTAGGTTAGCCATTTTCTTGGCTATTTTCGAACTTAGTTTTTACTTGTCTCTTCCAGTTTTCTCTGCAAACCATTGCACAAACCACTACCATTTAATGGCCCCTCAAATAGTAGATTCGATGAACTTTTTACGAAGCGAAATCATACCAATTTCCAAGGCTAATTTGTGCTAAAATTTATTGTGTTTTGGTTGCTGCTTCCCCAACGAAATTGTGCCTTTGTCAGCGGCATTTCGTGGCCCTTCAATATAGTGATTTGATGGGTGCCTTGCCAACTAAAAATGTGCTCCCTTTTGTCGCGACTTGGTTGGTAAATTCTCAGCAAAATCATGGATCTAATCCTAGTGAATTCGTCCTCTTTTTATACTGCATTTTGGTCACCAAAACACCCAGCAAAAACGAACCTCTTGGCTCTGTCAACTGTGTCTGCAATTGTAAACTTGTGATATTACCTCTCTAACATTGCATATTACATTTTTTTCAACCTTCACTAATTTCATCTTACTGGGCCCTGGTTGTCCACACATCTGCCTCTGCCCACAACTTAGCAATATTTTCATTATTGGTTTGATCAAATATCACTGGTGATATGTTTCTCCCACTGTCATTGTTCATTGTAAGCAGATTTATTGCATCTGCATTCAAATATTTCAAGGTAATGTCCTAGTTTATTGTAGAATCCATTGACAGAAAAGAGACACTTGCAGTCACTATAGGAAAAGCATATCATCATTTGATATATTGATTTATCTAGATTCTATAGGAAGGGGAAGCTGGGTAGAATGTACCATATATGTGAGCTCTAGCTTGAATTTCACAGCCCCAGTATCTCAATGCAGCATTAACATATATACAATTACTAAGGTCCATGGGTCTGCAAATGCTCTTGATCCTTTCTATAACATATTGTCAAGCTTCTCAAAATTAAGCAAGTTGAGACAAACAAATAACAAATGCGTCATCCTTTGAACCTTGCAATGTACATAAGCTTGTAGTCGGAATCATGATTGGCTGAGTCACATTTTGTAAATGCCAGACCTGGGATCAATAACACTCTAGAGAGCTCTGTTGAAAGCAATAATCACAAATGTATCAATGACATTCTTTTCTTCTGCCTACAAAGATGAGCACCCCCAATCACACCTGTATGAAGCCACTGATGCGTTGGGTTAAAGGTCCCTCACCAATATACGGCTCTCTAATGCTATTGCTCAAAAGAAACCCAAGAAAACATTGTTCATACACCACAAGGCGTTTATTATTACCTCCATATTTGCTAAAATTTTCATTTTCTGTTTTATAAACGTTCTGAAGCTAAGTTGTCTTCTCTGAGCATAGATGCAAATGAACAATTTTCAAATGATGAGGAGAATTAGAGATTTAAAAATATAAATTTGCATGCCTGCTAGTTCCTAAAGAATATCCCAATAACTCCAGCACGTATAAAGAGCAAATTCTGTAGGAAAAGAAAAGGCAAATCTGTTAAACTTAAATGATCAAATATGTTGCATAAATTTGCCACCAACGACGTTGAAACAATACATTTATATTGGTCTCACAAAGAAGCATGAACTTTCCAAGTTCCAACACTAAAATATTTCTTAAAACGTATATATGGAAATGTGTTCATCTCTTTATTGGATGCGTTGTGCATTTGATATTCATGAGTTCTCTTCGTGGGCGCACTTCTTTCTTGGTTCGCACTTAATGTTTGATTCTTGGTGACATGCTTGGATTTTTCAACACCTGGATATTTGCTTGTTGGCTCTCTCGGTGTGCTAGCTGAGATTTGAAAAGTGGAATGACAAAAACCAAAAGTGGAATTGCGTGGGGGTGGTTCCCTGGCGGTGAGCTTCAGCAATGCACAATATACACCTAGTAGACTTGAAACCCAAATAAACCATACGCCAAATTGACTTGAACAAAATTTCATATTTCTGGCACATTTATGATCTTCTTAGATTATCCATTTTCTTGGCTATTTTCGAAATTAGTTTTTACTTGTGTCTCTTCCAGTTTTCTCTAGAAATCATTGCAGAAACGACTGCCATTTAATGGCCCCTCAAACAGTAGATTCGATGAACCTTTTACCAAGCGAAATCATACCAATTTCCATGGCTAATTCGTGCTAAAATTTACTGTGTTTTGGTTGTTGCTTCCCCAGCGAAATCGTGCCTCTGTCATTGGCATTTCGTGGCCCTTCAATACAACGATTTGATGGGTGCCTTACCGCCTAAAAATGTGGTCCCTTTTGTTGTGACTTGGTTGGTAAATTCTTAGCAAAATCATGGGTCCAATCCTAGTGAATTTGTCCTCTTTTTACACTGCATTTTGGTGACCAAAACACCCAGCAAAAATGACCCCCTTGGCTCTGTCAACCATGTCTACAATTATAAATTTGTGATATTACCTCTCTGACTTTGCATATTACACTTTTTTTCAACCTTCACTAATTTCATCTTACTGGACCCTGGTTGTCCACACATCTGCCTCTGCTCACAACTTAGCCATATTTTCATTCTTGGTTTGATCAAATATCACTGGTGATATGTTTCTCCCACTGTCATTGTTCATTGTAAGCTGCTTTTTTGCATCTGCATTCAAATCTTTCAAGGCAATGTCCCAGTTTATTGCAGAATCCATTGACAGAAAAGAGGCAGTTATAGTCACTATAGGAAAAACGTATCATTATTTGATATATTGATTGATCTAGATTCTACGGGAAGGGGATGTTGGGTAGAATGTACCAGATATGTGAGCTCCATCTTGAATTTCCCAGCCCTAATATCTCAATGCAGCATTAACATATATGCAATTACTAAGGTTTGTTACAAGGTAACAGAAGCTTTAGCGGGCCTGCAAATGCTCTTGATGCTTTCTATAACATGTTGTCAAGCTTCTCAAAATTAAGCAAGTTGAGACAAACAAATAACAAATGCGTCATCCTTTGGTCCTTGCAATGTAACTAAGTTTGCAGTCGGAATCATGATTGCCCTCTAGAAAATGGCCTTTCAACAGTGAATTCAATACCAAAACTAAGGATTGTAAGAAGATACATCCTTGAGTTCTCTCCACTGGTGAATGACTAATTAATTAGAAGTATAGAATATCTACTTCTATTTGGCAATAAAACATATTCCTAAGAGATCTTTGATATGACCAATGAGGAACTTTAATCTAGTTGCCACCGACAATATCACAATCATAAAACAAAGTCTAAGTTAGACGGCTCAAAAACCATGCTTTACTCAATGGAGTAACTTGAATCTCTTCTTCTGCAGTTTCCTTTAATAGTGGATCTGATAAATCCTTAGTGCTGATGAAGGTATGGCATCTAATAGCTTTGATAGCATAGCAAAGTAGAAGAAAACAGTTTACCCATGTAGTAATATCTAGGATTGTTTTAGCTGAGAATGTTTCAGTTGAGAAAACTTTTGCTATAGAGGAAAGGGCTAATAGTGATCCTAAAACAAATTCGATGGTCCACCAGGTAATGGCAACAATGGCTGGTAGTTTCTTGAGATTTAGCTTTAACGAAATAGCTAACACAAACAAACCATGTAAAAGCTTCTACAGTGATATCCAAGATGCAGCTGCAATCCGATGACGTGATCCGCGTGGAGGCTCAAGTGGAAGCACTATGTCTCCATTTCGAATCCCACTACGATGCCCTTGACCGCGCAGCAAGGCACGATGTGCTGCAAGTCCTGACGCCCGCCTGGAAAACACCTCTGGAGAAACCCTACCTCTGGATTGGGGATTGGCACCCCGCACTCTTCATCAATCTCTTCCACGGCCTCGTCGTGCATTACCTTTGGACCGCCTCCGTCTCGAACCTGCGACGTCGGAGAAGAATTAGTACCGCAGGGGTGGGCTGGCTTATGCGTCAGAGGACTTGCTGAACGAGGTTGAGAACATCAGAATGGTGCTGTGCACCATGGTTCCTGCCCTTTTTCACAGAATGCGCCGCGTTCAGCTCGGCCTGGGAGGCCCCATTGCCAAAGACTGGTCACTGGCCTTGCTCCGAGACCACCAAGAAAGTTCCCCGGGATCGAGTCGCCGAGAGGATCAAGACGCCGTGGTGGCACCGGAGAGTGGATTCACAGCGTAGGTCTGGGAATTGAATAGGGAATTACAAGATTCAGAAGGCGCTAGACTAGAGAGTGGATTCACAGCGCAGATACGGGAATTGAATAGGGAATTACAAGATTCAGAAGGCGCTGGACTGGAGAGTGGATTCAAAGCGCAGATCTGGGAATTGAATAGGGAATTACAAGATTCAGAAGGCGCTGGACTCTGCATCCTTCGATTTAACGCACAGAAAATGAATTTTCCAAAGTGGCTTGGAGGGATCCAGGGGAGGGGCTGTTGCCAAATTAGCTACATAATTCTTCACAAAATCCAGCCTGCAATTGTCTGCCTCCGTAACCAATTTGTAATATGTAACTATTTCCAACAAATTTGTAACTGTTTTGATCGACGGTTCAAGTTTTTGTAATCGTCTAACATCTAATCGTACGGTGTCCAAGGATGACAGGTAGGCAAAGAATTTGTTGCTATTTTGTTGACATCAGGAATCCCTGCGATAATTCTCCCTCTTGCATGAAATGAATTATGACATATAAATTCCCTGAATTCTCCGGCCGAAACCTTTGGTTTCCGTTTTGAGTCTGTTTCTGTCTTTGGGTTTCTCTTTAGATTTGATTTTTTTAACCAGCTTTGGATACAACCCCTTTGATGTAAACATGGGGTTTTTCTACTAATTGGGCTTAACGGCAAAAGCCAGATGGCATCCTTGCTTCACTTCCTTGAGCACAACAATGTCCTTGCATTCCTCTACAAGCTGTCTGATATCTGAAAATCCTAGCAACTTCTCATCCAGAATCATCCCAGTTGCTTTCCAGAAGTCTATATGAATGGGCCCAAATAGAGTATCCCTTTTTTGCATGTTTGTTGCCATTCACAACTCGGTTCAGCCATGCTTTGAATTCCTCCAACGAAGCCGATTTATTCTTTTCTGTAGACGATGCTGAAGATACAGGGCTCCTAGGCTTCTCTGTTCTAATAAAATGGCCATGGAACCCAGGCTCTGTCTGTGTCGGGCCACTGCCCGTTAAATCAAATGGAAGGCCGCATGTACCATCCCATCTACCACTGAGGGTGGGTTTAAGACTCAGTAAAGTTTCCCTATTGTACTTAAGAACGGATGCATTATTTGATTCTTCCATTTGTCTATCGTGAACAGAGGTTGAAGAAGCAAGAAAAGCAGCAGAGAAAGACTCATTGTCGTGAACAGAGGTTGAAGAAACAGGGGAAGGAGCAAGAAAAGCCTCTGTATCATTATTAGAGGTTGAAGAAGCAGGGAAAGCAGTAGAGAAAGTCTATGATTCATAAACAGAGATTGAAGAAGCAGGGAAAGCAGTAGAGAAAGTGTGATCAAATACACTATTCCCTCTAGGAGAGTGTGATTGATGATCTTCATCTTGTAACGACCCGAGAAAAGGCAACCCTTCCAGACAATCGTTGGCCGAATTTAACATACCTTTACGAATTTGTCTCGCAGATGGGCAGACCAAGAAAATGTTATACGATCTCTGCCAGAGCATCTGAAAAATGTAACAGAAATCCACAATCCCAATGATGAAGATAAGATTTGCCGGTGGTGGTGTATCCATCGCCCAAAAAAGAATATCAACAATCATCATTTTCTCCATTTCATATCTCTGGCCTGTGATTCATGTGTGGGTAGACCAAGAAAATGTTATACGATCTCTGCCAGAGCTTCTGAAAAATGTAACAAAAATCCACACTCCCAACGATGAAGATAAGATTTGGTGGTGGTGGTGTATCCATCGCCCAAAAAAGAATATCAGCAATCATCATTTTCTCCATTTCGTACCTCTGGCCTATGATTCATGTTACACATAATTATTCCTGAGTTAAAATTTAGGAACCATTAGTCATACTTAAACCATTATTCATACTTGCAACTAATTTACCATTATTCATAGTTCAGCTAATTTAGCAGAGTTATAATCAGTGAAGTGAAATTAAATGGTTGATAAATGTTTACGGCCATAAAAATAAGTATATGTTATTTGTAATTCAGAGTATTTGTAAATCCAAGACAAAAGTGGAGGTTTGTAATCCAGATAATTTGTAAAGCCATGACCAAAGTGGAGGTTTGTAATCCAGATAATTTGTAATTTGTAATCCAGAAATTTGTAATTCAGAGTATTTGTAAAGCCAAGACAAAAGTGGAGGTTTGTAATCCAGATAATTTGTAATTTGTAACCCAGATAATTTATAAAGCAGGTAATGTGTATGTACTCCAAAAGAAAGTTCATATCTAACTAGATCCACATGTGTGAATAATGTGAATTGGCATGGCATCAATATAGTATCATGGTGGTCAATAAGATAAATTAGCTTACATGAGGCAAAACTTCCATATATAAACTCCAATTGAGGTGATTTTTGCATTGCTGGAAAAGGTACTCTTGATGAGTATAAGAACATTAATATGTTGGGAACTTTTTTCTTGGATTTTTTACCCCGAAAATGACCATTTCGTGCCTCAAATTGGATTTAGAGTTTTTGGACCTTAAGTCACTAAAGTAAGACATACCCTCATAATGAACCCTACAATCCAATGCTTCTAGTTTTCCACCTAAAAAATACCCAAAATAATTAAAAAATTATATAATAATGAAAGATTTCAATTCAAAATGTTTCCTAAACTTTTTTTAACCCAAACCATAATAATGAGCCTAAGTGGAATTTGAACCCAAAAAAAATTCAAATAATAATATCATTTAAGTGTATCGCATATACTAACTCATTCATTAAACCAAAAGAAATTTAACTCATTAATTAAACCAAAAAAAATTCAAATAATAATATTATTTAAGTGTATCGCATATACTAACTCATTCATCCAAAGGAAGTTACATAGAGATTTTATCGAGTGGAATATCATTACCTGAAGGAGTACTTCAAATACAAACTTGCTTGATCCTTTCAACGAAATCGTGCTCGTAGTCACCTCCCTTTTCAATTTTTAAAAACCAAGTTAGTAAAATCAACCTCAATTTGATAAATAATCATTATAAAAATTTAATGTCATTATGAAATGTGTATAAAGCTTCGTAAAGCCACTAAACACTAAAATGAATATCAAATAATTAAGGGAAACCATACATATAGATCCATCTCTAATCAATAATCTATTTGCATGCAAACTTTATTATCGCTTCTCTATCAAAAGAATTTGACTTTATGCTAAATCTTTAATCTAAGTATAGGCTAGCTCCTTCACAAAAATAAGGGAAGACTTATAGTGCTCCATATTAGTATAGGGAAGTGGTGTTAATTAAATGTAAAGCTATATAGATGAGACAAACAATGTCATTTATAAGTTAAGATATGACAGGATTAGTAATGATTGTACAATAATATATTAGGGAGTATTGAAGGTAGACACACACTAGTTTATCATCCACGGACCAAGCACATAAAGCTTCAATAACACTCCATTAAAAAAAAGTGTAATGACAAGATTTGAGCATTAAGCAATAGTAGATAACATATATTTTAACAAGATTAGAGCATCAAGTTTAGTGTTATGCTTACTGTGTTAATGTTTACTTGAAACTTTTTCTACTCATATGACATTATTAAGTGATTTTGCATACTTAGTATTGATGATGGAGAATACTTTTTACTTTTAATAAAAATTATTTTCCCTTTCTTAATGAGAACAGTTGAAGTGTCTTTTCACTCTTCGAAAATATATTTTTAACTGTGTCTTAAATTCAATTAAGAAGGAAACCAACTTAACAACAAAGTCGACAATTAACCCTACTCTACAGCTGGGCACTCCAGGAACCTAAATTTATAATTAAGTTGCTCTCACGACAATGAGACTTTACAAAATAGCGATGCTTGTGCCTCCCCATCTCATTGACTTCCGTACTACCCTTCAAATGAATTTTTCAATAATCCAAAGCAACTTTGGATAGGGAAAGGTTTCTAGGTTAGTGCAATAGGAATCATTGTTACAGAGACTTGATAAATTGAATTACAGCAGTTACAACGTTTTGGCTAGCCAGCCCAGAAAAGACAGCAACCTCATTAGGTTCAGAAGTTTCCCCTCCAGCCAAATCAGAAAGAGATCTTATTGTATGAATGGCAGTCTTTGTTGAAGGCAAACCAGTGCTACAACTGCACTTTCCATGTCCATGGGACTTATATTGAACTTGGTATAGAGGATGTTTCTGTACGCTGCATTGTCCACAAACACGTTTGCACTCGCTCCTCTTTCTACTAGAACAGCCTTGGGAGTATATGGCAGACAAGTTGTTGAGTTCAAACATCCTTCCAACTCCAGAGTCTGAATAAACACAATCAGAACTATCAACAAATTTTATTATAAAAACACAGATAGTGTAGAGTGTTTTTTTTTGGAAATTAAGATAAATCTAAACAATACTTGTATGAGATCAGATCTGATAGAGGCTTGCTTGATTACAAAGAAATATATACATACATACATTTCCTGAAAGAACTAGTAAATACCTCAAGGCTCTTTGCAGTCTGATAGTAGTGCTCATCCACAGGCACCCAAAAAGCATGTTGCCTGACCTCTGGAGTTCCATTTACTGGAAAAACTTCCTCAGGTTGATACCACACATTATTAAGGAGGTTGCTTGAATTCTGATCTGATGGAGTTGTGGAGTTTGCAAAGTGAAGGTACCCGTATTGTCGTGTGTAATCTCCATTTGATTCCAGAGGAAGTTCATCATTGGGTCCATCTCCATATCTCTGAACCAACACATACAAATTCAATCACAAGATAGTTTTCAATCACAACTTAATAAGTAAATTTCTTTTTTCTAAATCTTTGTTTTCACAACCCAATTATATGGCACAGTCCAAAGATGCATAATTCTGTGATTTTTTTTCTTGTACATTTTACCGAGATAAGTTCAAATCAAAGTTTCAGGTATTCGAACTTCTCCACAAACTCAAAAAAAAAAAACTATCAAAAAGATCGAAACGTGAAGGGATCTAAGATTTTTACCTTTTTAACAGGAAATTTTCACTTCAGAGACCTCTGATTAAACTTGAATATCTGCAAAATAGAGCAGTTCGTGAAAACTTAACCGATACCAAATTTGACAATCGAATAACCATGAAAAACAACCAGAAAACATACCCAAAATTCATATTGATGTTCGCACCATAACAGTAAGAGCTATACAGATGCCCTTTATTGTAGGCACTACTGAGATTACATTGAAAACACAAATTCTACCGTTGTAAAAAATGCTCTGAATCGATAAAAGAGAAACAGATGATGTGCAAAAGTCTACAAAAATAACCCAAACTCACTACCACTGCCATCTCTAGCCCTCTTTGAAGCAGGAAAATTGAAGTCTACCCTCTTCACGAAAACAAGATCAAAAGGAAATCTAAAAGACAAAATAAAAGGGATTGTGTAAACCCTGTTAACACCCAGGTTGTTCCCTATGACTCCCAAGGGAATACGGCCGGGGTAACCACTAACCAATCTTTGGATCACTGTTTCTAGCCAAACTGTGATCAGAGAGGGCTCTCTCTTTATGATTTGTCTCTGTTATGATGGTATTTTAGGCTAGCTATTATGCTCAGGTTTTGGTTTATGTTTTGGTTGAAGGATTCCTTTCAGGTCTTATGATGCAGTGTTTAGACAGTACAATACCATTGGGCAATGGAGTCTGAAGTTGTGAAGTGATCTGATACGCTGGTTTGGTGGTGCTCAAACTGTAGGGCCTATTGTGTATTTTAAACAGACAAACTAGATCAAATGGTGATGTATGCCAACCAACAGAAAGCAATTAAGGATTTTCTATTAAGTTGGTGGGATGAAAGTGAGCGCACTGCACAGGAGCAAAAGTCGAATTCCTGAGACAAAGGCCACTGTGAAAGATGTATTCCGTAAAGTGCAGCATTTAAGAATTACACTTAACTAGATTACAGCTGAAGAAAACATTGATAAACAACGCAGATTGAACTCAGGTTACTCAATGAATAAATCCCGAAAGCTATTCTTTTTCCTTGTTGCTTAGTATTGAAAACGGATAACATATATGGATCTTAACAAACAACTAAATAACAGAGAGAGATACAGAGACTTATTGTATGATGAAATACACAGGGATCCAGTAGTTATCAACAGACACCAGAACGCATCCAACACCTCAGAAATCCGAGAAATTCCATTGCTTTGCTCTATTAACTTCTGAAAAGGATTACAGCATAAGAACTTCTTCAGGAGAAATCAACAACAACCCTTGCAAAACTCATGCGAAGGGGACTTTATAGTAGTGCTTATACAAAATATCTCAGGCATTGAGTCATCTGAGAGAGAAAATATCTTCATAAATGCGTACAGAAAGCAGGAAAAGAAGTTATTGCAACTTTGAATGCAGCATAAATGCTCTTTATGTCTGTCAGAGGATGATTTGACCTTTGGAGATCACTGAGTCGGTTGAGCCGCTCTGTTTTAATGCTGAATAGTGTGTCTTCATTTCTTGCTGCGCTGTATCTTCTCGGCCTTGCTACCTGTGGTTTGCAATTTCTGCTTTGTTGGCTGATATCTTTGCTGAGTTGGCTCAGCCCTTCCATCTTTGCTCTGTATGCTTATCTATCAAAATTCTGCCTGTGTATGATTTTTTTGTAAACTGAAAATTAATATTACAGGTTTTGGCTTGACAATATTATGTGTGTCAAGTTCTTCCAGACTTCTGGTGGGGGCAATTGGTGCTTCACAATTGCCTCTATGGTTTCATCTGCCTCTGTATACTTGAAAAAATTTGGAGGTGCATCAAACAGATGGTTGATTTCATTCATAATGAAAAACAGGTTGTCCACCCTATCATATAAAGTTTGCCCTGATGCTGGTCCTGTTTCTGTTGAAGTACTGGGCTGTCTTGCAATTTGTGCTGCAGCATAGGCATCAACCCTCTTGGTGTAGTTTTCAAGGGTAAGCAGTCTACCTACACTGCTTAATATGCTGGGGAGGCCTCTGTTCTCTAATGCCTGAAATCTGTCCATGAACTTGTTGATTTCGGTCTGCATATCCTGGGTTCTTCTTTCCAATGTTCCAATCAGGTTTCGTAGTGTCAGGACCCTTTTAACCATTGAGATGGTCTCAGTTCTGTGAACAATCCCCATTGTAGCCAGTTGAGAGCTTGTCTTGTTATTTAAAATATTTATCATTCTAGTAGCAGCATCAGGCATGTTGCCAAGGCTAGCTCTAGCTCTGTGTATTTCCTTGTTTGCCTTTACAATGAGTACTGATTGTTCATCCATAGTCTCAATATACTGCCACTGATTTATGATGGACCGGCCAATATTGCCCCAAAGGACTGCTTTTAGCTCTGCTGTCACCTTTTCTAATGTGAGCTCCTTCTCAAGCTCAGTTATCCTCTTCTTTAGAGCTTTTATTTCTCGTTCCTTTGCAGCTTCATTCTGCTTGCTCTTATCATATCTCTCATTTACTTTAGCCAAGGATTCTTTGGCTGAATTGAGCTCTAACATTTGAGCTTCTAGGACTTGGATTTCATTTCGGAGCTTCTGCATATCCAGACTATGAGTCTCCTCTGTTGTTGGTGCAGTTGTCGATGTAGTTGGTGCTGTAGGCCCTGTTTGCAGAGGAGGAGGGACAGTTGTCGGAGGAGTTTCCTCAAGATTGATTATTTCAGGAGGAGGCTAGGAGGTTTGCCCTTCTTCTCTTTGCTTCAATGCTGCCTGTGGTGCTGCCTTTGCAGCCTCTGACTCTCCTAGTTGTTCTTGCGTTTGGATAAGCTGCTTATAGAGAGATATCATCAGATCTGTGGCATCTTTTTCAAGCCTTTGTTGAGCAATCTCATCTGTTTGAGGGTGGA
Organism: Pinus tabuliformis; assembly: GCA_031772625.1. Classification (NCBI taxonomy): domain Eukaryota; kingdom Viridiplantae; phylum Streptophyta; class Pinopsida; order Pinales; family Pinaceae; genus Pinus; species Pinus tabuliformis. Next base: position 1,003,490,323 of record CM062809.1, on the reverse strand, counting down.
TTGTGGCTGGGAGTTTGATTTTCCTCCTCAATGCTGTCAGGTCTGCATCTCTCAACTTCAATATTTGTTGGATACCCTTAATATCCTTGGGATCATGTCCCATCTCAATAATGATATCTTCTAAGGACCTGATTCTGTTGTCCTTTGCCTGGGATGATGCCCTTTCCAACTCCAGCTGAGAGGCTGTATTATTAAGGCTGCTTTTTAGTTTGTAATTCTCCAACGTTTCATCTACCAAGGAGGCATACACCATCTCACCAGTCTGTTTGTGCAGTTCAATTTTGTCCATTGGGTGTATGTCTTTGGCCATGACCTCCAGGTTGGTCCTGAGGTAATCTGAGGAAGATTGAGGCTGCAGTGCTGTGGGCATAAAGTGACTCATGATCATTTTGCCTTCACTTACATCAAAGGCAGACATGAGTCTTTGCTGATTGGAAGGAGCCATATTTAACAGATGATTGTACATCTGTACTTTGATGGGGTCACTCCTCCTTTTGATGTCTATAAATTGCTGTTTGATGCTTACTTGTCCTTCTCTTTGCTGGCTGGAGGAGCCGACCTGTCCTCCTATAGCTCTGTCCTGTTCATGCTGGAAGGAACTAGCTGAAACTTCTCTGCTGGGTGGGCCCATGCCCATTGCTTGCCTTATTGCTATGTCATCCTCTGGAAAGTCATTCAATCTTTGTCTTTTCTCTCCCTGGTCGATGGATGAAGTCAGGGGAGTATCTCTGTCCCTTTTTCTGGTTAAGTCCTCCTTTTGTGGGGTTTGGAGGACCGAGGCATCAAAGGTGGTCTCTGGCCTAGGAGGCACTATATTTTGAGCCTGTTGCTCAGCGGAACTTGGAGCATCAATCCCTTTTTCTTGCTGCAAGGGCTGCTGTTTGTTTTGTTGCTCCTCTTCTTGCTGCTGCCCTTCTCCCTGCTGCTCCATCTCTTCTTGTTGCTGCAGCAATGTTTCCACTTGCTCTTCTGTCAAAGGAGGTGGCTGTTCCACCTGCTTTTCTTTGCCTTTGCTGGCTGTCTGTACCGTGTTCCCGGCAGCTTGCTGCTGTGTTGTTGATGATGAAGTGACTGCTCCTGGGTGCTTTCTATATGTGGAGGGAACCTGTACACAAGTTTCCAAGTCAGCTTCCTTCTGTATATTTCTAGCCTCTCTTTCTAGCAGTTCTTCCTCAGTAAATTCCTCTTCTAATGTGCCCTCTTTCCAGCTCAGTGTGTTGGCATACTGCTCAATTTCAGGTTGCCTCACATGTGAATAGCTACCCAATTTGTACCTTATTCTTCTGAGGGAAACAAAGTGATTGGGGTCATATGGTGTCCACTCAAAGCTAGTTTGCAGCCTGAGTGTCTGTAGGATCTGATTTGCTTCTTTCCATCCCTCTTTTGTGTTATATAGGAATGGGCCCAGCTGGTTCCTTATCTTCAATTGAGATCTCTTGTTGTTACTCTGGAAGTGAAGATAGTCGGCATTCCCAAATTGCCTGAAGTATTCTAGGGCAAACAGTCTCATAGGGACATACCTTGGCAGCCTATAAGGTCTCAACTGACAGCCATAAACTCTGATCACTGTGTGGTGTTGGTAAAAGTACCAATCACCAATGCTGTAGGATTTGCTCAAATGGAGAATTCTCCTCATGTCATCAGTTAGTCTTGGAGGAGGAACACCATATAATACTGTCATAGCTGGATGAATGAACATGTCTATGAACTCACAGTATGTGTATGGTGACACTGAGACATGATGGAACACAGGTGTCCAGAACACAACTGACCTTGGATTTCCCTGGGCATTGACTTGTTTCAAGGGAATGGAGAAGCTGCCCGGTTGATGAAACAGAAAGAGATGGTAGATGTATGAAGTGTATCTGAACAATCTCTCCCTTTGCAGATCCATTAGCTGCTCATGGATCTTGTCTGCAATATATGTGGCATAGTCATAATGCACAGTTGGAGGCTTTCCAGGAGAGAATATGGACAGCACTGCCATTATAGTTTCATCCACATCCTCAACTCCCTTGAAGCCCAGGACATAGCTGATCAAGTCCACCAGCATTTTGCCCAAGTCATTTAAGTATGGGTATCCAATAGGAGGAGCTCTGATGGCTTCAGAGCCTGATTTTATAAACAGCTGGTTGATTTTGACAATCTGATCATTTGTCAAGTTTCTTCCCTTCTTTATCAAGTTCTGCATATAGAGGGGAGTCAATGGCTTTGCTGTGTGGAAATGCAGCATCTCATTTATGCTTTCTGGGGTGATATGGAATAGAACTGAGCCTGTAGGGCTGAGAACAGCTCTTTGGCCTGGATCATAGCACTCTTGGCATCTGAAGATCAACTCTGGCATAGGATTTACCTGAGGGAGGTTATAAATAGGCAAGTTTGAGTCCCAAATCCCCAGGATGTCAGCTCCACTAAGGTGCTGGGCTTTCAACTCCTTCAGCATCTGAATATTATATTTGGAGCCCAATGGAAACCAGTCTAACATCTGGTATTCCATATCTCCCAGGGCTTTCCATTCCAATTCCTGGTGAGGGGCATTGAGTGGCTTGACGTTTAGTGCAGTTGGAGCATCCATTGTAATTGAACTGTTTGCAGCAGGCAAACCAGTTCAGGAGTGATTTACCACAATGCAAGTGGGTTACAGGTATCAGAGGGGAATTAGCCCAAGAGTAAGTGAAATATGGTATGAATTGGGGACTGTAACACTGTCAGGCCTTACTTTGTCTTCCTTAGTAGGTGAATTCAATGTAAATGAGTTTTTCGCGAAAGCGCGAACAGAATACTGCTTATTTGTGATAATGAGGGCAAACAAGGCTCAGCTGGTGTTTTTCGAGGTGTTGATTGAAAACAGAGGTCTGTAGAGGAAATTCACTGGTGAATTATGAGTTTTGATGTCCTTTTAAGCTTCCTGTGCGATTTTATAGACAACTGCAGGGGTACGGAGGAAAATGATGAAGAATACCTGGTAAACAGCGAGCGAAAGACGCGTATGCGTGCAGGACAGGTACTCTGGAGGTCTCCTTGGCCGATTGAGCAGGTTGGCGGAGTTCAGAACGTAAACAGCATGCAACGGAAACAGTAGCAGAATGAGCGAAAAGTACAAAAAATTGCGTTTTTTGGCTAAATATGGACTTTTTGCAAATTTGGCGCTATTTTGTGATGACGTCAGCGTGACGTCATTGGTGGGGTCAAGGTCGGATGACGTCATCTGGTGACGTGGCAGGATACTGTTGGTCCATGGGGGATAGTGTGGTGGCAGCCACGTCGGCGGAGGGGCGGACAAAGGACTGGTGCGATGGCGGGGTGGAAGTGACGTGGGCATGACGTGGGCCAATAACTTGGCGGTTAGGGCCGTGACGGTTACGGTTGTGGATAGCCGCCACGGTCTCTCGGGGCGGTTAGGGTACGGCCCCGCTATTGTCAGAGCTTGCTCCGAGAGTCCTCAATGAGCGACGCGTGGCCGCGCCGTGACGTGACGCAACGTCACTTTCTCGGGCGCTAAATGTCCGCCGCGGGGGCTGCTCCGATATTGATATGGACCGTCGGATCTCTTGGATCTGATCCGACGATGGGCGGGGTATTGATGTGCTCGGGGGATATGCGTACGGGCGGAAACCTTCGAATGTGGGTTTTTACAAGGTTTTCAATGTATTTTAACCAATCAAAATCGCGCGCTGACACTTAGGATAAATGCCAACGGTGGGTTTTGGACTTTGGTAATTTGCGAAGGGGTTTATGGATAAAGGGGATTAGAACAAAGGTTTTCCATGCGCAGCAATGCAAGCCCGATACTTTGGATAAGAACAAAGTGGGTATTTAGGGGTTAGCTTTGCAAATGAAGGGGTATAGGTAAAACAAGGTGAGTTATGAGGCTTCTTTTGGCAGATGAAGTTTTCCAAGGGGCTAAATGACTTCAGAAGAGGGGAGGGGTTTAGGGCTAGGTTCATCAAAGTGGCCAGATGCCATTTGATTCCTGACACAGAATTTATTGGCTATAATACCAAGGGGAGGGATATTTATACAAAATTTGGGGTTTATACACCATGGTGTTAGATACTAGTAGGGGAAAAAGTACTGTAGGGGATTTACATAGTAATGTTGGAGTTAATATGGATGAAGGGGTAAATGGAGGGGAAACCACTAAGCTTATTTGAAGCTTACTTAGTTTAGAGAGTAGATCAAAATGAAAAGATTTTTAGACAAGAAATGTGGCTTTTGAATGAACAAGAACCACCATGAAACCATGATCTTCTTCCATGAATCTCAGCTGATGAAGGGATGTTAGTAATAAATTGGAAGGGGGAAGGAGGGAGGTTAGTCATGCTCCTTGCTGTAACTTGATGGAGGTGAACACCTTGTCAATTAATTGACTTTACTCTGGTAGACACAGTTAACATATGTGCAATGGTAAAGATAACCTTTCTGCAACCCCAACTACTTACCCAGCTACTTACCTAGCATTTTTTATTTCTCCTTGGAGGGTGCACTTGGACTTGCAAACCCTTACTTGCCTTTTCTTTTCTTTGGCTTTTTCTTTGTTTTTTCTATCTACTTCTACCCTTATCTCTTCCAAGGTCCCAGATTAAGCTGTTGGGAGCCTTTTCTTCTCTACCTGAACTACTTGTCTGCCAAGATTGAACAGTTTGGACAGACTCCTTTCTCTATTCTACAACTGCAAATTTAAACCATGGAATGATCCAGATTAGACTTTTGGACCATCCATCAAAACTTTGAGTCCATACCAAGCTATTAGCACCGATCAAAAATTCCTAGGAAATATGTGATCTTTGAATCATCAAAGCAGAGCATATTTGGACCTTCCATAGCCAATCATGAAATATGAAACCTATTGGTATAGGTAGCTAACAGTGGCTCCACATGGGGATGGTTTTTCTCCTGAAAGACCAAGAACAGCAGGTCAGATTGCCTTGCTCCTTGACTGCTCTTGCCAGTCTTGAAATTAGCTGCTTTGAGATGCCAAAATTGTGTGCTTTCGCTTCTTAATATACCTTTGATTCTAGGTGCCTTTTGCTGATAGTCAATAACCTTCAAAAACTGCCTTTTTACACTCTAAGCAGAAAAACAATATATACATCCTCATATATACAAGGGAACCTCGGGCTCCACTCATGGGTGATATTCAAAATAGTGTTTCAGCATCCTGCCATTGACAGGACCTTCATCCAAATCAGTTTCATTGAGGCTCTTAAGGAAATAAGTGTTGTTTCCTTGTACTGCTTGGACAGCATATGGTCCTCTCCATAGAGAATCAAATTTTCCATGTTTCCCTTTATCCTCTCTCCTTGCATCCCACTTAAGGACTTTGTCTCCTATGTTGAAATCTTCTGCCTTGGTTCTCCTGTCAAAAGCCTTCTTTAATTTTTCTTGCAAGATCTGAACTCTGCTGAAAACTTGATCTCTGGTTTGCTGTAGACATATGATCTGATTAATCCTTCTTTGCATATCATTTGGTTCAGCTTGGCTTTCTTGAAGAAGCTTCATGACAGGCACCCCTAGAGATGAGGGGAATTTGGCTTCTAGTCCATAAACCAACTCATAAGGGCTGGTCCCAATTGATCTTTTGGTTGTTAGTCTGTCTGCCCATAAGGCATTGACTAGTTTCTTATGCCAATTCTTTTTGTTTTCTTCTAGCACTTTCTTTATGATGTTTACCAAACTTTTGTTTGATGACTCAGCAAGACCATTTCCTTGGGGATAGTATGCAGTAGAATGGCCCAAAGTAATATGAAATTTATGACAGAAGTTCACCATTTTCTTGGATTTGAAAGCTGCAGCATTGTCTGTGATTATTTTGTCTGGACAGCCAAACCTAGCCAGTATGTTATTTTCCAAAAACTGAATGATTACTGAGTCATTTGCTTGTCTGCATGGGGCAGCTTCGATCCATTTGGTGAAGTAGTCTGTGGCTGTCAAAATCCATCTATGTTGGCCTGAAGATGAGGGATGAATTTCCCCAATGAAGTCCAAGCCCCATTGTTGAAAAGGTCTCTCTGTTGCAATAGGTCTTAGGGGGAGTGGCAGCAACTGTCTTTTGCCCTCAAACAGTTGGCATTTGTGGCATGAGGTGGTGAATCTCTTGACGTCAGAGAACATGGTGGGCCAGTAATAACCAGCCCTCAGTATTTTGTCCACAGTGGACTTCCAGTACAAATGTCCGCCGCAATGACCTGCATGAAATTCTTCCATGATTTTGTTAGTTTCATTTTCAATTAAACAGTGCAGCAATATACCTTCATGGTTTTTCCAAAGCAGATTTCCATCCATCACACAAAATCTTGATGTTTTCATTTTTAAGAACCTACACTTAGTCCTGGACAGTCCTGGGGGAGCACACAGGTTTTGTAATACATAACAGATGTCAGAGTACCAAGGAGATTGTTCAAAGGCTACATTGATCTTTGGAGTCGCCAGCTCTGTTTCACTGTCCAGCTGATTGATATCTAGGGCTTGGAAATTTGTTTCTGTCATTAATTTGGCCAAGCCTTGCCCTTTTATTAGCTTTGTAGGTTTTATTTCAATGTCAAATTCTAGTATGCTGGCAATCCATTTTCCTCTTCTGCCCTCTAAGTTTTCTTGGGTGAGAATGTCTTTGACAATAGGGCTTGGTACATAAGCCACAACATGGGAATAAAGGATGTAAATCCTAAAGTCTTTAATGGCCTTAACCAAAGCATATGCTTGTTTCTCCATAATTTGATATTTTAGAGGTGCATCTCTAAGAGCCCTGCTGAAGAAGGCAATAGGCTTCTCATTTCCTTGGTCATCTTTCTGTAATAAAACAGCAGCAATAGTATGCTGGGAGGCAAAAGAGAAGATAATGAACTCTCTGTCAAACTGAGGATTGGTTAACACCGGGGTTTGAGTGAGGGCCAGCTTTATGCCTTCAAAGGCTTGCTTTGCTTCAACTGTCCATTTCACCTTTGAATCTTTCTTTAACATATTGTTAAGTAATCTGATCAACTCAGCCAGATTTGGGATAAATCTCCTTAAAAAATTGATTTTTCCCAAAAACCCTTGTAATTCTTTTATATTTCTTGGGTGGGGCATTTGTAGGATAGCTTGTATCCTATCTGGATCAATTCTTATGCCATCTTTAGAGATGATGTGGCCCAATAGTTTACCTTCCTCTAGGCCAAACAGGGATTTTTTGGGATTCAACGAAATTCCATATTTCCTACATGTAAGGAAGATCTGTCTCAAATGTCTCAAATGTTCTTGGTCAGACTTGGAAAAAGGTGTGAGGTCATCCAAATAAATGACAAGGAAATCATGAATCTCCTTCGCAAAAGCAATGTCCATTGCTCTTTGAAATGTTGCCCCAGCATTCTTCAACCCAAAAGGCATTTTAACATACTTGAAAGTTCCCCATGGGGTTGTAAATGCCGTTTTGTCTTGATCATCAGGGTGTACTAGGATTTGATTGAAACCCGAGAATCCATCAAGTAATGAGATCCTTGAGGCCCCTACCACTCTTTGGAGAATATGATCCATCTTAGGTAAGGGATAATTGTCTTTGAGGGATACTTGGTTCAGATTTCTTAAGTCCACACACAGCCTAATTTCACCGGTCTTCTTTCTTGTAGGGACTAAATTGGATATCCATTCAGAGAATCTGATTGGTGCTATGATGCCTGCCTTAAACATTTTTTGTACTTCTTGTTCCATTGCTGGGAGAAGCATAGGATTGATTCTTCTCAATTTTTGTTTAAAGGGTTTTTGATCAGGCTTGAGAGGGATAGTATGCTGAATAACAGAGGTGTCATAGGACTTCAGGTCCTCATAACTCCACGCAAAGACATCCTGGAACTCTTTAAAAAGGTCAATGTATTTTGGCTTTTGATCAGGAGGTAAGGATGCAGACAATTTAATTATTTTGGGTTTGTCAATTGTACCTATGTTGTACTCTTCTATGGCATTGTTGATGGGCTGCATTTTTGGCTTGCTGGGAACATCATTTGAATTAAAAATGTCTTCCAAAGGAGCCAAACCAGCGGGTAAAAAGTTGTCTTTCAGCTCTATGATTTCAGCCTCAGCGCTGGTCACCTCTTCACAGTCAATTTGGTGAATTTGCTGAATGTCTTCGTTGTTGAAATTGGTTGGATTCAGTAATTGTTTTGCTGTTCTAGGTGATATTGGATGAACCATTTGTTGAAACAGTATTTGTGATTGACTTGCTTTGTCATTGTCAATATTTAGTCCTGAAAATTCCTGCTGCAAAGTCAAGAAATTGTTTATTTGCTTGTCATCATCAAACACTTGCCAATCTTTGACATTGTTTGGAATGGAGGGTCTGTACTTGACCTCGGCAGTGAAGCAGTTGTTGGGTTCCAGTGGAAATTTGAAAGTGCTGGCAAATGTTGCTAAGCTGTGTGCATGGAGATTGTGACTCCTTGAAATTTTTGTGATAAGGAACTCAGAGAAAGTGTTCAATATTTCTATTACAGCGGACCTGTAAGACCTCAACCTTTTGTCATTGGTGACAAAGCTTCCTTTCACTTGTTGAATCACTAGATCAGAATCTCCCATGATCGAAACTGTAGGAGCTTGTAATGCCTTTACTAGCTTGAGACCTAGTAACAGAGCTTCATACTCTGCCATGTTATTAGTGCATCTAAAGTTTAATCTATAAGCTCTGCCTTCTCCATGGGTTTTCTCTTTGTTATGTATCCAGACTCCGGCTCCTGCCCCTAACTTGTTGACAGAGCCATCAAATTCTAGGAACCACTGGATATCTTGCTTGACAGGAGATTTAAAAATCGGTTCATGGGATGGCAATGTAAGCAGGAGTTGGGGTTTTGTCTCAAGCTTGTCTTCTAGGGCAATTTCCTCACTTGATTGGCTATGCTTGGGATTTAAAATAGCAGCAGTATTTAGTGTTTGTTTAGCTGCTGTTTCGTGGGTGGTGATACTTTCAGTTGAGTCCTTTTTTTGTATGATTGTCTTGATTTCAACTTCCCCTTGTAAGGGAGTTGTGGTGTCATTGAAAAGGATATATGAGTCTATGTCTGAATGGATAGCATATATGGGGAAATTTTGAGGCTTTTCCTCACTGCTGACCATGTATTTCATCAGTGTTTCTCTATATAGTCTTTTTGGTTGCCCAAAAACAGAGATGGTGGCATATGACATGTCTAATTGTAAGGAACCTTGGAGTTTAGCTCCCCATGATCTTGATAACAGCATCCCATACTTGGGTGGGATGTCAGCGACTACCACATCCATTAGGATTGTCTTGTTTGGGTATTGAACTAAAGACACACATAAATCTTTTATGAGACCTAGACATTTGACTTGGCTGGAGTCAAAGGAAAATAGGTCCTTATATGGTCTTGTTATGTCTAGGTTCAGTCTTTCCATGACAGCTTTTGGCATAAGATTGTGAGATGCACCTGAGTCAAACATTGCGTTGTGTAGTACTTTATCATGGATGTGTAAGCTGACATAAAAAGGTAATACTCCTGCAACTGCTGTTTTTCCATCCACTTCTGGGCCAAACAGTAATTCAGGAGTGTCATCCAGCACATTGACATCATCTTTGCTGCTAGTGAGTTGTAGTGATTTCTTGATCTGTCGTTTATAGATGTCATGCTTAGCTAATTCTGAGAGGGGAATCGCTATCTTTAGTTTGCCAATTTCTGTGCCTAAGTCAAAAGGTTTATCAGATTGGGTTTTGAGGTTATGGATAACAGTCCTTTCTTTGTTGATCAAGTCTTCTTGTTGGTTTTCATCTTGACTTTTAGGCTTGCCCTTTTCACTCATCTCATGAGGAACAGAGTTTAGATTAGAGCAAGAGGATGAAGCTGCCAAAGGCTGCTGTTGTGGTGGCAATGGTTCAATGATCTCTTCAACAATCACTTCTTGTGTATGTGAATTTATTTTGTCACCAGGTTCTGTGCCTGTGACTCTTTCAGGCTGCTGATTATCCTTTTTCTTTTCAGGCTGGTTAATATTTACAGTTCTGCTCCTCAGCTTGTATTGTTTATGGACTTCATAAACTGCAGTGTCATAGCCTTGTTTGAAGTCAAAGGATTCTCCTGATTTAGTTTGGAATAGTTCGATTTCCTCATCCTCTTGATCTTCTTGTGTTAGAAAAACTTGGCTTTTACCATCCAGACCTATTAAATTAATCTCAGGATCTTCATTGGGCTCAGTTGATGTTGAAGTTTCTGCATAATTTTCTTGGAAAGGGGGTCTTATATCTTGGTCAGCACTTGTCCTACCAATGTTCTGGTTTTGGGTTTTCCTAAAATTCGGATTTCTAGGAGGGTTGTTTTGTGGTGCTTCCCATGATGACTTTCTTTCAACCGATTCCACTCTCTCACCCAATCTTTTCATACCATTAAGTATTGCATCAAGTTTTTGATCAAGGGCTGTAGGTTCTTCTTTGTATATGCTTCTCTTTTCTAACCTTGCCCTGTTCCTTTTGGCAATCAGGTTTGCCTCCACTGTGACAGCAGCCTTCTGGGCATCTTCAAGGGTTTCAGGTTCTCTTTCCTTCAACTGATATGCCATGTCAGGATCAAATCCATCAGGGAATTTGTACAAGGCCAAATCAGGAGGAGGTCTTAGGTTTTGTGGTATTGCATTGTACACATTGTTGAATCTAGCACAATACTCCAGAACGGTTTCTTGTGGACCTCTCTTGATTGTTTCATATTCAGCAAGTATGTGCAGGGGATCTTTCTTCTTCTCCCATCTGGTAGTAAAGGCTTGATATAGATCATTGGGAGTTGCAATGGAGTTTGCATTCAGGGATCTAAACCAAGTTCTTACATCCCCGGTAAGGCTTTGAACAAACATCCTCATTCGGACACTGTCATCATCTATTTCATAGGTCTCAAAATGGTCTTGCATCTTCTTGGCATGCTGGACAGCTGTTAGAGAGCCATTGGAGTCAAAATATGAGATTTTGCTTTGATAATCTTGAGGTAAAGCTGCAGCATTAGCTGGTATCTGCAGAGGTGCATACCTGTTAGCCATATTTATGGGATTTAGAGGGTTGATAGGAACAAGCGGGACAACAGGGATCACTGGTATAACCGGGTTAGTGGGATGAATGGCTAGCGGGAAACTGGTTAAAAGAGTATGTGCAGTGGAAGAAGGTGAAAGAGGAGGACTTTGAGATGTTGATGGTGAACTAGGAGAACTAGGAGTGGACCGGAAAAGAACCTTTATTGGAGTAGAAATGGGGTTGGGATGAACTGTACGAGGGGTTAAATCAGCAGGTTGGTCCTGCCTTTGCTGCTTCCTAATGTTTTTTCGGATGGTATTTGGATTATCAACAATGATGGGTGGATTAGGGTCAGGATTTGCCCTAGTGTGCCGAGGATTTTTCTTAGGAGCCAGTTTCTAACTGTTTTTCAGGATTTTTATAGAAAATTTTTATATATGCCAGGACTGGATGAAGATTTTGGAATGGCTATATATGTTTCAAAGCTAAGATGAAGATTCCCTAACTAGCTCTTTCCTAAAGCTGTCACTGTGGTACAGAAACAGTTCTAAGGCCTCTTGGCTGGCTTCAGGCTTGCTGGTAGCTTTGGAAGATAGATAGTAATTGAAAAACCTAAAGCAATTCCCCAGTGGAGTCGCCAATAATGTTAACACCCAGGTTGTTCCCTATGACTCCCAAGGGAATACGGCCGGGGTAACCACTAACCAATCTTTGGATCACTGTTTCTAGCCAAACTGTGATCAGAGAGGGCTCTCTCTTTATGATTTGTCTCTGTTATGATGGTATTTTAGGCTAGCTATTATGCTCAGGTTTTGGTTGAAGGATTCCTTTCAGGTCTTATGATGCAGTGTTTAGACAGTACAATACCATTGGGCAATGGAGTCTGAAGTTGTGAAGTGATCTGATACGCTGGTTTGGTGGTGCTCAAACTGTAGGGCCTATTGTGTATTTTAAACAGACAAACTAGATCAAATGGTGATGTATGTCAACCAACAGAAAGCAATTAAGGATTTTCTATTAAGTTGGTGGGATGAAAGTGAGCGCACTGCACAGGAGCAAAAGTCGAATTCCTGAGACAAAGGCCACTGTGAAAGATGTATTCCGTAAAGCGCAGCATTTAAGAATTACACTTAACTAGATTACAGCTGAAGAAAACATTGATAAACAACGCAAATCCTGAAAGCTATTCTTTTTCCTTGTTGCTTAGTATTGAAAACGGATAACATATATGGATTTTAACAAACAACTAAATAACAGAGAGAGATACAGAGACTTATTGTATGATGAAATACACAGGGATCCAGTAGTTATCAACAGACACCAGAACGCATCCAACACCTCAGAAATCCGAGAAATTCCATTGCTTTGCTCTATTAACTTCTGAAAAGGATTACAGCATAAGAACTTCTTCAGGAGAAATCAACAACAACCCTTGCAAACTCATGCGAAGGGGACTTTATAGTAGTGCTTATACAAAATATCTCAGGCATTGAGTCATCTGAGAGAGAAAATATCTTCATAAATGCGTACAGAAAGTAGGAAAAGAAGTTATTGCAACTTTGAATGCAGCATAAATGCTCTTTATGTCTGTCAGAGGATGATTTGACCTTTGGAGGTCACTGAGTCGGTTGAGCCGCTCTGTTTTAATGCTGAATAGTGTGTCTTCATTTCTTGCTGCGCTGTATCTTCTCGGCCTTGCTACCTGTGGTTTGCAATTTCTGCTTTGTTGGCCGATATCTTTGCTGAGTTGGCTCAGCCCTTCCATCTTTGCTCTGTATGCTTATCTATCAAAATTCTGCCTGTGTATGATTTTTTGTAAACTGAAAATTAATATTACAGGTTTTGGCTTGACAATATTATGTGTGTCAAGTTCTTCCAGACTTCTGGTGGGGGCAATTGGTGCTTCACAATTGCCTCTATGGTTTCATCTGCCTCTGTATACTTGAAAAAATTTGGAGGTGCATCAAACAGATGGTTGATCTCATTCATAATGAAAAACAGGTTGTCCACCCTATCATATAAAGTTTGCCCTGATGCTGGTCCTGTTTCTGTTGAAGTACTGGGCTGTCTTGCAATTTGTGCTGCAGCATAGGCATCAACCCTCTTGGTGTAGTTTTCAAGGGTAAGCAGTCTACCTACACTGCTTAATATGCTGGGGAGGCCTCTGTTCTCTAATGCCTGAAATCTGTCCATGAACTTGTTGATTTCAGTCTGCATATCCTGGGTTCTTCTTTCCAATGTTCCAATCAGGTTTCGTAGTGTCAGGACCCTTTTAACCATTGAGATGGTCTCAGTTCTGTGAACAATCCCCATTGTAGCCAGTTGAGAGCTTGTCTTGTTATTTAAAATATTTATCATTCTAGTAGCAGCATCAGGCATGTTGCCAAGGCTAGCTCTAGCTCTGTGTATTTCCTTGTTTGCCTTTACAATGAGTACTGATTGTTCATCCATAGTCTCAATATACTGCCACTGATTTGTGATGGACCGGCCAATATTGCCCCAAAGGACTGCTTTTAGCTCTGCTGTCACCTTTTCTAATGTGAGCTCCTTCTCAAGCTCAGTTATCCTCTTCTTTAGAGCTTTTATTTCTCGTTCCTTTGCAGCTTCATTCTGCTTGCTCTTATCATATCTCTCATTTACTTTAGCCAAGGATTCTTTGGCTGAATTGAGCTCTAACATTTGAGCTTCTAGGACTTGGATTTCATTTCGGAGCTTCTGCATATCCAGACTATGAGTCTCCTCTGTTGTTGGTGCAGTTGTCGATGTAGTTGGTGCTGTAGGCCCTGTTTGCAGAGGAGGAGGGACAGTTGTCGGAGGAGTTTCCTCAAGATTGATGATTTCAGGAGGAGGCTGGGAGGTTTGCCCTTCTTCTCTTTGCTTCAATGCTGCCTGTAGTGCTGCCTTTGCAGCCTCTGACTCTCCTAGTTGTTCTTGCGTTTGGATAAGCTGCTTATAGAGAGATATCATCAGATCTGTGGCATCTTTTTCAAGCCTTTGTTGAGCAATCTCATCTGTTTGAGGGTGGATTGTGGCTGGGAGTTTGATTTTCCTCCTCAATGCTGTCAGGTCTGCATCTCTCAACTTCAATATTTGTTGGATACCCTTAATATCCTTGGGATCATGTCCCATCTCAATAATGATATCTTCTAAGGACCTGATTCTGTTGTCCTTTGCCTGGGATGATGCCCTTTCCAACTCCAGCTGAGAGGCTGTATTATTAAGGCTGCTTTTTAGTTTGTAATTCTCCAACGTTTCATCTGCCAAGGAGGCATACACCATCTCACCAGTCTGTTTGTGCAGTTCAATTTTGTCCATTGGGTGTATGTCTTTGGCCATGACCTCCAGGTTGGTCCTGAGGTAATCTGAGGAAGATTGAGGCTGCAGTGCTGTGGGCATAAAGTGACTCATGATCATTTTGCCTTCACTTACATCAAAGGCAGACATGAGTCTTTGCTGATTGGAAGGAGCCATATTTAACAGATGATTGTACATCTGTACTTTGATGGGGTCACTCCTCCTTTTGATGTCTATAAATTGCTGTTTGATGCTTACTTGTCCTTCTCTTTGCTGGCTGGAGGAGCTGACCTCTCCTCCTATAGCTCTGTCCTGTTCATGCTGGAAGGAACTAGCTGAAACTTCTCTGCTGGGTGGGCCCATGCCCATTGCTTGCCTTATTGCTATGTCATCCTCTGGAAAGTCATTCAATCTTTGTCTTTTCTCTCCCTGGTCGATGGATGAAGTCAGGGGAGTATCTCTGTCCCTTTTTCTGGTTAAGTCCTCCTTTTGTGGGGTTTGGAGGACCGAGGCATCAAAGGTGGTCTCTGGCCTAGGAGGCACTATATTTTGAGCCTGTTGCTCAGTGGAACTTGGAGCATCAATCCCTTTTTCTTGCTGCAAGGGCTGCTGTTTGTTTTGTTGCTCCTCTTCTTGCTGCTGCCCTTCTCCCTGCTGCTCCATCTCTTCTTGTTGCTGCAGCAATGTTTCCACTTGCTCTTCTGTCAAAGGAGGTGGCTGTTCCACCTGCTTTTCTTTGCCTTTGCTGGCTGTCTGTACCGTGTTCCCGGCAGCTTGCTGCTGTGTTGTTGATGATGAAGTGACTGCTCCTGGGTGCTTTCTATATGTGGAGGGAACCTGTACACAAGTTTCCAAGTCAGCTTCCTTCTGTATATTTCTAGCCTCTCTTTCTAGCAGTTCTTCCTCAGTAAATTCCTCTTCTAATGTGCCCTCTTTCCAGCTCAGTGTGTTGGCATACTGCTCAATTTCAGGTTGCCTCACATGTGAATAGCTACCCAATTTGTACCTTATTCTTCTGAGGGAAACAAAGTGATTGGGGTCATATGGTGTCCACTCAAAGCTAGTTTGCAGCCTGAGTGTCTGTAGGATCTGATTTGCTTCTTTCCATCCCTCTTTTGTGTTATATAGGAATGGGCCCAGCTGGTTCCTTATCTTCAATTGAGATCTCTTGTTGTTACTCTGGAAGTGAAGATAGTCGGCATTCCCAAATTGCCTGAAGTATTCTAGGGCAAACAGTCTCATAGGGACATACCTTGGCAGCCTATAAGGTCTCAACTGACAGCCATAAACTCTGATCACTGTGTGGTGTTGGTAAAAGTACCAATCACCAATGCTGTAGGATTTGCTCAAATGGAGAATTCTCCTCATGTCATCAGTTAGTCTTGGAGGAGGAACACCATATAATACTGTCATAGCTGGATGAATGAACATGTCTATGAACTCACAGTATGTGTATGGTGACACTGAGACATGATGGAACACAGGTGTCCAGAACACAACTGACCTTGGATTTCCCTGGGCATTGACTTGTTTCAAGGGAATGGAGAAGCTGCCCGGTTGATAAAACAGAAAGAGATGGTAGATGTATGAAGTGTATCTGAACAATCTCTCCCTTTGCAGATCCATTAGCTGCTCATGGATCTTGTCTGCAATATATGTGGCATAGTCATAATGCACAGTTGGAGGCTTTCCAGGAGAGAATATGGACAGCACTGCCATTATAGTTTCATCCACATCCTCAACTCCCTTGAAGCCCAGGACATAGCTGATCAAGTCCACCAGCATCTTGCCCAAGTCATTTAAGTATGGGTATCCAATAGGAGGAGCTCTGATGGCTTCAGAGCCTGATTTTATAAACAGCTGGTTGATTTTGACAATCTGGTCATTTGTCAAGTTTCTTCCCTTCTTTATCAAGTTCTGCATATAGAGGGGAGTCAATGGCTTTGCTGTGTGGAAATGCAGCATCTCATTTATGCTTTCTGGGGTGATATGGAATAGAACTGAGCCTGTAGGGCTGAGAACAGCTCTTTGGCCTGGATCATAGCACTCTTGGCATCTGAAGATCAACTCTGGCATAGGATTTACCTGAGGGAGGTTATAAATAGGCAAGTTTGAGTCCCAAATCCCCAGGATGTCAGCTCCATTAAGGTGCTGGGCTTTCAACTCCTTCAGCATCTGAATATTATATTTGGAGCCCAATGGAAACCAGTCTAACATCTGGTATTCCATATCTCCCAGGGCTTTCCATTCCAATTCCTGGTGAGGGGCATTGAGTGGCTTGACGTTTAGTGCAGTTGGAGCATCCATTGTAATTGAACTGTTTGCAGCAGGCAGACCAGTTCAGGAGTGATTTACCACAATGCAAGTGGGTTACAGGTATCAGAGGGGAATTAGCCCAAGAGTAAGTGAAATATGGTATGAATTGGGGACTGTAACACTGTCAGGCCTTACTTTGTCTTCCTTAGTAGGTGAATTCAATGTAAATGAGTTTTTCGCGAAAGCGCGAACAGAATACTGCTTATTTGTGATAATGAGGGCAAACAAGGCTCAGCTGGTGTTTTTCGAGGTGTTGATTGAAAACAGAGGTCTGTAGAGGAAATTCACTGGTGAATTATGAGTTTTAATGTCCTTTTAAGCTTCCTGTGCGATTTTATAGACAACTGCAGGGGTACGGAGGAAAATGATGAAGAATACCTGGTAAACAGCGAGCGAAAGACGCGTATGCGTGCAGGACAGGTACTCTGGAGGTCTCCTTGGCCGATTGAGCAGGTTGGCGGAGTTCAGAACGTAAACAGCATGCAACGGAAACAGTAGCAGAATGAGCGAAAAGTACAAAAAATTGCGTTTTTTGGCTAAATATGGACTTTTTGCAAATTTGGCGCTATTTTGTGATGACGTCAGCATGACGTCATTGGTGGGGTCAAGGTCGGATGACGTCATCAGGTGACGTGGCGGGATACTGTTGGTCCATGGGGGATGGTGCGGTGGCAGCCACGTCGGCGGAGGGGCGGACAAAGGACTGATGCGATGGCGGGGTGGAAGTGACGTGGGCATGACGTGGGACAATAACTTGGCGGTTAGGGCCGTGACGGTTACGGTTGTGGATAGCCGCCACGGTCTCTCGGGGCGGTTAGGGTACGGCCCCGCTATTGTCAGAGCTTGCTCCGAGAGTCCTCAATGAGCGACGCGTGGCCGCGCCGTGACGTGACGCAACGTCACTTTCTCGGGCGCTAAATGTCCGCCGCGGGGGCTGCTCCGATATTGATATGGACCGTCGGATCTCTTGGATCTGATCCGACGATGGGCGGGGTATTGATGTGCTCGGGGGATATGCGTACGGGCGGAAACCTTCGAATGTGGGTTTTTACAAGGTTTTCAATGTATTTTAACCAATCAAAATCGCGCGCTGACACTTAGGATAAATGCCAACGGTGGGTTTTGGACTTTGGTAATTTGCGAAGGGGTTTATGGATAAAGGGGATTAGAACAAAGGTTTTCCATGCGCAGCAATGCAAGCCCGATACTTTGGATAAGAACAAAGTGGGTATTTAGGGGTTAGCTTTGCAAATGAAGGGGTATAGGTAAAACAAGGTGAGTTATGAGGCTTCTTATGGCAGATGAAGTTTTCCAAGGGGCTAAATGACTTCAGAAGAGGGGAGGGGTTTAGGGCTAGGTTCATCAAAGTGGCCAGATGCCATTTGATTCCTGACACAGAATTTATTGGCTATAATACCAAGGGGAGGGATATTTATACAAAATTTGGGGTTTATACACCATGGTGTTAGATACTAGTAGGGGAAAAAGTACTGTAGGGGATTTACATAGTAATGTTGGAGTTAATATGGATGAAGGGGTAAATGGAGGGGAAACCACTAAGCTTATTTGAAGCTTACTTAGTTTAGAGAGTAGATCAAAATGAAAAGATTTTTAGACAAGAAATGTGGCTTTTGAATGAACAAGAACCACCATGAAACCATGATCTTCTTCCATGAATCTCAGCTGATGAAGGGATGTTAGTAATAAATTGGAAGGGGGAAGGAGGGAGGTTAGTCATGCTCCTTGCTGTAACTTGATGGAGGTGAACACCTTGTCAATTAATTGACTTTACTCTGGTAAACACAGTTAACATATGTGCAATGGTAAAGATAACCTTTCTGCAACCCCAACTACTTACCCAGCTACTTACCTAGCATTTTTTATTTCTCCTTGGAGGGTGCACTTGGACTTGCAAACCCTTACTTGCCTTTTCTTTTCTTTGGCTTTTTCTTTGTTTTTTCTATCTACTTCTACCCTTATCTCTTCCAAGGTCCCAGATTAAGCTGTTGGGAGCCTTTTCTTCTCTACCTGAACTACTTGTCTGCCAAGATTGAACAGTTTGGACAGACTCCTTTCTCTATTCTACAACTGCAAATTTAAACCATGGAATGATCCAGATTAGACTTTTGGACCATCCATCAAAACTTTGAGTCCATACCAAGCTATTAGCACCGATCAAAAATTCCTAGGAAATATGTGATCTTTGAATCATCAAAGCAGAGCATATTTGGACCTTCCATAGCCAATCATGAAATATGAAACCTATTGGTATAGGTAGCTAACAGTGGCTCCACATGGGGATGGTTTTTCTCCTGAAAGACCAAGAACAGCAGGTCAGATTGCCTTGCTCCTTGACTGCTCTTGCCAGTCTTGAAATTAGCTGCTTTGAGATGCCAAAATTGTGTGCTTTCACTTCTTAATATACCTTTGATTCTAGGTGCCTTTTGCTGATAGTCAATAACCTTCAAAAACTGCCTTTTTACACTCTAAGCAGAAAAACAATATATACATCCTCATATATACAAGGGAACCTCGGGCTCCACTCATGGGTGATATTCAAAATAGTGTTTCAGCATCCTGCCATTGACAGGACCTTCATCCAAATCAGTTTCATTGAGGCTCTTAAGGAAATAAGTGTTGTTTCCTTGTACTGTTTGGACACCATATGGTCCTCTCCATAGAGAATCAAATTTTCCATGTTTCCCTTTATCCTCTCTCCTTGCATCCCACTTAAGGACTTTGTCTCCTATGTTGAAATCTTCTGCCTTGGTTCTCCTGTCAAAAGCCTTCTTTAATTTTTCTTGCAAGATCTGAACTCTGCTGAAAACTTGATCTCTGGTTTGCTGTAGACATATGATCTGATTAATCCTTCTTTGCATATCATTTGGTTCAGCTTGGCTTTCTTGAAGAAGCTTCATGACAGGCACCCCTAGAGATGAGGGGAATTTGGCTTCTAGTCCATAAACCAACTCATAAGGGCTGGTCCCAATTGATCTTTTGGTTGTTAGTCTGTCTGCCCATAAGGCATTGACTAGTTTCTTATGCCAATTCTTTTTGTTTTCTTCTAGCACTTTCTTTATGATGTTTACCAAACTTTTGTTTGATGACTCAGCAAGACCATTTCCTTGGGGATAGTATGCAGTAGAATGGCCCAAAGTAATATGAAATTTATGACAGAAGTTCACCATTTTCTTGGATTTGAAAGCTGCAGCATTGTCTGTGATTATTTTGTCTGGACAGCCAAACCTAGCCAGTATGTTATTTTCCAAAAACTGAATGATTACTGAGTCATTTGCTTGTCTGCATGGGGCAGCTTCGATCCATTTGGTGAAGTAGTCTGTGGCTGTCAAAATCCATCTATGTTGGCCTGAAGATGAGGGATGAATTTCCCCAATGAAGTCCAAGCCCCATTGTTGAAAAGGTCTCTCTGTTGCAATAGGTCTTAGGGGGAGTGGCAGCAACTGTCTTTTGCCCTCAAACAGTTGGCATTTGTGGCATGAGGTGGTGAATCTCTTGACGTCAGAGAACATGGTGGGCCAGTAATAACCAGCCCTCAGTATTTTGTCCACAGTGGACTTCCAGTACAAATGTCCGCCGCAATGACCTGCATGAAATTCTTCCATGATTTTGTTAGTTTCATTTTCAATTAAACAGTGCAGCAATATACCTTCATGGTTTTTCCAAAGCAGATTTCCATCCATCACACAAAATCTTGATGTTTTCATTTTTAAGAACCTACACTTAGTCCTGGACAGTCCTGGGGGAGCACACAGGTTTTGTAATACATAACAGATGTCAGAGTACCAAGGAGATTGTTCAAAGGCTACATTGATCTTTGGAGTCGCCAGCTCTGTTTCACTGTCCAGCTGATTGATATCTAGGGCTTGGAAATTTGTTTCTGTCATTAATTTGGCCAAGCCTTGCCCTTTTATTAGCTTTGTAGGTTTTATTTCAATGTCAAATTCTAGTATGCTGGCAATCCATTTTCCTCTTCTGCCCTCTAAGTTTTCTTGGGTGAGAATGTCTTTGACAATAGGGCTTGGTACATAAGCCACAACATGGGAATAAAGGATGTAAATCCTAAAGTCTTTAATGGCCTTAACCAAAGCATATGCTTGTTTCTCCATAATTTGATATTTTAGAGGTGCATCTCTAAGAGCCCTGCTGAAGAAGGCAATAGGCTTCTCATTTCCTTGGTCATCTTTCTGTAATAAAACAGCAGCAATAGTATGCTGGGAGGCAAAAGAGAAGATAATGAACTCTCTGTCAAACTGAGGATTGGTTAACACCGGGGTTTGAGTGAGGGCCAGCTTTATGCCTTCAAAGGCTTGCTTTGCTTCAACTGTCCATTTCACCTTTGAATCTTTCTTTAACATATTGTTAAGTAATCTGATCAACTCAGCCAGATTTGGGATAAATCTCCTTAAAAAATTGATTTTTCCCAAAAACCCTTGTAATTCTTTTATATTTCTTGGGTGGGGCATTTGTAGGATAGCTTGTATCCTATCTGGATCAATTCTTATGCCATCTTTAGAGATGATGTGGCCCAATAGTTTACCTTCCTCTAGGCCAAACAGGGATTTTTTGGGATTCAACGAAATTCCATATTTCCTACATGTAAGGAAGATCTGTCTCAAATGTCTCAAATGTTCTTGGTCAGACTTGGAAAAAGGTGTGAGGTCATCCAAATAAATGACAAGGAAATCATGAATCTCCTTTGCAAAAGCAATGTCCATTGCTCTTTGAAATGTTGCCCCAGCATTCTTCAACCCAAAAGGCATTTTAACATACTTGAAAGTTCCCCATGGGGTTGTAAATGCCGTTTTATCTTGATCATCAGGGTGTACTAGGATTTGATTGAAACCCGAGAATCCATCAAGTAATGAGATCCTTGAGGCCCCTACCACTCTTTGGAGAATATGATCCATCTTAGGTAAGGGATAATTGTCTTTGAGGGATACTTGGTTCAGATTTCTTAAGTCCACACACAGCCTAATTTCACCGGTCTTCTTTCTTGTAGGGACTAAATTGGATATCCATTCAGAGAATCTGATTGGTGCTATGATGCCTGCCTTAAACATTTTTTGTACTTCTTGTTCCATTGCTGGGAGAAGCATAGGATTGATTCTTCTCAATTTTTGTTTAAAGGGTTTTTGATCAGGCTTGAGAGGGATAGTATGCTGAATAACAGAGGTGTCATAGGACTTCAGGTCCTCATAACTCCACGCAAAGACATCCTGGAACTCTTTAAAAAGGTCAATGTATTTTGGCTTTTGATCAGGAGGTAAGGATGCAGATAATTTAATTATTTTGGGTTTGTCAATTGTACCTATGTTGTACTCTTCTATGGCATTGTTGATGGGCTGCATTTTTGGCTTGCTGGGAACATCATTTGAATTAAAAATGTCTTCCAAAGGAGCCAAACCAGCGGGTAAAAAGTTGTCTTTCAGCTCTATGATTTCAGCCTCAGTGCTGGTCACCTCTTCACAGTCAATTTGGTGAATTTGCTGAATGTCTTCGTTGTTGAAATTGGTTGGATTCAGTAATTGTTTTGCTGTTCTAGGTGATATTGGATGAACCATTTGTTGAAACAGTATTTGTGATTGACTTGCTTTGTCATTGTCAATATTTAGTCCTGAAAATTCCTGCTGCAAAGTCAAGAAATTGTTTATTTGCTTGTCATCATCAAACACTTGCCAATCTTTGACATTGTTTGGAATGGAGGGTCTGTACTTGACCTCGGCAGTGAAGCAGTTGTTGGGTTCCAGTGGAAATTTGAAAGTGCTGGCAAATGTTGCTAAGCTGTGTGCATGGAGATTGTGACTCCTTGAAATTTTTGTGATAAGGAACTCAGAGAAAGTGTTCAATATTTCTATTACAGCGGACCTGTAAGACCTCAACCTTTTGTCATTGGTGACAAAGCTTCCTTTCACTTGTTGAATCACTAGATCAGAATCTCCCATGATCGAAACTGTAGGAGCTTGTAATGCCTTTACTAGCTTGAGACCTAGTAACAGAGCTTCATACTCTGCCATGTTATTAGTGCATCTAAAGTTTAATCTATAAGCTCTGCCTTCTCCATGGGTTTTCTCTTTGTTATGTATCCAGACTCCGGCTCCTGCCCCTAACTTGTTGACAGAGCCATCAAATTCTAGGAACCACTGGATATCTTGCTTGACAGGAGATTTAAAAATCGGTTCATGGGATGGCAATGTAAGCAGGAGTTGGGGTTTTGTCTCAAGCTTGTCTTCTAGGGCAATTTCCTCACTTGATTGCAGCTATGCTTGGGATTTAAAATAGTCAGTCTAGTATTTAGTGTTTGTTTAGCTAGCTGATTTTCGTGGGTGGTGATACTTTCAGTTGAGTCCTTTTGTTTGTATGATTGTCTTGATTACAATTCCATTGCAATGGAGTGTGGTGTTGTGAAGTGGTATATGATACACTGGTTCTGGTGGTGCAAACTATGGGGCTTTTGATGTCATTTTAACAGACCAACTAGGTTTATCACAATGGTCTGTATGTCAACCAACAGAAAGCAATTATGGATGTGAATTTATTGTAAGTTGGTGGGCTGAACAGTGAGCGACTGCACAGGAGCAAAAGTCGGATTCCTGAGATTTCAGGCCACTGTGAAAGTTGTATTCCGTAAAGTGCAGCATTTAAGAATTACACTTAAAGATTACAGCTGAAGGAAAACATTGATAACAACACATATTGAACTCAGGTTTCTCAATGAATAGGGGAATCCTGAAAGCTATTGCTTTTTCCTTAAGGTTGCTTAGTATTGAAAACTGGATAACAGTATATGGATGCTTAAAAAAACATTAGCTAAATATACAGAGAGAGATACAGAGACTTATTGTATGATGAATACACAGGGATCCAGTAGTTATCAACAGACATCCAGAACGCATCCAACACTCAGATAATCCGAGAAATTCCATTGCTTTGCTTATCTAACTTCTGAAATAGGATTACAGCATAAGAACTTCTTCAGGGGAAATCAACAACTTTAACCCTTGCAAAACTCATGCGAAGGGGACTTTATAGTAGTGCTTATACAAATATCTCAGGCTATTAAGTTGGTGGGATGAAAGTTGAGTCATCTGAAAGATGTAGAGAGCATTTAAAATATCTTCATAAATGCGTACAGAAAGCTTAGGAAAAGAAGTTATTGCAACTTATTGTATGATGAAATTGAATGCAGCATAAATGCTCTTTATGTCTGTCAGAGGATGATTTGACCTTTGGAGGTCACTGAGTCGGTTGAGCCGCTCTGTTTTAATGATGAATAGTGTGTCTTCATTTCTTGCTGCGCTGTATCTTCTCGGCCTTGCTACCTGTGGTTTGCAATTTCTGCTTTGTTGGCCGATATCTTTGCTGAGTTGGCTCAGCCCTTCCATCTTTGCTCTGTATGCTTATCTATCAAAATTCTGCCTGTGTATGATTTTTTTGTAAACTGAAAATTAATATTACAGGTTTTGGCTTGACAATATTATGTGTGTCAAGTTCTTCCAGACTTCTGGTGGGGCAATTGGTGCTTCACAATTGCCTCTATGGTTTCATCTGCCTCTGTATACTTGAAAAAATTTGGAGGTGCATCAAACAGATGGTTGATCTCATTCATAATGAAAAACAGGTTGTCCACCCTATCATATAAAGTTTGCCCTGATGCTGGTCCTGTTTCTGTTGAAGTACTGGGCTGTCTTGCAATTTGTGCTGCAGCATAGGCATCAACCCTCTTGGTGTAGTTTTCAAGGGTAAGCAGTCTACCTACACTGCTTAATATGCTGGGGAGGCCTCTGTTCTCTAATGCCTGAAATCTGTCCATGAACTTGTTGATTTCAGTCTGCATATCCTGGGTTCTTCTTTCCAATGTTCCAATCAGGTTTCGTAGTGTCAGGACCCTTTTAACCATTGAGATGGTCTCAGTTCTGTGAACAATCCCCATTGTAGCCAGTTGAGAGCTTGTCTTGTTATTTAAAATATTTATCATTCTAGTAGCAGCATCAGGCATGTTGCCAAGGCTAGCTCTAGCTCTGTGTATTTCCTTGTTTGCCTTTACAATGAGTACTGATTGTTCATCCATAGTCTCAATATACTGCCACTGATTTGTGATGGACCGGCCAATATTGCCCCAAAGGACTGCTTTTAGCTCTGCTGTCACCTTTTCTAATGTGAGCTCCTTCTCAAGCTCAGTTATCCTCTTCTTTAGAGCTTTTATTTCTCGTTCCTTTGCAGCTTCATTCTGCTTGCTCTTATCATATCTCTCATTTACTTTAGCCAAGGATTCTTTGGCTGAATTGAGCTCTA
Organism: Pinus tabuliformis; assembly: GCA_031772625.1. NCBI lineage: Eukaryota > Viridiplantae > Streptophyta > Pinopsida > Pinales > Pinaceae > Pinus > Pinus tabuliformis. Next base: position 1,003,465,428 of record CM062809.1, on the reverse strand, counting down.
ACATTTGAGCTTCTAGGACTTGGATTTCATTTCGGAGCTTCTGCATATCCAGACTATGAGTCTCCTCTGTTGTTGGTGCAGTTGTCGATGTAGTTGGTGCTGTAGGCCCTGTTTGCAGAGGAGGAGGGACAGTTGTCGGAGGAGTTTCCTCAAGATTGATGATTTCAGGAGGAGGCTGGGAGGTTTGCCCTTCTTCTCTTTGCTTCAATGCTGCCTGTAGTGCTGCCTTTGCAGCCTCTGACTCTCCTAGTTGTTCTTGCGTTTGGATAAGCTGCTTATAGAGAGATATCATCAGATCTGTGGCATCTTTTTCAAGCCTTTGTTGAGCAATCTCATCTGTTTGAGGGTGGATTGTGGCTGGGAGTTTGATTTTCCTCCTCAATGCTGTCAGGTCTGCATCTCTCAACTTCAATATTTGTTGGATACCCTTAATATCCTTGGGATCATGTCCCATCTCAATAATGATATCTTCTAAGGACCTGATTCTGTTGTCCTTTGCCTGGGATGATGCCCTTTCCAACTCCAGCTGAGAGGCTGTATTATTAAGGCTGCTTTTTAGTTTGTAATTCTCCAACGTTTCATCTGCCAAGGAGGCATACACCATCTCACCAGTCTGTTTGTGCAGTTCAATTTTGTCCATTGGGTGTATGTCTTTGGCCATGACCTCCAGGTTGGTCCTGAGGTAATCTGAGGAAGATTGAGGCTGCAGTGCTGTGGGCATAAAGTGACTCATGATCATTTTGCCTTCACTTACATCAAAGGCAGACATGAGTCTTTGCTGATTGGAAGGAGCCATATTTAACAGATGATAGTACATCTGTACTTTGATGGGGTCACTCCTCCTTTTGATGTCTATAAATTGCTGTTTGATGCTTACTTGTCCTTCTCTTTGCTGGCTGGAGGAGCTGACCTCTCCTCCTATAGCTCTGTCCTGGTCATGCTAGAAGGAACTAGCTGAAACTTCTCTGCTGGGTGGGCCCATGCCCATTGCTTGCCTTATTGCTATGTCATCCTCTGGAAAGTCATTCAATCTTTGTCTTTTCTCTCCCTGGTCGATGGATGAAGTCAGGGGAGTATCTCTGTCCCTTTTTCTAGTTAAGTCCTCCTTTTGTGGGGTTTGGAGGACCGAGGCATCAAAGGTGGTCTCTGGCCTAGGAGGCACTATATTTTGAGCCTGTTGCTCAGCGGAACTTGGAGCATCAATCCATTTTTCTTGCTGCAAGGGCTGCTGTTTGTTTTGTTGCTCCTCTTCTTGCTGCTGCCCTTCTCCCTGCTGCTCCATCTCTTCTTGTTGCTGCAGCAATGTTTCCACTTGCTCTTCTGTCAAAGGAGGTGGCTGTTCCACCTGCTTTTCTTTGCCTTTGCTGGCTGTCTGTACCGTGTTCCCGGCAGCTTGCTGCTGTGTTGTTGATGATGAAGTGACTGCTCCTGGGTGCTTTCTATATGTGGAGGGAACCTGTACACAAGTTTCCAAGTCAGCTTCCTTCTGTATATTTCTAGCCTCTCTTTCTAGCAGTTCTTCCTCAGTAAATTCCTCTTCTAATGTGCCCTCTTTCCAGCTCAGTGTGTTGGCATACTGCTCAATTTCAGGTTGCCTCACATGTGAATAGCTACCCAATTTGTACCTTATTCTTCTGAGGGAAACAAAGTGATTGGGATCATATGGTGTCCACTCAAAGCTAGTTTGCAGCCTGAGTGTCTGTAGGATCTGATTTGCTTCTTTCCATCCCTCTTTTGTGTTATATAGGAATGGGCCCAGCTGGTTCCTTATCTTCAATTGAGATCTCTTGTTGTTACTCTGGAAGTGAAGATAGTCGGCATTCCCAAATTGCCTGAAGTATTCTAGGGCAAACAGTCTCATAGGGACATACCTTGGCAGCCTATAAGGTCTCAACTAACAGCCATAAACTCTGATCACTGTGTGGTGTTGGTAAAAGTACCAATCACCAATGCTGTAGGATTTGCTCAAATGGAGAATTCTCCTCATGTCATCAGTTAGTCTTGGAGGAGGAACACCATATAATACTGTCATAGCTGGATGAATGAACATGTCTATGAACTCACAGTATGTGTATGGTGACACTGAGACATGATGGAACACAGGTGTCCAGAACACAACTGACCTTGGATTTCCGTGGGCATTGACTTGTTTCAAGGGAATGGAGAAGCTGCCCGGTTGATGAAACAGAAAGAGATGGTAGATGTATGAAGTGTATCTGAACAATCTCTCCCTTTACAGATCCATTAGCTGCTCATGGATCTTGTCTGCAATATATGTGGCATAGTCATAATGCACAGTTGGAGGCTTTCCAGGAGAGAATATGGACAGCACTGCCATTATAGTTTCATCCACATCCTCAACTCCCTTGAAGCCCAGGACATAGCTGATCAAGTCCACCAGCATCTTGCCCAAGTCATTTAAGTATGGGTATCCAATAGGAGGAGCTCTGATGGCTTCAGAGCCTGATTTTATAAACAGCTGGTTGATTTTGACAATCTGGTCATTTGTCAAGTTTCTTCCCTTCTTTATCAAGTTCTGCATATAGAGGGGAGTCAATGGCTTTGCTGTGTGGAAATGCAGCATCTCATTTATGCTTTCTGGGGTGATATGGAATAGAACTGAGCCTGTAGGGCTGAGAACAGCTCTTTGGCCTGGATCATAGCACTCTTGGCATCTGAAGATCAACTCTGGCATAGGATTTACCTGAGGGAGGTTATAAATAGGCAAGTTTGAGTCCCAAATCCCCAGGATGTCAGCTCCATTAAGGTGCTGGGCTTTCAACTCCTTCAGCATCTGAATATTATATTTGGAGCCCAATGGAAACCAGTCTAACATCTGGTATTCCATATCTCCCAGGGCTTTCCATTCCAATTCCTGGTGAGGGGCATTGAGTGGCTTGACGTTTAGTGCAGTTGGAGCATCCATTGTAATTGAACTGTTTGCAGCAGGCAGACCAGTTCAGGAGTGATTTACCACAATGCAAGTGGGTTACAGGTATCAGAGGGGAATTAGCCCAAGAGTAAGTGAAATATGGTATGAATTGGGGACTGTAACACTGTCAGGCCTTACTTTGTCTTCCTTAGTAGGTGAATTCAATGTAAATGAGTTTTTCGCGAAAGCGCGAACAAAATACTGCTTATTTGTGATAATGAGGGCAAACAAGGCTCAGCTGGTGTTTTTCGAGGTGTTGATTGAAAACAGAGGTCTGTAGAGGAAATTCACTGGTGAATTATGAGTTTTGATGTCCTTTTAAGCTTCCTGTGCGATTTTATAAACAACTGCAGGGGTACGGAGGAAAATGATGAAGAATACCTGGTAAACAGCGAGCGAAAGACGCGTATGCGTGCAGGACAGGTACTCTGGAGGTCTCCTTGGCCGATTGAGCAGGTTGGCGGAGTTCAGAACGTAAACAGCATGCAACGAAAACAGTAGCAGAATGAGCGAAAAGTACAAAAATTTGCGTTTTTTGGCTAAATATGGACTTTTTGCAAATTTGGCGCTATTTTGTGATGACGTCAGCGTGACGTCATTGGTGGGGTCAAGGTCGGATGACGTCATCTGGTGACGTGGCGGGATACTGTTGGTCCATGGGGGATAGTGCGGTGGCAGCCACGTCGGCGGAGGGGCGGACAAAGGACTGGTGCGATGGCGGGGTGGAAGTGACGTGGGCATGACGTGGGCCAATAACTTGGCGGTTAGGGCCGTGACGGTTACGGTTGTGGATAGCCGCCACGGTCTCTCGGGGCGGTTAGGGTACGGCCCCGCTATTGTCAGAGCTTGCTCCGAGAGTCCTCAATGAGCGACGCGTGGCCGCGCCGTGACGTGACGCAACGTCACTTTCTCGGGCGCTAAATGTCCGCCGCGGGGGCTGCTCCGATATTGATATGGACCGTCGGATCTCTTGGATCTGATCCGACGATGGGCGGGGCATTGATGTGCTCGGGGGATATGCGTACGGGCGGAAACCTTCGAATGTGGGTTTTTACAAGGTTTTCAACGTATTTTAACCAATCAAAATCGCGCGCTGACACTTAGGATAAATGCCAACGGTGGGTTTTGGACTTTGGTAATTTGCGAAGGGGTTTATGGATAAAGGGGATTAGAACAAAGGTTTTCCATGCGCAGCAATGCAAGCCCGATACTTTGGATAAGAACAAAGTGGGTATTTAGGGGTTAGCTTTGCAAATGAAGGGGTATAGGTAAAACAAGGTGAGTTATGAGGCTTCTTATGGCAGATGAAGTTTTCCAAGGGGCTAAATGACTTCAGAAGAGGGGAGGGGTTTAGGGCTAGGTTCATCAAAGTGGCCAGATGGCATTTGATTCCTGACACAGAATTTATTGGCTATAATACCAAGGGGAGGGATATTTATACAAAATTTGGGGTTTATACACCATGGTGTTAGATACTAGTAGGGGAAAAAGTACTGTAGGGGATTTACATAGTAATGTTGGAGTTAATATGGATGAAGGGGTAAATGGAGGGGAAACCACTAAGCTTATTTGAAGCTTACTTAGTTTAGAGAGTAGATCAAAATGAAAAGATTTTTAGACAAGAAATGTGGCTTTTGAATGAACAAGAACCACCATGAAACCATGATCTTCTTCCATGAATCTCAGCTGATGAAGGGATGTTAGTAATAAATTGGAAGGGGAAGGAGGGAGGTTAGTCATGCTCCTTGCTGTAACTTGATGGAGGTGAACACCTTGTCAATTAATTGACTTTACTCTGGTAGACACAGTTAACATATGTGCAATGGTAAAGATAACCTTTCTGCAACCCCAACTACTTACCCAGCTACTTACCTAGCATTTTTTATTTCTCCTTGGAGGGTGCACTTGGACTTGCAAACCCTTACTTGCCTTTTCTTTTCTTTGGCTTTTTCTTTGTTTTTTCTATCTACTTCTACCCTTATCTCTTCCAAGGTCCCAGATTAAGCTGTTGGGAGCCTTTTCTTTTCTACCTGAACTACTTGTCTGCCAAGATTGAACAGTTTGGACAGACTCCTTTCTCTATTCTACAACTGCAAATTTAAACCATGGAATGATCCAGATTAGACTTTTGGACCATCCATCAAAACTTCGAGTCCATACCAAGCTATTAGCACCGATCAAAAATTCCTAGGAAATATGTGATCTTTGAATCATCAAAGCAGAGCATATTTGGACCTTCCATAGCCAATCATGAAATATGAAACCTATTGGTATAGGTAGCTAACAAACCCTCCTTAACATTAAGAGATTTCTTTAAGATCTGCAACAATACAAGCATATAAAATCTGCAACAAAAGGTCTAGGGCTTCATGAATGATGAATAGCTTCAAAGATATAAAGATATAAACAACTCTATGTAGAAGAATTATAGAAGAGATAAACTGCGGGTGGAGGGTTTCTGGAATTCTCAAAGAAGAAGGTGCAAAGATTGTTAAATCCATTGGATATGAATTTCCCAACCTGCAAAGAACACAAAACTCAATGACGAGAAAATGAAATTGCAAAAATAAATTGAAAAGTTGTTGACAAAGTCCAAAGAAGAGGTAAATGGAGCAAATTAAAGGTCGGATTCCCTCACAGCAAAACGCTGGAACCCCACCTGCAAATGACAAGGCCTCCAGACATTTCAAAAGGAAGTATGCCTCCAGACATTTCAAAAGGAAGTATTAAAAGACAAAATAAAAGGGATTTTGTAAACCATTCTTAACGTTAAGAGATTTCTTTAGGATCTACAGCAATACGAGCATATAAAATCTACAACGAAAGGTCTAGGTCTTCATCAATGATGAATGCTTCAAAGATATAAACGACTCTATGTAGAAGAATTATAAAAGAGATATACTAAGGATGGAGGGTTTCTGGAATTCTCAAAGATGAAGGTGCAAATATTGTTAAATCCCTTGGATAAGAATTTCTCAACTTGCAAAGAACACAGAAATGCAGAACACAGAATTCAATGACCAGAAAATGAAATTTCAAAAATAAATTGAAAAGTTGTTGACAAATTCAAAAGAAGAGGTAAATGGAGCAAATCAAAGGCCAGATTTCATCAAAGAAGAACGCTGCAACCCCACCTACAAATGACAAGGAAGTATTAAAAGGAAAAATAAAAGGGATTTTGTAAACCATCCTTAACATTAAGAGATTTCTGTACGATCTACAGCAATACGAGCATATAAAATCCACAACTAAAGGTCTACGACTTCGTCAATGATGAATGCTTCAAAGATATAAACGACTCTATGTAGAAGAATTATAAAAGAGATAAACTAAGGATGGAGGGTTTCTGGAATTCTCAAAGATGAAGGTGCAAATATTGTTAAATCCGTTTGATAAGAATTTCTCAACCTGCAAAGAACACAGAATTCAATGACCAGAAAATCAAATTTCAAAAATAAATTGAAAAGTTGTTGACAAATTCAAAAGAAGAGGTAAATGGAGAAAATCAAAGGCCGGATTCCCAAAAAGAAAAACGCTGCAACGCCGCCTGCAAATGATAAGGCCTCCAAACATTTCAATGAGGAATAATTTAACCCTCCTTTTTCCAGCACATAATTCAGATTATGGTAATACTGTGTTCATCTGCTATATTTCCAGCACATAATTCAGATAATGGTAATACTGTGTTCATCTGTTATATGTATTGATTCTAACCTTTAAAAAAATGAGTAAAGTCAAAACAAAACGCCGCAACCTCACCTACAAATGATAAGGCCTCCAGACATTTTAATTGAACCCTCTTCTTTTTTCCAGAACATAATTCAGGATATCCTCAATTTTTTCATCTTAATACACAGAATCAAGACATATAATAGATTAATACACAGAATCCAGAATCAAGGCCTATAATAGATTGATACACAGAATCAAGAGATATAACAAATGATCACTATATTGCCATAACCTGCTGATTCGAAATCCCGAGTCTTCCAGATCGATGATAGTCTTCCAATGAAATTATTTCCACCAACAAATTGGTTATTTCCCAATATAACCACCACCATACCATGTGTTGCAACCCTTAGGTTTCTGAAGTAAGAAAAGCTAGCGCAATTAATGATTCCATGATTTAGAGTTCTGAAAATAAGCAAAGCTAGGGCAATGAATGTACTGACCTGGAGGGAGTTGGAGCAGACGGATTCCAAAGTTAATGAGAGTCTGGTAAAGCTCCGTCTCAGCCGGAGAGAAGAATGCATAGGCAGAGAAGTGATAGTCATTCAGGGATCTGCAGCCATTGCGCGCTCCATTAACATCGATGATGTTAAATTTGTGAAGTAAAGCAGAGTCTATGGAAGTAACGATGAAAGGATCGAAAGGAGGAGGCAGGGGACAACTCTGCATATCCCACCACAATGATGATCTTCCTGCAGCTGTTATCTCAATATTCTTCTTCCTGTCAATTCCTGCCTACTGGTATTGACGATCAGAAAATGGAATGTGATAACACTTCCAAGGAGATTGATCGCACTTCAAAGTAAATGGGAGCTGAACGGTTCAGAGGGATTGATGGACGGCTTAAGTTTTTGTAATCATCTAACATCTCATCGTACGGTGTCCAAGGATGACAAGGATGACAGGTAGACAACGAGGGGATGGGTTTCAGAGGGAAACGCCTTACGGCGTAAATATCAAAATATCAAAAATAATATCACCTCCAAATTTAAGGATTTAAGCTCTCAGAGTTAGAGAGAAAAATGAAACTAAGGTATTATAAAGAAGTAATAGATCCCAATTTTGAAAACCAAAATTATCTTTCTGTACTAAAAAGAAAAGGAACATTATTAAGATTGGGACTAATTCTCATGAAATTCAAAGTGAAATCAAGAGTTGGTGTATTTCCAAAGCGTAAGCTCTGAGATGAAGAGTTAGAGGGAAAAATGAAACTAAGGTATCATAAAGAGATAATGGACCCCAATCTCAAAAACCAAAATTATCTTTCTGTACTAAAAAGTAAATGAACATTATCAAGATTGGGACTAATTCTCATGAGCTTGAAAGTGAAACCTAGAGTTGGTGTATTCTCAAAACACCTTTGGGCAAGAGTTTGTCACCATTGCTATACTCATAGGGTTGAAATTAATGAAAAACACTTTCTTTTGGATTGGCCCAACTCTTATTTACAACAGTTCTAATTTTCAAAATATTTGCCACACTAGCGACCTTCTTGACTTGTTAAATGAGCAAAACTATTGCGATCTAAGTACTATTCTCACACTTATTTTTCATGATAGAAATAAAATGTTAAAAGATCTCTATTACTTTCTTAAGGTCTAATAAACTATATTAATCTTACTCAATATTAATCATCATCATCATCCATTATTCCTTAAATTTTTTAATTTTATATTTTTCGAAAAATAAAAATATATTTTTTAATAATTTATTATTTTATTTTTAAAATTTAAAAGATATTTTCTAATTTATAAAATTTAAATTCCTAAACATTTTTTTAACTAAATATAGTGATATGATTATTTTTATCTAGTTTTAATAGAAATTATCAAACTAAAATATGTAAATTAAAAAAAAAATATTTTAATTTTTATTGTTATTTATTAAATTTTTTTATTTATATTATATATATTTAAATGATATAAATTGATATATTTATTATTATTATTCAATTTTATTCACCCTCGTTTTGAACCTGTGACTTTTTAAGAGGAAATACAGGCTCTTAACCATTAGACCCACTCAAGTTGTATAACTGTTATAGTAAAAGTGTATAATATTTCAACAAGTCTAATATACCTACCTCTTATGTAAAAAGTATAAAGTAATTGACAATGCTCTTATGCAAAAAGTATAAAGTAATTGACAACTGAAGTTTATTGATAGTAGAAGTTATCCATATTAGCTGCTCTATTGTTGCATGAAAATACAATGGTTTGTCTATCTATATATTTGCATAATTCATTATATATATACAAACTTTTCAAAATTTTATTAACTCCAAATCAATAAAGTAATGAATGAATTTTATTAAAATTATAGAAATATAAAAAAGTTTATAATTATTAACATTTTACTATGCGAGAGTTTTAACATATTTTGAAATTCTTTTGCAACTTGTAAACCTACAAAAACACTGTGACTAATGAAAAAGTAAACCAAATTTCAATTGTTATTTTTACTTGAAATTTTTAATCTATTTTTTTGCATAAAAATAATGGAGAGCTATCCACTTGGCATTTTGTTGTGTAAAGTTATTATTATTATTATTTTTTTTTTAAATTTTAAATTTTATTTTTTATATAATTTTTACATTACATTATTCATTTTAAAACAGTTAAAAAACAATTTAGAATGTAATTAATCTGAAAAACTTTATCAAAATCTTTATAAAATTTGTTTAAAAATTTCAAAATTAATTGAAAACCATTTTTTTTTTTACCAAAATGAAAGGCAATATATCATTTAATAAAATATAAAAATTAAATATATAAATGAAGTATATTAAAATATATTTTAATCTTTAAATTTTATTTTCATTTATTATTCTTAAATATACATGTGTTAATTTATTATTTATATTATATAAATTTATATATTTACAAATAATTATAATAGAAGTAAAATATTTCAATAATATATAAAAATTAAATATATAAAAAAATATACAATTCTATTATCATTTATATTAATTTATATATTTAGATTATATAAATATATATATTTATAAATAATTATATAATAAAAATGTTATATATATATATATATATATATATATATTAATTTTTTTATTTATTTTTTATAAAATTAAATAAAATAAATTTAAATATTTATAAACTATTTTTTTATTGGCATGAATTGGTTATGCGTTGGCCGATCTTGCCCCAATCTCTATTTCTTTCTTCCCACCCAGAATAGATTAGTTGGCTAGGTTAGAGCTAACACCACATCCTCTTTAGCTATATCTAAAACGGTCAATGAGCATAGTACACTTAATAGAAGTAAAATATTGCAATAATATATATTAAAATATAATTTTGTTATATGTGTATGTCAATTTTTTCATTTATATTATACACTTCTATTATATATATATATATATATTTTAAGCTTGGCAGGTTCATTCATTTTTTATTATATATTAGGCAAATTTACACCACACAGATTGACCGGGTGGCTTTGCAAATTTGTTCCATCACTTTGCCAAGCAGACTTTTCATTAAGAAATACAAGTAAAGGGTGTGTTTGAACTGTGTAATTCGACCTCGGGTATTCCCTGGATCAGGGACCATCATCCTCCAGTCATCGATCTCTTCATCTGGTTCACTTTCCTGTTTTATCTCCACTTCCCAGTCTTCAATCAGCTTCTGAATTCCTTCGTTTATCTCCTCTCGGTATGTCACTGTTGCCTTTGCTATGAGGTGCTCGACAGGCTTCTGGCCCCTTAGAGCTTTTGATGTGCTTGGCCCCTTGCTTGTCCAGTGGGTTGGGCCTCTCCTACCTCGACCACACCCTCTCATTGCTCGAGCCATAATCTGAGCAGTGATGCCCTGTGGACAGTCAAACAAAATTAGGTCTGTCAACCCTTGCACCTCATCCCATCGTTGCGGTTCACATAGTGCCTCTCTTGCATGCTTTATCATCTACGGGTTAAGGTTGCCTGAGCCCACATGTGGCCAAGGGAATTGGGTTGTGAACTCATCTCTCAGGGCTCCTCAAAGTGCCCCTTTCCCTTTCCATGGTGCAATTGCCTATCATCCCGCTGCATTTGGAGCTAAGGGCGCAGGCCCGTCCGAAGCCTAGCTCAACCCTTGCTTTTATACCCACGTTCAGCTCCCTTAGCCAGCAACTGCCAGCCATGGGTATGCTTGCCCCTTTGTCCCAAATACCGCCCAGGGTCCCTAGCTTTTCCCTTGCTACAATGTAGGTGCCCATTTCCCCAGGGTTTTCTCAATGTTCTACTGTCATGGCTGATATTCCAACCTCCTGCCTACAACTCTTTCTTGCCTCCTTTTACCACCCAGCCCCTCAAGAATGGAAAACCCGCTATCCTTAATTCCCATAGTCTGAGCAACTAGGTAAAGGCCTGCGTATCTTCTCGACCCATCATGCCTCTGCTCAAATTCCAGTTCGAATAGGATAAAAACAAAATGTAGATCCAGGTCATGACACTCCCTGTCCTCCCCCAATTCCTCCCATACAACACTACTCCCCATTAGGACAGTCTCTTGCCCCTCCCTTCCCCCCAGCAAAACCCCAACCAAATCATGTAATTGATAGGGGAACCCAGCCAGATCATTGAATTGATGCAGGAGCGAGACTGAAATACATACCACGAAATCGTTTCTTGTCCACAGCCAAGGTGCCTTCACCCTTATCCAGCTTTGAGTTTCCTCCCATCTGATCTGAAAATGGGGCACTAAAGGCTTCTTGTCAAGCTTACAAGAACCTCTCCCACTTCCAAAGCTTAAATATTCCCAAGATATTATGATTAACCAATTGCTGGATTAATAATGCTTGAAAATAGGTGTATGCTAGTTGTTGTTTTTAACTGTTCAGTGCTTTAAATTTGGTTGTTTATGCTGATATGTAAATACACGTGACATTAAATAATGCAGTAATAAAACAAACACACAGAACAATAATATAATATGGAGTTCACCCAAAACTCTTGGGCTACGTCTCTTTGAGCTCTAGTCAACTCGACTAGGCTCTCTGGGATTATGGCATAAGTCCTTTTACAAGCTCCACGCTCAACTCCACTGATTTACACAGAACACAATGGGCTTAGAACAACATCTTATCCCTGGCTCTGAAGCTCTCCGGCTCTTGGCTCTGGCTCTGTGAGCTATTTGCAGTTCGCTCGACCTCCAAGCGAATGTCTCAGCAACTTTCAACTCTCTGGTTTTTCGCTCGACCTCCAAGCTACTCAAAAAACTCCCTCAGTTGCCTGCGCTACTCCTCAATTATGCTCTCTCGCTTCTTTGAGTCATTCTTCTAGCTCTGCGGCTTCCTATCCATTTCTCTGCATATAATCATTCTTCTATCCCTTCATCTGGCCCTCTAGTTTTTGGCTCTATGGCTCTGCGCGTTACAAACGCATCATTGTTTACAAAACACCCGCTTGCAGCATGGTACAATGATAAGGGGCTATTACAAAGGAATCGGGGCCTTCCTTCAGGCGAAAACCTGAAAATGGAACAAAATTCCAATACATAGAGTTTTACCGAAAATACACTATTGGGCACGAAATCCAAACTTCAAATTCTATGAAATCGCCCCTATAAACCCATCAGGCCCGCCATTCTATCGTAAATCGCTATTGCATGGCATAGGGCTTAAAAAACCAATACACGGATAATACACAAAAAATCTGAAAAACCTGGATTTCAAATTTTATGTAATCGGGCTTATAATTCCCATCGAGTTCAGCCCTTATCGGTTTATCACAAGTCGTGTGCCCAATGACCCTTTGTATCAGGGATCACCAATCACCCGATTGCCGATATTGGCGTATCGCTATCAGCATATCGCAATTGCAACGGCCCCGGGGGTTCCTTCCTTTGGTCGTGCTAACCGCTGATCTGCCAATCTGCCGATCGCTGATATCACCCATCGTGTATCGCATCGGCAGGGTCCATATCCTTGCTTCTCCAATCGCCGATCAGCCGATTGCTCTGATCGCCGATTATCACAATCGCATAATCGTATTATCGCAATGCTCAAGTCTGGAGTCCCGATATGGCATACATGCCTACCTCCGATGCAATGAGTTAGAGATCGCTAATAGGGGGTCCTTCCGCCCTGGCCTTAAGTCCACCCTTTGAACCTTTTGCGATGCGATTTTTCCTTTATAAGGCCTTTTATGCCATTTTTAGGAGAAATGCCTCCTTTTTCAAAGGACAAAGGCAATCTTCCTTTTGCGATAACTTCATCATCTGAAGTCCATTTTAGTCCATTCAAATTACATCAGATTCAGAATATAAAGATCTATGCAATGAGACTATTTCCAAGAGCATCCTTGGACTTTCATTTTCCTCTGTGAGGAACACTTTAGACTTAGAAGTCTATCCAAGATCCATTTTGGATCACGCCTTCCCACTAAAAGAACTTTTGGTCTCCAAAAGACTGACATACTGATATAAACAGTGAATGCGAGTAATAGCACCCTCTTCTTTCAGCCTCTATACACTTGCCTTGCATAGTGCCTTTGAACAAAAGCCTTTGACCACTCTCCTTCCTGGATGTGTTGGTCCCCCTAGGAAGAACTATCTCCCTCCTTGCCTTCCTACAGAGCTCCTACTGAGAAGGTTACAGAAGGTAGTTTGAACTTCTCTGCCTTGATCATTGATCCAAGGTGGCTCAAACAAATGTGAAGTTACATATGCTTCACAAAAATTTACATTTGTACCTATTTGACAAGCTGTCAACAACAATAGAAATAAAGACAACAATTGGATGGCCTAAACTCCTGCTTCAACAAAAGAAACAACTTTTCACATCTTGTGAACACCTCCATGTCTTACATCTGCATAAAAATGATGGACTAGATAACAAACCCACAAAACATGCCTTTAAAACAATGACCCTTCAATTCAAGCATGTCTTTACATCTTTTCTACATGATTTTTCAAAGATGAAACACTTCATCATTATCTCCATCTTGGAGACCAAATCAACTTTTCTCAAGTCAATATTACATGCATGTTACAATAAAGCAATCAACCCTTCAAGTTAATTACACATACATGTTCAAATACAAGGAAATTATCAGCATCCCTGTGTTCATGCATATCATTCTCATGCATGCATTTCATCCTTCAACTTTCACTTAGCACACTGTACTTTCAAAGCTGAAATGAAATATAATGTTTCAACAACAAAGTGAGTCTCCCACTCAACTTTTCCATTCACCTTCTTGGAAAAATCCTGCAACTTGCATTCCATTAACAAAGAAATGCAAATAGATGCATCAATAGACATGCAATCTTAATTGGATAAGAACTCTAACCATTTCTTACCAATCCATTTCAAAGGTCTTTCCTTTGTCTACACATTAGCATCAACATGTGAATCATCCTGAAACACATCATTCATGGAAGCTTCATTTCCATTTTTGCCATCTTCTCTTTCCACTTTCTCCAGATTTTGTGGAAGCATTGTTGGATTCAGAGTCCAACATCTTTCAGCAAGATGCCCTTGCTTATGGCATTAAGTGCAACACATGTGCATCTTCTTGACAGCGTGATTTGCCTTGTCCAATGGACCTTTGGCTTCTTGTTTCTTTTATTTCAAAAGTTTCTTGTATGTGGCCATTCTCTTCCAACATCTAGAAACATTATGGTTATCTAAACCACAAAAGGAACATGCAATTCTTTTCCCATACTTACATGGAAATTCATCATGCCGAACAAAATCAAAAGGAATATGATTAGAACTAGATTTATACCTTTCTTTTTCACCTTTATTGCCTTCATGAGGAGGTGAATCAAATGAGGAAGTGGCTTTTAGCTTCGCTGACAAAAGGCCCAAAATTGGATCCATATATTCTCTTAAAGTTTCCAAATTTGCTTAAAAACATCCCATGGGATCCATATATGCTCTTGAAATCTTCAACATCTGCTCAAAATCATCCAAAGGTCAAAATCAATGCAAAAGGAGAGCCCTTGGAAGGGCGGAAATACATTATCGAGAGGCAAAAACGCTTGAAAAACCATGAAAGCCAAAATCGCAGGCTTTAAACAGTGAAAGAATGCTAGCCGTTAGATCTGGATGATCAACGGCCCAGATCTAAGTGGCTAATCACAATCGGCCAAGTAGAGAGGATGATTTAAGTATGAGCATAAGACCCGTTGATCAGCGATCTCCAATGATCGGATCGGCGGGTCGCATCGGCGAGGCATCGACAATTAAAGCAAAAGGCCCCGGGCATCAGCGACATGCGATTTTGATTGATCACATCGTTATATTGCATCGGTTATACAAAGGGAGCATGCATATATACATGGGCGACTCGATAACCGGACCTGATGGTTATATACAACATATTCGATAAAATTTCAGGTCTGCAGTAAACCTGTTTTAAACGCATTTTTTTCGTATTTTCGTTATATAACGAAATACAAAGGGGAGACATAGAGTGTAGATAGCAATGAAACTTGGACCCAAAAGGGTTCGGGAATGAAATATATAAACATTTCAAGTCCGCCAAGGCCGTTTTTTCATAATTTCATATGTTTCGACATATTTCCAATATAAAGGGAAAATGACAAAACTAGTAGGATTTCCGGGGAGCCAAAGGCAATAAGCGGTTTAGGCCAAACTCCGCCCGATGCCATACAACATCCGCCACGTGTCTAGGATGAGGAGAGAGAAAACTGCCCTCACGGGGTGGTTAACTCTAGTACAAAAGAGGCGCCCGAAATGGATCACCACTATTGGATCTAGGACTCCCAGATTAACGGTGGAGATGTGTTATTACTGCAAGGGCAGACCTGAGAGGAGAATAAGCCATTTTTTAGGACTTTGGAAGTCCGAAAAGGACACAGAGGGGCGAGATTTCTCAGTGTTGCTGTGTTTTCTATTTAAAACAGAAACAATCATTGTTTAAGGTAGAAGTCCACAATATGGCAGCGCTGTTATGTTTTAACAGAAAGCATGCATTGCTAAACCTTTAAAAGGGCCACAACACGTGCAGTTCATCCCCAAACCAACAAAGAGGCCAAGAAGCAGCACAACACAACATAGCATGCGCAGCTGTCCAAAACAAACAAAAATGTCAAAGACCACAGCACAACTCCTTAAAACAAACATCATGGGGCATCTCTGGCACGAGAGAGCTCCCAGACAGCACATCAAACTACTTGAAGGTGGTTATTCCTCTGTCAGAAGGAAAAAACCTCCAAGCCATGCTTGCCTCTTCAGATAATCAATCAGTTAACAAGACATATCAGACAGATTAAGACTCTGAGCCTTTGAGAGCTTAGGAGCATTGTAAAAGGCCTATAAAAGGCTGAAAACTAGATGTAACAAGGGTTCAAACTTCTGGAGATTGTTCCTCCTCTGTTCCTTCAAGCTTCTCATCTTCATTCTAGCAATATAAACTTCTTTTGCTATTATATGTTCAATGTCCACTTTCTCTGTTGTTCTATGCTTGCACTTGAATAGGTTATTCATGTTTTCTACTGTGTCTAATGCTAGATAACTGTCATCTTATCTTTGCATTGATAAATTATATTTGCAAGCCTCATTTACTTCTTGTAGCTAGCCATTCATAAGTGTTTATGTTTGCAATCTACTGGTACAATCAGTATTCTCCATCTATCCATTGAATCTATAAATTATTGAGCATTAGTGGTCTAAAGCCTTGTATTATTGAGAGTGTTCATGCATGTCTTGAGTGAGAATAGAGCTGAAATGGTTATCTGACTTGATCCAAACCATCATCCATTCTAATAGTTCTGACAACAAAATTGAAGATTATATGTTACCATGCATCTCCAAGCTGCAACCTAGGAGAGTTTCCTGGAGTGATAACATAATTGGCACCGTTGCCAGGGAGAGGAAACTGAAGCTCAACTTCCCTGGGAAATGACATAGGTCTAGCTTTGATGATAGACAAATTCTGGGAACTTTTGTGGTTGTAATCATCTATATGGCGACTCTACTGGAGGCCGAACCTCTTGGCGACTCCAATTCATAGTTCTGGCTCAATTTGTAAGGCATACTCGGAGAAATCCTCATAAGCTACAAGCTGACCCAATACCTGACCCTAAAAAAATCATCAAAGAGAGAAAAGTATTGCAGAAAGGAGCATCAGGTTCAGGTAAACCTAAACAATCTCCTATATCTCTTCAAGCAAGTCCTATAATAGAACAAATACATGTTGAGAGTATAGCATCTAATACTAGCAGTGAAGAAAAACTCTCGGAGATCCATAAAGCTCCTTATTCTTTAGGTTCTCCTTTTGTTGTAAGCCCAAAGGAAACCTCACCTCCTATCTGTCATACTCCTTTAGTCTTATCAATCACTCCTCAACCCTTTATCATTCAGACTGCCAATACTCTTTTAGCCACCATAGTTATGGCTAGTCCACAAGCACTACCAAAATGGGAAGAATCATAGCTGCCGGGTATGGACCTCTAATACTGCCCACTCCTTTGAATGCCATGCCTACGGGAGAATATCAGAAATATAGGCCTAAGTTCACTGGGACTAATGGTGTTACTGCTGAAGAACATCTTGAGTCATTCTATAGTTATGCTGATAACCTGGACATTAGTGAAGATGATGTGTGGATGAGAGTCTTTTTCCAAAGCCTAGATGGAGAGGTTAGAAAATGGTTCAGAGAACTAACCCCGAGATCTATAACAAATATTGAAGCTTTAGATTATGCATTTCTAAAGCATTGGGGGTATAAGAAGGATCTCCTCTACTACCACACTGAGTTTGGAAACTTAAAGAGAGAAAATGGTGAGTTGTTGTATGATTTTAATAAGAGGTTTAACCGTATGTACAACAAGATACCAGCTGAAGTAAAACCCACTACTACCTTTGCTAAACTCACCTATGCTAGTGCTTTTGATTCTAACTTCTGCCTACTGTTGAGAGAGAGGCATTGTGCTACTTTGGCTGACATGCAGGATGCAGCCTTGGAAGTGGAATCAAACATCATGGCTGCAGAGAAGCTCAAGGGAAATGTTGATAGAAGAAGACAAAAGGGCGAGTCTTCATCATCCTCTAATCCTAAGATAGATAAAATGACTAAAATGATCGAGTCATTAGCCTTTGAAATCTCCAAATTTAAGGTTGAGTAGCACCCAGGGAAAGGAAGAGTGCCTAATACCTTTGCTCCTAGAAATCCAAATCCAAATCCATATAGAAGAACTAATGAGCATTTGCAGATTTTGCAAAGAAACACAGATGCCAATGAAGACCAAAGGGTGAAGGCTCCTTTTCAAAATGCAGTCATGTAAGAAGAGCAATTTGAAGAAGATGATGAGATCCATTGTCTGTAAGACAAAGATGATGCTTCCTTCTTGACCTCAGCTGCCTATGAAAAGTCATTATTCAATGACCAGATCATCTAAGAATGGGATGGTGAAGCTATTCTACAAACTGTAGATAAGCAAAGATATAATTTGAGGTCAAAGATAAATAATGCCAAGGAAACTCTTGTTCAAAGAGCTGCTTTCCTTGCAGTACAACAAGATAATAAGAAAAAAACTGGTAGTTGATCCCATCATCCTCAAAGATCCAGCTCATGAAATAAGAGGCCATGACAAGTCTCCTAGTCCTTTCAGTTTTCAATCAGAAATTCAAAAGCTAAGAATACCTAGGCCTCTGATTAAAATAGTGAAGAATGAGTCCTTCAGAAGATCCATCCTTGAGACCCTTGAGCCTAAAGCCATCCAAGCCTCCACTGACTATGTAAATCTGCAAGAGGACAAGCTAGGTGTTATTCTCAACCCAATGATTGAAAATTGTGAAGACAACTCCCCATCATTCTATGTCTCTCTGACTATTCATGAAAAAACCTTCAAAACTACCTTTTGGACACTATAGCCAGCCATAATCTAATGCCCAAGGCTATCATAGATGAGTTGGGTCTGGACATCACCAAGCCTTATCATGACCTATTTTCTTTTGACTCTAGAAAAGTGAAATGCCTAGGGTTAATCAAGGACCTAGCCATCACTTTGTCTTAGCTGTCTATGAAAGGCATTATGATGGATATTGTTGTAGCAGATGCCCCCCCCCCATGTTTGGCATGTTACTTTCCAGAGGTTGGATCAAGAGATTAGGTGGATCATTACAAAATGATCTGTCTTATGATACTTTCCCAGTTTTCGGAGGTGAGAGCAAGAGATTATATAGAGAGGCGCAATTGGCTTATATCATCAACGATGAGAAGAACCCTACTAATCATCCCATCTATGCCGTTGACACTAATTTTGGAGCATGTATTCTTCATGTTGAAGAATCCCAATTGGCATCCACACAACTTTAAAAACCAATTTTCCAAATCATTGAGGAAGAAGGCCCACAGATTTGGGACATGTTCTTTGATGGAGCTTGCTCCAAGGAAGCTACTGGGGTAGGTGTAGTCCTTGTGTCCCCCACACATGAATACATTCATTTATCTTTCAAATTAACCTTTCAGGTCACAAATAACATAACATAATATGAAGCTTTGATTTTGGGCTTAAGCGCTGCTAAAGAAATGGGTATCAAAGGCCTGGAATTGTTTGGAGATGCAAACCTCATCATTTAGTAGGTCAATAAAGCATTCCAAGCAAAGCAACCAAGGCTGAAAGCATACAGATATGAGGTATGGAGGCTCAAGGATTCTTTTATTAATTTCAACATTTCTTATATTCCGAGAATGAAGAACTAGCTTGCCGACTCCCTTGCTGTGTCTGATAGCACGTTTATTCCTCCTTTGCCTCCTAAATTGACGTATGAAGTTCAGGTAAAATATAGATCGTCTCTTCCTGACAATGTCAAATATTGGAGAGTTTTTGAAGACGATGAGGAAATTAATAGTTTTTTACAAGTCGTTGAGGAATTTTCTAACACACATCGAACAAGAAAATGAAACCATGGAAGAATGCGGCTAGTCCAAGCTAAAAAATGAGGTTGGCCAAGGAAGCATCATCTAGTTGCCTAGTAATCATATACCAAAAGGATTGGTGCCTCTAGAGAAATTGTTCGACCATAACGATGTGCCTTCTAAGCCTGCCAAAACAGAAAATGATTCTTTTGTTTGTAAACATAATATAAGAAGCCCAGCCTATCTGAAATTCATCAATCTATTCACTCATTTGTCTTCTGCCCAGAATTCTGAGTATTGCACCCCCATGAAGCAATTCGTTGATATTTTTGCTTAGGAATACATTGATCTTAAAACCTATGATACAAATGTCATTCAACACAAGATTCCACTGGAAAGAACACTACCCCTTTTAAGTAGAAATTAAGACCTATCAGCCCTCTCTTATTGCCTTTGATTAAGAAAGATATCAAGAAGCTATTGGATGCCAAAATCATAGTTCCCTTAAGGTATTCAAAATGGATAGCTAACCTTGTGGTAGTGAGAAAGAAAAATGGAGAAATCAGGCTTTGTGTTGACTTCAGAAATCTGAACAAGTGCTCTAAAAAAGATAACTACCCCCTACCTAAGATGGAACACTTGCTGCAAAGAGTTTCAGGGGCCAGAGTCATGTCTTTCTTAGATGGATTTTCAGGTTACAATCAGGTTGTTGTACATCCAGAAGATCAGGAAAAGACCGCCTTCACTACTCCTTGGGGCACTTTCATGTACTCCAAGATGCCTTTCGGATTGATGAATGTTGGGGCTACTTTTCAGAGGGCCATGGACATAGCCTTTGTGGGAGAGAAGGACAAGTTTGTCCTTATTTATCTTGATGACATAATAGTCTTCTCCAGCAGCCACAAAGACCATTTACAACATTTGAAGAAGGTCTTTCTAAAGTGCAAACAGTTTGGAATTTCGGTTAACCCAAAGAAGTCACAGTTTGCTCTAGAAGAAGGCAAACTTCTGGGACATATTGTTTCTGTTGAAGGTGTGAAGATTGATCCAACAAGGGTTGAAGCAATTCAGACATTGTCCATCCTAAGGTCAAAAAGGGACATTCAACCCTTCCTGGGTAAGATTAACTTTGTAAGGAGGTTCATTCCAAATTTTGTAGAGCTAGTAAAGCACATCACTTCCATGCTAAAGAAAGGATTAGAAATAAAATGGACAGATGATTCAAGAAGCCCTTTTGAAGCCATCAAGCAAGCTATCATGGAATCTCCCACTCTAATCAACCCAGATTACACTAAAGAGTTTTGTATCTTTTTTTTTGCCTCTTATGATACACTTGCAACAGTTTTGTTGCAGAAAAAGGATGAAGGCATAGAGCACCCCGTGGCCTTTTTCAGCAAAACTTTAAGGGATGTTGAACTAAGGTGTTACCTTATTGAAAAACAAGCTTATGATCTCATAAAATCTTTAAAGGCATTCAAAATTTATATTCTGCATTCCAAAGTAGTTGCATATGTACCTTCAGCCTCAGTAAAAGATGTCTTAACTCAGCCAGATATTGATGGAAAGAGAGCTAAATTAATTGCAAAATTCATGGAGTTTAACACAGAGGTGAAGCCTACTAAGCTTGTTAAAGGCCAAGGCTTGGCTAAACTTATGGCTGAAGAAAATTGCAGCTTGTTAGACATAAATTGCATGGGTCTAAATTCAGATGATGAGTAGGCAAAGGGAGCAACAGAAGAACAAAATCAAAATCAGTCTCTGGCTAAAATCTAGCCACCTATGAATGGTATTCCAGCATAGTTCATTTCTTGCAGAAGCTAGAAGTCCCTCCAGGGCTTAGCTCAAGTCAAGCCTAGGCCATTAAACTCAGATCAGCCAAATTCTGCATTTATAAAAATTTTCTTTATTGGAAAGACCCATCAAGAATCCTCTTGAGATGTCTAGATAAAGAACAATCTGTGGAAGTCACACACCAGTTCCATTCTAGCATCTGTGGAAGACATCATTATTGGAAAACCACAACCCACAAAATCTTGAGGGCTGGATATTATTGGCCTACTCTATTCTTTGATGTGTTTTCTTTTGTGAAATCTTGTGACAAGTGTCAGAGGTTTGCAGGAAGACAACAACTAAAATCTCTGCCCTTGAAGCCAGTACATGTCAATGGTCCCTTCCAGCAGTGGGGCTTGGACTTTATAGGTGAGATCAACCCACATTCCAGTGGCCAACACAAATGGATCTTAGTAGCCACTGATTATTTCACCAAGTGGATTGAGGTTATACCCACTAAGAATGCCAATCATCAAGTTATCATAAAGTTCTTGAATGAGAATATTTTCACTAGATTTGGTTGCCCAACCAAACTAGTCACTAATAATGCAACAATTTTCAAGGCAAAAGAATTGGTGGACATGACTGAATCTATGGGCATTCAAGTGGTGCATTCTACCTCATATTATCCTCAAGGCAATGGCCTGGCAGAATCATCTAACAAGAGTCTGGTAAGGGTAATCAAAAAGCTGTTAGAGGACAACAAAAAGAGTTGGGATTCCAAGTTAAAGTTTGCACTATGGGCTGACAGAGTTACCATCAAAAAGTCCATAGGGAATTCTCCATTTAAACTGGTTTATGGCACTGATGCTGTTTTCCCTATCCAGCTGATTCTCCTTGTGGCTAAATTCTTGCAAGAAGAACAAGATGAAGAGAATGACATGGTAAGAAGAATGAATAACCTGGTTGAACTACAACAGATCAGAGAGTAGCTGGTTGAGAAGTCAAAGGCTCATCAGAAGAAAATCAAAGAAACCTTTGACAGGAAGGAAAAAGTGGACAATTTCCAAGTTGGTGATTGGGTACTTAAATGGGATGCATTTAAGGAAAATAAAGGTAATCATGGCAAGTTTGACTCATTATGGACAGGTTCGTTTGTCATCGCTCAAATTCAGCAGAACAGTACATTCATTCTGCATTGTCTGGAAGGAGGAGATACTTTTGGTAGCCCAGTAAATGGGCGGTTCTTGAAACTTTATTTCATTTAAGGCTTTAAAGCCTTGTCATTGTAAATATGTTTTTCCAGTTTTTATTTCATTACAAAATAGACTCCATGCCCAATGGAACACGAGAAGGAAGATTTGATTTTTTGTTTTTTACAAGAAATGCATTGATTTGTGATCCTTGAAACCTCACAGGGAGGATTTCATCCCCAGAAGGAGCCAGTGTTAGCCTTGTTGACAAAAGGCCCAAAATTGGATCCATATATGCTCTTAAAGTTTCCAAATTTGCTTAAAAACATCCCATGGGATCCATATATGCTCTTGAAATCTTCAGCATCTGCTCAAAATCATCCAAAGGTCAAAATCAATGCAAAAGGAGAGCCCTTGGAAGGGCGAAAATACATTGTCGGGAGGCAAAAATGCTTGAAAAACCATGAAAAACCAAAATTGCAGGCTTTAAATAGTGAAAGAATACCAGCCGTTAGTTTGGCTAATCAACGGCCCAGATCTAAGTGGCTAATCACAATCGGTCGAGTGGAGAGGATGATTTAAGTATGAGCGTAAGACTTGATGATCAGCGATCTCCGATGATCGGATCGACAGGTTGCATTGGCGAGGCATCGACGATTAAAGTAAAAGGCCTCGGGCATCAGTGACATGCAATTGCGATTGATTGCATCACTATATCCCATTGGTTATACAAAGGGAGCAAGCATATACACATGGGCGACTCAATAACCGGACCTGATGGTTATATACATTGTATTCAATAAAATTTCAGGTCTGCAGTAAGCCTGTTTTAAATGCATTTTTTACATATTTTTGTTATATAACGAAATAAAAAGGGGAGACATAGAGCACTGATAGCGATGAAGCCCGGACCCGAAAGGGTTCAGGAATGAAATATATAAACATTTCAAGCCCGCCAGGGCCGTTTCTTCATAATTTCCAATGTTTCGACATATTTCCAATATAAAGGGAAAATGACAAAATCAGTAGGATTTTGGGGGAGCCAAAGGTGATAAGTGGCTTAGGCCAAACTTCACTTGATGCCATATGGTGACCGCCACGTGTCCAGGATGAGGAGAGAGAAAACCGTTCTCATTGGGCGTTAACTCAAGTAAAAAAGAGGCGCCCGAAATGGATCACCATCGTTGGATCTAGGACTCCCAGATCAATGGTGGAGATGTGTTTTCACTACAAGGGCAGACCCGAGAGGAGAATAAGACATTTTTGAGGACTTTTGAAGTCCGAAAAGGACACAGAGGGGCACGATTTCTCAGTGTTTCTGTGTTATCTGTTTAAAATAGAAACAGTCATTGTTTAAGGCAGAAGTCCACAATATGGCAGCGCTGTTCTGTTTTAACAGAAAGCATGCATTGCTAAACCTTTGAAAGGGCCGCAACACGCACAGTTCATCCCTAAACCAAAAAAAAGGCCGAGGAGCAACACAACGCAACACAACACGCGCAACTGTCCAAAACAAACAAAAATATCAAAGACCACAACGCAGCTCCTCAAAACAAACATCATGGGGCATCTTTGGCACGAGAGAGCTCCCGGACAGTGCATCAAACTACTTGAAGGTGGTTATTCCTTTGTCAGAAGGAAAAAAACCTCCGAGCCATGCTTACCTCTTTAGGGAATCAATCAGTTAACAAGACATATTAGATAGATTAAGACTCCGGGCCTTTGAGAGCTCAGAAGCATTGTAAAAGGCCGATAAACGGTTGAAAACTAGATGTAACAAGGGTTCAAACTTTTGGAGATTGTTCCTCCTCTTTTTATTCAAGTTTTTCATCTTCATTCTAGCAATATAAGCTTCTTTTGCTATTATATGTTCAATGTCCACTTTCTCTGTTGTTCTATGCTTGCACTTGAATAGGTTATGCATGTTTTCTACTGTGTCTAATGTGAGATAACCATCATCTTATCTTTGCATTGATAAAATATATTTGCAAGTCTCATTTACTTCTTGTAGCTAGTCATTCATAAGTGTTTATGTATGCAATCTACTAGTACAGTAAGTATTCTCCATCTATCCATTGAATCTATAAATTATTGAGCATTAGTGGTCTAAAGCCTTGTATTGTTGAGAGTGTTCATGCATGTCTTGAGTGAGAATAGAGCTAAAATGGTTATCTGACTTGATCCAAACCATCATCCATTCCAATAGTTCTAACAACAAAATTGAAGATTATATGTTACCATGCATCTCCGAGCTGCAACCTAGGAGAGTTTCCTGGAGTGATAAGACTTACATGGAAATTTATCATGCTGAACAAAATCAAAATGAATATGATTAGAACCAGATTTATACCTTTTCTTTTTCACCTTTATTTCCTTCATGAGGAGGTGAATCAAATGAGGAAGTGGCTCCCTTTGGAATACCATCAGTCTCTTCAAGACTTTCAGAGTTTCCACAACTCTCTGGTTCAAGTGCATGCTTATGAACACCTGCATCCTGCCAATGATGTTTCAAGCTATTGCATTCTCCATGAATACAATCTTTACACTCTTGAGGTAGAAGACCTGAAACGAAACTCCTTCTTGGAACTGTTTCAATGGCATTGATGGCAGTTTTGGAACTTTCTCCATAAGACTATCCATAACCAAGACCCAAATACTTAAGCCTTTCCTCAACCATTATTGGCTCAACAATACCCTGTGCATGTTTACCCAAGCCCTTTCCTTCATAGCCCATCTTGGACATTAACTTGAAACCTATGCCTCTAGTATGTTTTTCAAAAGAACCAATATAAGCATTCTTAGAGGAATTTGAAGACAAATAGGAACTATTTACCTCTTCTTCAAGCTGATACTTGACTAACGCTTCTTTGGCAACAAAGAGTTGTGTCTCCAACTCATGCATACTTTCCATATTCATATTTGCAATATGAAGTTGCCTCTCCATTTCCTACAATTTGTCAGAAAGCAACTTCTTCTCTTCCTCCACGGAATTCAACTGCTCTCTAAGTATGCTGCTCTTCCTTCCATCCTCATACATTTCTCTCACCTTGTCCATCATGGTGAACAAGTCTTCCTTCATGTCTCCATCAAAGAATCTTGTGATGAAGGAGGAATTTGAGGACTCACTTGTAGAAGTTTTCATTATGCAATGAACAAAATAACTTCAAACAAGACTAACAAAGAGCTTATCCAAGCAACCTTTCGCAATAAACCTCTTGTGCTTCAAGGATTGCTATGAGGTCCTTTGGGATAAGAAGAATGCCTTCAACCCTTCTTCCTTCTTATTCTTCCTGGACTGAGCTATCAATAGCTTTCCCTTCACCTCTGCAAACTCACATGATAGTCAGTCTGCAAACAAGCATACAATCAATTAGACAATCAATCCTTGACTGCCCAACACCTTTCAAACAAGAAATCTTTGCTCTGTCAATTAAGAATTATGATCTGATACCACTTTCTCTGGTATGAACAGCTTTGATATCACCTTCCCAAAGGTGGGGTTAATCAATATTAGGCTCTGATACCACCTGATCTGAAAATGGGGCACTAAAGGCTTCTTGTCAAGCTTACAAGAACCTCTCCCACTTCCAAAGCTTAAATATTCCCAAGATATTATGATTAACCAATTACAGAATTAATGATGCTTGAAAATAGGTGTATGCTGGTGTTTGTTTTTAACTGTTCAACACTTTAGATTCGGTTGTTTATGCAGATATGTAAATACATGTGACAGTGAATAATGCAGCAATAAAACAAACACACAAAACAATAATATAATATGGAGTTCACCCAAAACTCTTGGGCTACATCTCCTTGAGCTCTAGTCAACTCGACTAAGCTCTCTGGGATTATGGCATAAGTCCTTTTACAAGCTCCATGCTCAACTCCACTGGTTTACACAGAACACATTGGGCTTAGAACACCATCTTATCCCTGGCTCTGAAGCTCTCTGACTTTCTGGCTTTGGCTTTGGCTCTTGGCTCTGGCATGTGGCTCTGGCTCTGGCTCTAGCTCTTGGCTCTGTCTCTTGGCTCTCAGCTCTTGGCTCTAGCTCTCTCATCTATTAGCAGTTCGCTCGACCTCCAAGAGACTGTCTCAGCAACTTTAAACTCTCTGTTTTTTCGCTCGACCTCCAAGCGACTCCAAAAACTCCCTCAACTACTTGTGCTGCTCCTCAATCGTGCTCTCTGGCTTCTTTGTGGCATTCTTCCGGCTCTGTGGTTTCCTGTCCGTTTCTCCGCATATAATCATTCCTTTGTCCCTTCATCTGGCCCTCTGGCTTGCGGCTTTATGGCTCCGCGCGTTACAAACGCATCATTGTTTATAGAACACCCGCTTGCACCGTGACACAATGATCAGGGGTTGTTACAAAGTAATCGGGGCCTTCCTTTAGGTGAAAACCCTAAAATGGAACAAAATTCCAATACACAGAGTTTTATCGAAAATACACTATCGGGCATGAAATCTGGACTTCAAATTCTATGAAATCGCCCCTATAAACCCATTGGGTCTGCCATTCTATCACAAATCGCTATCACATGGCGTAGGGCTTAAAAACCCAATACACAGATAATACACAAAATATCCAAAAAACCTAGATTTCAAATTTTATGCAATTGGGCTTATAATTCCCATTGAGTTCGGCCCTTATCGGCTTATCGCAAGTCGCGTTCCCAATGACCCTTTGTATCGGGGATCACTGATCGCCGATATCGGCATATCGCTATCGACATATCGCAATTGCAACAGCCCCGGTGGTTCCTACCTTTGGCCATGCCAACCGCTGATTTGTCGATCCGTCAATCGTTGATATCGCCCATTGTGTATCGCATCGGCGGGGTCCATAACCCAGCTCGTCGGATTGTCGATCAACCAATTTCTCTGATCACCGATTATCGCAATCGCCAAGTCTTGGGTCCCGATATTGCATACATGCTTGCCTCCGATGCGATGAGTCAGAGATCGCTGATCGAGGGTCCTTCTGCCCTGGCATTAAGTCCACCCTTTGAACCTTTTGCGATGCTATTTTTCCTTTATAAGGCCTTTTATGCCATTTTTAGGAGAAATACCTCCTTTTTCAAAGGACAAAGGCAATCTTCCTTTTGCGATAACTTCATCATCCGAAGTCCGTTTTAGTCCATTCAAATTGTATCAGATTCAGAATGAAAAGATCTATGCAATGGGACTATTTCTAGGAGCATCCTTGGACTTTCATTTTCCTCTGTGAGGAACACTTTAGACTTACAAGTCTATCTAAGATCCATTTTGGACCACCGTCTCCACAACTACTCTCACTTACTCGACATGTCGAATGCCTTAACCTCCTCCGCCACCCTTCCTTATTCCTCCCTCTGCCACCTTGCTAGCCCACTGCCCATGCATTCATTTCACCGGACACTGCACCCCCTGCCTTGAGCATGTGGGGGATGACGGTAGTTATGGTCTTTGTATAGACCATGTCACTTCCCAGCCTGTAACCCTTTACACCCTCCCTCATCCCGATCGAGAGCTTGGATTGCTCGACTTCGGCTTTCCTGGCTCTTCCTGATATCTTGGGCCATAATTATCTCCAGGGTTTCAAAAGCTATGTCCCTTGGTCAAACCAGCCATTGCTTTTCCATCTAATCCTGTTGATGGTTTCACCCCCAGTTAGCCAGGAAGTCAGTCCCCTTGTTTCCATCTCTCCGAACATGGTTGACCTGTATGTAGTCAAATTTTTGGGATGATTTCTCCTATCTCCTGGATCAGTCTTTCAGTCCTCCAACTCTGGCTAAGTTTGTCCCACTTTGTGCCATTGTTTAATTTTGCCATTGTATTGATTACCAAGATTGAGTCCCCTTCAACTTGCAGGTTTCTGTAACCCATTCTGACAACTATTAGGAGGCCCTATTGTACTGCAACGAACTCCGCCTTGTTGTTCCTGGCAATCCCACAAATTTTTGCATGGTGGGTGTGAGCCTGAGAGTCTCTAAAGAGGCCCCTAAGGCCTGCCTCTCTCGGGTTTCCTTTGGGGGCTTTATGAATCCTTCTTCTGGGGGGGTGAAATGGGACCTAGAGTTCATACCCACGTTGCCTGTCTTCCACGCTTTGGTGTCAATCATCCCCTGTGCTAGGTTTAGCTTTTGTAAGCTTCAGGATTCTAGGGGAGACACTTGTCAATCCTCTTTGTGCCATGGTTCTGCCAAGATTGTTTCCCTTATGTTCTAGACAATACCTTCCCATACTTTTTCCTGTGAGATCGCTTTGTTCTTGAAGATTCTGCGGTTTCTCTCCTTCCATATGGCCCATAGGGTGAATCCTAGGCCTAAGCTCCACACCTGATTTATTACAGGTATGGAAAAGATATGGTTTCGCCATAGAAGGATTGTTTCTTTGATATTATTTTGATCTTTGTCCATCCTTTCAAAAACTCCTTGCATTTGTCTCCATTTCTGTTCTGCAAAAGGGAAGTTTTTAAGGATATGTTCCATGTCTTCCCCATGTTGGTGGCATAGCCAACAAAAGGAGGGCCCCTGGAAGCCTCATTTCTGCAACTGATCCCAGGTCAATATGCGTCCTTTGCTAACCATCCAGAGGAAGTGGGTTACCTTTGGCCACCACCCTCCTTTCCAGAATTTTTTCCATAAGATTTCCTGCCCTTCCTGTTCTTTTCGGGCTTGGATATCATAAGCTTCACTTATGGTGAAGGTTCCTTTAGTAGTGTAGCCCCATCTCAAAATGTATGGGTCTTGGCGGATCGTTATCTACCTTGTCCTTAGTTCTTTATCAAGGTTGTCCCATTTCTCTATTTCTGCTACCTGTTCCTAGTCATCTCTTGTCTTCCATCTTCTCCAGCTTTCCAAACTTTGTTCTTCCTTCCAGTACTGTTTCACCAAATGAATATTATTGTCCCTTGTTTGCTGGTATATTTCTATGAGATCTTGTCTTTATGCCATTTTCCCTCTTTGTTGCCATGATTCCGTCTAGAATCGAGCTATTTTTCCATTGCGAACCTCCCAGAAGGCATGTTGTTGGATAAGGTGTCTGTTCCGGGTTGCCAAATTCCATACCGTAGAACCCTTGGGAGGGTCTTGGTATTTGAGGATATCCTTAGTTCTCACAGGCATATTATACTTACGAGTCCATATTTGTTTCCATAGATCTACTCCCCCACCCATCCATCGCCACCATAGTTTTGCTCCCATGGTTTGGTTCAGGAGGTATGAGTCTCTGAGACCTAGTCTACCTTCCTCTTTCCTCTTAATTAGGCCCTGCCATGACACCAGTGCCCATTTCCTGATTTGTTGGGCTCCTCCCCATAGGAATTTTTTAAAAATGTCAACCATCTTGGAACATGCTCCTTTTGGGGCTGCCATTCCAGATAGTTGGTAGATAGGGATTGACTGGAGTACTGCCTTGAGGAGGACTGTTTTTCCCGCTATATTTAGAGATCTGAAGGTCCAGCAATTGAGTTTGCCTTGTAACTTTTGGAGTATGTTTTTCCAGCAGTTATTTCTTAGAGGGTTATTAGAGAGCGACATACCTAGGTATTTGGATGGCAGGCTACCAGTGCTGAACCCAAGGATTCTAGCTAGGTAGTTCTTAACATTTCCTTGGGTGTTGAAAAAGAAAATGCAGGATTTTTAATTATTAATCTTGGTTCCCGAGGCTTCCATAAAGGTGTTAAGGATATCCCTTAAGCTCCTGGCTTCCTTCAAGGTGGCTTGACAAAAGAGCATTATGTCGTCCATGAATTGCTGGTGGGGGATAGGCATGTCATTTCCCCATAATATTAACCCTTGGAGCTGGGAGGTGCAGAACTTCTGTTTTATATATCGACCGAGCCTGTCCACTTCTAGGATGAACAAGAAGGGTGAGATCGGGTCCCCCTGTCTCAGCCCTCGAGATGGGTTGAAGGTCGTAGTGGGGGTTCCATTTAGCAAGATGGAGAAGATCGGAGAGGATATCATGGCTAAGATCTAGTTGATCCATCTTTGGGAAAATC
The DNA here is from genome assembly GCA_031772625.1 of Pinus tabuliformis. NCBI lineage: Eukaryota > Viridiplantae > Streptophyta > Pinopsida > Pinales > Pinaceae > Pinus > Pinus tabuliformis. The sequence continues at coordinate 1,003,434,985 of CM062809.1, read as the reverse complement.
CATAAGCTTTGAGAATGCTCGATAGGTATCCCCAGCTAAGTCTGTCATATGATTTGGAGAGGTCTAACTTTATCATCATCCCCGGATCTTCTGGGACTTAAGGGAGTGGAAAACCTCTTGGGATGAAATAAAGCCATCAAGGATTTGACGACCTTCTACAAAGCTTGTTTTTTCAAGAGAGATAAGACTGGGAAGAAGGGGTTTTAGGAATTTGACAACTAGAGTGGTGATAATATTGTAGATGACATTACAAAAGGAAATGGGCCTAAACCCCTGAGGATCATCAGACTTAGCAGACTTAGGAATCAAAGCAATAAAAGTAGAGTTAAGACTTGGGCATACCTTTTGATTACATCTTGATTCCTCCACGACCTCCATGATGTCCTACCCCATGAATGGCTAGGTGGCTTGGTAGAACTCAGTAGTGAAACCGTCTGGGCCAGGGGATCTATTCTTCTGTAGTCCTTTTACTATCTCTTCTACTTCTTATTTGGATACAACTCGCATCAGGGCCATATTCTGGTCATTCGTTATCACCTTGGGGATGTGCTGCGTAATTCTTTCAATGGCTTCCGTTCTGTTGTAGAGTTCGATGTGAGTAGATCTTTGAAGTGGTTAACCAAAAGGCTTTCCATTTCTCCATGTTGTATTTTGCGTTGTCCATATGCATCTTTAAGGGAATAGATTCAATTATGCTATCAGTGATGCACCATCGCTTTATGGAAGAATCTCGTGTTTTGTTCTCCTTCCCTCAGCCATTGAACCATGAGTTTTCCTTCCACAGGATTTCCTCCTGTTTTCTTCTTTCCTCAATCTCGTTGATCAATAATCCTTCCTCCCATACTAGGTCTTCCAACATTCCTTCATGTATCATTTTTTGTTGGACAACAACCATATGCTTGTTGAGTTCAATTTGATCCTTGATAATATGTCTGAACTCCTCCTTATTCCACTTCCTGAGCTTCCTTTTTAATTATTTTAGCTTTAGTTGGAAGGTATGCATCCTATTCCTTCCCTGTTGAACACTTTGTGTCCACCATCCTTTAATTTTTTTTAGTAGATCAGGGTCTCTGAGCCAGAAAGATTCAAACCTAAAGGGTCAATTCTTGGGTCTATCTTTTAAATCCACTTCTAGGTAGACCAACCAATGGTCCGACCCTATGCATGGGAGTATCTATGCTTCTACAAAGATGTCTTTGCTCATCAGATGTTCTGAGATTAGGAATTTGTCTAGGCAACAGGCTATTTGGTGGACTCCTCCTCGTATGTTATTCTAGGTATGACTCCCATTGATTGTGGGTATATCCACTAGGTGTAGGTTTGTAATGGTTTCACTGAAAGTTTCCATATCCGCATTTGTTCTTCTGATTCCTACATTTTTTTTCCCCTGGGGTTGTGATCATATTGAAGTCCCCCCCTACTACCCATAAATCATCTGGGTATAAGTCTCTCAGGTCACCCAACTTTTGTAGGAAGGCTCCTCTTTCTCTCGGAATATGTGGTCCATACACCCTTGTAAGCAAGACCCATTCACTGGATCCTAAATTCTGAAATTTTCTTGTGAGTATTCGTGGTATGCTTACCCAGTATTCAAACAAAACTTCTGTCGGATTCCAAAGAATTGCTAATCCTCCTGCATTCCCATTTTCATCCTGGGCCATGACTTGGTATTCCGGATTGAAGTGTTCCATTATTTCTTTTAACTTTATTTCACTGATTTTGGTTCCCTGTATTATCATAATGATTGGCTTTCCCTTTTCAACCTCTCCTTAAGGTACCTATGTTTTCCTCTGATATTGAGGCCTCTAATGTTTCTGGTTGTAATAATCATTTTAACGGTTTTAGCGGTTGGTGGAAAACCTTCGACAATGGCACTACTCTTCCCGAGTTCACCAGCAATTCCCCGACCATTTGTATGGATTCATTCATCGTTCTCCTGCCTATTTTTTTACCCCCTTTTCCTTGTGTTCTCGTCTCTTGTCCTTGGTTGGCTTGGGCCCCTAAATGTTCAGGTTGGCTTATTATCACTGAGCCCTGCTTGTCTCTATAGCATTGGAAGGTCTCTTTATAGAGTTGCTTTTGAACTTCCGGGATGAATCTTTCATCCAAATGTCTCCATTCCTACAATAGATGCTTCATGACTTGTTCTTCTGCACTTAGGTCATCTTTCTGATTGTCAATCTCCATTAGGGTTTCCACCATTTGCATGTTGTCCTCTGGTCCTTGTAGGAATTTACAGGGTAAGTTCCTCAGAAAGAACACCAAAAGGACACCGCTCACAACCAGATCACAGATCAATACACCAGTATTTTTGACGTGGTTAAAACCCTCAAAGAGGGAAACAGTCCACGGCCTGAGCCAATGTGGCCACTTCAGGCAATTTATTAATCAAAGAATGAAAATTTACATGAGCTTCTCTCAAGCACGGATTACCCTACAAATGACCCTCCATGCGCTTTAAATAGAATTCATGGACCAATCGGGTGTCAAGCCACGGATCAAGTGTCGGTAATACCGAGGAGAGAATGAACCGTCGGATCACTACATATCGTGACCATCGGATTGTAAGTTACAAAATGTACAACGGTAAAGAAACACACTTTACCTAACTCTATACTAGACCAAGTTGTACTTAACTATTTCCTATGTGTCGGAATATCCTAACATCCCCCCTTAAGAACAACTTGGGATAGGATTGAAGGATTTACAAATATGACACAATAGGAGAAGGAAGGAGGCACTAGAGCCTATCCCCCCTTAGTGACAACTTCCTGAACTCCAACCATAAATCGAAGTTTAGTGAACTTCGCCTCTGTGAGAGCCTTTGTGAAGATGTCTGCAACTTGATCATCTGTTGAACAATATTGCACTTCAAGAACATGGTCGTGAATGAGCTTTCTGATGAAGTGCATGTGTAGTTCAATGTGTTTGCTGCGCTGATGTTGAACTGGATCTTTGCATAGCTGAATGGCACTTTGATTATCACACCAAAGTGTAGTCGAATGCTGCTGCTGAAAGCCAAATTCTGACAGGATCTGACGAAGCCACAAGGCTTCCTTACTAGATTCTATGGCACCACGATACTCTGCTTCTGCTGATGAAAGAGAAATGGCACCCTATTTCTTGCAAGCCCATGTAATAGGTCCTGAACCAAGAGTGAACACATAACCGGCAGTAGACTTCCGATCATCAGGGTCACCAGCCCAATCGGAATCAGTGAAACCAACCAATAGAGGAGATGCTTTGGCACTGTAATGAATCCCAAACTGAACTGTACCTCGAACATAACGAAGTATTCTTTTAGCTGCTTTCCAATGACTTTCACGGGGGTTTTGCATGAACCGAGCAACAAGGCCAACATCAAAGGAAAGGTCAGGACGAGTATGGGTTAGATACAAAAGTTTTCCTACAAGTTGATGGTATAAGGTAGCATCAACTTCAGGAGAAGTACAAGTGACTGAGAGTTTGACTCCAGACTGAAAGGGAGAAGGGGCTGGCTTACAGTCTTCCATGTGAAAATGACGTAGAATATCACAAGCATACTTAGACTGGGAAAGGGAAATACCCTCCTTGGATTGCAAGACTTGAAGACCGAGAAAATAGTGTAAGTGTCCTAAGTCTGTCATTTCAAATTTCCTTTTGAGGCTAGACTTCACATGGTTTATAAGGTTGGGATCACTACCATTAAAGATAAGATCATCAACATAAAGAACAAGGATGATAAGAGAGTTGCCCACTTTCTTGGTGTAGACAGTATTGTCAGAATGACACCTAGAAAAGCCAGATTCTAAAAGAAAGCTATCCATTTTGGCATACCGAGCCCGAGGAGCTTGCTTGAGACCATAAAGGGATTTCTTAAGTCAACAAACAAGGCTGGAGTCTGTTTGTATGAAGCCAATGGGTTGTTCCATATAGATTTCTTCATGCAAGTCCCCATGCAAGAAGGCAGATTTAACATCCATCTGATGGACTTCCCATTTGAAAGAGGCAGCAAGGGAAAGAACAAGGCGGATAGAGTTCATTTTGGCAACAGGGGAGAAGGTTTCAGTGTAGTCAATGCCTTCAACCTGTGAAAAGCCCTTAGCAACAAGACGAGCTTTATGTTTATCAACTTTCCCATCTGGTCCATACTTGGTTCTGTAAACCCATTTGCATCTAACAAGTTTTCGTCCCTTTGGTAAAGGAACAAGATCCCATGTATCATTTGCCAATAATGAATGATATTCTTCATTCATAGCTGCTTCCCAATCTGGATGGCCTGAAGCTTCTGCAAAGGTGTCAGGATCATAATTTACTGGAGCTTGAGCCAGTAAAGAAGAGGCTCTCTCGAACTGAGAACGTGTGCGTCGCTGATCTGTAGGATCACCGACAAGATCAACCGATGCATCTCGAGTAGCACGAACCCATTTTGGAAGCTCAGGAGCTGAAGGAGGATCCTGAGATGGTGGGGGAGGATTGTCATCCTCACTTTCATCATCTGAAGAAGAAATGTTTTCAAAGGTAGAAGAGATCGGGAGAGGTGGCACATCCGCCGGACTAGGCTCGCAGGCCGATATATTTTCATCAAATTTTACATCTCTTCTAATGATAACATTTTTGGACTTAAATGGAATAAGTCTATAGCCTTTGACATCTTCAGAATATCCAACAAAAGTACATTTTTCACTCTTAGGTTCTAAAGCTTCATGCTTTTCATCTGGAATATGGGCCCACGCTTCACTTCCAAAAACACGAAAGTGACTTACATCTGGTTTGATTGAGCTCCATGCTTCTTCTGGAGTGATATTCTTTAAAGCCTTAGTAGGAGTGCGATTTATTATGTAATTTGCACAGTTAATTGCTTCTGCCCAAAAACTAAGACCAAGTCCTTTAGATTGTAGCATACAATTAGCCATTTCCTTTAAGGTGCGATTCTTCCTTTCAGCTACACCATTTTGTTGTGGAGTATATGGAACAGTATGTTGCATTTGAATTCCATTCTCAGTGCAATAGTTGATGAATGCGTTTTTAACATATTCTCCGCCATTATCAGATCTTAACTTAAGAATTTGATGTCCAGATTGTTTTTCAACAAAGGCCTTGAAGGCCAAAAAAGTGTTAAATACTTCACTCTTGAGTTTTAAGAAGTATACCCAAGTGCGTCTGGAGAAATCATCAATGAAAGTTAAGAAATACTTGCAACCAGAGAATGACACAACTGGAAGTGGACCACATAAATCACTATGCACAAGCTGTAAAGGGGCTGAGGCGTGCCAAGAGGCACGTTTTTCAAAACTGTCCCGATGATGTTTTCCGAGTACACATCCGGAACAAACACCATCTCTGCAAGATACCATAGGAAGACCTGTCACCATATTTTCTTTACATAGATGCTGAAGGGAGTGATAGTTTAAGTGACCAAATCGCTCATGCCAAAGTTTGCTCACTTCATTGTTATGAGCAACAAATACTGAGGGAAGATTTGATGACCCAAAGTTGTGAAACTTATACAACCTTGTAGAATCATCAGCAATGCCAGTAGCCAAAATTTGTTTAGGATCTTTTAAGTCCTTGATTACAACATCATGAGGTGAAAATTCAACGATTTTACCTTCACCTGAATGAGTTATTTGATATACAGATAGAAGGTTGCATGATAAGGTTGGAACACATAATACATCATTAAACTGACCATTGTCTAGATGAAAAATTCCAGTCCCTACAACATTAAGAGATCTATCATCACCAACATATATATTTTTGGTGTTACAATCATTTAAAGAAGAAAACATGGCTTTGTTTTTGGCCATGTGATAAGAAGCTCCAGAATCAATGAGCCACTCATGAGAATGAGAAGAAGAAGATACATTTAATGCATAGCCAGACCGAGATGCTTGACAACCACATGCAGAAAGTGCCATTCCTGAAGATGAAGTGGAAGTTGAAGATTGCCCCAAATGGATGTTATGCTTCTTCATTGCTGCTTCCAAGGCTTCCATCTTTTTAAAGCATTTTGATTCTAAGTGGCCATCTCGATTACAAAAATTGCAATGTCTATCAGTCTATTTCCCTTTGTTTTTATTTGTCTTATCATTTTGTTGAAATGATTTTTCATTTTGGGGCTGAAATTGCTTAGGACCCTTGTTTGGTTTAGGACCATTCTTTTTAGGATATGACTTCTTAGGATTCTTTGAATTTGGTTGCTGCTGGGCGGCTAACGCTTTCTTGGAAGAGTTTCCAAGATTAAGAAGACCAAGGTGTAAGAGTTTTTCTTGTTCTCTTATTAAAGAATCACAAAAAGAGTCAAAGGAAGGGGGCTTGTAGTCTTTTCCTTGAGAAATGAAGGCTTCTCTTGTAGAATGGAAGGTGGAAACAAATACAGAGTAGGCTGGTCCCAACTTAGTAATGATGGAATAAATAAGGTTACTATCTTCTTTCTTAACCTTAACACTTTCCAAGAGATATCTAAGGGTCTTGAACTTGGACAAGAAATCTTCAATGCAAGAAAAATTATTAGGGTCCAATGTAAGCAACTCATTTTCAAGTTGATGGGCTCTAATTTCATTTTTAATCCCAAAAACTTTAGTGATTTGTTCCAATGCTTCATTAGGAGTATCAAGTTCTGCAATATGGAATCTAAGATCAGGAGAGATAGACATCCCTATCAAACCACGTGCTTGATCTTGTCTATTTTCCCATTTAGCAACCTTATCTTCATCCTTCAGTTTCTTCTCTTGGCCTGTGGCTATTCTGTAAAGACCTTTACTTCTAAGTAAATCCTCAATGTAGGACAACCATTGGAAGTAGTTGGTGCTGTCAAGGGTAACTTGGTATTGACTTTCCATTTCAACAGAAACTGAAGCTGAAGATGCTGAAAGTAAGTGTTCCAATGGATAGATCTCGAAAAATTAGGCTGGTTTAAAAAAAACGGCTCTGAAAAAGGCTTCCGGATGAAGAAGTTATGGCTTTTTGAAAAAAAGTTGTTGAAGTTGCCGACGAAGTGCGGGAATGTGCGGAAATGAAAAAGTCCACCCCCACAAAATGGAAACTTGAACCCAAGACCTCTACTCTCTTAAAATAGCTTTGAACCAATTGATCTATACAAAAAATTTGAGAGAGAGAGAGAGAGAGGGGGGGGGTTTGGGTTGCGTGCTTGCTTTGAGAAAGCTCTTTTTCCCTACAAAACAAAAAACACAAAACCCAACACGAACATGCAAAGAAAACGAACCTTATGGCTCGAAGTTAGCTTTAGCCGAAAAACTAAATATTTTCAAAAATGAACCTTGTGGCTCAAAGTTAGCTTTGGCTGGAAACTAAATATTTTCCTCAATGTTTCTGATTTTCCGAGATCACCCTAAGGCGCAGAGAAAAGAGCATACGCATGAGAAAAATCCTTCCTTTTTGTTTCTGATTTGCCCAGATCGCACAGAGTTGCAGGGCAAAGAGCATACGCAGAAATGAAAGGTATAGATCCGGTAATAAAAAGGCTAAATAAACCGAAACTGAAATAAACAGAGAGAGAATAACAGTAAACTGCAAATAAACACTATATACCTCCAGATCTTAAAAATGACGCAGCTAGGGCTACCGGAAACCTTTTCACGTGAAACGAAAGGGGTTCCTCACTGGAACAGATGCTCCGAACACAACAGAGCAGTCCTCTCGGCCCGAAAGCAGTCAGAAACAGCAGATCTAGGAAACGGCAGTCGGATGCAGTTCTACCGTCTTCAGATTTGGATCACCAACGGACACGGCCCTCAAATAGCTCCGATACCATGTAGGAATTTACAGGGTAAGTTCTTCAGAAAGAACACCAAAAGGACACCGCTCACAACCAGATCACAGATCAATACACCAGTATTTTTGACGTGGTTAAAACCCTCAAAGAGGGAAACAGTCCACGGCCTGAGCCAACGCGGCCACTTCAGGCAATTTATTAATCAAAGAATGAAAATTTACATAAGCTTCTCTCATGCACGGATTACCCTACAAATGACCCTCCATGCGCTTTAAATAGAATTCATGGACCAATCGGGTGTCAAGCCACGGATCAAGTGTCGGTAATACCGAGGAGAGAATGAACCGTCGGATCACTACATATCGTGACCGTCGGATTGTAAGTTACAAAATGTACAACGGTAAAGAAACACACTTTACCTAACTCTATACCTAACTCTATACTAGACCAAGTTGTACTTAACTATTTCCTATGTGTCGGAATATCCTAACAGTCCTTGCTCGATCTCAATCACTGTTTCCTTCTTTTTTTTTTTTCCTTTTGTTCCCTTGTATTCTGGCTTTCTTTTGCTAGTGGGATTTCGCCCATGTCCACACCCATGTCTTCTTCCTTTAAGACTGAAAAGTGGTTCTGTGGCCTTTGCTCCTTCTCAGATTGATTTATTTTGTTATTCCTAGCTTGTCTCGGGGTTCTTTTCATCCTTTGCACCTCTTTATACCCATCTCCATCCACTTTCACCATCGATTCCCCATACCTTTCATCCACTAGGTGATTGACTGTCTGGTTAAGGGGGCATGCCAAGGACAAGTGGCCACATTCATGGCATCTGCGGAACCAAAATGGGATGTGCTCATAGTTGATCAATTATGGCCATACCTCATTGTGGTATTCCAGCTCTAAGTAATCTGGAAGTAGTTCCGTTATATTCATGTAGACATAAATTCTGGCATAGAAGGTATATTGACCTTTCTTTGTCAAGTCTGCTACCATAACAAAAGTGCTGATCGAGTTTCCAATGCCATCTAGTATCTCTGGAACCCAGAAGTCCATTGGTAAGCCAAATAGCCGAACCCATATTGGGGCAGCTAGTAGTTTCTCCTGGTCAGGGTTGTAGCATTCTTTCCAATTCCTGATGAAGAGGTTGACATTGTTAAAGAAGTATGGTCTGTCTTCAAAGATCCTCTCTTTGTCTTCCAGATTTGAGAAGATCACTGTGAAGAAGCCTTTTGCCCCCAGTTTGAGATCTGTATGCCCTTTTCGTTGTGATCATTGTTGGATCCATTTTATCAATTCTTTCTCTGTCAGCCATTCCCCTATGAACTTGCAGATGAGGGCATGGTCCTTCATGTACCTTCGGTACTCTTCTAGGTTATTATTCAAGATAACAAATTTGGGTTTTTCTGCAGCCCTTGGCAAACACCTTCCACCCAAGCCCGCTTGCCATTTGGCTCCCAACACCGGGATTCCTTTACCTTTTGTCCCATTCCCACCTACGACACCGTGTTGGATCGATTCACCCGCTGCAACATTCTTATAGGAGGGGATCTCTCCCCCCCTTTCGTACCACTCATCACTATTTCAGCCGCCGTCGCAATCAAGTTACAGGCCTCTGTTTGGTTTTGCTTTAACAATTTTGTCAGGGCAGGGTTGTGGAACCCTGAAACTCTAACCTACCGCGCACCTGTCTCTCTCTGCCATTCTTCGATCTCCCATGTTTTGATTCACATAAGTTTATATATTTATAAGCAATTATAATATATATATATATATATATATATATATATATATATATATATATATATATATATATATATATATATATATATATATTTGTAAGCTTGGTAGGACTACATCTTCATGATGTCCAATTTCTCACCCTGATTAAGGGGATAACACAAGAATTGAACCTAAGACTTCCAGTTCGGTATTTTTTTTGTAAGCTTGGTAGAACTACATCTTCATCATGTCCAATTTCTCACCCTGATCAAGGGGATAACACAAGATTGAACATAAGACTTCCAGTTCGGTGAGACTTCATTTCCACTACCATTGCCAATTGAGCTATCCCAAGCAGACATAAACAATTATAATATGATAGAAGTATAATATTTTGTTTTTAACATTTATGAATATATATTTTTATAACATTTGTGCTCATAACACAATAAAAACTCGGAGATTTACATCAGATTCTAGGGTTAGATTCTTCAAGAGAAGAAGATAAACTGAGAGTTTCTACATCATCAACATATTGACTATTTTCTACATACATATTGCTAGTGTAGTGACAGCTATAAAGATTGCAAAATTAAGCACAAAGTAGATTAATTTTACAAAATTTTGTCATTAACCAAAGGGGGAGTCAATTGACATAGCTTCCACATGATATGCACTTGCATTTCCATCTGAAGTATAATTTCTCAGGGCCGGACTTGTCGAAGAGAGGTCCTACAACTTGCTACGAAGGGAATCTATTTCGTCATTTTGACAATTGACCAGAAGTTGGAAACCTCGCATGTTGAAAATGCAATAAGAAAATCCTAATTTAATTTTTTCCTTGAATAAAACTGTAATTCCACATCTCATGACAACTTGTAATCGTTAAATAAGTTAATTTGACTTAGTTGGCTCAGTCAATTTGAGTTGAGGCTCTAACTTGATATATGTAAAGTGTCTCCTACATTATAGGAGCACTGTTTGAGGTTCTTTTGAGTCGTAATTAATTACTGTAGTTTAATTGAGTTAAAGTCAGTTAAACTAGTTCCAACTGATGGAGGTACTAGTAGGAGGTCAGATAGTGGGGTGTTGCTTCATGTGTTCAACCAGTTAATTGATGATTCACTCATAAATAACTCATGCATGTCATATATGAGAGTTACCCAGTTGACATTGGAGTTCAGGGATAGTGTACTATCAATTATATAATCATCCAAATTGTACAGGTGGTCCATGCAATCAGAGGAAGGCCTATGCGGATTACGCATTTCATAATTGTGGAATTTCCTAATTAAATATGGGCTAATTCCCAAGGGAGCTGCGTAAGGAAATACGAGCTTGGAAGGAAACATAATTGGCTAGGTATTGACTTGAGTTTGTCTGGGAAGTAGTGAGATAGATAGAGATAGTGCAGACGTTTCTCAAGCTTGAGCAAAGCATTGTAATCTTCTCATATTTTCTGATTAATGAAATATACAGATAGCAGGGGTTTTTAGTTGTTCCTTTCCCCAAAAAATCATTGTGTTATGTGTGATTAAATTCTTTCTCTTATATGCTTCGTGATTTCATCGATCGTTTATTGTTTCTGCTGATGAGTAGAGTAGATTCAGGGTAATTGTTTTAGCATATTACAATATGTAGTTTGAATCTACAAGGAATTTCTACATCGTATCAGGGCTGAAATCATTATAGAAGAGGAGAATATGAGTTTTTCTTTTGTAGGAGAAATCAAATTTGCAGTATCACACTTCAAAGCCAACAAGATGTCGTTCTACAGATTGAGACTCGAATATGCCCTTGAGGGTAGTTCGAACTTTATTGCTTGGAAGGACATGATGGAGGCAATGTTGGAAGACAATGTGCTTAAGGAATTTATAGAGAAAGATATTTCTAAGCCAACTGATGCTCAAGATCTGCCAGAGTGGAGAAAATGTGTGGTAAAGGTGAGAAGGATTATCCTAGAAGGAGTTCAAGATCATATTGTCTCGAACCTCCATAGTAAGGAAACTTTGTTTTCATTGTGGAAGTCTTGACAAACTTGTTTCAAAATAATAGTGACCACATGAAGCTGACACTGAAGGAAAAACTCAAAAAGATAAATATGGAGAAGGATGACACAATACCAAGGTACTTGACCAAGTTCACCCAATGTCGGGATGAGCTTGGAAGTGTTGGTTTTACAATTGTTGAAGACGATATGGTGAGCCTAGCACTTCTAGGCATTCCCAAGAGCTGGCACAACTACTAGGACTCAGTTAATGGGAGGGAGAAGCTACCAGAGTGGGAGCGTTTGTGGTCTGACTTGGTATAAGAAGAGATTCAGTGGAACACTATAGATGGATCCTCATCCAAGTATTATGACGAGGAGAATCGTGCCTTGGTTGGAAAGGTGGCAAAAGGGAAGGGGAAGTCATCACATTCCAAATCATATTCCAGTTAGGGCGACAAGAAGAAGGACATGTCTAAGATTAAATGTTTTCACTGTCACGAGTTGAGACACTATACCACAAAGTGTCTGCATAAGAAGGTTGGTAAGTAACCCTCAGGAGGAGCGATAGGTTAAGTTATTTCTTCACAATTCGAGCTGGATTTCATCCTCATTGCTTGCATGGTGACATTGGTAATGGGGTAATGTGTGGTACCTGGATAGTGGAGCCTCATTCCATATGATTGAGAAAAAATATTTCTTCAGTGACTTGGAGGAGAAGGACCTTCAGATGCAGATAGAGATGGGAGATGATGGGAGGTATAGCGTTATCGACATTGGTATTGTTCCTCTCACATTAAAAGATGTCATGTATGTTTCGGGTTTGAAGAAGAATTTGCTTTCAGTTGCTATGTTGGAGGACCATGGCTACGATGTGATATTTCACTTTTCTTTCTTTTTTTCACATATACATTTTTTATACCCTCTTTTTGTTTTTTCTTCTATGTATATTTATTTATTTATTTTTGTAAATCATTTGCAAAATACAATATTATTTACAATTTGATCAACTCAAAGATAATATCCAATCGTCATTTGATCTTATGAATCATAGGATGCTAACATGTAGGAGAGTTGGTTACCATGGATCCTACTGAGAACCCAAGCCTACCATCACCAAATGCAACTTAGAACAACCAACCGCCGCAGAAGGAACAAATAAATCTTGATGCTAACTATTGTATCTATTTCTTGAAGGCATTTTATTAAGTGGAAAGTACGCCAAGAAACCAACTCATCCACTTAGGTCCATGTTGGAATTCTGCCTCAGAGTAGTCCAGTACAATTGGAGGGGGGCATGGTACACCATATCCTCCTCCTCCCATCACTTTTTCCCAGTACTCTTATGAACTTATCCTCTTTCCAACTATTAGTTAACACTCCATTTTCCCATAGCACCTTGTGTGTGGAAATGGTTAAGGGAATGACTCGTGTATTTAACTTAGTCCAAGTTTTTGTCTTATTCTAAGCACCTTGTTATCAAAGGAATTGCATGGGAAATAGTTTGAATTTTCAACAATAGTAACAATTACTAAACTAGTTCACATGCCACAAGAGATAAAGGAAACATAAAAATCACCACAAAATCACACATTGCTAGCTTCTAGAAGATGTTCACTCTTCTTCCTACACTGATATTAACATCAAGAGTTGTGTTTTTAGTACTTTGGTTGGTGTTCCTATTGTAAGGAATTGTATTTTTGCATAATTTGCAGGACAACAATACATGATCTTGCAAAGAAATTGAAGTCCCAAGATGGTGACATGGAAATCTTGTGGTTTCAAACACGAGAGAAAGTGCTTAGGATTTATGAGGAAGTCTCTGCGTCTAGTAGCTTGCAACTCACAAAAATGGTTGAGGCAATGATTCATGTATTTAAATTGGTCACAAATAGTTTATGCAAACTTCTTATTGGTCTATGGTGTTTACCAATTTGGAATCATGCCTATCAACACAAATGGTTGTTGTTGTTAGTTTGTTAGTATAATAGAACCAATGAAATGTTACTATATATTATTTCTTAAACTAAAATGAGCTTATTTTTCTTTGCATATCCATAGTGGAGGGTCAACTAGTTAGTTCTTACAAGCAAGAGATATAACATTTTCCACATATATATATTCCAAATAACATTTATAGTTTTGTAATCACTACTTCGGATAAAGTTGAGAGGCTAATTAATGTTTATCTATTTATTAATAAATTGTATATTTATTAGTAAATTAGTAATTTACTTTTCAAATGAGTAGTGGGGATAGATTTATCAGTGTTATTCAAGCAAAACCAAGTTACCTAGATTTACTTGTTGGTGGACCATAAAGGGGTAGGCTTTCACTCCTATATTTGTCTGGGCCATTGCTCGTTAACTTGTTTCCTTACATCCAAAGAAGACTAGCTCTTACCAAAGCAATTTTAGAACAAACTCCAAATTAATTTAATTTAATTTATATAAAACTCTAGATACTTAAATTGTTTTAAAATTAAAATTAAATTAAAAATTGTTTTAATTTAATTCTTAATAGTTGAATATTAAACATTATTTTATGAATAGAAATCTATTCTTATAAATCATTAGCAAATTATTTCAATAATTTAATTTAATTTAAATAATGATATAAAAAAATTTAAAATTATTTTTAATTAGTTAAAAAAGTATTTTTCAAATATAATTAAAAAATTTATTAATAGTTTGATATTAAAAATATTTCCTAGATAGAAATTTAACTTTAGCCAATCATTTCCATTAACTTAATTTTATTTAAATAATAATAATGAATTAACATCATTCACAAATAAAAATGGATAATAATTATTCTCCCTTATGCTGATAATAATCCCTATTTTGAAATTGGCCTGCTCGAGGATAAGTCTTTTTAATAAAAAAACTCACATGTATAATCAACATTGGAAATGTTTAAAATATCTCATTGGAAATGTTTAAAATATCTCATTTTAACTTTGAAATAGAAAATTCCAATTATAAATTATTGTAATTAATAAATAACTATGTGTCAAATTTAATAATAAATAGAATTAGAAGGTCACTGTACAACTCAAATTTAATAACAAATAGAATTAGGTGGGCACTGTACAGCACACAATCAGATCAGGTTTGTGAATAGTGAATAATTATGAATATAAAATGTTCCAATTTCAAAGTGAAATTACGTGTCAGCATTGGTCAACAACAGGTTTGTGAATAGTGAATAATTATGAATATAAAATGTTCCAATTTCAAACTGAAATTACGTATCAGTATTGGTCAACAACAAATTAAGTAGTTGAGCTAATTGATAAATCATTATTACCAATTTTACAACCTGCCCCTTTCTCTTTAGGTATATAAAGGAGTTGTTTATAATGCGATTTTTTTGAAGATTTCGGTGACGGAATCTAGGGGAAAAAATTGAGGTTAAATCTTGATTTGTATTATTTAAAATGGTTTTTTAACTGCATATTTGGATTTAGCACCCTTGAAAACCCCTGGGACGCTTTGATTGTGCAGAAACTAGCTTTCCAATAAATTGCTGCCAGATTTTGATCGAAAAAACCCACCAGAAAAACTTCCAAAAAATCACATTATAAACAACTGCATATATAAAAGCTTCAGATATGTACATTGATTGGAAGATTATTTCAAACAAATTATATTGTCAGACTTTGGAACTGACACTTATCTTATTTGATTTTAACCACACAGGCTTGAATTAAAACTAAAATAAATTATTTCAAACAAATTATATTGTGAGACTTTGGAACTGACACTTACCTTGTTTGATTTTAACCACACAGGCTTGAATTAAAACTAAAATAGAACCTTCTTTGATTTATTTATTTTTTAATAGAATGTGCCAAGGGCAATGGTGCATTGTCAGATTTGAGGTTTTATAAATAGTTTTAGGTTGAGAGTGTGAAGATGAGTCGGTGCAAAGAACAAATGTCATGTCATGTCCACTTTTGCTGATGTGGATTAAGGAGATGAAGTCCACTGCAAGTTCCAAGTCATTTCATAGTTTTAACTGGTTGTTTCATTAAAACATTTGTTGAAAGTCGAGTTGTCTCATAGAGTGTAATTGTGGTTATTCAAGAAGAATAACCCAAAGATAGAAAATAAGCATTAGTATAGATTTCTCATAGGGTGTTATATGTTTTTTTCAAAACATTAAGCTCATAATAATAGTTGGTTGAATAGCCTTTAAACTTGCTTAAGATCATAAAATATTTGGATGAAGATAAGCTTCCATGTTGCATTAGTATTTGGTTTTTATTATCTTTTGAAACTTTGGGATTTGCTTTTCCCAACTAACTAGATACTATTTTTTTAGCTTTGAACCTTTTGTATTTGCTTGTTATAATAGGTATTTCATTTTAGAATAAAAAGCTACTTCATTTAAAGAATAGTATTTGACTTATTCAACTTACTCTTCCGTTTTAAATTACAGCTCATTGAATCTTAGAACATAACTAGGTTGAAGTATGACTTTGTATTGTTAATGTTAAATGATTGATGCTTAGTTATTCTACAAGGATCATTGAGTTGAAGGATTATCTTTTACTTTATTACTTTTCTTAACTTTTCTTTAGTGTTCCAATTTCAAATTTCATTAGTTTCAAATATTTTTATTTGAATCATTTTTTTACCGTTAAATCCTCTTGACTTTTCCTTATAAACAATGACTAAAGATGACTAATTTTAGGTTAACAATAGTAATTTTGGTTTAGGATAGCCAAATATAACTAACCTCCCATCATTTCAAGTTGGGGGATTGATGAGGGTTGAAAAAAATGAAAACTGGTATTATCTTCATTGTTTCATTACACCTTTTTTGGGGTATGTTTGTGCTAGCCGCTTTGGGGGTTTGAAAAAGATGTCTTCAATGAGTTTGAGGTCATATGATGGTGGAAAGGGGATGGAAATAAGGGCTATGCATGCCAACAACGATGAAATCCAATATGACTACTAAAAATGTTAGGAGTGAGTAGTTTTTGTGCCATAAGGCAGATAAACATTTGAAAGTACTTGAAACATTTATGAAGATTAGGATGCAGTTAATGTGCTGTTGACTCAAACAATTGACTGAATGAAACCATTGTCATTCAAATTAAAAAGTGAAAAGTTCAAAATTAAGGTTTCAAATAAATTTTAACTCTGAAAGTACTTGAAACATTTATGAAGATTAGGATGCAGTTAATGTGCTGTTGACTCAAACAATTGACTGAATGAAACCATTGTCATTCAAATTAAAAAGTGAAAAGTTCAAAATTAAGGTTTCAAATAAATTTTAACTCTAGAGGAAGACGATGAACAATATTCGGTGGAAGTCAAATCTCCACCATCTCCTTAAGAAACATTAAAATTGTGGAATTCCTATTATTCCAAATAACATTTATAATTTTGTAATCACTACTTGGGATAAAGTTGAGAGGATAACTAATATTTATCTATTTATTAGTAAAATATCTCATTACTATGTCATACAAACATATTAAATTATGCCTCTAAATTTTTATTCTCTCTTCTTAAATTTAAATCCAATCATTGAACACCAAAATTCATGAAATACTTTTCTGAATCATACAAATATGCCAATCACAAATACTACAACTTTTAATGAGTTCTTTGCTGTAAAGCTGTAATACCCACATAATTATTGACAAGAACTTTTACTCTTCTTTAGAGATCTGTTGCTCCATTTGAGCAACGCCCATCTTTAAATCACTGATTGAATAATTTGTGAGTTGATTAGAATTTGGTGGCACCACTTTATTGAGTGTTTCATTTTTCATTATAGAGATGTTTATAGGGATTACTGAAATGAAATAAAATGAAATATATAAGGTTAGTATGTCATGATTCATCTCGTGAGCGTGAGCGGCGACAGAGTGGACAATTAGTCTTATGTGTAAACCATTGGTTTATGAAATTTTAGTGGAATTGGTGTTGGCATCACAGCCGCCATGCTTGCTGACTTATTTTAAAGCCATTAAGGCAAACTGCGCAGTCACCCTCAACCTTCTTCAGATTCTCCTCTGAAATGGTAATGAGAGAATAGGGAGTGCGAGGAGAGGGTTGGTGCTAGAATAAAAAATCTCTGAGAGAGATGGAGAGGGACTTTGTGAAATGAGTATGGGAGAATATGGACTCTCTGAACCCTCAAAGGGAGAGGGAGATGGACTCTGTGAAATGGGTATGGAAGAATATGGATTCTTTGAAGGAGAAGGAGAGGGAGAAAGACTCTCTGAACGTTATTCAATAGCTTCACTGCACTGCAGTTCCTATTCTCCCCTGCGATGTCATTCCTGTTCCCGTTGTTGTTGTGCCTCAAAGACGTCGTATGGATTTTTGGGGATTTCTTCTATCTAGTAGCCATGGTTAAGGTAATGGTTACAGTGAATGTTGTCAACCTACTCCTGGGTCATCCGAGCAACGTCTTGTGCGCGGATCATGGGAGTGAAATTGGCTCCAACATGAGGTGACCATATTTGTCCCCCTGTCTCCTGGAACTGCGCAATGCGTAGTCATTGGGCCCCTTTCCCTAGTTTGTGATCTGTCCTAGGCCCCATTCATGGATAAGAATGCATCATCTTAGAGTAGTTGGTTTTTGGATTGATGTCGTCTCATCATGAGTGAATTTTAGGAGCAGGTACACTATCAAGTCATGGAGAGATAATGAAGAAGGAGAAAAAGGAGGGAAACTTGCCTAAAGACTCTCTTGTAACTGAACTCACAAATGGATCTATCAAGAGGAAGCAAAGGGACACAAGTTTGCAACTACCATCTAAGACTTAAGATCATTGAAGACTCCACATCGCCAAGACATGCAGAGGAGAAGAGAATGCATATCCAAGAAGACATCCAACACTCAGGAGCAACAATGACTTGACATTGCCACATCGTCAAGCAGTCCCTATCAGAAGTGTCATGTCAAGTCATGTCATGAGTAGTCATATGCCACATCACTATTCTGGACCATGTATATTAGGTATTATAAAGTGGAAGTCCAAAGGACACACATGAATATGAAGAGTCATGTAAGTTGAAAAGTCATAGGAAGTTGAACAATCATGAGGGTAGTCAAAGAGTCAAAAAGGGGGAACATCACCCCTTAGTTTTATATACCCCCTTGTTGTATGAGAAAATGAATTTTCACCTTGACTCCTTTCGCAAGGAATTAGAGAGATCAGCTAGCTCTTTGAGGAGCAAGGAGTGGCTCCAATGTCCCACAACTAGGGGTAGTGATGTGCATTGTAAAATTGTGTCTTGGAACATTTTCTTAATAACAAAATCCTTTTAAGGCCAACACATTCTTCATGCATGGACTACGAATGTTTTGAAGACTATTTTGTGGATGTTTGTATTTCATGTTTTCTTTCACATTTACTAAGATAGTTGAATTATTTAAGCTATTTTAGTGCTTACCTTATTAAGAATTTGTTGTAATGGTTTTTATTGTTGTCCCATCCTTGTGTACTATTCCACGGGATACTAGACAAATAGTTCCTTGTTTGTTGGTTGTAATGATCATCACATCCATTGTGGACTATTCTGCTGGATGTTAGATGGATCCATCTGGTTCATGTGTGTCTCTCTCTGGGTGGTATTATTACCTCTCACTTAGAGAATTAATGTTTATTCCCCTTTACAATAGAAGAAACTCAACAGAGTTACAACTCCACACTCACCAGGTACACTTCCCTTGCTTTTTGAAGACACCATTTCATCACTCTCTTGTGCGGACAACTAGAGCCAAGGAAAATCTTTAAGGATATGGAAATCAGGCCTTTATACCGGTAAAGCAGTGTGATGTCTGATTGGGACTTCATATCGGGGAGATCCCATGAATGTTGGTGGTTCCTGCACCATCAACAAGATCTTAATAAAATTCAATGCATCTTTTCCATTATTATTTACTTTGCTACAATAATGATCATTTGATGCATGCATTTGGCTAGTTGCAAGAACTATGCTGATTTACAGGGGTGGGAAAACCTTTCCACATCCACCTAGACCCTTTCATCTTCCTCCTAGGCACATCACCTTGCTCCCAAATTTTGTCTCAGAATTCATTCTATTAGGGTAAAGGAAGGACATCGTGGGTATTAACTTTGGTGCAATATAGGCCTCTGAGGGGTACTAGGCTTGGCCAAGGGTCTCCCACACCCTTCATTCACCTCCATATTCCTTCACCCACCTTCGTCTACCTTTAGGCCACAATTTCTGTCCTTCAAAATCTCTCGTACCTCCTCTTGTAGCAAAACAGGGCCTCATGTAGCACCTCCTCTAACAGCCCTGTAGCATTGCTTTATTTAACCAGTTTTGATCGATACTTTGGCTCTGGCATAGTTAAGTTGAATAATGTCCCCCACAGTGTGATGTTATGATTAGGGAAGACTATAAGACAACTCCAACCTCATCCTTTCATCATTACAAACCATCAAATATCAAAACAGAGTTAGAATTAGTATTTTTCTTCATAGGTATGTTAAATATTGGATTCCACATTTTAAAGCAAGTGTGAGTAGATAAATGATGCATGAAAATTAGGTTAGTGATTTAAATCAAGTGTGGAAGTAGAGTAGCATGATTTATTTCTGCAAATAGATTAGCCTTTTTTCTCATGAAATTTCAATTAACCTTTACATTTGATGAATGTAATTTTCACCTTTGTAGTTAGAATCATGTTTATTTATGCTTTCATAAGAATTTTTCACTATAATTTGTTGGAAGAGTGGTCTTTGAACACCTTGATCTGATTTCATGAATATGAGTGACATGAGTAGAACCTGACGTTTTGTGCATATATCATTGTCGCCTTTAAGTTTTTATAAACCTCGAGTTTATAATTGAAGTTGAAAAGCCCTTGGGAGTTGCAACATCCTTGGTGAAATACCAGGGCTCATCAGTATTCAAATACCATTTCAGACTACAAACGCAATGAAGAATCTATAGTGAAAAATATATATGCTTTCATTTTGTAGAAAGTATGTTGTATATTTGCAACTTCTCATGAAGTTTTAATGAAAATCATAAGACACAAACCTACTTTACTTCTCTACGGACATTAGTTCACAATCTAGAACAAAAATTTCAGACATGCAATAAGAAATCACACACATGCAAGAAGTATTTTCCTTTGCTTAAAGAAATATGCTATAAAACTCAATGCCTCTTTCATTAATCATAAGAATAGAGATGCATTACAATTTCTTTTCTCAACTGAGCTCACCTTGGAAGTGCACAACCTATCTCTCTCTCACTGAAGGCCTCTGAACCAGACTTAGCCAATTTATGCCTTGGCTTGAGCTCCTATTTCCTTGCGTTGTTCCTTAAGGAATTAGGCCACTATTATTTAGGAAATTCCTCAATTTGATTGCACAATTCCTTTAGATTGATCTTTTGACTACATGCAAATTACACCTATAAACATCAAACTAGTCTATAACTGATGTTACATTGCCTTGAAATCTCCATCTCAATTGGGTTACTTGAATTCTCTATGTGCACCAGATATTTTTGGCTGATTGATCAATTAACTGGATTATCACAGAGTTTGACTGAATTCCCACTACACAGCTTGACCCTCCACTAGTTCTTCCAACACTTGGAACTAGTTTAACCAAAAACAACATTAGATAATTGATCTTGATTGCTACAAATTAGCAATAACACATGCCTAACTAAACTCTAACTCCTCCAACTCAAATATACTGAGTAAAGTAGGTGACACAAGCTATATCACTCAAGTTAAAATCATCAATGTTGTTCGTTGATATGGAAATTCATTTTTTCTCAATTTAATCAAGGAAAAATCAAATTGAGAATTTGTTGCTGCATTTTTCAACACTCCCTCTCATCAAGAAAGGGATTATCAACCACCCCTATCCTACGCCATTGGAATGTACTGCATGCAACACCTCTCATTATTGCTGCTACTAACACAACACCCAAAACTAAGAAGCATCCAAAAAACATTGATTCAACTATGTTTTCAATTGCATACTGGTAAAATCGTGTTGCTTCTGACTCTGCTACGGAGCCTCCTAGTCTCTTGTCATCACTGCTCTTGACTCCTCAATATATGAATGATACTGATCCTCCTGATACTGAATATTGTGGGCCCCTGTAGCAAGGTAATGATCCATGAGGAGAACACCTCAATGGACCCTACCCAAATTTGTGCAATAATGAGACTAAGGCTTCACATCCCCCTACCTCACACCTAGAGGTATGGATTCATGTTCTCCCTCTGCCCACTTAGCGTGAACTGTCCCTCCTATGGAGGTCTCCGGTTGGGTGAATGTCTCCACTCTGCCTCCTGTCTGCCTCTCCATTTATGGTTGCTCGCCAACTTCCTGAGGCTCCATTTTGAGAGGTAAATCATGCTCCCTCTCAATCGACATATCTCTAACCCTTGCCTTGCTCCTCAAGGATGTGCATGCATCTTCTACCTCTAGTGCATACATTTTCTTGATTTGAGCCCCAATATGCTTCACCTGTCTCCTACCTACATTTCTTAGGAATGCCTTTCCTTTGTTAGAGATCACATCATAACCACAATCTTCCAAAAGTGCAACAAATATGATATTTTTCTTTAGGCCTGGAATGAAGATGACATCCTTGAGCATGAGAGGTGAGATGGACTCCTTTTGAAAGGTGACTATACCAACCTCTATCACATTGTACATTCCTTCATCCCCAAACTCAATATTCATCTGGAGATGTTTCTCCTCTAGGTTACTGAAAAAATCTGTATTCCCCGTAAATTAAAGCTTGAACTGTGAAGGGTTCAACTGCTTCTCCTCCTTAGGTCTTCTTTCTTGTCTTCTTGTGTGGACGCTTTGTGGCATAGTGCCTGAATTCATGACAATGGAAGCATTTTTTTTTGACAAATCTTTCTTCTTGCCCCCTTGACTATATTCTATTTGGATTGGAATTTATTCCCTTTTCCCTTCTTTTCCTTTCCAGCCAATGCAGAGTTTTCTTCATTCTTTCCTTTGGATGAAGTCCCGTCTCTAGTATTTTGCCTTATTTCCTACTGTACCAAATCAGACCATAGGAACTCCCAATTCAATAGTTTCTCCCTCCCATTCACTGAATCTTGATAGTTTTACCAACTCTTGTGAAGGCCTATAAGGGCTAGGCTTACCAAGTTTTCGTTAGGGACATTAACACTGACACCATCGCGTTCATCAGGACAATGTGAAAACTTGCTCAGATACAGTGGAATTTTGTCATTCTTTTGCATCTTGATTGTTAGGGTTTCAATCATACGAAAACATATACACCTAAGGTTTCATTCTTAGAATTTTACATTAACTATTATAAAGGTTTTTTCATAAACCCTAAAGAGATAGAAACCCTATTAAATTTAGTTCATCAAAATAACTTAAGAACAAAACATATTAAATTTTGAAACCCTAGAAATAAAAAAATATTGATCCTAGAGACGAAAATAAGAGAAATTCTACAAGAAACCCTAGAAATAACTTAAGAACAAAACATATTAAATTTAGAAACCCTAGAAATAAAAAATATTGATCCTAGAGACAAACATAAGGGAAATTATACAATAATAAAAACAATAGCATATACTATAAGTAAAGGATATATGAGACTTAATAGAATAAGTCTTTGACTTCAGGTTCCTCATTTTTAGACTTCTTTTGAGGATTATCATTAGTAGCAACATTAGCTTCATCCCTTTTGCTCTTCTTATTCTTAGAATTATCGGGACATTGATTCTTATAGTGTCCCATATTGACATTAAATTATGACCTAAATTCAATTACGAAGATCAATACTAGTTACATTTGTCAATAGGGGGAAGGTAAATACATAAGATAAATGTAGTTAGAATTAGAAGGTGTCAGTTGGAGGTAAAGACTAGACCTGTACCCAGAGCTAGCAAGACACTGCTTGTGTTGAGGAGGTGTAAATATATGAAATACTCTCATTAGTTTCCTGGTAGGAAAGGAGCGTAATGCTTAGGGAGGAGCTACTCGCACTATAGTTCAAAGGCAACCTCTATTGTATTTCCAATATTTCATGATACTAGAATTGTGGATGTCTTTAGCAATGACTAATACAATATGCACTTTGACCCAAGAGACAACAAACACTTAATAGTAAATATGAATAAAATAATTATAATAGCATCATAAATATACTATTGTAAATTATACAGTTATTATAAACACAACTAACACTTCAAAGAAAGAGAACATGCATTTTTTTTCGAAAATCTTTAGAATTGTGATGTGACAAAAAAGAAGAAGATAAGCACGCTTTATTCTTCTACGTTTTCTGAGATATTATCACCCTCTCTATTTATTTTTCAAGTGCTTGAATTGTCTCTTTGGAAGATAGATCCAAGGCCTCGATCCTTCCACAAATATCCCCTCCGTAATGGGAAACATCAATGTTACGTTTATCTACAACCTTCTATTTTCTCATGACCACTTGTTTTTGGGGATTGGTTTCTAAGAATTCAAAAACACCAGCCATATTTTACCATCTCAATGTTTTTTTTCTTACGCTCAAGTTCTCTCTATCAACGAGAGATCTAAGCCTTCAACATTTTCACAAATTTTCGCAGAAAAAATGACCCTATACTATATGAAAGTTACATCTAAATTAAACGTACTTTAATATAATTTTAAATTAATAAATATTAAAAACTAATATACAAAATTTAACATAATAAGAGCTTAATAAACTTCATAGAATTTGTTTAAAATTTCCAAAACTAATTGTTCTAATTTCCTTGAGCATACTTTTAATACTATCTTTACTTTAAATTTAATTAATTTAATTTGTTTTATGGTCTCTTTTCATTATTTGAATTAAATTATTATATGTTTGATTATTATTTATTTGACTCTATTTTCATTAATTAATTAATTAATTTATATATTCTTTTTAAAAGTATTTTCTTTCCCCTATAATTATGATTTATTTTTTATTTTTTCTACCTCACTAATTATTTCTATTATATTTTTCTAATTTAATTTTCTATTTAAAATTATTCAGTTTTATATTTATATATTTTTTCTTTTCTTTTTTATGCTTTTTTTGACTTATTGAAGTTGACTATCTAGAATTTATTAAATAATTAATTTATTATTTTTGACTGAATATTATTGAATTTCTAACATTTATTTTCATGTTCTCTAAAGCATCTCCACATTATATCTATGTCCTGATGATGAATCATAGTTGAAGTTTCCAAACGTTGACCCCTTAAAACTGTTTTGTGAATAATTTGGTAAAGAAATTAATTAATATGGACTCTCTAAGGGAGAGGAAGTGGTGCTAGAATACAGACTCTCTGAGGGAGAGGGAGAGGGACTCTATGAAATGAGTATGGGAGAATATGGACTCTCTGAACCCTCAGAAGGAAAGGGAGAAGGAGTTTGTGAAATGGGCATGGGAGAATATAGACTCTCTGAGGGTGAGGGACTCTGTGAACGTAGTTCAACAACTTCCCTGCACTACCATTCTTGTTCCTCATAGTCTCGTGCCCTCTGTAGTTGTCGTTCCTGTTCCTCGTGGTCTCGTGCCCTCTTTAGTTCAGCTTCCTTGCGCTGCCGTTCCTGGTCTAGTGCCCAAGAATTCGATGAGGGCTTCTATTTTGCAAATAAGTAGTTGTGTTGCATGCTTCAGCCCATAAGCGAAATGGTAGGCCCTGATCATGTAACATTGCCCATGTTGCTCCCACAATACTTCTATTCTTCCTTTCAGTCACACAATTTTGTTGTGGGTTATGAGGTGTTATCATCTCTCGTCGAATTCTTTCTGTTGCACAAAAGTTCTTGAATTCATTTGACAAATATTCTGAATCATTATCGCTTCTGAGAGTTTTAACTTTCCTTCCAATATCTTTCTCGACACGTTCTTTAAATTCACAAAATTTAGAAACCATATGATCTTTTTTCTGCATGAAGAAATTCAGAACTTATGAGAGAAATTATCAACAAATATTACATAATACCTGCTCTTGGCTGTGGATTTTGTCGAGAATGGTCCACACACGGCTGAGTGAACTCGATCAAAGATTGCTTGTGCTCGATTTTGTTTTTCATGAAAGGAAGCTTTGGTGTACTTCCCCAATGTACACCCTTTTCATTTGTATCTCTTCTGTAGTGTACCCTTGGGAAGTCCTGTAGAATTTTTTTCCATGATCTTCAAAGCTCCATGGTGCAAGTGACCAAATATTCTATGCCACAACTCACCGATGTCTTGGCTCTACACCTTCTCTGCTTTAGTGCTCAAATTAGTGCATTCTTCTACCTCCAATTTGTAGAGGTTCTTCATTGAAACCACGATCCGCTTAACCTATCATGTGGCTATGTGATGAAGGAAGGCCTTTCCCATGCTAAATATCACATCATATCCACGATCCTCCAACATGGAAACAAAAACCAAGTTCTTCTTCAAGCTCACAATATACATGACATCTCTCAATGTAAGGGGAGAACCAGACTCCCTCTAAAAGGTAACAATATTGGTGTCATTCGCGCTATACCTCCCATCATCTCCCATATCAATGTGCAACTGGAGGTCCATCTCCTCGAAGTTATTGAAGAGATCTTTGTTGTTGGTCATATGAAATGAGGCTCCACTATCTAGGTACCACACACTACCCATCATCGATGACACCATGTAAGCAATGAGGGTGAAATCCACTTCGAAATGTGAATCAAGAGATTCGCCTGCCACTCCTCTTGAGGACTTCTTATCGACCTTCTTGTGCAGACTGTTATGCAACCATCTCACAAATAGATAGATCAACGACTTAAAAATTATTATGTTCGAGGGCGATACCTCCTTTGCATTAGATAAATGAACAATTCTTCGATGATTCAAATGAAAAGCCCTCCTTTCTATATATATCAATCTAAGGGGTCACAATATAATCAGAGTCGACATAACAATAATAATGTAAGGGCACAACAATAACAACAGTGGGCTTTTATGGGGCACAATAATAACAATATGGGGACTACATGGGCATAACAATAATAATAAGGGGGCTACACTGACAATAACAATGAGGGAATACACTAGTATTATAGGGACCGAACATCCCCCTCTCCTTCAAAAAATTGTTGCTCAACGCTTGAGTAGTTTTGTATTTTTTTGTATAAATTTCTCATCCTCCCATGTGGAATCTTCAGCGAGTAAGTTCTTCCAATTGATGAGATACTCTGAAAATGATCAATTTCCTAGTTGTTGAGTTCTTTTTTCCATGATTGCTTCAAGTTCCAATATGATTTTTCCTTCCTCGTTAAGTTTTGGAAATATTGTTTGAACTGGTAACTTGTCACCTATAACCTTATTTATGCATGAAACATTGAAAACTAAGTGCACTCAAGAATATGTAGGAAACTCCAAGTTGTATGCCATAGTACCAATATTTTACAACACCTTGTAAGTACCATAATACTTTGGTGATAATTTATTATCCTTCTTAGCTTGCTTCAGGGACATTTATTTGTATGGTTGTAGCCGTAAAAATACCCAGTGACCTACATCAAAACTTCTTTCGCTGCGATGTTGATATACTTGTTGTTTCATTCTATTTTTCACCAAAGTGAGGTTATCCTTTAAGATTTGGAGAAATTGTTGCTGATGCTTGATGTGATCTTCCACTGCTTGAACCTTAGAATGATTATCCAAGTCTTTTTAGAGATATAGAGAAATAGATGATTTCGATGTTTGAACCTCTAGTGAACATAATTGCGCAATTACACCTCTTTGTTCTTTCTTTAGAAGCTTTGGAATTCCATTAGAGCTTGCTACCTTTCCCGGTTTCCATCCGATACCCCTTAATTCAACTTCCTGTCCTTCCCAAAAAAATTTCAAGATTTTTTGAAAATTAAAAGCTATTGTACCCAAATATTGTAACCATTGGACTCCTAGTACAATATTAGCAGCACCCATTGGAATGGAAATCATTGGACTATTCAATACATATTCTCCCATGGATAGCTTGATATTATGGCACTTTCCAGAGAAATTTATGGTTCCTCCAATTGCAACCATCACTTGACACTCTGTGCTGGATATAGGAAGAAATTTAATTCCTTGACTATCTTACAATGAATAGGATTATGGGTACTACCCAAATCAATCAACACTATTACCTTTTTCTTCTTGATATGTCCTTATATCTTGAGAGTTTGAGGAGTGGTAATTCCTGCCAATGCATTATAATATATTGTCGAATTCATTTCTTCTTTCTCTAGGGTTGGTTCCTAGTGTATATCCTCTTCTTTTGATGTTTCTTGCTCATTTTCTTCCTCCCCTTCATAATCTATGTAAATTAATTTCTTCTCAGAGCACTTTGTATAAATTCTTACTGTAGATTAAACTGATTATGCAATGTACTAAAGCGAAATACTTAATCTACTTCTACTATCAAACTTGCAGAAGCTTAATCGATTTTGAGCAAGATCAAACAAAACACATACAACAGAGAAGAAGAATCAATCACACATGAAACACAGAAGAATACTCTGGGGAAAGCCTCAGCTAAAAACTCCGTTATCTGTATTATCATACAAGTGGAAATATCTTAGGATTACATAAAGCTTTCGCTCTCAAGCTATCTAGGTCTCAGTACAATCCCTCAATGCTGCTCATAGACATAATATACAACACATATGCCTTCTCCTTTGTCCTCCAAGACTCTTATTTCCCTGCGCAGTTTTCCCTGGGTCCTCCAGCTGTAACTTGTGTGATTCTCACCTCACACACTGCTCTGACCTTTGTAGAAACTGCGAAATCCTCAAGGAATGAATTTCTTCTTCATGCAAGAGATTTCCTCATGGGAATATTCTTGCAACTAATAGTACACAGTCCCTGCCTTTAATCTCAACTGGGTCTTTGTCTGAGTTGACATGCATGAGTTATTTATGAGAGAATATTTAGTTATCTAGAGAACACTAGTTTCATGCATGCATGCATTAACTGACTAAACTCACAATTAGTTCCACAAACTATTTGGAACTAATTTAACTGGACTTGATTAAGTTAACTGAGCTAACTAATTACAACTCAAATACAACTCATTCTTATATCCTTAATTAAGGGATAACTTCCTCAATCAAAGGGATAACTGTTGCATGACTTCACAAAGACTTCATGTTTGAATTTTACCAACTAATTAACTCAAGATGAATTAATTAATTATTTTTCAAATAGCTGGTGAGACTAAATTCAAATTTTAATTCTCAATTTTAATTCAAGGACAAATTAAAATTAGAATATATTCTGAAATGCTATCTATAGCAATGCTATTTTTAGCATTTCTTGTTGTTATTTTCAACACTCCCTCTCAAGAAGAAAGGGATTATCTGCCACCCTGATCTTGTCTCTATGGAACTCGAATTTACACTTTGACAATGCCTTAATCAAAATGTCAGCATCTTGCTCCTCGGTCTAAATATACTGCAGCAACATGATCCTCCTCACCACACAGTCTCTGAGATGATGATACCGAATGTCGATATGCTTGGAAGTTGTTGAAGCCCCGAAAATCGGGTCGACAACAAGGGGGATACCTGCTCGGTCTAGACCTTGGTTGGCAGATCCTTATCCGTTTGGTATAGCGGGTCCGACTGGGGACAATGGAACCAGTTTCCCAATCTATGAGTGTGTGTGTGTAGAATTTGATGTTGCTGATCTAACATTTCCTATTTAAGATATTCTAATTCAAACTTTAATCTAATGCTATGCTATTATAATCTAATAAACAACACATCTAAGTCCATACTAACCCGGGATGTAATTCTTGTATTATGCGATCTAAAGAGATTTCAAATAACAACTGGTAATAAAGATCATTCAGCAATTATAAGAAAGGAAATCAATCAAGATGAACCACTTCGCATAAAAAGTTATACGAAACAATTGTGAATAATATATCGCATAATGAACTATTCATACATTAAGCATAAATAAATAGCTATCACCGTACAAAAGTGCCAAATGATAACTCAGGCATTCATGCAATAATACATAAACAACTAAAAACTGTATATCACTTTAACATATAAGCATAAATGGTCAAGAGATAAAAGTACCATTTATGACTAGTCCTACTCATAAGCTTCAAGTGACAATGATTTACCTCTCCTTGCTCTAACATCCACCAAGAGTACAGAAGTGCAACATCAGTAGCAGATATCAAATGCAAACATCAACAAATCTTGATCCATTCATTCACCAAAACCTCCTCTGAGGGTGCAAAAGTGCATGTTCTGAGGACAAGTTTTTGATAAATTTCTGGACCCTTCTCTAAATGCATGACAAGGGTTTAAATACTACTAACTAAATAACTTAATTACATAGATTCAAGATACGGTTTAAATGACCGCCCTTTTTCTAAGCAAAAATAAAACAAAACTATTTCTAAAAATTAAATCTAATATCTAACTATTTCTGCATTTTCTCCTTAATTTTGCAAGCATTCAGTATTTGCCTAGGTAGAGTTGGCTGACTGTCTTCCACTTTTGGTTGAACCAAGCAAACAAAAATGGTAAGAGCTGGCACCATCTTTTCAGCAAAATCGATGATATACTTGAGAGTCATCCTCTGACTATGTTGATTTACTGCGTATGCCCAGTAATAATCCAAGTTCAACTTGGTTAACCCTTGAATTGCTTCTGCCTTTTTCTTTACTGGGCATAAAGCTTCAAAATTTGCAAAAATAATGCTTTTGTGTGCTCTTGACCTTGAGTCATTAAATTGACTATTGATATTAGCATCATTCAATACTCATTCAACCATGGCTGTAAATGAAAGATCTGTAATGGATGGCTCAACAACGTTCTGTGAATTTGCGGCTCTGTTGCATGCGGTATCTGTTTATGAGGGCATCTTTTCTCTGTCTTTGAAAATTGGAGTTTTACCCTTTTTCCTCATAGCTTCCTGCACATTGCTTTGTGTAACTTCTGTTTTTCGTTCCTGCAGTTCACAAGTGAGGAAAGAGTAATGACAATAAAAGTCGACAGGAAAGCTTTAAACTCTACGGATGTACAAAACATGCCACCTGATGTGAACTGACTCTTCAAACAACACAAAACCATATTTCCTAACAACTGGCATATAATTCATTAATTATCATTAAAGCACGTATCCAGTTCTTGGTTTATGGAAAATTTTTCTTGAATATTGAACCGAGAAAATTTGCAATGGAATGTTTCTGCGATCTGTATCGCAGTATCGCATTTTGTTGTTTATCGTATTACCACAATTTCATCGTGCTATGCTATCGTAAGGTTGGTTGATCGCGCTATCGCAAGATCACGAATCGCAGTATCGCAGATCGCTGTAATCGTTAAATCGTTATGTGTTTTTTATGCAATTTTGCGATATGCGATATTGCATATCGCATATCGGCGATTTTTTAAGGTTTTCCAATGTGAGCGTTTCTTAATTCATGCGATACGATGGAGTTCGCGTCGCAATCTCGCAGTTTATCATTTTTACTCATAAGGATATGTCCTATCATTCTTCGCGCGATGCGATGTTTCTTAAGGAGTAAAATACATGAGCCTTAATTGATTTTTTGAATTTTTTACTAAGGGTCCCCACTTACCTAGTGTTATTGCTAATACTAAAGAAAGAGGGGGGTTGTTGGTGGCCACAACAGAAGTGTCATGAAATACTAGATTCTTAGAGAGTTTGATACAACTCTGATTATCACAATAGATCATAGTTGGATCCATCCTCTGATCAAACAAACCAACTAGAATTTTCCGCATCCAAATGGCCTCACATGCTGCCTGACTTGTAGCCATGTATTCAGCCTCTGCTGAGCTAATTGCAACTGACCTCTGTTTCTTGTTGTACCAAGAAACTGCAACTAAACCAAGGTTGAAAATTCCTACTGATGTGCTCTTCCTATTTGATGGACTCCCTGCTCAATCTGCATCTGTGAAGCCTTGTAGCTTTACTCCCTCTGACCATCTGTACCATAATCCAAACTGAGATGTGCCTCTGAGGTATCTCAAAACATGCTTAGATACCTTCTAAAACAGCTTGGTAGGCTGAACCATAGCTTGACTCAGCTAGTTCACCGCATAGCACAAATTTGGTCATGTGTTCACTAAGTACATCAGTGAACCCACATGCTGCCGATACACAATAACTTCTACTACTTCTCCTGAAGTAGCATCCTCCTTCCTCTAGTTACCTGCTAGAGGAGTCTGCATGGGCTTCCACTTCTCCATGTGGAATCTCATAGAGTATCTCATTGCATACTTGCCTTGAGACAAAAACACTTCCCCATCCTTCTGCCACACTTCCATGCCTAGAAAGTAGTGCATGAGACCCATGTATTTCATCTCGACCTCTCTTGCAAGGTCCTCCTTACAAGACATAATGAACTGATCATCACTTGTCAATATCATATCATCAACATAAAGAACAATGATCAACTGCTTACCTTCCACCATGATGTGGTACAAGTTCGCATCCGCTTCTCTCTTTGTGAAGCCCAACCCGATGAAGTAGTTGTCAATCCTAGTGTACCAAGCACAAGGTGCTTGCTTTAGCCCGTACAAAGCTCTCTTGAGTCGGAACACATGCAACTCACGATCGAAGGTCTCAAAATCCAGCTACTCTATGTACACCTCTTCCCCAATCTTGCCATTGAGGAATGCATTCTTCACATCCATCTGATGGATCTTCCAACCCGTTTGTGCTGATAGTGCGAACATCGATATGATTGATGAGTACTTTGTTACAGGAGAAAAAGTCTCATCATAGTCGATCGCCTCGCCCTGTGAGAAACCATGGGCAACAAACCTTGCCTTGTGTTTCTCCACACTACCATCAGCAGCATGCTTTACCTTATAAAGCCAACGGGAACTCACAACTGACTTGTTCTTCGGTCTTGGAACCACATCCCAAAGATTGTTCTAAACTATGGAGTCATACTCCTCCACCATAGAATCAACCCAAATCAGCTGCTACACTGCTTCCTCAAAGGAAGATGGCTCGGTCTCAATACATTCCCCAACAAGGCCCATGTATCCAGTGTACCTATTAGGTGACCTCCTATGTTTGCGCTGAGAAGATGGTTCTCCCACATTCTCTCTCACATCCGACAAGAATCTGTCAGCTTCTCTCGTGCACTTCCACCCATCTCTGGAAGATTCTTCTTGAGTGGATGTCTCCAGTCCTGGAACCTCTGCATGGGGATGCTCCACATCAGTTTGAGGCTCCTCCTCCTTAGGAACCAAAATTTCCTCCACAGCTTGTAGTTGGAGGTCCCTCTCAAGGGAAACTTGCATGGCCTTCTGCTCATCAAACTTAAGATCTCTGTGAACCACTGTCATTCGACTGGTAGGCAAATACACTCGATAGTTGTGGGGTGTATCAGTGTACCCCACAAGTATCCCCAACTTTGCAATCAGCTCAAGTTTCTTCCAAGCATCCTTGGTCACATGGAAATATACTAATGAGCCAAAGATCCTGAAGTGACCCACATCTGGTCTCTTCCCAAATAAAGCTTCCTCTAGTGTCTTCATCCCAAGAATGCGCTGAGGGCTTCTATTTTGCAATTAGACCGTTGTGTTGCATGACTTAGCCCACAAATGAAGTGGTAGGCCTTGGTCATGCAACATCACTCGAGATGCCCCCACAATCGTTCTATTCTTACTCTCGACCACCCCATTCTGCTGTGGGTTATGAGGTTCCGTCAACTCCCATTTAATTCCTTCTGCATCACAGAAGTCTTTAAACTCTTGAGAGACATACTCTCCACCATTGTCGCTTATTACGACCCTGATATTATTTCCTGATTCTATCTCAACCAAGGCTTTGAACTCAGAAAACCTTGAGAAGGTTTGATCCTTCTTCTGCATGAACTCACTCCAAGATTGCTTCAGCTCGACTATCTCGATCATGAAAGTAATATTTTGCATACTTACCCAAGGTACAACCTTTGCATGTGTCCACTTGCTCAAGTTTACCTTTGGGAAGTCCGGTAGAAATTTGCTGCATTATCTTCAAGGCCCCATGATGCAAGTGGCCCAACCATCTATGCCATAACTCGCCAATATCTTGGTTTTGCACCAATTCTTCTTTGGAACTCAATGTAGCACAATCATCTACCTCTAGCTTGTAGAGATTCTTCACTCGAATCCCAATCCTCTTGGTATGACCCATGGCTATGTGTCTCAAGAACACCTTTCCTTTACTGAAGACTACATCATAGCCTTTGTCTTCCAAAATCGTGACCGATACCAACTTTTCCTTCAATCCAAGCACATTCTTTACTTTAGTCAGGGTGAGAGGAGCTCCATGCTCCCTCTGAAAGACAAATGTACCTTCACCTAAAACATGGTACTTTCCATCATTGCCCATCTCTATGCGCATCTTGAGGTGTTTCTCCTCCAAGGTACTGAATAAACTCTTATTGTCGATCATGTGGAATGAGGCTCCACTATCCAGGTACCAAACACAACCCACCATTGATGAAACTATGCATGTGATGAGGGTAAAATCCAATTCGAACTGAGAGACTAGTGCCTCACCTTCTGATCCTTTCGAGGATCCCTTCTTGGATTTCTTCAATGGAAAATTAGTTGCGTAATGGCTCACCTCATGACAATTGAAGCATCTCACTTTAGATTTGTCAATCTTCTTCCCACCATGGGAAGAACACGATTTGGAATGGAAAGCCTTCCCTTTCCCTTTCCTCACCTTACTAGCTAAGGCTAGATTTCATTAATCATCATGCTTAGATGAAGAACCATCTCTGGTGCTCCTCTTGATCTCCTCCTGCATCAGATGCGACCACAGCCGTTCCGAATCCGGTAGTTTCTATCTTCCATTCACTGAGTCCTGGTAGCTATGACAACGCTTAGGAATACTGAGGAGAGAAAAAATCACCATATCATCATTGGTTGTCATGATTCCTACACTTCCAACCTCATCTTTGGAGCTGGTGAGCTTGTCCAGATATGAAGAAATCGTGTTACCCTTTTCACACTTGATTTTCCAAAGCTTGTCCTTCAGCGCCAACTTCCTCTGGTCGCTGCTATTCTGATATAGGTCCTTCAATGTCTTCCACATTGAAAATGGAGTCTCCTTCCCATGGAGACTCGAGACAATATGGTCTCAAACTCCCTCCAGAATAATCCTCCTCGCTCTCGCCACACATTTCTTCCATTCTGCCAATTCTTGGGCATTAGCTGCTGCTGGCTTGGGAACTTCTGGATCAATGAAGTCCTTCAAACCATTGTCTTCTAATAACACTTCCATGCGATCCTTCCATGCTATGTAATTCGAGCTGCCATCCAGGGCATACTCGAGTCTCAAGCCATTGAACACCATTGGTGAACTTTGAGATGTGATAAGAAATCAATTTTGTACCTACAATGAAGAACTTCAAACTTCGAACTTTTGCCTTCTCAATATGCTGTTCACAACTCTGATCACCTTTGCTCTGATACCATGTAGAAATTCTTACTATAGATTAAACTGATTATGCAATGTACTAAAGAAAAATACTTAATCTACTTCTACTATCAAAGTTGTGAAAGCTTAATTGATTTTGAGAAAGATCAAACAGAACACATATAACAGAGAAGAAGAATCAATCACACATGAAACACAGAAGAATACTCGGGGGAAAGCCTCAGCGAAAAAACCCCGCTATCTGCATTATCATACAAGTGGAAATATCTTAGGATTACACAAAGCTTTAGCTCTCAAGCTATCCATCTCTTAGTACAATCCCTCACTACTGCTCATAGACAGAATAGACAACACATATGCCTTCTCCTTTGTCCTCCAAGCCTACTATTTCCTTGAGCAGTTTTCCCTGGGTTCTCCAGCTGTAACCTATGTGATTCTCACCTCAGACACTGCTCCGACCTTTGTAGAAACTGCGCAATCCTCAAGGAATGAATACCTTTTGCATGCAAGAGATTTCCTCATGGGAATATTATTGCAACTGATAGTACACTGTCCCTGCCTTTAATCTCAACTGGGTCTTTGTCTGACCTGACATGCATGAGTTATTTATGAGAGAATATTCAGTTATCTGGATAACACTAGTTGCAATGCATGCATGCATTAACTGACTGAAATCACAATTAGTTCCACAAAATGTTTGGAACTAATTTAATTGGACTTGACTCAGTTAACTGAGCTAACTAATTACAACTCAAATACAACTCATCCTTATATCCTTAATTAAGGGATAACTTCCTCAATCAAAGGGATAACTATTGCATGACTTCACAAAGACTTCATGTTTGAATTTCACCAACTAATTAACTCAATATGAATTAATTAATTATTTTCAAACAGCTGGTGAGACTAAATTCAAATTTTAATTCTCAATTTTAGTTCAAGGACAAATTAAAATTGGAATATATCCTAAAATGCTATCTATATCAATGCTATTTTTAGCATTTCTTGTTCCTATTTTCAACACACTTATCATCTTTAGTGTATTTGCTATCACAACTGTAACAAATCCCTTTTTCTTTTCTTTCGCCCAATTGTTGTGGTGTCAACCTTGTAGATTGTGGAAGGCTAGGAGCAACAACACTTCCATCTTTAAAGTCGTGAGTGGTAGGCTTCCTTGTTGCCATAATTTTTCTTTCAATTTTTGTTGCCAACCTAAATGTCTTCCCCAATGAATCAGGTACACAAAGGCGAACCTTATGTTGGATGCTATCCTTTAAACTCCCTATGAAGGCATCAATCCTATGCTCCTCTCAAATATCATTTACCCTTATATTCAATGTTTGGAAGTCCTGAATGTGCTTTGCAATTGAACCCTTTTGTTTGAGATTTACCAATTGGATAAAGAAGGTTTTTTTATTTGTATGCTCATAATGTGCTATCATTTCCTCCATAAAAATTGACTAAGTGGCAAGTGGTTTATGAGAACAAAGCCATCGATACCATACAAAATTGATTGGGTTCTAAACATAAAGTTGCAATGCGTACTTTTATGTGTGTTGCACATTATGAAGATTAAAATATTGCTCCATCTGTATTATCCATGCTACTGGATCCTTGTCATCAAGCTTTGTCATATCAAAATTTGGAATATAGTGGGTCTTCAATCCAATGTTAAAGTCTATGAAATCATAATTAACATTTATTTTGTTCTCATTATGAGTTTCATCTAATACCTTTTCGCCATTAGGAAGAACTTCTTGTAGCAACTTTGTCAAACCTTCCTTAAAACCTTCCACGTCTGCCTTTAAACCATTCTTCAAATATTCCACCTCTTATTTTAAACTATCCTTCAAACCATCCATCTTAGCTTCCATTTCATTCTTGGTTACTCTTTGTGAGAGAGAAATTTGTTGCACTTGGTCTCGTAATTTTCATATATCATGTTGCATTTATTCCTCTTCTTCATGCGTCATAGTTGAGATTTAGGGTTGCTTACTAGGTGTTTCCATTTTCTTTCTTTGAGGCATTTTGAAATCAAACAATGATATCTATGCTTCACTATGCCCTTTGAATCACTTCAAACTGATTTTTCAAACAAAAGATGCAATTTTTAAAGCAATACACACGTTTTTATTTCTTTTATAAGCTTGGTCTTGAAATGATTGTAACTCTATAATTTTGCATCTCCAATTTCTAAAATTCCTTCCTATGGTAGTTCTCTGAGTCCTCTTTCCAACCCCATAATTATGATCGAGATTGGATTCTTCAAGAAATATTTATGCCAAGTATCCCACAATGACCTAATTATGGATTAGTTTAGTAGAGCGAAGTTGTATGGAATGCCACATCTTACTATTTCAACCTTTGACCCTGAAATTTCTACACGAAAAACTAGATTCCATTCATTTTCAGCCACTTTTTACAGAATTCAAATCTAATGCCTGAAATGAACGTTATGACGATTTTCCCTAGGTCACCTGTTTGAGACAAAATTTTGGGCCCCGCAAAAACCCTAAATTCCTCAGAGCTTATCTTTGAAATATAGCGAAGCAAGATCTGAATTTTTTACACAGGTTATATGCGATTTCGGCTCCACATGGTAAAACATTTAGCTTCTTAAGCCTCTTATAAAAATAGTTATGATGATTTTCCCTAGGTCACCTATTTGAGACAGAATTATGGAGCACGCAAAAACACTAACTTCCTCTGAGAAAATCTTTGAAAACATAGCGAACCAAGATTTGAAATTTTTACACAAAGTTCTCTGCAATTTTTGATCCATGTGGTAAAATATTTAACTTCATAAGCCTCATATAAAACAAGTTATAGAGAAAACTCCAAGATGTCCTATTTGAAGAAGCAAAACCCTAGAATCCAAAGCTATGATAGCAAATGTTATGCAGCCAACTCACAAATAGATATATCAATGAATTAAAAATCATCCTCTTCGAGGAGGAGACCTCCTTTACATTACATAATTTAAAAATTCTTCAATGGTCCAAATTATAAAACCTCCTTTCTATATATAGGATTCTAAGGGGTCACAATACAATCAAAGTCGACATAACAATAATAATGTAAGGGCACAACACTAACAATAGTGGGCTTCTATGGGGCACAATAATAACAATATCGGGACTACATTGGCACAAAAATAACAATAAGGGGGCTACACTAACAATAACAATGAGGGAATACACTAGTATTATAGGGACCTAACGCAGAAACTTTGTAGCATAGTGTCCTTGCTCGTCACAGTGAAAACATTTAATTTTTGACATGTCCTTCTTCTTGCCACCCTGATTGGAATCTGATTTGGAATGGGATGACTTCCCCTTCCCTTTATTTTCCTTTCCAACTAAGGCATAGTTCTCCTCATCATCATGCTTGGATGAGGATCTGTCTCTAGTGTTCCATCCAATCTCTTCCTGTACCAAGTCGAACTAGAATCACTCCCACTCTGGTAGCTTCTCCCTCCACGTAACCCCGACACTTCCAAGCTCATCCTAACATTGGGTGAACTTGGTCATGTACTTCAGAATTGAGTCGCCCTTCTCCATCTTGATCTTTTTGAGCTTGTCCTTCAGTGCCAAGTTCCTGTGGTCATTATTGTTTTGAAATAGGTTCGTCAATTCCTTCCACATTGCAAATGGAGTTTTCTTACCGTGGATCTCGAACTCCTTCTACAATAATCCTTCTCGCCTTTTCCACACACTTTATCCATTCTGCCAGATCTTTAGCATAAGATGTTGGAGGCTTCGGTATATCATGATCTATGAATTCCTTCAGTCCGTTGTATTTTAACATTGCCTCCATCTTATCCTTCCAAGATATGTAATTTGAGTTTCCCTCAAGGGCATACTCAAGTCTCAAACCATAGAACAACATCTTGCCAGCTCTGAAGTATGAAACTGCAAATTCAATTTCACCTGCACAACAAAATCATATTCTCCTCTTCTATAGTGGTTTCAGATATGATACCATGTCAATTTTTTTGTGTAGATTCAAACTGCAGATTGTGATATGCTAAAACAATTGACTTGAATCTACTCTAATCATCAGAAGAAACAAAAATTGATCAATGAAATCAAATAGAAGAAAAGGAAGAATTTCAATCACACATAACACAATAATGTTTTTGGCAAGACCTCAATGAAAAATCCTTGTTATCTATATATTTCATTAACCAGAAGATCTGAGAAGAAAATACAATGCTTGTTCAACCTTAACAATCTATGCACAAGTACAATTTATCTCACTACTTCACAAACCAACTCATGGCTTGAAAGTTGCCTCATTTATGAGAAGTTATTGTATGAATTACAGGTATTACAACCATTTCAGTGTCTGTCACTACCATTCAAGGACTTTAAAATCATGCACAAGGATCTAACTATACGCGAAGTTTAGGCACCCGATCACTCTTCTCATTTCCTCGGTACCTTCCCTCCCAGTACAGAAATGAGGGATTCGATCCAACCATGGGTTCCCCTATGGCTACCTTCTTACGACTTCACCCAAGTCGAATACTTGGCCAAATATGCTTCCTACCAAGCCCCTACTTCTTTGCGATGTTCCCTTGGGAATTAGCCCATATTTAATTGGGAAATTCCTCAGTAATAAATGCGCAATCCATCCATGGGCCTTCCTCTGATTGCATTCATCATCAGTTTAATTTAGATGATATTACAAGTGATAGTACACTGTCCCTGAACTCTAATCTCAACTAGGTCTTCCTCTAAACTAACATGCATGAGTTATTTTTGAGTGAATTATCAGTTATCTAATTGATCATTGCATGTGAATTTAATCCAATTTAAGTCACTTGACCACTCACTAGTTCCTCCAACAATTAGAACTAGTTTAACTGAAATTAACTCAGTTAAACTGAATTAAATAATTAGAACTCAATAATAACTGAACTTGGGCCCCTAAAATTTAGGGCTCACTCTACATGACTCTAGATAGACTTCCAACTCAAATTTACTGAGCCAACTAAGTCAACTTAACTTAGTTAATTATTACAAGTTGCTATTAGAATAGAATTACAATTTAATTCGTAATTTAATTCAAGGACAAATTAAATTAGGATTTTCTTGTTGTATTTTAACATAGGAAATTGTGATTTTTTATTAATAATTTTTTTTATTTTATTTGCTTATAAAAGATTAGCTCAGTCTAGTTATTAAAT
Organism: Pinus tabuliformis; assembly: GCA_031772625.1. NCBI lineage: Eukaryota > Viridiplantae > Streptophyta > Pinopsida > Pinales > Pinaceae > Pinus > Pinus tabuliformis. Next base: position 1,003,394,939 of record CM062809.1, on the reverse strand, counting down.
ATTAATAGATATTTTTGTCTTTCTTTCATGTAAATTTTCCTCAAAATTTAATAAAATATTTTAGAAATCTAGATTGCATATTCTTTAAATGTGCTTACAGGTTGTTCAAACCACATGTTTGTCTTCATTTATAATGACATATGTTAGTGTTCATTATAAAATTGCTTATTACCAAAAAATTAGTGCAGCCAGAATATGCGATGTAACACGTCTTATAGTTGTGTATTATCCTTATGTCGTTGAGTGAGGATCTCAATGCATAAACTTGAAGATGATAAGACCTTCATGTGCCTTCAAGTGTGAAGGTTGAGGCAAGTGTTGCTTCGAATTTATACCTTAATTAATCACACTTTGTGCTTGAATTGTATAAGATCTTAATTTATTTATAGGAACATGTGATTTTTTAAATAAAATATTTACACTTTTTTTATAAATTATTATCTTAATTTAATTATTAAATGACAATAGTTGGCTTTTCCCATGGGGGCTTCACTCAATGAACCTTTAACATAGCACGTGCATTCATGGCATATTAACTAGTACCATTAATTTGACTACATATTGGAAAATACCTCTAAAAATCATATTATTTAACCCCCTACCAATATGATCCCAATATGTTTTCCGAATTTAAAAAACCTCTACCTTCACTATATATTGTAGGTTTCATTTTTTCCATTTGCATTTTTGATCCAAGTGGATATTGGTGGCCACCCGCCAATTCCACTTGGACCCCCACCTTTACTTCTTTCAGTTTTTCAGTTTCCTTAATTATAGCACCGTTTACTATTTTTAGCAATTTTTCAGGTCCTAAACTTCTGAAGCCATTTTGAGGCCCTAAATGACATTTTTTGGGAAATCTACCGCCAACGATTTTCTTTTTTAAAATCGTATTTTCCCTCATAGTCCTCGGAGAGATCTTTCCAACGGGCTATCATGCGCGTCGAACAGAGATAATATGACCAAGTCATGACCTCGGGAAGTTGGCTGTCGAATTCACCCCAACAAGGCCCATAAACTCTTGGTGTTACATCTCCACGGGTTAGGGTTTTGGTTGTTTAGGGTTTTCTCTTATTTTTCAATAATAAAAAGGCCCTTGAGCCTCATTGTAAGACAGTTCAGAGGCATGTAGCCACCACATCTCTTCTCAGAGATAAGCTACCATCGCCCTAGCTAGTTTATTTCCATTCCTGTTTGTAATCATATTTCGATATTTTACATTAATGAAATGAAGTATTATTTCCGCTGCATCTCTGTGTTTACGGTTATCTCTATAATTTGTTGCGTTCTTGTTTAAATCTGGATCAATTTTTTACACCCCTTTATAGTTTTTCATTAACTTTGAGCTCCATTTTTTATACCTACAAACATTAAAACCTTTTACCCCCTATTATATGCTCAATATATTGTGTCATTTTTTCCACAATATATATCCCCCAATATGAACCCACGTGGTATGGTATTGCTCCCCAAGTGCAAGCCCCGTGTTTTTGCCTTTCGTTCATGTAAATTTTCCTCAAAATTTAGTAAAACATTTTAGAAATCCCAACTGCATATACATTAAACATGCTTACATGGTTATTCAGACCCACCTATTTGTCTCTGTCTACATTGATAAGCGTTAACATTCATTACCAAATTGTTTATCACTAGAAGATTGGCACAGTTGGAACCTATCTTGTAACACATCTTACAGTTGTGTATTTTCCTTACATCATTAAGTGAGGAGATGGAGGCATAAACTTGAAGATGATAAGATATTCATGTGCCTTTAGTGGAAAGGTCGAGGCACGTGTTGCTTCCAATTTATGCCTTAATTAATCGCACTTCGTGGTTGAACTAGACAATATCCTAATTTATTTATAGGAAAGTGTGATTTTTTTATTAATAAAATATTTTATTTTGTTTTCTCAAAAAAATATCTCAGTTTAATTATTAAATGTTAATAATTTTTTTGTTTTTCCTTCATGTAAATTTTCCTCAAAATTTAATAAAATATATTAGAAATCTAGATTGTAGATTCTTTAAGCATGCATACATGGTTGCTCGGGCGCACTTTTTTGTCTTTGTTTACATTGACGGGCATTCAGATTCATTACCAAACTGTTTATCATTGAAAAATTGGCATGGCTAGAACCTATCTTGTAACATGTCTTATAATTGTGCATTGCCCTTACGTTGTCGAGTGAGGAGCTCAAGGTATAAACTTGAAGATGATAAGACCTTCACGTGCCTTCTTGTGGGAAGGTTGAGGCAAATGTTGCTTCTAATTTATGCCTTAATTAATCGCACTTTGTTGCTTAACTCCACACGATGCTAATTTATTTCTAGGAAAGTATTATTTTTTTAGTATAATATTTAATTTTGTTTGTTTATAAAATATTAGCTTAGTTTAATTATTAAATGTTAATAGATGTTTTTGTCTTTCTTTCATGTAAATTTTGCTAAAATTTTAATAAAATATTTTAGAAATCCTAACTGTAGATTTAAATGTGCTTACATGGCTTTTCATACCCACTTGTTTGTCTTCATTTACATTGAGAGACGTTACCATTCATTACCAAATTGTTTATCACCGGAAGGTCGACGTAGTCAGAACCTATCTTATAACACATCTTACAATAGTATGTTTTCCCTACATTGTTGAGTGAGGATCTCGAGGCATAAACTTGAAGATGATAAGATCTTCACGTGCCTTCTAGTGGGGAGGTCGAGGCAGGTGTTGCTTTGAATTCATACCTTAATTAATCAAACTTTGTGGCCGAACTACACAAGATCCTAATTTATATATAATAAGGTATTAATTTTTTTAATAAAATATTTTGTTTTGTTTCTTATAAAAGATTAGATTATATCAATTATTAAATGTTGATAGATGTTTTTGTCTTTTCATGTAAATTTTACTCAAAATTTTATAAAATATTTTAGATACCCTAATTGAAAATTCTTTAAATGTGCTTATATGGTTGTTCAAACCCACATGTTTGTCTCCATTTACATTGAAGAATGATAACATTCATTACCAAATTGTTTATCTCCGGAAAATTGGTGTAGCCAAAACCTATTTTGTAACATGTCTTACAACTATGTATTTTCCTTCTGTCATTGAGTGAGGATCTCAAGGCATAAACTTGACTATGATATGATTTTCATGTACCTTCACGTGACTTCTAGTGGGAAGGTTGAGGTAGGTGTTGTTAATTTTTCATCAAGAATTGTTCTATGTTGCAACTATTACTTCAACAATTTCCAACAACATCCAAATTCCTATTTTACTTCTTCAATTAACCAATGACAATAGAGAAATAGTAGATAGAACAATTATACAAATGCACAATGAAAGACAACCAAGAGGCAAGAGATACAATATTTGATCAATGACCAAGGAAAAACCCCACAAGGGGAAAACCATTTGCAATTCTTCTTTTTATTAGATTCTCATAAAATGTTCAGCAAGAGAGAGTACAATGATTCAAACCCTCAATCACAAATCTATCCAGCGAAATAACCCAACTATGTTCAAAAATATGAGCCCAAAAACAATATTGATCAGAGATAACATTCTAGCTGCAGTCAAATAGGATCAACTATAAGAATGAAACACTAGTTTCCAATTGCATGGAGAGAGTGTATGTGTGTGTGGTTCAAATTCTCCAACTACACAGATAGGGTTGTGTGCCTGCAGTTGTAACTGAAAATTCCCTATGGCAAGTGTGCGGTTGCAAATCAAAACCTTAGATCACACATGCGAGCTTCGAACCCTATAATTTCAAACTTTTTTGAATCATACTCCAAAAATTGTGCAAACCAATCTAATGAAGAGAGAGAAGAAGAATATGCTTGATGATGATATCCAAATGAGGGTCACTTGAATTGTATTTATAGACTTCTAAGGGTGTCCAATTTCACTTTAGGTATGACCTGATCAAATGTAACATTGTGGGTTTCACTTCAAAAATACACTTTCCCTTATCCAAATCCAGTGCTTCAAAAGTCAAAATTAGTCCTCTCGGAAAGAAGAATCTAGTCCCATGAATGGAATCTTTCACTGAGCTACAAAATTAACACTTCCTCTCAAATATGGAAAAATTCCAACTACATCATGTGATCATCATAAGTATCTCAGTATCATGTCATGTGCACCCCTACTCATCTCTACTTGTCTATGTTCATATCATATTGAAAATTTTCGAATCTAAAGGAGAAGAATTTTTGTAGGGTAGCTTCAACTACCACCCGAAATAATCATCATCATCATTGGGAAGCCATAGCTTCCACCCATAATTAAAGACAAACCTACCCCTAAGCGTAGGGATCACACTCTATCCCAAAGTCCTTGAAAATAGGTAACATTAAGTTACTGAGGATAAGGATCACACTCTACCCTATTTTCCTTGATCATACATATGAAAGTTGAGGAGTCGGATGATATAACACTTGCATCCACCAACTTGGGTGAGATCCACCTACTAAATGGAGTTAGGATCACACTTTATCCCAAGTTCCTCATCCCAGTGGACTGATGGGGAGGTTATACCATAGAGTGGACATGATGCTAACTAGGGCATACTCTGACTAGGGGAGATCTTAGGTTTCTACAACCTATCGGTCAGAGGTCCCTCATCCCTAGGACCTCATCAACTCCATTCCTCACCCTGGGAGCTCAACTAGGGGGAAGAGCATTGATCAATGTTCTTGATCATCCTGAACCCTTATCCGAAAGGGTCATCTTAACCAATCCAAGTTGCTCTATGAATCCCAAAAACTTCCCTTTTAGAGAAGCCTTGGTGAGGATATCAACTGTCTACTCATATTTCGAAATGTGTAGGAGTCTCATGACTCCTATTTGGACAATGTCTCAGATGTAATCACATTTGATCTCAACATTCTTAAACTTTTCATGGAACAAATGATTCTCATAAAAATGAATCCCACTCATGTTATCACAATAGATAATTTTCATGCCTAGGACCTGCTCAAATAGCTCTCCAAAGAGATTCCTTAACCAAACTACTTCACAAATTTCCAAGTTGGCTGCAATATACTTAGCCTTAGTTGTGCTAAGGGCTACAAACTTTTTCTTCTTGCATTGGATGGATTTCCCTTTCCTTTTTTTTTTTTTTAATTCTTCCCTTGAGTAACAAATGCAGTGGGCTCTCCTTCATTTAGCCTTTGAATCCTTCCCCTAGATATCATCATTATTTCCTCTTGATTGCATAGGGTAAGTAGCTCATCAAAAGTAAGGATCATTTCTCTATTTTGGATAGAAGTAAAGAACATATCTCATGATAAAGGAAGACCACTAAGGGAAGTATCACTAATTCCCTGTCTGATACGATTTATTAAGCAGTCTGTAGCTGATCCCTAATTTTAGTGATTCTGATGAGGAATGATTGTATAGCTTCTCCTTTGCGCATCTTAGTTTCTTTGAGTTGATTTTTCAAATCCATAATGTGTCTCAAATTGTTCACTTCATACATGGCCACAATATTATTGTACATTTCTCTGGAAGTCTTCAAATATGAAATATAAACAAGTAGATGATCTCTTAAAGAATCTATAATAATATTCTTAGCTTTAATATCACCTTTTTTGTACCTAGACTTGGCATCTTAGGATGCATTTTCCAGTGGCGGGGAAATCTTTCCTTCCACGTATTCCATGACATCATACTCATCTAAGGTGACATTGATCTTGGTCTTCTAAGATGAAAAGATAGATGCATCGACTTTTCATTATCCTTAAAGTATGAGATAGAAAGTTTTTACAAGACCAAAATTCAACTACTAGAGGATGGATGTTCTTGCTATATGTTTCTTGGGCTTGTATTCATCTCAACTCTAATTCCATGTTAATTTTTCATCAAAAAATGTTATATATTGCAACTATTACTTCAACAATTTCCAATAACATCCAAATTACAATTTCACTTCTTCAATTAACCAATGACAATAGAGCAATAATAGATAGAATAATCATACAAATGCATAATGAAGGAAATCCAAGAGACAAGACACACATTATTTGGTCAATGACCAAGTAAAAACACTATAAGGGGGAAAACCCTTTGCAATTATTCTTTTTATTAAATTGTCATAAAATTTTCAACAAGAGAGAGTACAATGAATCAGATCCTCAATCAAAAATCTATCCAACAAAATAACCCAACAATGTTAAAAAATATGAGCCCATAAACAATACTGATAGGAGATAACTTTCCAACCTACAATATACTACTGTCAACTGTAAACTGAAACCCTAGTTTCCAACCACACAGAGAGAGTGTATGTACATGTGGTTGAAATGCTCCAATCACATGGATAGGCCTATGTGCCTATGTTTGTAATTGAAAATTCCCTATGGCAAGTGTGCTGCTACAAATCAAAACCCTAGATCACATGTGTGAGCTTTGAACCTTGCAATTTTGAACCTGTACGAAACAAACTTCGCAAACTGTGCAAACTAATCCAATGAAGAGAGAGAAGAAGAAGATGCTTGATTATAATATCCAAATAAGTGTCACTTGACTTGTATTTATATCCTTCAAAGGGTGTCCAATTTCACTTTAGGGATGACCTGATCAAATGTGACATTGTGGGCTTCACTTCAAAAATACACTTTCTTTTGTCCAAATCCACTGCTCCAAAAGTCAAAATTGGTCCTATCAAAAAGAGGAATCTAGTCCCATGATTGGAATTTGTCAATGAGCTACCAAATTAACAAGTTTTGCTTCGAATTTATGCATTAATTAATCTCACTTTATCGTTGAACAACATAGGATCCTAATTTATTTAATGGAAAGTGTGGTTTTTTTAATAAAACATTTCATTTTGTTTGCTTATAAGAGATTAATTCAATCTAACTATTAAATGTTAATATATATTTTTGAATTTCTTTCATGTAAATTTTTCTCAAAATTTAATAAAATATTTTAGAAATCTCAATCACATAGTCTTGAATGTTCTTACATGGTTGTTTGCACTGCCCTTTTTGTCTTTGTTTACATTAACATATGATAACATTCATTACCATATTGTTTATCAGCGGAAAATCGGTGAGCCGAAACCAATTCTGTAACACGTCTTACAGTTGTGTATTTTCCTTATGTCGTTGAGTGAGGAGCTCAAGACATAAAATTGAAAATGATAAGCTCTTCATGTGCCTTCTAGCGGGAAGGTTGAGGAAGGTGTTGCTTTCAATTTATGCCTTAATCAATCACACTTTGTGGTTGAAATTCACAAGATCCTATTTTATTTATAATAAAGTGTGATTTTTTATTTTAATTTGTTTGCTTATAAAATATTAGCTCAGTCTTATTATTAAGGGTTAATAAATTCTTTTTTCTTTATTTCATGTAAATTTTCCTCAAAATTTAATAAAAATAGTTTAGAACTCTTGATTGTATATTATCTAAACATGCTTACATGGTTGTTCGAGCCCACTTGTTTGTCTCCGTTTACAATGACGAACGTTAACATTCATTACCAAATTGTTTATCACCAAAAAATCGGTGCAGTGATAACCTATCTTGTAACACGTCTTACAATTGTGTATTTTCCTTATGTCATTAAGTGACGAGCTCGAGACGTAAACTTGAAGATGATAATATTTTCATGTGCCTTCATGTTCTTTCTAGTAGGAAGGTCGAGGTAGGTGTTACTTCCAATTTATGCCTTAATTAATCACACTACGTGGCTGAATTGTACAAGATCCTGTTTTATTTATAAGAAAGTGTGATTTTTTTATTAATAAAATATAAACTTTTGTTTGCTTATAAAATATTATCTCAATGTAATTATTTAATATTAATAGATGTTTTAGTATTTCTTTCACATATAATTTCATCAAAATTTAATAACATATTTTAGAAATCTCAAATGCATATTCTATAAATGTGCTTACATGGTTGTTCGAACCCACCTGTTTCTCATTAGAGATATTTTGAGGTAAAAAATGGATCTTAAAACAAAATTGTACCACCAAAATCAACTTTATAAGAAACAATAGAATTCAATATGATGATGTCAACCATGGAGGATGACTCACCATTTTTGGTGTGAAAAAATAAAAAGATTAAAAAATAAATTAAATAAAAAATTACTTATTCAACTCATATTTTCAACTTATATCCCTATGGTTTTACTCAATTTTCAAGTAGGAGCACTCGTTGGATGCAAAATTTAATTCCTCGTCAAAAGAGTACACATGTTGCACACTTTTGATGGACCCTGGTACACGAAAAATGAGAAATACATGAAAAACATTATTGCAATTTCAATTAAAATTTACATTTGAATTTTCACCTTTGTAGTTAGGAGGCCTTTGACCCAGACTTAGCCAATTTATGCCTTGGCTTGAGCTCCTATTTCCTTGCATTGTTCCTTAAGGAATTAGGCCACTATTATTTAGGAAATTCCTTAATTTGATTGCACAATTCCTTTAGATTGATCTTCTGACTACATGCAAGTTACACCTATAAACACCAAACTAGTCTATAATTGATGTTACACTGCCTTGGAATCTCCATCTCAACTAGGTTACTTGAATTCTCTGCGTGCACTAGCTATTTTTGGCTCATTTATCAATTAACTGGATGATCACTCAGTTTGACTGAAGTCCCACTACACAGCTTGACCCTCCATTAGTTCTCCCAACACTTGGAACTAGTTTAATCGAAAACAACATTAGATAATTGATCTTGATTGCTACAACTTAGCAATAACACATGCTTAATAGAACTCTAATTCCTCCAACTCAAACATACTAAGTAAACTAGGTGACACAATCCATGTCACTCAAGTTAACATCATCGATGTTGTCTGTTGATGTGGAAATTCAATTTTTCTCAATTTAATCAAGGAAAAATCAAATTGAGAATTTATTGCTGCATTTTTCAACACTTCCTCTCATCAAGAAAGGGATTATCAACCACCGCTATCCTGCACCATTGGAATGTACTGCATGCAACACCTCTCATTGTTGCTACTACTAACGCAACACCCGAAACTAAGAAGCATCTAAAAAATATTGGTTCAACTATGTTTGCAAGTGTCTACTGGTAAAATTGTGTTGCTGCTGACTCTGCTATGGAGCCTCCTACTCTCTTGTCATCACTGCTCTTGACTCCTCAGTATCCGAATAACACTGATCCTCCTGCTACTGAATACTGTGGGCCCCTGTAGCAAGGTAATGATCCATGAGGAGAACACCTCAATGGACCCTACCCAAATTTTTGCAATAATGAGACTAAGGCTTCACATCTCCCCGCTTCACACTTAGAGGTATGGATTCATGTGCTCCCTCTGCCCACTTAGTGCGAACTTTCCCTCTTATGGAGGTCTCCGGTTGAGTGAATGTCTCCACTCTACCTCTTGTCTGCCTCTCCATCTGTGGTTGCTCCACAACTTCCGGAGGCTCCATTTTGAGAGGTAAATCATGCTCCCTCTCAATCGACATATCTCTAACCCTTGCCTTGCTCTTCAAGGATGTGCATGCATCTTCTACCTCTAGTGCATACATTTTCTTGACTTGAACCCTAAATATGCTTCACCTGTCTCGTCGGTACATTTCTTAGGAATGCCTTTCCTTTGTTGGAGATCACATCATAACCACGACCTTCCAAAAGTGCAACAAATATGAGATTTTTCTTTAGGCCTGGAATGAAGATGACATCTTTGAGCCTGAGAGGTGAGCTGGACTCCTTCTAAAAGGTGACTATACCAACCTCTGTCACATTGTACATTCCTTCATCCCCAAACTCAATATTCATTTGGAGATGTTTCTCCTCTAGGTTACTGAAAAAATTTGTATTCCCAGTAAATTAAAGCTTGAACTGTGAAGGGTTCAACTGCTTCTCCTCCTTAGGACTTCTTTCTTCTCTTCTTGTGTGGACACTTCGTGGCATAGTGCCTGAATTCATGACAATGGAAGCATTTATTTTTTGACAAATATTTCTTCTTGCCCCCTTGACTAGATTCTATTTGGATTGGAATTTATTCCCTTTTCCCTTCTTTTCCTTTCCAGCCAATGCAAAGTTTTCTTCATTCTTTCCCTTGGATGAAGTCTTGTCTTTGGTATTTCGCCTTATTTCCCACTGTACCAAATCAGACCATAGGCACTCCCAATTTAATATTTTCTTCCTCCCATTCACTGAATCTTTATAGCTTTATCGACTCTTGTGAAAGCCTAAAAGGGTTAGGCTTACCAATTTTTCTTTAGGGACATTAACACTGACACCGTCGAGTTCATCAGGACAATGTGAAAACTTGCTCAGATACTGTGGAATTGTGTCATTCTTCTGCATCTTGATAGTTAGGGTTTCAATCATACGATAACATATACACCTAAGGTTTCATTCTTAGAATTTTACATTAACTATTATAAAGGTTTTTTCATAAACCCTAAAGAGATAGAAACCCTATTAAATTTAGTTCATCAAAATAACTTAAGAACAAAACATATTAAATTTAGAAACCCTAGAAATAAAAAAATTGATCCTAGAGACAAACATAAGAGAAATTCTACAAGAAACCTTAGAAAATAACTTAAGAACAAAACATATTAAATTTAGAAACCCTAGAAATAAGAAAGATTGATCCTAGAGACAAACATAAGAGAAATTCTACAAGAATCAAAACAATAACCTATACTATAAGTAAAGGATATATGAGTATTAATAGAATAAGTCTTTTACTTTAGGGTCCTCTTTTTTAAACTTCTTTTGAGGATTATCATTAGTAGCAACATTAGCTTCGTCCCTTTCACTCTTCTTTTTCTTAGAATTATTGGGATATTGATTCTTATAGTGTCTTATATTGACTTTAAATTATGACCTAAATGCAATTACGAAGATCAATACTAGTTACATTTTTCAACAGGTGGAAGGTAAATACAATAGATAAAGGTAGTTAGAATTAGACGGTGTCAGTGGGAGGTAAAGACTAGACCTGTACCCAGAGCTAGCAAGACACTGCTTGTGTTGAGGAGGTGTAAACCTATGAAACATTCTCATTAGTTTCCTGGAAGGAAAGGAGCGTAATGCTTAGGGAGGAGCTATTGGCACTGTAGTTCAAAGGAAAACTCATAGAATTTAAGAGCTTAATAAACTTCATAGAATTTGTTTAAAATTTCCAAAACTAATTGTTCTAATTTCCTTGAGCATATTTTTAATACTATCTTTACTTTAAATTTAATTAATTAAATTTGTTTTATAGTCTCTTTTTATTATCTTAATTAAATTATTATATGTTTGATTATTATTTATTTGACTCTATTTTCATTAATTAATTAATTAATTAATTTATATATTATTTTTTAAAATATTTTCTTTCATGATTTATTTTTTATTTTTTCTATCATTAATTATATCTATTATATTTTTCTAATTTAATTTTCCATTCAGTTTTATATTTATATATATGTTTTTTTGAGTTAGTGAAGTTGACTATTTAGAATTTATTAAATAATTATTTTATTATTTTGATGGAATATTATTGAATTTCTAACATTTATTTTCACAACAAAAGTCTTTCTAGTGATTTACGCCTAAGCTCTTCTTATAACTATTATGGATCACAGAAGTCTCAATTCAACAATTTATTTTCATGTTCTCTCAAACCTCTCCACATTATATCTATGTCACGATGTGCCGATAATGAATCATAGTTGAGGTTTCCGAACGTTGACCCTTAAAACTGTTTTGTGATTGAGTTGGTAAAGAAATTAATTAATACGGACTCTCTGAGCGAGAGGAAGTGGTGCTAGAATACGAACTCTCTGAGGAAGAGGCAGAATACAGACTCTCTGAGGGTGAGGGAGAGGGACTGTGTTCCTCATACTCTCGTGACCTCTGTAGTTGTCGTTCCTGTTCATCGTGGTCTAGTTCAGCTGGAGCGCGAGGAGAGGGAGCGGTGCTGGAATACGGACTCTCTGAGGGGGAGGGAGAATACAGACTCTCTGAGGGTGAGGGGGAGGAAGAGGGACTCCGTTCCTCATAGTCTCGTGCCCTCTGTAGTTGTCGTTCCTGTTCGTGGTGGTCTCGTCCCTCTCTAGTTCAGCCTCCCCGCGCTGCCGTTCCTGTTCGTGGTGGTCTCGTGCCCTCTCTAGCTCAGCTGGATTGCGAGGAGAGGGAGTGGTGCTAGAATACGGACTCTCTGAGGGAGAGGGAGAGGGACTCTGTGAAATGAGTATGGGAGAATATGGACTCTCTGAACCCTCAGAAGGAAAGGGAGAAGGAGTCTGTGAAATGGACATGGGAGAATACGGACTCTCTGAGGGTGAGGAACTCTGTGAACGTAGTTGAGCAGCTTCTTGTTCTGCCATTGAATTCAAGAATGAAAAACTCAACTCACAGCAAATGACACTAATCACCACGAAGCTTGAGAACGAACAACGACATACTGGATCTTTGGGCTTTATAACATTCCAGCCGGTGTTCACCAGCCAACCGAGGCTATTTGGCGACGCTACTCTTCACTCTTCTATTAATTTTTTACAAAAAAATATATATATTACACCAAATGGTTTTTAAGTGCAATCTTCTCCTTCTATCTTTAATTATTACCTCCTATGCTAACTATGAATTATTACGTCGGAAAAATAGCCTGAACACGTATGTAATCCCTATTATCATCAACCTCCACAAAGCTTTGGAAAAGATTGAGCCATACAAATTATTTTACCAATGGTAGTCCCCTCCAGTTCCTTAAAGGTATATTTAAATGAGCCATGCCTAGAGAATCTAGGCCCTCATAAGATGAAACCTCCCAACCATCAGGCCCCTCCATATGCCAAGTAGTGTTTGCAATTTTCTAGACATAGAGAGAACAAGTCTTGACTGTAGATTATATAAAATGCCACTCCCATCCAAAAGAATTGAAAACCCTAATGAACCCAACACCATTGGAGATGGGTAACTCAAACACTGAGGGGTAATGAAACAAGAGGTTTTAACAGGGGTAAAGTAGTGAAGAAATTTTGAGAAACCACGTCATCCATACCAATAAAGTAAAATTCTCAATATTTTCCAAGTTGAGAAAATGGAATAACAAGTAAAGGGATAGGAGGAAAGGGGGTAAAATTATGAGGAATCAAGGTGGAAGCCATTGACTAAAAATTTCTTATCATTAGAATTGAGGTTGAGTCTTGATTGGAATAACATGGGAGGCATCAATATGGAGCTTGGCACTGCACAAGCCTAGGAAACATAAAATTAAGATGCCACACCATCTTTAGAGAGAAAAGCCTCTTCTCCACTCAGGGCTACACCATCATTCTTTTCCTTTTTTTTTGGATTATTCCAAACATGATGGTTTTTTTAATTGAATTTTGCAATTTGGGATTAGGTTACCATACTTATGGCACTGGAGAAAACAAAAGGGAATCCCTTAATAATCTAGAACATGAAGTATGACTCAACTATTACCAATGCCCATAATTTCATGTAGTTTATTTCAAAGGTACAAACTAACTAGAATCCTAGAAAATAATAATTTCTTAATATATTTGAATGACTATTCCACCTCGAGAAAGCACCACAAACTATTCCCCAAGTTAGAAAAACCTTTGGGTTTTCACATGTGGGGTGGTAGACCAGGGAAATGCAACCACATGGGAACAACATTGAGTCGTTCTCTACTATCATTTGACATAGTGGACCAGAACTTGAAAATAATAGAAGTAGATTTAATGGGCCAAACATCTTTCACCACCAACTTCATTGCATCATACGATATGAATATTAATAGGAACAAGATCTTGGCTAGTAGAAGAATATTAGGAGCCTTTTGAACCCCTAGAAACACCTTCTAGTTCTACCATTCAATGAGAGTATCCATACAAAATTTATGAACGCTAGAACGACCCACCAATTATTTCTCTATTAAGTCCACAACTTGAGACATCTCCACGCCATCCCCCAAAGCATTGATTATATGGAACTGGAATTTTATCACTCTCTAAAACCACATGTTTATTTTTATTTGTTTGGTGGGTTCCCATTATCTACAGAATCTATAGGACAAGGGATTCCCATCTCTACCTCCAGAACCGATAAACTAGACCTATCATCCACTCGATCTAAACCCTCATGAAATATTGCAAATTGGGGATGAATGACACCCATAAATGGAAGAGGTGTAGATTTCATGGGCACATTCAAAAAATCCTCAAGAAACACCAATAAACCATCACCAAATTAAAAGGAAACCACATATAATGAATACCCTTTAGCAACATATCGAAGAGGAAGACCCTCATCCAGAAATCCCTTTCAAATATGACCCAGAAAATCCCAAAATCCTAGTGATATAGGTGGGTGGGACCTAATAAAGGAGACCACTGTCGTTAATGACACTAGTGAAAATAAAAGTAGTAAAATTGTTTACTTTTTTAACCACTAGTAAGAGATCCAGAGACCTGACGGTTAAGGGTTGAGAATCGCTAGAATGAATATGGTCTTCTAACCAAGAGAATCTCTAGAGAATGGAACCCCCCCTTTAACATTCCCAATGAAGGAACTGGTTCCCTGCCTATGGGACCATAAACACCAAAGGAGACAAAAGTAGGCCCCCTAAATGGGGTCAAGGAGTCATAATCCACCAACTACTGGTCATCAATGTTCCTCCACTCCAAATCAGCACACCACTAGACCCATGTGAAGAGCACATAGTGCTCACAAATAAACCAACAATGGAAAGAGAATGGAAAGAACTTAGAGACAAATAGAGTCTTCTCTCTCCAAGAACTGTACCACCATGAGATAAAGTTATGAACCATAAAATAGAGTAATATCTCTACCCCCGATATTGCACCAGGTCAAGGCAAGGGAAATTCACCTGAATGTGTAGAAACCCTAGTCTAAAACCATATTTTTATAGTTGTCTATGCTACTGGCTTCCTTAGCTAGACACCTTAGTATTAATATTATTAATAAAAATTATTATTAAAAAATTTAAAACCTTATTAATATTAACATCAATGTTAATAAACAATTTTAAAACTTATAAATAAAAACTTATTGAAATTTACTATTAAACTTCAAAAGTAGTGTTATTAATAAACCTTATTAATAAACCCTTTTAAGCCTTATTAATATTAATATAAATGTTATTAAGAAATTTTAACCCCTATAAATAGAAGCTTATTGTACCCTATTAATATTAGTAAATTTGATATAAACCATATTAATATAAAATTAAACAAAGTCCTTTTGTAGAAATCACAAGAGAGAATTTTTTGGCCGACGCATTTTGAACCAAATCAAGATTTGAAATTATTTAATAATATTTATATGTTTATGTATTCAAGCTTCTGTGATCCATAGTGAATTAAAGAAAGTCTTTCGGTAGAAATCACATGAGAGAATTTTTTGGCCGACGCGTTTTGAACCAAGAAGTGTGGTTCATCATCTGGTCCTGATGATGAACCACACTTGTTGGTTCGAAACGCGTCGGCCAAAAAATTCTCTCATGTGATTTCTACCGAAAGACTTTGTTTAATTCACTATGGATCGCAGAAGCTTGAATACATAAACATATAAATATTAGTAAATAATTTCAAATCTTGATTATTGTTAGTCATGCTCACTACAGTCAACTATGGTTAACAATGGTTCAACATGGTGACTATAGCCAACTATGGTTAATCATAGTTAACCATAATTAACCATTGTTAGATGGAAAATTCACTTTTGCAGACAAAAATGAATTCCCTAGATCTAGTGGCCTGATCAAGAATAACAAAGGACAAAAAGATCATTTTTTTCCTTAGAGAGATTAAACTATAGAAAATAGATCTACATGGAATTCGTAGCGAGTCCTTCTCAATATTATCAGATCAATAATTTAATTTTCAAAACTGATTTGTATACGCTACTTCAGCTCAGTGAACTAGCGTGTATATGCAACTATACTTAACGAAAACAGCGTATATGCAGAGATCTTTTGATTTACCCAAATTATCATGTATTGAACTTTAATCAGTATATCAGGAATTCATTAGAAAGTGCAATAAAAACATATTAAAGAATCACACATGAACACCAAGATATAAGGTGGAAACCCAATGTGGGTGAAAAGCACCTGCTGCAATAGTCCCTGTATTCTTTTAATAAGAAAATTATGTTTACAGTTTTTGTACTAGTGCAGTCTTATACTAGTACGCAAGCTTCTACCTGGAGAAGGCTACAACCTCCTCTCGTTCTCCAGCTTCTACTGGAAGGGAGCTACAACCCGCTAGCCCTTGTACTAGCTGGTGTGTTTACTAGTATGTAGTCACCGACCTGCAAAAGGCTACGACCTTATACTTTTTCTTCCAGGGACCACGTTTCATAAATTTTCAGACTGGATCCATCAACAACATCATATCAAATATATATGCATAACCAATCACCTTTTGAACCAACCACAACTGAATCAATTAATCACTTTGACAACCCCTCAATCTGATTATTTAGAATACTGTCACCAGTACAGTAACTAGAACCCAAGCCAAAACCCAGAACACTGCAACAGAAAACAGAAGCAACTAAAACATATTTTATAAGGTATATTCTACTTCCATGTGTTGAACCTGTGCATACGCACTTGCCTCAAGGTGAACTAGTGTACAGATCTACAAATCAAATTTATGATGTATACACTGCTTTGATATGCAGAACCAGCGTGTATACGCTCCTTTTCTAAAGTGAACCTACGTACAGATCTATAAATAATGATTTAAACATTACAATTATTCCAGACTTCAACCATACCTAGATCATCATATTTACAGACTACAACATGCGCTAGTTATTCAGATACATGTTCAAATCACATAAAGATAATTCACTTTAAGCCTTGAGATCCTGATACATCATTAGATTTTATCTTTCATCAAACACTAAGGTTCCTCCTTGGTTCAGATCCAGCAATGCAGCATAACCCAATAACCTGCATACTAGATATCACACTTCATCAAATACTCAATGCTTGTGTGTCTTGGCTTAATGATCTTCTCCTCCTTTTATAGTTTTAGGCCTTTCTCAATACCATGGACCAAAACCACTTAGTACCAATACCTTGGATCAAATAGCTAGGGTTAATACCTCGAACCAAATACCATGGACCAATACCATGGATCAAAATACCATGAGCCTGTAGAAATTTCACCTATAGAACAAATTTATATTGCAATGTCCTAAAGCATAATACTTGTTCTACTTATACAAAACATTAAGCGGAAGCATAATCGAATTCATGATCAAAATCAAGTAGAAACATGCATAACTGATCAAGAGAAATAATCACACATAACACAAGATATATCTAGGGGAAAGCACCAGCATAAAACCCCAACCATGTATTATCAATCAAGTGGAAATCCTCTTCACAATACAAAAAGAATTAGCTCTCAAGCTATTCAGTTCTCAATGAACTCTAAAGATATAAAGATATGTCTCATGAACCAACCAAGCCCTATATATAAAGGCTTTACCTATGGTCAAATCCCTATTTCCTTGTGCAGTTTTCTTAGGAAATAATAGCAAAATCATATACAATTAATTCCAAACATACCAAGTTAACCAATGGTCCAACTACGCAATCCTTGAGGACACTAGTTCCTCAACCATGCAAAAACTACTTACTAGAAATAGTCAAGCATTTAATAGTACACTATCCCACATCTGATCTCAACTGGGTCTCTGACAGAACTAACATGCAACTATTATGCATGAGTGAATTCTCAGTTATCTAAAATAATAGTTGTCACATGCATGCAAGCATTAACAAACTATATCTTATTATTTTAACAACTTGTTAAAATAATCTAACTGGACTTGACTAGTTAGAACGAAGTCAACTGATTCTCTCATTATAGAACTCATACTTATTCCCTCAATCAGTGGAGGAAATTAAGGATAAATTCCTCAATCAGTGGGACAACTCATGTGCATGCTCACAAAGACTTCAAATTCGAATTTCCTTAACTAATTAACTCAACTGAATTAATTAATTAATATTTCCAACTTCTGTTAAGACCAAAATTATTTTTATTTCCTATGGATAGACTAGGGACTGCTATAAATAGGAAGGGACCCAGTAATGCTATTTTTCAAAACTTTCTATTTTTAGCAGTTTCACCTCTCACCCAATGTGGCCAATGACCTCACTAGCCAAACTGATATTTTTAGCACATTCTAGACAATGTGATCTTGCACTCCCTCCAAGAGAATTCTCCTAGCTCTAGCCACACACTTCCTCCATTCCACCTGCTTAGTCTTGTCAGTAGGCTTAGGAATTTCTTGATCAATGAAATCCTTAAGGCCATTATCTTCCAAAACTGCCTCCATGCGATCCTTCCAAGCTATATAGTTTGAGATGCCATCAAGGGCATACTCAAGCCTCAAACCATAGAATGCCATCGATGAAAAAGATGTGATAAGAACTTGAGATCTATATCTCTTATAATAAACTTCGAATTTCTCCTACTAGTATACTGTTCTTGCTTGATCACCTGTGCTCCGATACCATGTAGAAATTTCACCTGTAGAACAAACCAATATTGCAATGTCCTAAAGCATAATACTTGTTCTACTTCTACAAAACATTAAGCGGAAGCATAATCGAATTCATGAGCAACATCAAGTAGAAACATGCATAACTGATCAAGAGAAATAATCACACATAACACAAGATATATCCAGGAGAAAGCACCAGCATAAAACCCCAACCATGTATTATCAATCAAGTGGAAATCCTCTTCACAATACAAAAAGATTTAGCTCTCAAGCTATTCAGTTCTCAATGAACTATGAAGATATGTCTCATGAACCAACCAAGCCTTCTATATAAAGGCTTTACCTATGGTCCAATCCCTATTTCCTTGTGCAGTTTGCTTAGGAAATAATAGCAAAAGCATATGCAATTAATTTCAAACATAGCAAGTTAACCAATGGTCCAACTACGCAATCCTTGAGGACACTAGTTCCTCAACCATGCAAAAACTACTTACTAGAAATAGTCAAGCATCTGATAGTACACTGTCCCACATCTGATCTCAACTGGGTCTATGACAGAACTAAGATGAAACAATTATCCATGAGTGAATTCTCAGCTATCTAAAATAATAGTTGTCACATGCATGCAAGCATTAACAAACTATATTTTATTATTTTAACAACTTGTTAAAATAATCTAACTGGACTTGAATAGTTAGAACTAAGTCAACTGATTCTCCCATTATAGAACTCATACTTATTCCCTCAGTCAATGGAGGAAATTAAGGATAAATTCCTCAATCTGTGGGACAACTCATGTGCATGCTCACAAAGACTTCAAATTTGAATTTGCTTAACTAATTAACTCAACTGAATTAATTAATTAATATTTCCAACTACTGTTAAGACCAAAATTAATTTTACTTCCTATAGATAGACTAGGGACTACTATAAATAGGAAGGGACCCAGAAATGATACTTTTATAACTTTCTATTTTTAGCAATTTCACCTCACCCAATGTGGCCAATGGCCTCATTGGCTAAACTGCTATTTTTAGCACATTCTAAATTTAACATTTCTTGTTGCACATTTTTCAATAGAACCAAATACTTCGGACCAAAAAATTATTTTTCCAATGTATATGTGCTTTTTCTTTTGTGAAAGTGCATGTGTACGTATACACGACTTGTATATAGTGAACGCATGTGTATACGTGACTTGGCCAATGGTGAACCTGCGTATACCTCTCTTTCTTCATTATGTGCAGTCTGATCTGTAACTCTATGCTGTTAACCTGGTATACTGTGATCTTTCATTTGAGTGAGTTGCCTTTTGAACTGATTCCTTGATATTTCTTATGTAGATTCATCTAGTTACCATATACAAGTGATTTGTTTTGCTATAAGTGGGTTGCCATCAAGTACAACACATACATCATACAAGTACAACACATTCATCATAGTGCCAACAATCTCCCCCTTTGGACTTGATGGCAACAACAACCACACCAAGTCACTCCCCCCCTTTGACATCAAGGGCAAAGGGTCATGCTCCCCCTGAGTGCATGCTGAAATCTCTGATATGTTGAAGTGTGCTAATTGAGCTCCCATGATTGAGTCCATGCTCCCCCTGAGCATAAGCAAAGTCCGTAAAAATATGTTCTAAAAGAAGAACATGAATCTATACATACATCACAAATGACCTTCCTATCACCAATGACTCATACATCCATCTCCCAACCAAGTGGGGATATACAGTTGTTTATACATCGAAAAAATATAACATTACGTCATCCATCCCATGCATAGTGGGGTCACAAATTAGGTCTTTTCATGACCTTTACATTAAAAGATGTACATGACTTATATAACAGAGACCAAATATCTAAAACAAGACCATGATAGTCATCAGCAACTATCATATGATCTACACCATCAGCAACATCTATCAATCAAAATCCAGACGAACAACCTGTATATGTCCATCATTAGTTCCCAAACTATCATCAACCATGTTCTCCCCCTAAACCTGTTCCACCTGTTCACTGTCAGATCTGATCATTGCATATTTCAGTAAGAGATATCAAAAGCATCATCATCAATAAGAGATTCATCAAGTTATAAAAAACTTTATGAGAACCAATATATTTCCACATGTTATCAGTAGAATGAAACCATCATCCAACATAGCAGATAATTGACAGAACCATGGTAGACCCATTTTTCTGAGTCTGTCCCACTGTTTTCCTTCAAACCAGCATATATGCGACTGTACCCATAGAAAACCGCGTATGTATGCGACTATGCTTTATGAAACTTGTGTATAACCACCTTTCTTTAAAGAAAATCAAATTTAACAATAAGATGATGCAACAACTACTCCTAGCTTTTGTCTGAGATATCAAAATGTCTCTCTGGGCAGTGGTTCAGTGAATATATCAGCAACTTGTTCTTTGGAGGGAACATATTATAGTTTGACTTTTTGTTCAAGCACTTGTTTCATGTAGAAAATGATATTTGATGGGTATGTGCTTGGTCTTGGAGTGCATGACTGGATTCTTTGAAATACTGATGGCACTTGTATTATCACATAGATGGAGATAGGTGGAGTACATGTGATTTGAATGTATTGCAAGGTTTGCATCATCCAAAGTAGTTGTGTGCAACAAGATGCAACATCCACGTATTCTGCTTCAGCTGTGGATAATGCAATTGAACTTTGTTTCTTGTTGAACCAAGACACTAACCTAGAACCCATATAGAATACACCACCACTAGTTCTTTTTCTGTCATCACCACTTCCTGCCCAATCTGCATCTATATATGCATGAACTGTAAGATCGGTATCTCTAGGATACCATAAACCAAAGTTCTGTGTTCCTTGGAGACATTTGAAAATCCTTTTAACTACCTGAAGATGTGTTTCCTTAGGATTTTCTTTGAATCTTCCAGCTATTCCCACTGCATGCATGATGTCTGGTCGGGTACTTGTTAGATAAAGAAGACTGCCAATCATGGATCTGTAAGTTGGTTGATGTACTGCTGCTGATTCATCATTTGAGCTAAGACTGCATCCTGTTACCATTGGGGTACATACTGGTTTAGAATCTTCCATGCTGTACTTTTTCAGGATCTGTTTGAGATATTTGGTTTGTGAGAGAAAAAAACCATCTTTATTTTGTTGAACTTGTAGACCAAGAAAATAGGTAAGTTCTCCAAGCAAGGACATTTCAAATTCTTTCTACATTACTGAGGCAAAATTTTGACTCATGGATTCTTCATTGCTACCAAAAATAATATCATCAACATACACAACAATTATTAGCAATTTATCAGTGTCCATCTTTGTATATAGATTGCTATCTGCTGACCCCTTTGAAAAACCTTGTTGATGGAGATATTTGTCAAGATGGTAATACCATGCTCTTGGAGCCTGTTTTAGACCATAGAGAGATTTTTTGAGTTTGCATACAAGTTTTGCATCATTTCCAAGAATGAATCCTTTTGATTGTTCAATATAGACTTCTTCTTCTAAGTCTCCATTAAGAAAGGCAGATTTTACATCCATTTGGTATACTTTGAATTTTTGAAAACTAGAAAGAGCAAGAAACATTCTTATGGCTTCAAGTCTAGCAACAGGTCCAAAAGTTTCTTCAAAATATATACCTTCTTGTTGAGCATATCCTTTGCAAACAAGTTTGGCCTTGTTTCTAATAAATTCTCCATTTCCATTCAGCTTGTTTTTGAATATCCGTTTAGTTCCTATGATATTCTTATCACGAGGTCTAGGAACTAATTCCCAAGTATTATTCTTTACAATTTGCTCAAGTTCTTCATTCATGGCCTTGACCCAACATTCATCTCTGCATGCTTCATTTACATTTTGAGGTTCAGTGGAAGATAGTAATGCTAGATAGCTTGAGGTTTCGGCAATAGTTCTTCTTGTCTACACGCCTGCCCCTTTTTCCCCCAAAATTTGAGTTTCTAGATGATTTTTCTGAACATACCTGGACGAATTATTTTCTTATATTGTTATCTCTTCTTCTGGTGCTTCATTGGTTTCTTCTTTAGAATCAGTGTGATTTGATGTGGAAAAATGATCCTCATCTTCTTCATTGTCATGATCTTCGGCTTTTATCTATTTTGGATTTTTGCATGCTTCATCAACTACAACAACAATACTTTCAATAATTTTCCCAAGTATTTTATTATAACATTTATATCCTTTACTTCGGGAAGAGTAGCCAAGAAGAATACCTTCATCTGCTCTAGGTTCAAACATACCAAGTTTTTCTTTAGTTCATTTGATGTAACATTTTCTTCCAAAAACTTTGAAGTACTTTATAGTAGAGTTTTACCATACCAAAGTTCATGTGGAGTTTGAGTGTTGTTTACCTGAACATTTGCTTGGTTGAGAATAGTGATGGCGGTGAATGCAGTTTCACCCCAGAAGGTTGCAGGGGTTCCAGATTCATCTAGAATAGCATGAGCCATTTGTTGAATAGTTATGTTCATCCTTTTCTACCACTCCATTTTGCTGAGGAGTCCTTGCAATGGAGAACTGCCTTTTTATTGCATGTTGTTCACAAAAGTCAAAGAATTCATCCGAGGTAAATTTCCCGCCTCGATCATATTTGAGACATTTGATTTTGTGATCTGATTCATTTTCAACCAAAGCTTTGAAAGCTTTAAATTTTTCAAATGCTTCATCGTTATGCTTTAGAAGACCTATCCAACACATTCTAGAAAAATAATCAATGAACAATATAAAGTATTCTTCTCCTCGAGGTGACTTTTTCATTGATGGTCCACATAAATCAGTATGAACAAGTTCAAGAGGCTTACTAGCTGATCCTTCCTTTTTGATGAATTGAGATTTGGGTTTCTTACCAAATTGACATGATTTGCATATTGTATTTTTAGGAATGTTGATATCTGGAAGATCTCAAACAACCTGGAATCTGCATGCTTTTCTTATTTGAGAAAATCTTAGATGTCCCAATCTTTTGTGCCATAGCCAGTTTTCATCATTTTTGCTTAGATAGCACTGTTGTTGTCCTCCCTTGAGTATGTATAGGTTGTTTGGAGTTCTTGTACCTTTAATCACAGTTTCTCCTATATCAAGCTCACGAACAACACATTCATTTGATCGAAACACTACTTCATTTCCTTGATCACACATTTGACTCACACTCAACAGGTTATGCTTTAAGCCATCAACATACATAACATTTCCAGCTTTAACTTTTTATTTCAAGAAAACAGAGCCTTTACCTTTTATGACAGTAGGAGTGTTGTTTCCAAATGAGACACTCTTTTCCTTTTCTAAGGCATTATATGAGTGTAGTTTTTCTTTGTCACCTATCATGTGTTTTGAGCATCCACTGTCGATGTACCACTAGTTTTCTTGTCCTTCTGCATACAAGGCTATACCACATCTTTCTATTTGTGGTTCTTTCTTTCTCCATATTTTGGGATTTAATGGAGTTTGCTCCTTTTGAGATACTTGCTGAAATTTTCTCCTGCATTCAGATTCCTCATGGCCAAAGTTGTTACAGATTGAGCATTCTATTTCATTTTCAAGCAGAGAAAAGTTATTATAGGAACTTTTCTTGATCCCTGTCACATTCCTTTGATTTTGTGCTTCTCTAGTCATGATGGTTTTGTAAGCAACACATTGAGTAGCTTTGTGTCCAAAATTATGACATGAGAAACATTGACCATTAAAGAAGTTCCTACGATTATCGAATCTACTGACCTGGTGATTGTAGTTTCTATTGATATTCATCTTTGAAGCAATTTGAGTACGATTTACCTGAGGTTGGTTGTGGCTTCTGTTCATAATTGAAGTAAATTGAGCCTGTTTTACCCAGTGGTCTGCTTTATGCCTTCGTTGACGATTGTCAAACTGTTCACTACTCTTTGTTGCATCAAGATAGCTTTTAGTGGAGGTTGATGGCTTCTGTGCTTGAGATGCTTCTTCAATATATCCAAGACCTGTCTTTATCAGAGGAGAACGTTGCACTTTGATAACTTCATTTAAGGTTTCTGATCGTTTAGAAAATCTAAGATTGAGAGCTTTTGTTTTCTCAAGATCCTTTCTTAGACCCACAATTTCACATTCTAGTTTTTCATTGTGTTTTTATCTTTCAGCAAGTTGGTATGTCAAGGTATCTATAATCATATTCTTTTCTTCTAAACAGATTTTGAGTTTAGAAATTTCTTCATAAAGGTCATCTTCATCTAAAGCATCCAAAAATTCATCATCTTCATAAGCCATCAGAAGTCTATAGTCATTACTATTTTCATCTTCATCACTATTTGATAAACCATCGCTATCTTCATGGGTATAGTAGCTCTTTTTACTTACACTTTGTTTTCTATTCCATTTTGTAGATTCCTTCCCTTTATCATATTTATCTTTATGAGGACATTTGGCAGCATAATGACTGACTCTACCACAAGCAAAACATTTGAAAGGTAATTTACCTCTGAATCTTCCAGAACCCCGTTCAAGGTTCTTGACAAAGTTTGCTTCTTCTTCTCCTTCTGAAATATGTACTGATTCATTAAGTTTTTCTTTTCCTTTTGATGAAGCTTTAAATGTGGCTTCTCTCATATCTAATGGACCTCCTTTTCTCATCTCAAAGGAAGTTAAGATTCTGTGTAGTTGTGTCATAGTAATAGTTTGTAGATCCTATTTTTCTTCTATGGCAGATACTTTGATTCAAACTTAACAGAAAAGGATCTTAAAAATTTTTCAACTAAAGTAACCTCCTTTATCTCTTCACCTAGATTCTTCATGCAATTAAAAATCTCATCTATACGTAAGAAGTAACTAGCTATACTTTCATCATTGTGCATCTTGAGAGTTTCATATTGAATTCTGAGAGTTTGTAGTTTATCATGTTTTACCTAAGAGTCTCCTTCGTAGCTTAGAACAATTTTGTCCCATATTTCTTTGGCGGATTTGAGCTGCATAACTTTGACAAACTTTGATTGTGACAGACTTCCTAGTAATGTATTAACAAACTTGGCATTGGTTTCATATTGCTTTCTACCTGCCGTATCTATAGGAATTGCTGATGGAAATGTATATCCTCCTTCCATGATTTCCCAGACATCTATTCCAAGAGATTGAAGATAGCCTATGGTTCTTACCTTCTAATAAACAAAGTCGCTCCCGTCAAATATTGGCAGTCTGATGGATCCCCTGCTTTCTTGATTACTCAAGCTGATGGATCTTCCTTCAAGTGATCAAGCTTCTTCTGAAGGACCTGCTCTGATACCAATTGTTGGAAATAACATTGGGGGGGGGTGAATTGGTATTATCAGATCAATAATTTAATTTTCAAAACTGATTTGTATACGCTATTTCAGCTCACTGGACTAGCATGTATACGCAACTGTAATCCAACCAGCGTATATGCAGAGATCTTTTGATTTACCCAAATTATCATGTATTGAACTTTAATTTGTATATCAGGAATTCATTAGACAGTGCAGTAAAAGTGATTAAAGCATCACACATAAGCAACATACATGAACACCAAGATATAAGGTGGAAACCCAATGTGGGTGAAAACCACCTGCTCCAATCGTCTCTGTCTTCTTTTAATAAGAAAATTTTGTTTATAGTTTTTGTACTAGTGCAGTCTTATACCAGTACGCATGCTTCTACCTACAGAAGGCTACAACCTTCTCTCATTCTCCAACTTCTACTGGAAGGGAGCTACAACCCCCTAGCTCTTGTACTAGCCAATGTGTTTACTAGTACGTAGGCGCCGACCTACAGAAGGCTACGACCTTCTCCTTTTTCTTCCAGGGACCACGTTTCATAAATTTTCAGATTGGATCCATCAACAACATCATATCAAATATATCTGCATCAACCAATCACCTTTTGAACCAACCACAACCGAATCAATCAATCACTTTGACAACCCATCAATCTGATCATTCAGAATACTGTCACCAGAATACAGTAACCAGAACCCAAGCTAGAACCCAGAACACTGCAACAACAAACAGAAGCAACTAAAACATATTTTATAAGGTATACACTACTTCCATGTGTTGAACATGCGTGCATACGAACTTTCCTCAAAGTGAACCAGCGTACAGATCTGCAAATCAAATTTATGATGTATACACTACTTTGATATGCAAAACCAACATGTATACATTCCTTTTCTAAAGTGAACCTGCGTACAGATCTGTAAATGATGATTTAAACATTACAACTATTCCAGACTTCAGTGATACCCAGATCATCATATTTACAGACTAAAACATGCAGCAGTTATTCAGATACATGATCAAATCACATAAAGATAATTCACTTCGAGCCTTGAGATCTTGATACATCATTAGATCTTATCTTTCATCAAACACTAAGGTTCCTCCTTGGTTCAGTTCCAGCAATGCACCATAACCTGCATACTAGATCTCACACTTCATCAGATATTCAATGCTTGTGTGTCTTGGCCTAATGATCTTCTCCTCCTTCTATAGTTTTAGGCCTTTTTCAATACCATGGACCAAAACCACTTAGGACCAATACCTTGGATCAAATACCTAGGGTCAATACCTCAGACCAAATACCATGGACCAATACCATGGATCAAAATACCATGGACCAAATACTTTGGACCAAAAACTTAGTTTTCCAAGGTATATGCGCTTTTCCTTTTGTGAAAGTGCATGTGTACGTATACGCGACTTGTATACAGTGAACCCGTGTATATATGCGGCTTGCCCAATGGTGAACCTGCGTATACCTCTCTTTCTTCATTTTGTGCAGTCTGATATGTAACTATGTGCTGTTAACCTAGCATATTGTGATCTTTCATCTAAGTGAGTTGCCTTCTAAACTGATTCCTTGAATCTACCTTGCATTTCGTCACATTTGTAAACACTACTTTCATGCATTCTGTCACATCTGATATCTCTTCTATAGATTCATCTAGTTACCATATACAAGTGAGTTGTTCTGCTATAAGTGGGTTGCCATCAAGTACAACACATGCATCATACAAGTACAACACATACATCATAATGGCAACAGAAAGTTGATTTTTTTCATCACATAGTGATGCTAAATTTTTTGTTACTAACCTGCAACATTGTAAAGGGTTGAAAATGTTTTGAATATGGCTACCCATAATCAACTATATTTGATCATTTTGGTTATCCATCATTAACTATGGTTTCACTATTGATCATGGTTCAATAATGATAATTGTTGATGATGGTTGACTAGGGACTGTGGTTGACTATGGTTAGCCATAACTAGATATGGTTAAATATGATTGATCATGGATTGGCTATGGTTGACCATGGTTCTACTATGGTTGACCATGTTTGACCATGGTTGACCATGGTTGACCATGGGTGACTATGGTTAAACATTTATCACTACATTTTGATTATGGCTAACAATGGTTGACTATAGTTGTCCATATTCACCATGTTTGATCTTGAAGTGCCATAAATGACCATGGTAGTCCATGTTTAACGTGGATGTCCGTTGTTGACTATTGTTGAATATAGTTAATCATGGTTATTTGTGGTTGAATATGGTTTACCATGGGTGAGTAAATGGTCGGCCATGGTTCACCTTAGTTTAAATAATATTGACCATGGCTTGATTGTGGGAGAGCATCATTTTATTATGGTTTAACTATGGTTGATCATTGTTTGACTATAATTTACCATGACTTGAATATAATTAAAGATAGTTGACCATGATTCAAGTATGGTTGAGCTTGACTACCTAGGATTGAACATGGATTGACTATGTATTAAGGGCTTTCATGTGGAACTTAACTCGTATTAGGTGTGTGTTATATCCTTTCCATGACTAGTTGCATGAACAAGGGGCAAGAACCCCTGTTGTTTTTTGCATCGGGAGTAGAATCGGGGTAATAGGGGGGTTTCATGGGGGTGGTAGCCCCCCTGTATTGGGTCCGAGGCAGCTCCCTAGGAAAAGAAAAATTTGGGACCCTATATTGGGTGGGCGAACCTACCTATGGATTTGTGCATGGGCTTTGTCACATGGTTTTGGGCATGTAGGTTTTCAGCCCATGGTATTTTGTAGATTTTGTCAAGGGAACTATAGTTATGTTCTAATCCTGGGTTAATGGATAGGGTTTATGAATGCTTCGACATGTATATATATGTATTGTAGCATTGAAAGGAATATAATGAAAAGTCAATATGGTAGTATTGGTTATGGGATCCATGGGAAAATCTCTGTGTTTTTGTTTTATATTCTCGTCATTGTTTATTTTCTATTTTTAGAATTTATCTGCAGGTAATTTCTGCACAGGGTTAAAACCTACGTTTCGTATTAGAGTTGTTTTGGATTCAAGAGGATGACTTTGCTGTTGAGGGTTTTTTCTCGGGCCCATGGTAGAACGTGTTCAATGGGAGATCTGTGGGATCGATTCATGCAATGAAATAATATGGTGAGAAGTGGAAATATAGAGATCGAGAAATTTAATGGTGAGAGTTTTGGGTTGTGAAAGCTCAAGATGGAGGATATGTTGGTAAATAAAGATCAATGGATTACAGTAGATCTGGGTACTAATTCAATGACAATGTCAACAGAAGACTGGACGAAGTTAGATCGGAAGGAAAAGAGTAAAATGTAGTTGTGTATCTCAGATGGATGAAGGATTTGTGGGTCAAGTTGGGGACTTTGTACAAATCTAAGTCTCTGGTGAAAAAATTGTTACTGTGGAAAAAGATGTATAACCTAAGGATGAAGGATGGAGACTTGGTGACAAATCATCTAAATGCCTTTAATACTATGGTAAGCCATTTGTTATATCAAGGATAGGTGCATCAGTTTGTTGTGTTCTCTACTAGATTCATGGGATAGCCTGGTTGTTTGTATAGGTAGCAATACAACTACCCGAAAGTTTGATGAAATAGTCCCATCCTTATTGTCAAAGGAGATTAGACGGAAAAATATGGAGAGCTAGAATGGAGATGACTTGTCTATATGAGGAAAGTACCAGAACAAAAGAAAAAATAATTCCTCGAGTGGGAGATCTAAATCTAGAGGGAGATATAAATCTCTAAGGAAACCTGTAAAGATATGTTGGAAATGTGGAAAGGAAGGGCACTACAAAAACGACACTAGATCTAAATCTCTTGAGAAAGGAAAGGGATTTGATGATGCTCCTTTTAGAGAGGTGAAAAGCACCTCAAATGAAGGTGGGGATGTGTACTTGGCTTCTTCATCATGTATAGATGTAGATCATGAGGCATGGTTGATTGACTCAGGTGAATCCTTTCACTTCACTTTCCTTAGGGAAACAATTATGCTTTTTAGACTAGAAGGATGAAAGCATGTCTTCAAGCACAAGTATTTGAAGTTTGGAATGTTGTATTGAATGAATACAAGGAACCTTAGACTATGCTTCGGATGATGACAACCGAAAGCTTTAAGAAAGCAATGGTAAAGACAAAATTTCCCTCTTGAATCCTTAAGTAGACTCTATATATGTCAAAGTGATGCGTTGCAAATAAGAGAAAGAAGTTTCGTTCAAGCTTCAAAATATATATGTAGGATACAAGAAGGTAGAGGAGGCCAAGCTCCAGACCTACCAAGGTCATTTTGAGCAGCTAAATTTGAACAAAGAAGAAAATATTGCAACCTACTTTCTATGTGTTGATGAAATAATGAATGTTATAGAAGGACTAGGAGAACCAATACATAGCAAGATAGTTGTCTGAAATGTACTATGATCATTTCCAAAGCAATTCAATGCTAAAGTATTTGTGCTAGAAGAAAAATATGATTTAGAAAGTCTTAGCATGGACCTATTGCATGGAATACTTACAACTTACGAAATGAGAAAATAACAGGAAAGTCCATCTAACCGAGAAGAAATGTTCAAAACATCCAAGAAGACCAGGAAAAGTAAACTGGAATGAAGGCCAATTTCTAGTTGTTGCGATGATGAATACTTAGATGAATAAGCTGCAAAATTTGTGAGAAAATTGAAAAGAGGAATAAGTAATTTCGAGGGTAACATTCCCTTAATATGTTTCAATTGCAGTGAGATTGGTCATTTTGCTGCTAAGCGTCCCCATAAAAACTTTGAAAAAGAAGAATCACCCAGGAAAGAAAATAAAAATCAAAGAAGATTCAACAAGCAAGGTAAAAGGAAAGGCTTTAAGAAAATATTTTTCTCTAAAGAAGATAGCTCCTCATCTGAAAAAGAGAGTGACGGTGATGAAGAAAATGACATAGGAAGAGTGTTATTCATGGCTAGGGACAACAGGTAGGAAGATCCAAAATAAGAAGATGAAGATGAAAAAGAGATCAACGAGAACAAATTTCAAAACGATATGGTTATAGTTATAAAGGAACTCAAGGTTGAAAAAGGAAATGTCAAATCTCTAAAAGTCAAATTAAAGGAAGTAAATAACATGCTAGAATCCTCAATAAGAAGAATGAAGCATTGAAGGAAACCATCATCACGCCTTAAATTTCAGTTGGAAGAATCTAACTTAATTGAAGAATTACTCATAAGATAATTGGTAGAAAGAAACAAGGAAAGGGAAGATCTAGAAGCAAAGATAGTCTCTCTACAAAAGGAAGCACAAAGAATAAATGTATAGCAGAATTTTGCAAACAACTCTAGAGCATTGGATGATATCATCAATATTCAAAGGCCATACAATGACAAGAATAGATTGGGCTACAGGGAAATGTTTGTAGAAGGCTTAAGCTGCTCCACAATGGAAAAATGAGATGGACAGAAAACTTATGTAGGAACTGCTAAAGGATCCATCAAGAAGGAAAGGGGCTTCCCAACAGAACAAAAGGTTCAAGAGACAGAAAATGAGCAAGAAGGTTCTTAGAAAATGCTTCCATGAAGGAGGTCTCCCCCTCTCAGGTATCAAACCATATTTCTCAGTGCCTATTATTCTTGTGGAAATTTTGGACATAAAGTTGTAAATTGGAAGGCCTATGATAGGAATAGAGGCAACTTTGGAAGGTTATTCAGGAATGATTATCCAAGAAGTTCTCAAGAGGATTACCAAAAGAATTATAACAAGTTCAGATATTTAAGAAATGAATTATAATTCCATAAATTCAAAAAAATTGGACATTTGTCTAAAGATTACAGATTAACCGCTTCCCTAAGGGAATCACAACAAAATCAAATTTTCTCCTCTAAAGATCTCGAAGAAGAAAATTGAGAGTTGCGCACTTTCCCTACAAGCTCAAAGCAAGAAGATGTATGGTATGTTGATAGTGACTACTCAACACATATAGTTGAAGAATTAAATTTCAGCCTAAAAGTGGCCTCCTAAAGAAAAACAATAAAATAATAGTTAAAATAATAAAATAAGAGTTATTAATTTTGGAGGGAAAAAAAGAAAACTACTATTTTTAATTGTATTTTTGTCTTATCTCCTTATAGGTTTACTCAAATATCAAGTGTAAATACTCGTTGAATTTGAAATAAATTTTTTCATCTAATGAGTACCCATTATGCATACTTTTGATAAGACTCACATTGATAAAAATTGAATATACATTAAAAAGGGCATTGAACATGATTTTCTAATGTATCTTCAATTTTTATTAATGTGGATCTTCTTAAAAGTATGCATAATGGATATTCTTTGGATGTGGAATTTAATTCTGCATCCAACGAGTTTTTACAATTGAAATTTGAGTAAACCTATATGGAGATCAACGAAAAATACGATAAAAAAGTACTTTTTGTTCTTTTCCCTCCAAAATATGTACATGTACCTCTTTTTAAATTTAAAGGATTTTGATATAGTGCATATTATGACATGGAAATTGCTTGAAAAAATCATGGGCCCTTTTAGGATAAAATTTCCTCTAATAAGTTCACATCTCTGAAAGAAGGAAAGGATGGAACAATATCTTTGGAAATGATAGATTTGCAAACGTTATAGGAACAAGTAGAGTCAAGTTGGGAGGCAATGATGCTACAACAAAGGTAGTGATTCTCATTGAAAATACGAATGATATTCTACTGAGTGTAATACAAATGTGCGATTAGAGACACATGGTGCTCTTTGAATTAAAGAAATGTGAAATATGGAAGGAGAAATATGACAAGTTGGTGACAACTGCAACTAGGACTCCAAATGACATTTACACTTTGGACAAGACTATTAACAAAGATTGTTTCTTGGAAAAATAAGATGAAAGTTGGCTTTGGCATAGACGAATGGGACATATAAACTTTGAAAATCTGGTCATAATTACTAAAAATGAGGTTGCGGGAGAAATGTTGTAGATTTAGAAACCAACGAAAACTACTTGTAAACATTGTATGCATGGAAAACAGACAAGAGTTGAATTTAGTACCAAGGAACATTCCAAGTCAAAATTTTTGGAACTTGGGACTGATGAAGACTAAAGGACTAGATGGTGAATAATAATTCATGCTAATGATTGATGTCATATTAGGATGATAATAAACAACTTTTTGAAGAAAAAGTTTGAAGCATTTGAATGTTTTAGAATCTACAAGGAAATGGTTGAAAATGAAATGGATTTGGAGATCAAATGTTTGAGATCGAATAACAATGGAGAATTCACATCCAAATCATTTCAACACTTTTGTGAGGAGCATGGAATAAAGAGACAATTCTCAACAGCTAGGACACCACAAAAAATGGAGTCAATGAAAGGAAAAATAGAACAGTAGAATAAACAACGAGAAAAATGTTGAATGATTCAAAATTAGACAACAAATTTTGGGTTCAGGTAGTTGGTACAACAGTGTAAATTTTAAACAACGGTTTTCTTAGAAGAAATTGCAATAAGACTCCATACAAACTATGGAAAGGAAGACTAGGAAATGTTAAACACTTCAGAGTTTTTGGAAGAAAATGCTACATTAAAAGGGAAGACCAAAAGACTGGAAAATTTGACTCTTGGGTCAATGAAAGAACTTCGTTAGTTACTCATGAAAAAGTAAAGAATACAAATGTTATAACTAGAGGCTCAGCTGGATAGTTGAAAGGATCAATGTAAAATTTGATGAAGTTTGTGGATTAAATGAAAAACAAGGAAACTTGTATACAAGTGAACTAGAGACACAGGAAGTAGAAGAAAAAAAAAGTCATAGAGGAAGCCCCATTGTAAGAGGAAATAACTGCTAACTAGGAAGAGACATGAAATAAACAAGATACACCTACTAATGCTCCCATGAAATGGTATCAAAAGAGCATTCTTTAGACTAGATCATTGGAGACATTAATGAATACATACAAACAAGGATAAATTGATAGCTACACATGCTTGAACAAGCGTATATTGCACTCTTACCCACATATGGGCCTAGCAGGTTTAAATTGTTTAGTCATGATGAACATTGGGTAGCAGCTATGAATGAAGAATTGGATCATATTGAAAGAAATGATACTTGGGAATTTGTTCCATGACCAAAAGATAAAAATGTCATCGGCAAAAAATGGGTTTTCAGGAAAAATTTGTAGGTTGCTAGAAACAAGGTAAGATTGGTATGTAAAGGTTATGCACAGGTTGATGGAATAGAGTTTGAAGAGACATTTTTCACCCATCACCAAGATGGAAGCCATCAGAATGCTCTTGGCCTATGCATGTTCAAGAAAGATCAAGGTGTACTAGATGGATATAAAATCAACCTTTCTAAATGGAGAAATGGAAGAAGGGATCTATATAGAACAACCTGAGGAATTTGTTCTGACTGACAACAAATATTATGTTGTAGGTTGAAGAATGCATTATATGGTCTGAATCAGGCTCCTAAATCTTGGTATGCTCATCTTGGCAGGTACTTGGAAAAACAAGGGTTCAAGAAAGGAAATGTTGATAGAAACATTTATCTAAAGGTTGAACATGACAGTTTGACCATCATTGAAGTATATGTGGATGACATTATTTTCTTGCAATGATGATGACATGTTAATCAAGAAGTTTGCATCAGATATGTAGAATGATTTTGAGATGTCATTGCTTGATGTGTTCAATTTCTTCTTGAGACTTCAGATATCTCAGGATGAAAAGGGAATATCCATATGTGAAACCATGTATTTTTAATAAATGTTGAAAAGGTTTCAGATGTAAGGCTGCAAATTGGTTAGCACCCCAATGGTGATTGGTTGCAAGTCGAGAATAGATGACTTATCCAAGGATGAAAACCAAAGGATGCATAGATTAATGGTTGGAATCCACATATATGTAATAGCTTCCAAGCTAGATGTGATGCAAGTAGTTGGATAGGTAGCACGCTTCCAAGAAGCACCAAAATAATCCCATGTAATTGCACAAAAGATAATTTTTCAATATCTCAAGGGAACAATAGACTTTGGCTTATGGTATTCAAAAGGAAATGAACCAACCATCACAAATTATACAGATGCAGATTGGGCAGGCAACGTTTACGATCGTAAAAGAACTAGTGGAGTACCTTTCTACCTAGGTGGTTTTCTTGTATCATGGTTGAGAAAGAAGCAATCTTTAGTTTCCTTATCCACAACAGAAGCATAATACATAACAAATACAATGTGTTTCACTCAGGTCATCTGTATGAAACAAATGTTGCAAGATCTTCAAGTGAAGTTTGATAAGCCGATTTTGATGTTCTGCGACAACACCGATTCCATTAGCATCTCCAAGAATCCTGGCATGCATTAAAAAAAAACTTATTCCTATCAAGTATCACTTTGTTTGAGAACATTTTTCAAAAAGGAACATAAAGGTGGAATATATTGGGACAAAGGAGTAAATGGATGACATCTTCACCAAACCTTCACTATGTGAGACATTTGCATATCTTCAATGAAAAATTGGGATATTACTAATTTTGCATTCAAATTCCTTTTCTACATCCAAGGAGACAGAGGGAGCAAAAGCAGGTTACAAGTACACAACAACAAGAAAATGTTCATAGGGAGCCACCCTTTTCGATTGATGTCAAAGGGGAAGAGAAAGTAGGTTAGGAAGATCTAATGCATGGATTCAGCGTGAGCAATGATCGGAGGGAGAGTACATGTGTTACCATCAATGACAAAGGGGAGATTGTTGATATGTGGCTGTCACTAATGTCAACCCAAGAAACACCAGAAGATGTCTCGCCTTTGTTGACCAAAATGAAATAACAAATCCTATATTGTTTTAGTCTAAATCATCATTGTTGGATTTTTCTTGTCAATCTGATTTCAGTGGTATATGGCACACCATGAGAGCCTTCACAATGTGAGAGATATCCTTGTTTGAAGCTGAAGCCCCCAACTTGTGGGCATAAACCCGAAAGGGTGATGATATGGTAGCATCTCTTTGGCCAAGACACATGTTAAAAAAATAAAGTTCTTCTACAAAGATTAAAATAATCCTATTCACATAAAAAGCTTATTTTTGGAATGTTTTCTAATTTATTTTAAAAACAAAAATTCAAAAGGGTTTATGTGTTCCAAATTTTGGCTCCAAGCCAAATTTAAATTGAATTTATTTATGGTATCCCTCCAATGACTCATCTATTGGAAACCCCTTTCAAATTAAAAATATAAACTATTTAAAGGCTTCGATTAGACTTCCACATGCAAATATTTTTGAATGAATATCAATTGAAATTTTGTTATAGAATACCTCTTCATCCCTGAGGTTTGTTGAAGATTAGATGAGAGGAAAATTGTTGAGTTTATTGGTTTAGTTTAAATGGATTTGTTGGGTAACTTTATTGAAAGTGAAGCTCTATTTGGTTTCAGCAATTTTAGGGAAATATTTATATGGAATCTCAGACTAATGAAGTGTTGCAAGCCCATTCGACCTTGTTTTTTAAGAAGATCAAGTCTATACACATTGAAGAGGAATACACTTGGCTATGAGGATCATGTTTGATTGCAGGAGGGTTTTTGTATCATATGGATGGGTATTTAAAAGGTGACACACCTCATAACAGTTCAATGTCATATGCTATTTCTCTGCGGCTTGTTTGGTACATGATCATTGAAGACCAAGGTATATATTGTCCTTGAAATTCATGTTTTCCATCAAATTAAAAGAATAAGACTCTTATTTGAAGTGGCATATGACCGAGGGATTATTCCTAAGTATCATTTTATGAGGTTTGAAGGTGTTCTGGGGATAGAAAAAATTTAGGCCTATAACCTAATAATAAAAGCATCTGTGAACCTATTCTATCCCTGCTGTCATCAATTTTTGAATTTGGAAGAAGCCTCATTGTGTTTCTAAGTCTTGGCATTAAGATGAAGGTAGGCCTCTCTACATCAAATTGATTAGTCCAAGACATCTTGCATTTTAGACTATCTTATGTGTTGAAAATAGCAACAAGAAATGCTAAATATAGAAATGCTAAAAATAGTATTGCAATAAATAGCATTTCGGGATACATTCCAATTTTTGTTAGTCCCTAAAATAAAATTGAGAATTAAAATTAAAATTTGATCTTAGCATCTATTTGAAAAATAATTAATTAATTCATCTTGAGTTAATTAGTTGGAGAAAATCAAACATGAAGTCTATGTGAAGACATGCAACAGTTATCCCTTTGATTGAGGAAGTTATCCCTTAATTAAGGAGATCAAGATGAGTTGTACTTTGAGTTGTAATTAGTTAGCTCAGTTAACTGAGTTAAGTCCATTTAGATTAGTTCCAACAATTTGTGGAACTGATTGTGAGTTCAGTTAGTTAATTCCTACATGCATGTAACTAGTGTACTTCAGATAATTGAATATTCTCTCATAAATAACTCATGCATGTCAGTTCAGTCAGAGGCCTAGTTGAGATCAAAGGAAGGGATAATGTACTTTCAATTGTAGGAATATTCCCATGAAGATCTCTCTTGCAAGCAGAAGGAATTTATTCCTTAAGGATTGTGCAGTTTAGTCTGAGGACAGTGTTGTGTGTGAGAGGATAATTCACACAAGTGGCAGCCAGAGGACCTAGGAGAAACTTCATAAGGAAATAGGAGACTTGGAGGACTGAAGGAAGGCATATTCTTTGTCCATTCAGTCTATGAGCAACATTGAGGGATTGTACTAAGAGCTAGATATCTTGTGAGCTAAAGCTTTCTGTAATCCTGAGATATTTCCACTTGTATGATAATACAAATAGCGAGGTTTTTAGTTGAGCCTTTCTCCAGAGAATTCTTCTGTGTTCATGTGTGATTGATTTCTCATTCTCTGTTATATGTGTTCTATTTGATCTTGCTCAAAATCGATTAAGCTTCCACAAGTTTGTTTGTAAAAGTAGATCAAGTATTTTGCTTTAGTATATTGCATTATCAGGTGATCTACAGTGGGAATTTCTACATGGTATCAGAGAAAAGGTGATCAAAGAAGATAACAATATACAAATAAGGGACAAGTTCGAAGTTTTAATTTCTTGATTACAGAAATCGAATTCTTATCACATCTCAAATTTCACCAATGGCGTTCAACGGTTTGAGACTCGAGTATGCCCTAGATGGCAACTTGAATTATCTAGCCTGGAAGGATCTCATCGAAGTGGTATTAGAGGACAACGGTTTGAAGGACTTCAATGATCAAGAAGTCCCCAAGCCAGCAGCTACTAATAACCAAGAATTGGCAGAATGGAAGAAATGTGTGGCTAGAGCGAGGAGGATTCTTCTGAAGGGAGTTCGAGACCACATTGTCTCGAGTCTCCATGGGAAGGAGACACCGTTTTCAATGTGGAAAACATTGAAGGATCTATATCAGAACAACAACGATTAGAGGAAGCTGGCACTGAAAGACAAGCTTCGGAAAATCAAGTGCGGAAAGGGCGATATGATCTCTACATATCAGAACAAGCTCTCACCTACTGGGATGAGCTTGGAAGTGTAGGAATCACGACAACCGATGATGACATGGCGAGTCTTGCTCTCCTTGGTCTTCCTAAGAGCTGGCATAGCTACCAAGACTCAGTAAATGGAAGAGAGAAACTACTAGATTGCGAACGACTATGGTCGGATCTGATGCAAGAGGAGATAAGGAGAAGCACCAGAGATGGTTCTTTATCAAAGCATGATGATGAAGAAAATATAGCCTTAGCGAGTAAGGCAAGGAAAGGGAAAGGGAAGGCTTCCCATTTGAAATCAAGTTCTTCCCATGGTGGAAATAAGATTGACAAATCGAAAGCACGATGCTTTCATTGTCATGAGGTGGGCCATTATGCTATGAATTGTCCACAGAGGAAATCCAAGAAGGGATCTTTGAAAGGATTAGATGGTAAGGAACTAGCCTCACAGTTCGAATTGAATTTCACCCTCATCGCATGCATGGTTTCATCGATGGTGGGTTGTGTTTGGTACTTGGAAAGTGGAGCCTCATTCCACATGACTGGCGACAAGAATTTATTCAGTACCTTGGAGGAGAAGGACCTCCAGATGTTCATAGAGATGGGCAATGATGGAAAGTACCATGTTTCAGGTGAAGGCACAGTTGTGTTTCAGAGGGATCATGGAGCTCCTCTCACCCTGACTGATGTAAAGTATGTGCCTGAACTAAAGAAGAACCTGGTATCCATCACTATGTTGGAAGACAAAGGCAATGATGTATTATTTAGTAAAGGAAAGGCAATCTTGAGGCACATCAACATGGGACAGACCAAGAGGATTAGGATTTGAGTAAAGAATCTCTACAAGTTGAAGGTAGATGACTATTCTACATTGAGTTCCAAAGTAGAGTTGGTACAAAGCCAAGATATTGGTAAGCTATGGCATAGAAGATTGGGCCACTTGCACCATGGGGCCTTGAAGATAATGCAGCAGATTTCTACTGGACATTACAATGGTAAACTTGAGCAAGTGGATACATGAAAAATTTATACCTTGGGTAAGTATGAAAAATCTTCCTTTCAGGATCGAGACAGTCGAGCTGGAGAAATCCTGGAGCGAGTTCATACAGATGTGTGTGGACCATTCTCGACAGCCTCCACCACTAAAGAAAGGTACTATGTTATTTTCATTGATGATTTTTCTCATAGATGTTGGATCTACTTCATGTAGAAGAAGGATCAAACCTTCTCAAGGTTTTGTGAGTTCAAAGCCTTGGTTGAGAAAGAATCTGGAAAGAAAATAAGGGCCTTGTGAAGCGACAATGGTGGAGAGTATGTCTCTCAACAGTTTAAGGATTTCTGTGTAGTAGAAGGAATTAAACGGGATTTGATGGCACCCCATAACCCACAACAGAATGGGGTGGCCGAAAGGAATAACAAAATGATTGTGGGAGAAGTTCGGGCGATGCTACATGACCAAGTCCTACCATTTCATTTGTGGGCTGAGGCATGCAATACAGTAGTACACTTGTAGAATAGAAGCCTGCATCATATACTGGGGATGAAGACACTAGAGGAGGGTGTTTGGTCAATTTAGTGTATTCTAAATTGCTATTTAAAATGTCAATCCAGGGTTCGTAAACTGACGAAGTGAAGTGTACTATATGTACTAGATAACCATTTCCTTAGTCTTTTGTCATTTTTGAGTTTTCTAGTTTGTTTTTGGATTTATCTTTTCCTAAGGTTTGATGGCGAAAATGAGAGTTAAGTGTGGATGGTGATGGTGATTTCTACAGTGATTTCCCCAAACTTAAAAGTGATCAAAGAGAAAGCTTTAAAACAAATGTAATGAAATCAATTCTTAAGAGGAAGTAAATGTATCAAACAGTGAACTAATGACAATGGCCCAGTGTCCTTGCTGCTGAATGAAAAGAAAGTAAAAACTAAACTTAAAGCAACTAAAATTAAAAGCAAAGTAGCTAATTCACACTACTTCAACTCTTCAGATCCTTTACCCTTCAGCTCAATCTACCTTGTGGGAA
Source organism: Pinus tabuliformis (assembly GCA_031772625.1). Taxonomy (NCBI): domain Eukaryota; kingdom Viridiplantae; phylum Streptophyta; class Pinopsida; order Pinales; family Pinaceae; genus Pinus; species Pinus tabuliformis. Next base: position 1,003,354,633 of record CM062809.1, on the reverse strand, counting down.
GAAATCATGAACAAGTCAAGTAATATGATATCTAAATGGCAAGAAATTAAATTGCATAAAGGAAACTAATCACACTACTTCAACTCTTCTGATCCTTTATCCTTCAACTCAATCTACCTTATGGGAAGCAATCATGAATAAGTCTAAGCAATATGATAACTAAGTGGCAAGAAATTAAATTGCATAAAGGAAACTAATCACACTACTTCAACTCTTCAGATCCTTTACCCTTCAGCTCAATCTACCTTGTGGGAAGCAATCATGAACAAGTTTAAGCAATATGATAACTAAATCACACTACAATAAGTAATATTCTGATTCCTTACTAATAGAGTCACTTGACTATAGAAAGAAACCATAAACAAATGAGTAGTATGATGTCTAAGTAGCAGAAAAAGAAATAAGCAAATCACAACTTGAAAAAGGACAGTGCTGGAATTAAACTTTAGAAAATGGAAATTAGCAGGAAGGACAAGATGATCTCATATGTCAATAGTTATCAAAAAGATGAAAATTTGCCTGGACTGCCTAAGAAAACCTGCAAAAAAACGTTGATCAGCTGACCGCTATAAGAAAACAAAAGTGAAAATATAAACAACAGTGAATTAAAAACATCAAAACAACATGTTATATACAAGCTAGTAATTATAAAAACAGAAACATAATAAAATCAAATGACAACTATACAGGGCTTTAGTGCGCAGGGGCCCTCTGCCACCTCAGACAGTCAACGAACAGTTACAAGAACGAGCTCAAGAAAGTAGTCTTCTCATGTATTAAAGTAGTAGCAACATATATAAAACAGAGTACAGTGGGGTGACAATAGAAACAGTTCAAAAATTACATTCCAAAAAAGATTCTTTACAGTGTTCATCAATGCGTTATTTATAATGAAAAAGTGCTGAAACTGACTAACTGAATCCTATGCTATCAACTGCATTGCCAAAGACACGTAGATCTCCTCAGCCGAGATCTAGCGTAACTGTCATCATGCCTATTAAATCTTCGGAGTGGTAGCTGTTGGATTCAGGTTACGGGGATGATCTCCAGGTGTGCCGATGTCTCCGTGGGCTAAGGACTGGGCCACGTAAACTCTCACGTGCTCAGAACAGAGACGTGCCACCGCTAAATACCTTGGTTGGCTTTGCCTTTGACCCTTGTTGACCGTGACCTTCTATGGATGATTTGGCAGATTTGAAGGGACACGTTCCATGTACCCGTCACCTGTAGCTTGCCCATGTGGCTCGTTTCTTCATAGGACACCTGTAGCATAGCTTTTAACAAAATAACTGCGGAATCCTGTGCTGGCTGCAGAAACTAACAAGTTTCCGCAGCTACCTAAACAAACATCTAAACCAAACAACAGTCATAAGCATAGTTAGAAAACCATGTCAGAAGCTCTTTTTAGACTATAATGCAATGATTTAATAGCTTGATGGATGAAGTAAGTGGGAAAAAGAAGGCTGAGAGGGTGTATAGGAAGATGTAGGTTTGAGGCTCAACAAACCCCCATTGTGAAGGTGTTGCATGTCCTCATGCAACCAAAATTTAGTTATTTCCCTCTAATCCATATGTTCTGAGGCTTCTGCTAGGACATCTAGCCCTCTTTTCTTCTTCTTTGATGCTAACATCATCCTTGGTTTCCTGACTAGACATTTGAACTTGAGATTAATCAATGCTCTGGTTAACTTTTTGCACTTCTTCTTCAGTTTCCTGTTTTTCTTTTGCCACAGTCCTAAATGGAGCATAGTGTTATCATGGACAATCTTGTCTACTTTACTCTGCTCTTTGAGTGCTTCATTTTCCTGTTTGATATGCCTATTTAGGACTTCTAGTTCAAATACTTCCTGTTTCAAAGACTGAACTTTTGCATCTAGTGGCAGAGTGGTACTTGGTCCTGCAGCTGATTGTTCTAAGGACTCCAGGTAGTTATATGCCTCTTGCTTATTAGGATCTACCTCCGGTGTCTTTCTCGGACTAGGCTCAAAATCTGGTGGAGGAGGAGGACTGTTCTCTCTTTCCGGCTGAAAAGGGCTTTCATCATGTGGAGGACTTGATTCAATGCTTGGCTAGGCTGGAGATTTCTCAATTGTCTCTTTACCTAAATCAATAAAGTGAGACTGTTTTTCTTGGTTTTTATTCACTTTTCCTTTTAGCCTAGTGCTCCTCCTTAAGTATAGACTAGTACTCTTCTCTTGCGCACTCTGTTTTCCTTTTTGCTTTTTCTTTGCTATAGCAGCAGCTTGAAGATGTACTAATCTTTCTGACAGAGGTTGATAATCCTCTTCTATGGATTGCTCAGGGGATGGATAGACTTCTTGAATGGTTCTTTTGCCTTTTTCTTTCTTCTGTTTCTTACTTTTAGCTCATTTTCTTCTTCTTTTTGGACAGTTTCTTGAATTTCTATTGTAGGGGAGTCTTGGACTGTAATGTTCTTTTCTTTCCTCCTACTTTTCCTTGGAATCTTTGGTGGACTGCTTCCAGAGGCCTCAGACGGCTCTTGGAAGTAGTTTCTTGTCAAAAATTGCTCCCAAGTATCCTTAGTTTTCTTTAACTGGTCCTCAATAAGAATTTTTATGAATCCATGATGGTAGAGATGAGATTCAATGTTGCCTATGTGTTTTTGAACTGTAAAAATCATCTTTTTCAAACTCAATAACAGAAAATGAGGCAAATTAAGAGTGTGACCCTCTAGGAAATTCATCATAAGTCTAGCATGATACATATACATAGAACCAAAACGACCTTCACACGTGATAAATTTCTGGATGACTAACAGTAGACTAGACCATTCCTCTTTTAGTGCATGAACAGGGATGCCTCTTGTAAATACGGTGGTATCCATACCTTGGTTTTGTAGCATGATTCTCCATATTTGATCGTCCACACTTCTATTTTTAAACCACCTTTCACCTTCTTGAGGTAGGCCTGTGGCAGCTGCTACTGTGGCCTCAGTCACTGTAAACTTTAAGTCTCCAATCTCCACTGTTTGTCCATCAAAAGACCGCGCAAAAGCTTTGGTCACCTCCTTGTTATGGCCTTTAAACTTTTGAATAGATCATAGCCATCTGGCTTTCTTAAGCAATTCCTTAGTTTGAGGATAACCCTCCAAGTATTTTGGTCCTTCTGGCTCGGCTCTCAGTAATTTTCCCATCTGCTGTTTTAAATTCCAACTGAGAGTTCTTCTGCGTGTGAGGGTTCAGAAAAAAACGGCTCTGTTACAGGGTTTAGGATAGACTGTAGTGACTGCAGTCGGGGTTTTAGGATGACTGTAGTGACTGCAGTCGGAAATGGAGAACAAACTGTAGTGGCTGCAGTTGGAAATGGAGAACAAACTGTAGTGGCAGTAGTCGGAAATGGAGAACAAACTGTAGTGGCAGTACCCGAATTACCGGAGGAACAGAGGGTGAGAAGCAGTGAACAAGTTCAAAATAAAATGCGGATGCATGCGAGAGGTATGGTATTAGTGGAGTGGTAAACGAATGGAATCGGATTGATGACTGTGTATGAAATTTTTACACGTCTCAATAGACAGCTGCTGAAATTACGGCTAAGAAGAACCGTAACACAATAGGTCACGTCTCAAGAGTACGGGTAATAAATGGAAGTGCAGTCAGTCTTGAGTTTAAACTCGGAATAATCATGAGACCATTGGAGAAATGAATGCAAGGTGTGTGGAGTGATATCGTGGAATAGGAGTGGTAGTGGAGCTATCGTATCAAATCATTGCACATAGTAGAACTTGTTATGGTTTGATAACTATGCGTAATTATGACTTGAATTGTTATTTGATAAAGATTTTTGATCATACCTTTGGAAACTTTGTCAATTTTTCTTCAAGGCTTCTAACCAATTGCTTTTCCTTGATGTCTTGGAGATGCCCCATGTCTTTAGCTCAATTACACCTGCATTTCATGATTATGGTACTAACAGTTGACTATAAATTTGAAAACAGAGTGATGCTGGCTGCGGAAATCGTTTCTGGCTGCGGAAACTGCTTCTGGCTGCGAAAACGATGTCCAGTTGCGGAAACTGAGACAACACCCCCTTAACTGCACAAAGATAGTTAGAGAAGAACTAACTGAATGAAAATAGTCTTGAAAGGGACTTTTATTGATGAAGTGAAATGGAATGAGTGGAATGAAATGAAAATGAAGTGGAGTGAAGTGAAATGGTAATGAGAGTGAGATGGAGGTGAAGTGAGATAGAAAATGAAATGGAGTGAAGATGGAAAGAGAAGGAGAGGAGATTTTTTTTTTGTTGGAAAATATAGAGTGTCAGGTGTCCTTGATTTTCACTCTACATTTTCTGTATAAGACTGCCAATCTATGATTGGTTTTTCAGGCTTATACGATTTTTTCTTTTTCTTTTTGTTTTTTTACTAAAAGAAACAGACGCTAGGCTAATGGGGGAAAAGGATTCTTCTCCACCAGCCTTATTGCAGAATTCTCCTGGAACATTTTGACAAATTCCTCTTTTGAGAGTGGCTTACGATAAATTTTCAATCGGTGGCCATTCACAATGAGAGGAGTTTGAAATTCATCAATAGTCTTGATTCTTACCGCTCCATTGTTAAAGACTTTGTCAATCTCATATGGCCCAAGCCAATGAGTTTGAAATTTTCCTTTGAAGTCTTTAAACTTGGAATCAAACAGTAACGCCCAATCTCCTTCTTGAAACTTTCTCTCTTTGATGTATCTGTCATGCCACTTAGCTCTTTGATGTTGAACTAGATCAGTCCTTAAAATTGCATCTTGTCTGATCTCATCTAGCTCATTCAGCTGCTCCATTCTGTGCTTTTGGGCTTCTGATAGATTCATCTCCAGCTGGACTGCCATCTTGAAAGTCTTGATTTGAAACTCAATGGGGAGTAGGACCTCTTTCCCATAAACAAATTCATAGGGAGAATGTCCTGTTGTATTCCTCCATGTAGTTCTGTAGGCCCATAAGGCTTCAGGAAGTCTTTCTGCCCAATCTTTTCTGTGTAGATGAACAGTTTTGGTGATGATGCTTTCAAGAACTTTGTTTGTAGATTCCACTTGGCCATTTGCTTGCGGATGGTAAGGAGTAGATTTTCTATGCTTGATTTTATATTCTTCCATCAGCTTCTCCATCAAGTTACATGTAAATTGACTTCCCTGATCTGTCACAATTTCTCTTGGGACACCAAAACGAGTAAAAATATCCTCAAAAAGAAATTGAACAACTGAATTTTCAGCGGCAGAAGGCAATGCTTTGGCTTCTACCCATTTAGTGACATAATCAGTGCATACCAATATATACTTCTTTTGTTTAGATGGTGGATTAATGGGTCCAATGAAATCTAAAGCCCGTTTTTCAAAGGGTTCGATGAGTACCTCTGGTTGTAATGGCATTTCATTTGAAAGAGTCGGTCTCCCAACTCTTTGGCAGCTGTCACACCTTCTGACATATTGTTTTGCATCTTTGCAAAGGGAGGGCCAATAATATCCTAAAGAAAGGATTTTATAGGCCGTCCTCTTGTCAGCAAAGTGTCCCCTGCATGGTTCATCATGACATGCCTTGAGGATTTCAAGCATTTCATCTTCCCGAACACATCTTCTGATCACACAATCTAGCCCTGTTTTAAACAATTCATTAGAAATCCATGAATAACTTGAGCTCTCCTGAATAATTTTTCTTTTTTCACCAGGAAATAGATGTGGAGGTAGCTTCCCTGTAACCAAGTAGTTAGCAATATCTGCATACCAAGGAGTCTTAGTAGTTACTGCAAACAAATATTCATCTGGAAACTTATCCTCTACAGGAGAATCTTCGTTAGTATTTTGGATTCTAGACAAGAAATCAGCTACTGTATTTTGTTTCCCTGGTCTATCCAACACAGCAATATTGAATTCTTGTAAAAGTAAGAGCCATCTTGTAACTCTGCCATTAGTAACAGGTTTATTCATAAGATATCTAATTGCATAATGATCAGTATGGACAAAAGTTTCATAGCCGGTTATATAGTGTCTAAACTTATTGATTGCATGAACAATAGCTAAGAACTCTTTCTCAGTCACAGTATAGTTTAACTCAGTGGGAGTCAAATTTTTACTGGTGTAGTAAATGGCATAAGGAACTAAATCCTTTTGTCCTAACACAACTCCTAGAGCTGTCTCTGAAGCATCTGTAGAAATATGGAAAGGAAGTTTCCAATTTGGACCTCTCAAAATGGGTGCTTCAGATATTCTTGTTTTCAAAGTTTCAAATGCAGATTGACAATCAGGATGCCATTTGAATTCACAATCTTTTGTAAGTAATTTGAAGAGTGGAGATGCTATTTTGGTGAAGTTTTCATTAAATCTTCTATAGTATCCAGTAAATCCAAGAAAACTTCTAACATCTTTTTGACAATTTGGAATAGGCAACTTGGAGATGACTTCAACTTTTGATCTATCAACTTTAATCCCATCTCCTGAGATATGATGTCCTAAAACAATCCCTCCAGTAAACATCATAAAGCATTTTTCATGACTTAAGGATAGGTTTGTTTCTTTACATCTTATAAGGACTTTTTCCAAATTCTCTAATGCCTCTTCAAACGAATTACCATAAACTGTAAAATCATCCATATACACCTCTACACAATCATGGATTAGATCGGAAAAGATTCCTAGTACTGCCCTTTGAAATGTTGCGGGTGCATTACATAATCCAAAAGGAAGTACTTGATAAGCAAAAGTTCCCCATAGACAGGTAAATGTGGTCTTGTCCTGATCTTCAGGTGCTACCTGAATCTGATTGTAACCACTAAAACCATCCAAAAACGAAAAATACTTTTTGCCTGCTAAAGTATCTAATACCTGATCGATAAAGGGTAAAGGAAAGTGATCCTTCAAAGTTGCTTTGTTCAATTCCCTGTAATCAATGCATAATCTCCATTTACCATTCTTTTTAGGTACTATAACCAAAGGAGAAACCCATCAGCTATCTGAAATTGGATAAATGAAGTTCACATTAAGTAACTTTTGGAGCTCTTCTTTCACTATCTCCCTAAGGTTTGGATTCATCCTTCTCTGAGGTTGTCTGATTGGTCTACTGTTTTTCTCAATATAGATGTGATGAATGCAAGTCTTAGGGTCAATACCTTTCATATCGGTATACTCCCATGCAAATGTAGTAGAATGTTTTTGCAAGATTTTGGTTAGTTCTTCCTGTTGTGATCTTTCCAAATTTTTGTTGATATTCAATGTTTTTCCTGGAAAGATCTCAATGGCGGAACTACCAAATTCTTCCATAGAGAAAAGAGACATTTGTCTAGATGATAGATATTCAATGTCAGAATCTAACTGAAATTGTGTGTGGTCATATTCTGAAGATGTTTCAAAATTTTCTAATGTGTTCAGAATTTGACTATCTTCACTAACTTCAGAAATGGTAAAGATAGGTTGTATAGTATCTTCATCATCAATCCATTCATTATCTCCTATTTCTGTGATTGCTTTTGCTGGAGGATACAGATTGAATTTCTTTGTCGAATTACCATCAGAAATATACATATCCCCAGACCTACAACTGATGAAAGCATCGGCTGTGGCTAGCCAAGGTCTTCCTAAAATGAGAGGATGTCCTCCTAAATTACTCTTGGGAGTTAAAACCATGAAATCCACTGGATATTCCCAAGAGTCTAGGGAGACTGAAATGTCTTCTAATACACCATCTAGTTTAATAATTGATCGATCTGCAAGTTGTAGTAAAGTAGGTGTAAAGAGAAGATTAGGAAGTTTCAGCTGTTCCATAGTCTGTCTACTCATAATGTTGATAGCAGCCCCTAAATCAATCAAAGTGTTTGGAATTTCAACCCCATTGATATGTGTTTTGACAATTGGACTACCGGGATCTACATACTTCTGCATAGTAATTTTTCCCATCATGATGTCTGCAATTTTCCCTACCAGGTGGATTCTTCTTGTGTCCCTAGGTTTCCTTCCTGGTCTTTTAAGACTCAACTCCTTTATTGTTTTTGCTAGAATAGGAATCTCTTTAATGGCTTGTAACAAGGGAATCTTGATACAGACATTCTTCAATTCATCTAGAAAATCATAGTCAGGCAACAAGATTTGTTTTTCCACCCCTTTGTCAATTTGTAATCTTTCAGGAAAAGGAGGTGTGGATGAAGATACAAGTTGCTCAACTATAGGAGTTGTAGGGGTTAGTTCTTCTTTTTCTTTCTGAGTGTTTGGGTTTTGAAGAGATGCTTCAGAACCCTTATTGGCTTCAAGAGATTCTTCTTCAGAAATGCTTTGATTTTGGGCATCTATAGAAGGTTTATCTAAAACTCTACCAGATCTGAGTTGTGCATCATTGAAAGGAACAATCATATAGGCAGGAAATTGTTGACCTTCTATCATGTAAGAATTTTGAGGGTTTTTGTTATTGGGGTTTGGCAATGGCTGAGAAGGAAGTTGATTTGACTTCTGTTGGAATGGAAGCAAGAGTTGAGAATTTGGGTTTTTTTGAGAAGGTTGTTGTTGTTGAAATGGCAATGATAGTTGTGGGTTTTGATTTGGAAGTTGTGGAGCCTGTTGATTTTGAAAAGATGGAGGATATTGATAAAATTGAGAAAATCTCCCATAAGGATTTTGCATACCTTGTACCCATGATTGAAAAGGATTTTGAGGTTGGGACCAAGGTTGTTGCCAAGGATTCCAATTTGGTGGGGGTTGAAAATTCATAGAGTTGTTAAACCCTTGATTTTGTTGCCCCTGCCAAGGTATCCTTGCAACAAAACAGAGAGACTCAATTGTATTTGGATCTTCTTGAGAGACAGCTTTGAGCCCAGGAATTGAAGGACAATCCTTGGTCTCATGATTCTCTGAACAGATCACACATGTTTCTACAACTTTTGCATCCAAGGGACATTCCCTGAGAGCATGTTTTTTTCTACATTTTGGGCAAAAGATGGCTAAAGCTTCAGCTTCTGCTTTCTGCTTATTGTGGATCTTAAGAGTGTCTAGTTGCTCACTAAGACTCCCTAAGATATCGGTCTTGAATTCATCAAGCATATTGCCAATCTCAGCCCTACTTACTGATCCAGTTGCAGATTTGTTTGCTCTGATGAGAGAAGGATCTCTAGGCCCTTTTCCAGTTTTAGATTTTCCTCTTGAGAGATGGACACATAGTTCTGCTATGTCATGAAGTGGAAGTTGAGATATGTCTCATTTTCCCATCATGTTCAAAATATCTATCCATTCATCTCTAATGGCTTTTAATAGAAGGGCTTTCAAGGTTTCCTCATCTAAATTACTCATCTTTGCTCTTTTCAGATTGTATTGGAATCTTTCAAGTAAATCCTCCAAGTTTTCATCTTCTTTTTGTACCATTTTAAATACTTCATCCTTGTGGTTGGTAGGCATACAATAATCCATGTATCTATCCAAGAATGTTTGTTTCATATCATTCCAAGTCCTAATGGATTGAGTGAGTAATCCCATGAACCATTTCAAAGCAGCTCCTTTCAATGTTGAAGGAAACAATTTGAGTTTTTGAGAGTCTTCCAGATAATCATAGGTTCGACACACGACCTCAAACTCAAATAGAAATGTTTTAGGATCTTCATTTCTTAACCCATGAAAGTTTGGGAGGACAGATGGTGAAATATTTTTCATTGTTGCTTGAGAATCCTCATCGACTATAGGAAATCCAAATGAGTTATCTCCATCTCTATTTCCCCCATTGTTACCTCTACCTCCTCCATTATTTCCCCCTCCTCCTCCTCTACCTCTACCTCTACCAAATCTGTTAACTCCCTCTTCTGTCATGGTAGTTTTCTCAGAGATTTCAGAGTCCTCTAGTTCTTCTACTAATGGAAAACGAGGAGGAATTTCTCCCTCTTATTCCTCAGGTGATTCTACTTCTTCAATTACAATGTGTCTCCCTGTAGAAGAAAAGAAAGAATCTTTTCCTAATTCAGATTCAATGGATGGTGAGGAAGAGTCTCCTAACTCAACTACTGTCTCTTGAATTCCAGGAATCCTAGGGCTAGGAGTGTAGGTTGGAGATGATGGAGGTGTCTCTTGTCTATTCCTTGAGGTAGAAGGAGTTGTAAAAATCGAACTCTTGGCTCTAGATAAAAACCTTCCCCTAGAATCTCTTGCTCTATGCATGTCATTTTTTTATTTTTCTTCAAGTCGGGCTAATAATTCTCTTTCTGATCTTCCAGGTCACTCTAGGTGCAAGAAGAGAGCATACTCAAGAAACTATTAAACCAATAACTTTCTCTTTTCTGATCCTCCAGATCACACTAAGTGCAAGAGGAGAGCATACTTTGAGAGGTTATCAATTTTCCTTCCTTGAAATTTTGTTGTTTTTTTTTTTTTTTTTAAGAAATTGGGTACCTAATTTCACTTCCCCGGCAACGGCGCCAAAATGTTTGGTCAATTTAGTGTATTCTAAATTGCTATTTAAAATGTCAATCCGGGGTTCGTAAACTGACGAAGTGAAGTGTACTATATGTACTAGATAACCATTTCCTTAGTCTTTTGTCGTTTTTGATTTTTCTAGTTTGTTTATGGATTTATCTTTTCCTAATGTGTGATGGCGAAAATGAGAGTTAAGTGTGGATGGTGATGGTGATTTCTACAGTGATTTCCCCAAACTTAAAAGTGATCAAAGAGAAAGCTTTAAAACAACTGTAATGAAATCAATTCTTAAGAGGAAGTAAATGTATCAAACAGTGAACTAATGACAATGGCCCAATATCCTTGCTGCTGAATGAAAAGAAAGTAAAAACTGAACTTAAAGCAACTCAAATTAAAAGCAAAGCAGCTAATTCACACTACTTCAACTCTTCAGATCCTTTACCCTTCAGCTCAATCTACCTTGTGGGAAGCAATCATGAACAAGTCAAGTAATATGATATCTAAATGGCAAGAAATTAAATTGCATAGAGGAAACTAATCACACTATTTCAACTCTTCTGATCCTTTACCCTTCAGCTCAATCTACCTTATGGGAAGCAATCATGAATAAGTCTAAGCAATATGATAACTAAGTGGCAAGAAATTAAATTGCATAAAGGAAACTAATCACACTACTTCAACTCTTCAGATCCTTTACCCTTCAGCTCAATCTACCTTGTGGGAAGCAATTATGAACAAGTTTAAGCAATATGATAACTAAATCACACTACAATAAGTAATATTCTGATTCCTTACTAATAGAGTCACTTGACTATAGAAAGAAACCATAAACAAATGAGTAGTATGATGTCTAAGTAGCAGAAAAAGAAATAAGCAAATCACAACTTGAAAAAGGACAGTGCTGGAATTAAACTTCAGAAAATGGAAATTAGCAGGAAGGACAAGATGATCTCATATGTCAATAGTTATCAAAAAGATGAAAATTTTCCCGGGTTGCCTAAGAAAACCTGCAGAAAAACGTTGATCAGCTGACCGCTATAAGAAAACAAAAGTGAAAATATAAATAGCAGTGAATTGAAAACATCAAAACAACATGTTATATACAAGCTAGTAATTATAAAAACAGAAACATAATAAAATCAAATGACAACTATACAGGGCTTTAGTGCGCAGGGGCCCTCTACCACCTCAGCCAGTCAACGAACAGTCACAAGAACGAGCTCAAGAAAGTAGTCTTCTCATGTATTAAAGCAGCAACAACATGTATAAAACAGAGTACAGTGGGGTGACAATAGAAACAGTTCAAAAATTACATTCCAAAAAAGCTTCTTTACAGTGTTCATCAACGCGTTATTTATAATGAAAAAGTGTTGAAACTGACTAACTGAATCCTATGCTATCAACTGCGTTGCCAAAGACACGTAGATCTCCTCAGCCGAGTCCATCAAGAGTTCTATTTTACTTTGACAAAGCTCACCCACTTCCAAATAGAACAAGCAAAGATGGCAATCTCTCCTCACAAGCTTCTAAATGGGAGTCCTAATTCCAGCAGCATCTACCCTTAGAAATGTTTAGCTTCCAACCTCCCCTCCTTCTGGCCCAATGCCTGTATTTATAGTGCTCAAGAGGAAGTTATTTAGGTCCACCATCAATGGGATAATCCCCTCTTTGGATGGGATAGCTCCCTTATTGATGGGATAAGTTCCTCTTTGGTAGGGGTACATGAACCATCTGGAGGCGCTCAATACACGTTGAACAACCTTCTAGAATGCTCTAGAAATGACCACAAGTAACTTTTTAAAGATGAAACTTGCGCATTTTGACCTTTACAGGGGTACGCACCTGCCCCTTTACATACAGAGCGTACAAGTACGCAGCTTTTGTGAACATTAGGTGCGTATCCGCAGGTAAGGTTTAGAGAACCTGCGTACCGAGAGATAAATACATTTATAAAGACTTTCTCTCTTTTTGGAGTTTGACATGGAGAGCAGAGGCATAAGACTTGCCCATGAGGATAGCATGACTGTTGATAGAGCCATACTAACTGTAAATAATCATGGTGACATTTTTTAGTGTAACAGATTGCCCCCTAAAGTGCGAAGCCTGTAGTAGATTAGGGTTTTGTATTATCTAGGAAGGGTGAAGCGCTTTATCATTTCAAGGATTATCTCGTGGAGAGCCTGGTCAGAACCTCCAATTTTCAACACAAAATACATGTATAAAATTATATCAACACTGAGGTAGGCATTCCCATACTCAGATCAAAACTTTAACTAACAGACTAACTACTCTGATACAGGAATGATCTTGCAGTACATCATAATTATAGACTTTTGTAGACACAGTATAGGCGCAGCCATCTGTTTATGATTAGTCTACTTAGATAATGAATACAAAACTCCTTGCAGCCTAGATGGTGGAAACTAGATCCAGGGTCTTCATTTCTGCTTCCCGAATTGGTACGATTCTAGCCATGCGATTAAATGGGTTGATGTCGAACATGGTAGAAACCACTTGATTACCAGTCGATGATGTAAACTGTTAACAAGTGTGAGAGAGACCACCAGTAATGTCAATGGTTCTCAAAGTACCCAGTACAATCCATGAGATGTGAATGAATGAGTTGATGTCGAACATTTCACGGAATCCTTCGATCGAAAGTCAATGATGTAAACTGACGTCAAAGGCGAGAAACCTGCCATTGATGCATGCAGACTTCAAGGTACTGACGATTTCTAAGTCATCTCTCTAGATAATGTGCTGATGTCGATAGAAAGCGACCCGTTGCAGGCAAGCCCACAACACGAAATCATTGTTCAAGTTGAAGAAATGTTGCTGTAAGGACTGACTCAGGGATGGTCAAATGGATGACAAGTATTTTGCAGATGAAAGTTTTGCTTGCAGACCTCTTGAACACATAACGACACAACAGATGGCTTGGTGATAAACGACTCAAAGTTAATCCCCGGAACCCGGCCGAAGACTTTCAATGTGGTTTGATCAACTGTGAGGTAAAGGATTTCCCAACCCAGGTGAATGAAAAGTGTCGTGTCCAAGAGTGGTAATAAAGTTTCTTCTGAGACAAAGGATAACAAACAGGCTCATTCTTCTCTCTTTTCCCCCACCATTTCTGGCAAGTACCTCTTTATTTTTAACAAGCTTGAGGAGGATAACATATGCTTGATTATAAGCTCATCCTTCGGATGAGTCCAACCTAGTTTTGATTCGAACCCTAGGAAGGAGTGGTTCGTTCCTGTTTGTAATTGAACAGGTCCTTTACTGTGAAATTTTAACGAGCCCAGTATAGGAGAAACTCGGCGTTTTTCAATTTTAGAGAGTCTGAAAAACTTAGGAAGACTCCAGGTTGAACTTTTTCGTAAATTTGTGTCCCCCAAGCCCGAAAAAGTATAAAATAATACTTGGGAGAACCGCTTGATCTTGCGACCAAGGAGTACTTTCATGATTAGTGTCTCTGACCTGAAAAGTAAAAAGCGATCAAGGACACGTCGTTTTATTTCCGTATCGAGTTTGAAACGACAAAAACCCGGCAATCTTTTCCTGATTTTACAGTCAGAAAAGAGCTATAAGGGGACCGTCTTTTAATTCCGTTTTAACGAGTGTAAAAGAAACGCTCGGCAATCTTTTCATATTTTAGGAGTCAGAAAAGAGCTTAAAAGATGACTCTGACGTGAAAAATGATAATTTACCCTAAAGTCCCTTTGTCCTGCACAAAAACAACACATTACTCATACCTGTTTAAGATGGGCAAAAATTCATTGAAAATGTCCTTTCATGGTGAAAAATAAACAAATCTAGCATTTATTTATCCAAAAAACCTATAAAAAGACTTCTTACCATGTCATTTTTACCATTTTACTGTTGAGGTTGAGAAAAGGGCTTTTGACAAGAAACTTCCCGTGGAGATTGCGGAGAATCCGACCGTCAGAATCGAACGCCGTTTCACCAGGTATTCTACAACACCCCTCTCTTGTTTTCCATCCATTTAGAATTCAGTTTTAAGCTTTTATTTGATTTTTTGGGGGCATTGGGGTTTCAAAATGCGCCCTTCGGGGTACGCAGGTCATGCACTGCTGACCTGCGTACCCCGATATTTTCCCAATGGGAAAATTACGGGGTGTACGCACCCGGCCTTAAGGGAACCTGCGTCCGGGCGCTCTGTCCCTAAAGGCCGGGGTGCGTACCCCGCAAAACACAAATTGAAACCCTCGGCCCTCCAAAATAGACCAAAATTTTTAAATTTTATGGATCCTAACTGATGTTTTATGATGTGCAGGGAGCACACCATGCTTGATTGGCGTGAAAGAGAGCACGAGGATGTTGATTTGGCCGCGATAGGTCATCAACCTTCCATTGATGCATTAAAAGCATGCGGACTGTACAAATACTGGGCCATACCTGGCATGAGGGGCCAAGTGCCTTTTCTTGAGTGGCTGGTTGAAAGGTGGAACATTCAGGAGCAATGTTTCTATATCGGAGAGCACCAGCTCGAGATAGAGCCCTCTGACATATATTTTCTCACTGGCTTGCCTAACAGGGGCGAGCAACTTTCTCTATTCGAGACTAGGCCGGGTGGCCAATCCCTTGCTAGTCTCCGGCTAGAGTGGTGCAACAACCAGAACTAGGAGAAGGGGATAGAAATCAAGTACATATCCCGACCTGAACTTATGGTGATAGCCTTTACTGTTACCAGAATTTGCGGCGCAACCGCTTTGCACCAAGCCACCGGGTCCCAAATGCGGATGGCTATAGACTGTTTCCATGGCACCATTTTCAACTGGTGTGATGCTGTGTTGGCTAATTTGAAGGGCCAACTAACCAGGGCAAAGAGAGGACAACTGAAGACCTTTGGATATGGGCCTATAGTTGTAAGCTTTGCCCTAGAGAGAGTTCCAATGCTGGTTCCCCAGCATCTTACAGTTCCAGTCGGGGCGCCTCGGGAGCCTAAGTTGACGAGATGGGTTGCGGTAATGGCCCGACATCCTGATGAGGGCGCGACAGTTGTTCGATTTCCTGATGGTTACTTTCACTGGCTAGAGAGCCAGGTCTTTGCTATTCAGGACTTTCCTTATGCCGGAATGGATTTTCGGAATGATCCGGACATGGTTCTTCCACAGGGAGAACAGTGGGACGACAGAGGTATTTCATTTTCCACGAGTTTTTAAATTATGTATTTTTTTTTTGTTTTTATATATCGCCTCAAACTGACAGCACAAATTTTTCAAAATGCAGATGTAGGTCCACGACGTCCAGCCAACCTCCGGGCTTTTGAGAGGAGAGTACCAGCTGTACCAGCACCAGCCCCACAGGATGCGGCCGCAGAGACCTTAGCCGAGCTGGAACAGGATCTAGAGCGTCTGACGGCGGATATACCAGAGACCACCATAGATGACATTCCCATTCGACTTCAGCGCTATGTGGTCGCAGTCCCAGGACCTTTTAGGAGGTTCTTGTGTAGGGTAGCGCGGGCAGTGGTCTCGTATAGAGAGCACCACCAGTGATTGGCTAGTCACTTTTGTAGACACATATGACATTTTTGGTTTTTTGTACTTATCATTTTTGCCGATCATAAGGTGTTTTTCAACCTATGATCGAAGACGATGTATATTTTTTGACACACTCCTATCTATATATATATCATTATTACCGGCTCATTTTGTTTAACATATGTGATGAAATGTTTTTAAATTTACTTGTATGATTATCGCAAATGTCTGTCCAACATTCGAGAAGCAATTGCATCTGCTAATGTATTTAAAGACCTTGGAATATGCTGATATTCAATGTAATCAAATTCACGTTCCAAGAGACGCACTCTCAAAAACAACCTTAATAACACAGGATTTCTAATGGCATATACTCTATTAAGCTGTAATACAACGAGTTCAGAATCTAACCTCACTATCAAACGTCGAATTCCAAATGAAATAGATTCAGACAATAATTCAACCACTGCACTGTATTCTGCAATGTTGTTCGTCGTTTGACCGAGGCTCACCCCATGCATAGAAACTAACTCGTCAGAGGGCGAATAGATAACCCAAGCTGCGGAAGAGATATTCCGTGTACTACGACAAGCACCATCAGCAAATCCAATGTATGTTTGGAGAGGCGTCGACATCTGCAATATCAAGAGTAAAACCAAGATAAGCCAGAATAACGACGAAAAACACACTTTCTAAGCTAAGCACACTAACTAAACTAACAAACATACTAGCTAGAAAGAAAACCTAACCTAACTTAACATTCTCCATACCCATCATTTAAGCATAATACCTCTTAAGGTAAAGTCCATTTCTGGGTTTACCCAAAGAGTCCCCATCAAAATCTACCAGCTCATAGGCCCCTTTTGCTAGCTTTCGCTTTACAATGTAGGGTCCATGCCACATAGGAACGAATTTTCCAGCACCTAGCTTATCGTTAGCTTGATCATATAATAGCACTAGGTCTCCCTCCGAAAAACTTCGAGGGGTCACATTTCTATCATACTGAGCTTTCATTCGCTTCGCGTGAGTCTCGATTGCCAATGCAGCGTCACGTCGAGTCTCATCTAACTGAGCTAAGTATAATAAACGTTTCTCCTCTTCGGAAGTAGCTGGGAGTAATTCGACAGCCATTTGAAGTGATGGGATTTCGCATTCAATGGGTAACACAGCTTCCAAGCCATAAACTAGCTGGAAAGGAGTGAACCCTGTTGAAGTTTTCACTGAGGTTCGGTATGCCCATAGCGCTGAAAATAACATGTTGTGCCAATTCGACCGATGAATACCAATGGTTCGTCGGATCATGATAACCAGAACTTTGTTGATAGACTCAACCAAACCGTTGGCTTGCGGATAATAAGGAGTAGAGCTATCGTGGCGCAAACCAAGCTGGCTTGTAAGCTCAGTCATCATGATGTTTCGAAAATGGCTCCCATGGTCAGTGATGATTGCTTGTGGGACACCAAACCTAGTTATAATATGATTGAATACGAAAACTGCAGCTGTTTTGCCGCTTGCGTCGAATGTAGGCATCGCCTCGGCCCATTTAGTAAAATAATCAACCGCGAGGATGATATACGCATGCCCCCCGGCCGAGTGAGGGTTACAAGTAATAAAATCGATACCCCATTTGGCGAAAGGACCAACGGCAATTATAGGATGGAGAGGAGCAGGTGGTGCGCGCATCTTGCGATCAAACACTTGACAGTTGTGGCACTTCTGGACCGCAATGATACAATCTTTAAACATGGACGGCCAGAAATAGCCAGCGCGCAACACCTTCTGAGCTGTGGCATACCCAGACATATGACCGCCACATGCTCCAGAGTGACAATCATTCAAAACCCTCTCAGCCTCTTCGTGAGTTAAACAACGTCGAAAAACTAAGTCTGCCCCCCGGCGATAAAGTGTATCTCCAATAATCTTGTATTGCTGGGATTGAAACCGAATTTTTCGACGTTCCGACTTTGAAGCTTCAGGCCGAAAGGTTTGGGTTTGGAGATAGATGATTATATCCCTGTACCACGGATCTAAAGTACTGATAAGAAACAAAGATTCGTCCGCAATGGACTCCTCTGCCACAGTTTCTGTGTCAGCATGCGGGAAATCACACATCAATTCCGCAAAAACTAAGGATTTCTTAGACTTGGACTTCTCAAACTCCAAGTCGAACTCTTGCAGGATAACGATCCATTTAGAGTACTTGCCCCCTAGCAGTTGTTTTGTCAAAATATAAATCATAGGGTTGCAATCCGAAATAACTGTAGTTTTACGGAGAAGAATGTAGTGACGAAAACGCTGGACAGCTTGAACGGCTGCCAGGGCCAATTTCTCCACATGCGAATATTTTAGCTCAGTGGGGTTTAATGTCCTACTAAGATAATATATCACATGTTCCGCTCCGAATTCATCTTCTTGAACTAACACCATTCCAATGGTGGAATGCGAAGCTGCGAGGTATAAGAAGTAGTCCTGGTTGTAGTTGGGAGGATGCAACAACGGTGCATGGGTCAACGCGTGCTTAAGTGCATCAAAAGATTGTTGGGCAATCTCGTCCCAAAAGAATTGAGCGTTCTGTTTCAACAACCGTGTAAAACCTTTAGTGACCTCGGCGTAGTTTGGGATGAATCGGCGTAAAAAGTTCGCTTTCCCTTGCAAACTTTGGAGTTGGCGCAAACTCGAAGGAGGAGGCAATTTGATGATAGCTTCGACTTTCGAGGGATCGACGCGAATGCCGGCTTTTGAAACAACAAATCCCAGCAATCGACCTGTCTCTATACAGAACACACACTTGTGGGGATTCAACCGAATTCGATAATGCCTACACCTCATAAAGATTGCTCGTAAGTGGACAAGGTGATCAGCTCGATGTAAAGAATGAGCAGGCAAATCATCGAGGTACGGTTGCACAATGTGCTTGATGTCATGAAATGCGTAAGACATCGCCCGTTGAAAAGTGGCCCCGGCATTCTTAAGTCCAAAAGGTAATTTGCAATAAGCAAATGTCCCCCATGGACAAATGAATGCCGTTTTTGGTTGGTCGGCAGGTAGAATATTGATTTGATTATAGCCCGAAAAACCATCCATGAAGGAAAACATTTCACTTCCGGCACAATCATCAATAATTTGATCGATATAAGGCGTAGGATAGTTGTCTTTTGGACAAGCTCGATTTATATCCCTATAGTCGATACAGATTCTTATTGTTCCTTGTTTCTTGTTGACCGGAACAATATTCGATACCCAATCCGTTAACGGGATTGGATAAATGAAACCTGCTTTCAACAGCTTCTCGACTTCTGCTTTAATCGCAGCCGCTTTCCGAGGGTGAATCTGACGCAACCGTTGCCGGACGGGTTTAGCGTCCGGGTAGGTCTTTATTTCATGAACAACAATGGCAGGGTCGATTCCTGGCATTTCCTCGTAAGACCAGGCAAACACATCGCGGAATTCTTGGAATAGGGCCTTGTAAGTTTGGATTTCATCTTCTGTACATGAGGCACCTATATGAATGTTTTCCTCAATTCCGGGCTTCACTGAAATATCAATGGGAATAGTGCGAGAAATATTCCCTAAATTCAACTCTGAATCAGAATGTTTCGTTGGATTCTGAGCGTCTTTGACATATTCAGCGGTAAAGATAGATGAAAAATCATTTTCAAAAGCATCATCCTTAGGTAAAAACGAAGATCTGTGATGGAGATCTTCCCATGGTAGATCGTCTACACTTAGGATTTCGCGAAGTTTCTCGTCAGATGACACGACTTCGGGAAACGCTATCCGTTCTAAGGTTGATGTGAAAAGTGATTCTTCACTGACCACATTCATTTGGTCGATTTGGGTTGAACGCGAGTCGGTAAAAGACATGACAGCTTCATAAGCAATTTCATATGGACTCAAAGGCATAGCATCACCGAATGAGTCTATCTCAGATTCAGATGGGACAATCCAAGGATCATCATAAATAATGTTGTCTGATGTAATCATATGAATTGATGCAAATGAAGGGTCTGCGTTGATTGGAGGGAAAGGAAAAGTTCCCAGTAAACCGGAATCTTTAACTAAACCTACGCCAACGTCCCTATAAGGGATTGTCGTCTTACCGACATGCTGGATACTCTCTGAAGAGGCTGGGTCGGATGAAAAGTATGTCAGCTGATCAATTGTCACGATCTTACCGTTATGTGGAAACTTTATTACTCTGAAGACCGATGAAACGACCGCTGTCATAGCATATGACCAACTTCGACCCAAAAGAAGGTTGTAGTCTAGAGGGGCATCAACCACCTCCACATCCAGACTAACGGTTTTACCTTCTACCCCTATAGGCAATTCCTGTAGAATACCAAACGGACGGAACCCACGGCCATCAAAGGCCTTAAGGATGGTTGGGGATTGGTTCAACGAAGGAGAACCAAGCGATCTCCAACATTGAATCGACATAATACACGTAGAAGCTCCCTCATCAATCACAGTCCGATGAATAGGCCTGTTTTTGACTATCACTGGAATTTGGAAAGCCATTTGATGGGGTAGACGCGGTGTACTATTTTCTAGATCGAAGATTATCAGATTCGGGTCCTGAACATCAACAGCTCCGATAGCCGACAAAAGTAATTTTCGTTGTGCTGGGCATGATTGCAGCACTTCTAAAGCCGACATTGCTGAGGGTGAAACAACTAAGTCCTCAACAATGTTGTAATTCTGGGCTGCTCTCGCATGTGGATTGAAAGCAGACCTTCGAAGTACACCCTTGGCGGGCGGTTTGATTACTAAGTCCGGGTTAGGTTTCTTGATCTGTAGTGGATCGGAACCAGGAGCTGAGGTTGATGGATTAGAATGAGAAGATTCTGCTTCCTTACCATCAACAGGATTCTTACTACCATAATCTTGCGATCGAGTCGCAATCCTCACATGAGACATCATCAAAATGGGTTCTTCACTGGCAGTCGAGGAAGAACCTATCATCTTACTCTCCTGCTTTGGAAATGGATCTTTTAACACAGCAGGAGTGGGAGAACCTTTGACTATTTTCACAACCTCGGCCCGATGAGGGCAATCTCTTGTAAAATGATCCTCTTCACAAATAAGACAAGGATATCGAGGTTTGCGCTTTTCGTCATTGGTTTCCGACTTTTCTGTTTTCTCCTTCGGAGCCTTGTCTGCTTTAGCCTTCTTCTTTCCTTTCTTCTTTCCACCGTTTTTTGATTTGGCCGTAGATGACTCTACAGCGTGAATATCGGCGGAAAGTTCAGGAGAAGACTCTCCTGTCGGGGAATCAGGCAAAGTGATTATAGGAGTAGTAGAAGTCTTGGAAGATTTCTTCTTTCTCTTTGTATTCACGATGCCAATCATACCATCAGCGGCATGAGATCCCGAAGGAGCAGCAGCGATTTGATTCGATTTTGGAAGATCTGGAATCTTCTCGTGTAACGTACCCGACTGAGTATAAACTAAGTCAAGGTACTGCGCCTGAGCAATGACTTGCTCCTCAGTAACTACTCCGGCCTTAGCTACATCTTCAGTAATCTTCGGTAATAATGATTTAACAAACCATTCAGCTAAGATTTGGTCCGGAATAAAAACTTTCACTAGCCTTCTTCGACGTCTCCACTCATGAATGTGATCAGAAATATACGTGGACGTTGATTGTTTTAGTGAAGTTAATAACTCCGTGCCGTTATCGTATCTGACTGGCAACTGAAAGTGAGTTAAGAACGAGGTAGCTAACTGGCTAAAATTGTAAAAAGAGGCCCGTGGTAACTCAATGTACCACTTGGCCGCGAGACCAATGAGTGTACGCTGGAAAAGACGTAAGCGGATCGAATCATCCGAGATAGAATTTGAAGCACACCAGAGATGGTAAGTCATCACATGATTGGACGGATCCTCTCCAGACTTACCTTCGAACTTGGGTATATCACTGGGCAACTTATTTGGCATTGGCGGCCAGAACGGAAGATATTGAATTGGATCGTTCGTTAGGCGCGTCAAGTCTGGTAAATCCAAAGTTGCGATAAACGGTAATTGCCGGTTAGGATCTCTAAAACTCTGGGTCACAAGACCAGTCCCAGGAGGAGGATATCCAGGATAACTAGGAACAGGAGTCGCATTAGGGATATTATATCCTCCTGGAAAACCAGGATTAACTGGACCGTACTGGGGTTGTTGAGGTTGTTGATAAGTGTACCCAGGATACGGTTGATACTGGTAAACCGGATGTTGGACAGCTTGCCCATGTTGGTACTGTCCCTGGTACGGTTGTTGAACAAATTGAGGTTGAGTAGTGACAACCGTACTTATACCAGGCTGACCTGTAGGCATCTGGACCGTGGTTTGAATCGTAGATCCAGACAACGGTAAAGATGTCTGAGGAGTGGTTGCAGAGACAGTAGAAACCGGAGCTGTCGATACTCCAGAAGTAAGTGCGGCAGATGTAGCGGTAGTTGCAGCAGCCGTTTGAGATGGAGTACTAGGTGCAATTGGTGGCTGAGTAACTACCGAAGTTACAGAAGTTTGAACATTTGACTGGACAGGTTGCGGTTGCTGGGGTGGACCAGAAACTATGGGTTGTCCAGCTTGAGGTACCAACTGTATACTTGGCTGCAACACCTGTTGACCCTGTGATGGATCCCACACTAGCATTCCGGGGTATTGACCCGTAACAGGTTGAGGATACTGAGATCCATAACCGGATTGAGGATAGGATTGATAATTGAAAGGTGCAGTTCCCATACCTTGAACATATGACTGACCTTGAGGTGGTTGATAACCTTGACTCGAGTATTGACCTTGAGGTAAATACGGATACTGGGGTTGACCTTGGGGTACATATTGAGGCTGGGGTTGACCTTGAGGCATGTATTGCACCATAGGTACATACTGACCTTGAGGTTGCCCCCCAGACATAATTTGTGTACCTTGAGGTTGCCCCCCAGGAGTTAATTGAGGTTGCCCCCCAGGCGGTAATTGGCCACCTTGAGGTTGGGAAACGGGAACTGAACCTGACATCATGTAAATTTCTCCTACACCCAATGGTATATTACCATTGTTTCCAGCTAATAACCCATGATCAACGGGTTGAGGAGATGCCCCCGCAAAGGTACCAGAAAGTGATTGATACCCGGTGGGAACAGAAGGACCACCGTGTAAGAAAGATTCAGGAGTTTGAGTAAACACGGACGACTGACCAGACATATTTACAGGAGTATAAATACCTCCAGGTGGAAAAGGAGTACGAGGTGTAGAAAAACCTATCCCTGAGTTGTCTAAATAATTGGTTAACGAAAGGTACCAAGTAGTACTTCTAGGGGACTGTAAAATATGGATTCACGCTCCCTTAGATCAATAGTAATTTGATCTTCAAGATTAGAGACGCCTATTTCTTCTTCTGGAGCAAGTTCTTCAATAGCAATCAAACCAGTAGGAAGATTTTCGGTGATAACTCGTTCTATTCTTGGTGAATCTGGAACACTAGAAGTCGGAGTAACAGGTTCAGATATTTCAGGTTCTTCGCCTGTATCACTAGTAGATGAAAAACTACCAGCAAGCTCAGAAACTGTAACAGCTTCGGGATTATAACCTGTCTCTAAACTTTGGTAATCTGGATGGACTACCAAGGAAGATTCTCCTTCTTCAGGTGAACCTACTCTACTGCCACTAGGAGGAGTTACAAGGACCTTCAAACCTTCTAGATTACTGGGGTCGTCTCGAGGAGGCTCACCCCGAAGTCTACGGGATCTCCTCAACAATTCGGCCACAGAAACAACTTCAGGAGACTGGCCCCGAAGTCTACGGGACTGTCTCGGTAATTCCGCCACAGCTAAAAACTTTTAACTACTACACACGAAAACAAAGTAAAATCTCAAATCAAACCACCTAAAGTCTCTAAAGAACCAAACAAATTTGAATCACACGCCTAAAGAATCTAGGGCGTCAAACCAAGCACAAACAGTAGCCTTCCAGACCAAAAACGCTAGTTGGAGATGAAACCCAACATCGCCGGATTCAGTACAAAAGTGGCGGGTGGAACAGTTACCCCGGCAACCTGCTTAATGAATAGACCGGTACAAGTTCCTCCACTTTAACCGTCTCGAGTGAAGTGAACCCCCCGGAAAATCCAAGTGAGTCTAGCCGACGTCTGCTCCAGGTACAGTGGGATCTTCCCTCCACCGTCACCTCGGTAGAATCCTAAAGATAATGGTCACTAAGGTTACCAATCGCAACAAATGCACCTGGGGGAACAGTCTACACTCCGACAGCACGCAAGGGCAGAGTATCAAGCTCAATCCCCTTGCTGGTTCCTTGACAATAATCCAAGGTTTACCGACAAGTGACCCCTGGCTCCTCGACAATGGTTAATCCGAGGTTTACCGTTTGTAATACGTGCGTGTCTGGCGTCGTTCCCAACGAAGGAGGATTGATCCCCTCACTGGTTCGGACACGAGCTCGTGCTTCTCCTTTAAGAGGAGCTTTCCCAGAGTACAAATGAGACAATTGGATTTATTCTATCACAAGATAAGCTACTTGTTTGGTTTTGTTGTCTTGGAGAGTTAATTACTCTCCTACTCCAAGACACTAGCCTGATCTAAATTGGTGTTTCAGAGCCCTAGTAAATAAAAGTTACTACGTTGATTTTACTTTAAGCGTTAATTTTATGGTTTTTCTTAAAGACAAAAGGTAGCGGAAATGAAACCAATGGTGTGTAGACTTGACTCAAACCACTACAAAGATGCACCTAAGATGATTTACGCTACTTTTCCCTTTCAATGAAATTCCTAACTAAGAGATTTGAGAAATGCAAATTTTATAGAAAACAACTTTCTTAGTAAAGACAATCAAAGAAACAATTCTCTTTATCTTTCCAAGCATACAAACATGACCACTCCTTACGTGCACGAAAAACTCGTTTTCTTTCAAAACGCCTCAAAGCTACTTGAAACAAAACTTTTCAAAGGAGATGTTTTTGTATTTTCTCTTATTTAATAAAGCATATAAATCTATTTTAACGAAAATCAATCTCAAAAGTTATAAAATCTATGAAAACTTGACTCACAAGCAAATCAAAAAGAAATTTACTCTAAGCAAACCTAACGAGGCAAAAGCCTACAAAGATGATTCTAGGTTGTTTTACTTGACCACAATCAAGCCAAGGACCAGCTAATGCAGAATCAAAAGACCAGTCAAAACAAAACTCAAATCTTTTTGTTCTTTTTATAAAATGGAATTCAATACTCAATCAACAAGCACTTCGAAATTTGCCAAAGAGACCACTCAAAGGTAAGTTGCTCTCACAGGTAGACTTTATGACAGGTCTGACTTCTAAGAAGGCTGACAAAACCAGAGAGATCTAAGGCTTGACAACTTCTACCGCCAAAGTCACTACAGGACCTACTCAAAAATCAAATCCTAGGGCTTAAACTTCTATGAAATCCACTAAAACACTCAATGCTATCGAAACAAGTTTAGGTGAAGATCTTTGACAAGAGACTAATGGATCTGGGCAGTAAAACCTAAGAAAAAGCAAAATCTAAGAGGAAAAATGTAAAAAATGGAATTTTCTTAATTTTTAGCAGGGTACGCAGGCAACCCATTAAGACAGGTGCGGGCCCGCTCTGTGCACACAAAAACAGTGCGTACAAGTACGCACTGTGCAATACTCAGAGGGTGCGTACTACTGAAAAAGCCAAGAAAAACTAAATTCAATCTAACCCTAAGCTAACCCACCCAAATACAAAGTCACAGAGCCAAAAATCAGAAAATAAATGACTTTTCTCAGATCAAAGTTGCATATAAAGGAAAAAACTTTCACATCAATGGAGTCCCCAGTGGAGTCGCCATTTTGTCAGGCATAAAGAGTCGATAGTGCGGACACAACCAACCTCCCTAGGAGCCTAAGACTCTCTAGTGACAAACAAGACAAATAAGAGCAATCCTTCTCTAAACATGCATTTACTATATAAGAAATCAAGTGTTTAGATCCTACCTGTAGTCCAACGCTGTTGTAGCAGTCCAGCCTCGCTGATCCGGATGAGCTCCTCCTTCACTTCGAAACCTGCATTCACTAACAATCAAACGATTAAATAGCACTTGATAATCTCATAAAATAAAACATATTTAACACATAGACCAAGGAGTACATGAAACAACTCATAAATAACAAGTTATTGAGAAGAATGGACTCATTTGCATTAATAGGAAACAAAAGGAACAATTACAACCTGAGCCTTGGTGTTGTGCAAGTCCCTCCCAGGGTCCATCAAGAGTTCTCCTTTACTTTGACAAAGCTCACCCACTTCCAAATAGAACAAGCAAAGATGGCAATCTCTCCTCACAAGCTTCTAAATGGGAGTCCTAATTCCAGCAGCATCTACCCTTAGAAATGTTTAGCTTCCAACCTCCCCTCCTTCTGGCCCAATGCCTGTATTTATAGTGCTGAAGAGGAAGTTATTCAGGTCCACCATCAATGGGATAATCCTCTCTTTGGATGGGATAGCTCCCTTATTGATGGGATAAGTTCCTCTTTGGTAGGGGTACATGAACCATCTGGAGGCGCTCAATACACGTCGAACAACCTTCTAGAATGCTCTAGAAATGACCACAAGTAACTTTTTAAAGATGAAACTTGCGCATTTTGACCTTTACAGGGGTACGCACCTGCCCCTTTACATACAGAGCGTACAAGTACGCAGCTTTTGTGAACATTAGGTGCGTATCCGCAGGTAAGGTTGAGAGAACCTGCGTACCCAGAGATAAATACATTTAAAAAGACTTTCTCTCTTTTTGGAGTTTGACATGGAGAGCAGAGGCATAAGACTTGCCCAGGAGGATAGCATGACTGTTGATAGAGCCATACTAACTGTAAATAGTCATGGTGACATTTTTTAGTGTAACAGTGCGCAGGGGCCCTCTACCACCTCAGCCAATCAACGAACAGTCACAAGAACGAGCTCAAGAAAGTAGTCTTCTCATGTATTAAAGCAGCAACAACATATATAAAACAGAGTACAGTGGGGTGACAATAGAAACAATTCAAAAATTACATTCCAAAAAAGCTTCTTTACAGTGTTCATCAACGCGTTATTTATAATGAAAAAGTGCTGAAACTGACTAACTGAATCCTATGCTATCAACTGCGTTGCCAAAGACACGTAGATCTCCTCAGCCGAGATCTAGCGTAATTGTCATCATGCTTATTAAATCTTCGGAGTGGTAGCTGTTGGATTCAGGTTACGGGGATGATCTCCAGGTGTGCCGATGTCTCTGTGGGCTAAGGACTAGGCCACGTAAACTCTCACGTGCTCCAAACAGAGACGTGCCACCGCTAAATACCTTGGTTGGCTTTGCCTTTGACCCTTGTTGACCGTGACCTTCTATGGATGATTTGGCAGATTTGAAGGGACACGTTCCATGTACCTGTCACCTGTAGCTTGCCCATGTGGCTCGTTTCTTCATAGGACACTTGTAGCATAGCTTTTAACAAAATAGCTGCGGAATCCTGTGCTGGCTGCGGAGACCTGTGCTAGCTGCGGAGATTGACAAGTTTCCGCAGCTGCCTAAACAAAAATCTAAACCAAACAACAGTCATAAGCATAGTTATAAAACCATGTCAGAAGCTCTTTTTAGACTATAATGCAATGATTTAACAGCTTTATGGATGAAGTAAGTGGGAAAAAGAAGGCTGAGAGGGTGTATAGGAAGATGCAGGTTTGAGGCTCAACAGAGGGTTTCTTTAGGAAGAGACCTGATGTGGGTCACTTCAGGATCTTTGGCTCATTGGTATTTTTCCATGTGACAAAAGATGCCTGGAAGAAGCTAGAGCCAACAGCTAAGTTGGGGATACTTGTGGGGTACACTGATACACCCCACAATTATTAGGTGTTCTTTCCTACCAGTCAGAGGACAGTGGTATGCAGAGATCTAAAGTTCGACGAGCAGAAGGCCATGAAAGTTTCTCTTGAGAGGGAGCTCAAGTTGCATGTAGAGGAGGAAATTTTGGTTCCTAAGGAGGAGGAGCCTCAGACTGATGTGGAGCAGCTACATGCAAAGGATCCAAGAGTGGAGACATCCACTCATGCAGAGTCTTCTAGAGATGGGCGGAAACACTTAAGGGAAGCTGACAAACTTTTGATGGATGTGAGAGAGAATGTGGGACATCCATCTTCTCAGTGCAGAAAAAGGAGGTCACCTAAGAGGTACACTCGGTACATGGCCATCTTTGGGGAATGTATAGAGGCTGAACCATATTTCTTCGAGGGAGAAGTGCAACAGGCAATCTGGGTTGATGCTATGGTGGAGGAGTACAACTCCATAGTTCGGAACAATGTTTGGGATGTTTTTTCAAGACTGGAGGACAAGTCAGTGGTGAGTTCCTAATAACTTTACAAGGTAAAGCAAGCAGTTGATGGTAGTGTTGAGAAACATAAGGTAAGGTTTGTTGCCCGTGGTTTCTCACACATCGAGGGGATCGACTATGATGAGACTTTTGCTCCTATAGCAAGGTACTTATCTATCAGATCGATGTTGGCACTATCAACACAGATGGGTTGGAAGATCCATCAGATGGATGTGAAGACTATGTTCCTCAATGGCAAGTTTGAGGAAGAGGTGTACATAGAGCGGTCGGAAGGATTTGAGACCTTTGATCATGAGTCACATGTGTGCCAACTCAAGAGAGATTTGTACGGGCTATAGCAAGCACCTCGTGCTTGGTACACTAGGATTGACAGCTATTTCACCGGGTTGGGCTTCACATAGAATGAAGCAGATGCGAACCTATACCACATCATGGTAGAAGGTAAGCCATTGATCATTGTTCTTTATGTTGATGATCTGATATTGACAGGAGATGATTAGTTGATCAAGTATTGCAAGGAGGACCTTACAAGAGAGTTCGAGATGAAAGACATGGGTCTCATGCACTACTTTTTAGGCATGCAAGTATGGCAGAAGGATGGGGAAGTGTTTGTGTCTCAAGGCAAGTATGCCAACGAGATACTCAAGATATTCCACATGGAGAAGTGCAAGCCCATGCAGACTGCTTTAGTAGGTAACTGGAGGAAGGAGGATGCTACTTCAGGTGAGGTAGTAGCTACTATTGTTTATTAGCAACTTGTGGGTTCATTGATTTATTTAGTGAACAAATGACTATATTTGTGCTTTACGGTGAACCAGTTGAGTCAAGCTATGGTTCAGCCTACCAAGCTATTTTGGAAGGCAGTGAAGCATGTGTTGAGATACCTCAGAGGCACATCTCAGTATGGATTATGGTACAGACGGATAGATGGAGTGAAGCTTCAGGGCTTCACAGATGCAGATTAGGTAGGGAGTCCATCAGATTGGAAGAGCACTTCAGGAGGAATTTTCAACCTTGGTTCAACTGCAGTTTCTTGGTACAAGAGGAGATCAGTTGCACTTAGCTTGGTAGAGGTTGCATACATGGCTACTAGTCAGGAAACATGTGAGGCCATTTGGATGTGGAAAATTCTAGTTGGATTGTTTGATCAGAGGATGGATCTAACTATGATCTATTGCGATAAAAAAAGTTGTATCAAACTCTATGAGAATCTAGTATTTCATGACAGGTCCAAGCACATCGATATCTGGTATCATCATCTTCGAGACTGTGTGGTGAAGAGGATCATATTGTTGCAGTATGTTTCGATTGAGGAGCAGGATGCAGATATTTTGACTAAGGCATTATCAAAATCCAAATTCGAGTTCCATAGAGACTGGATCAAGGTGACAGATAATCCCTTTCTTGTTGCGAGGGAGTGTAGAAAATAGCAACAAGAAAAGATAAATATACAAATGTTAAAAACAACGTTGCTATAAATAGCATTTCGGGATACATTCCAATTTTAGTTAGTCCCTGAACTAAAATTGAGAATTAAAATTCGAATTTGATCCTAGCAGTTGTTTGAAAAATAATTAATTAATTCATCTTGAGTTAATTAGTTGGAGAAAATCAAACATGAAGTCTATGTGAAGACATGCAACAATTATCCCTTTGATTGAGGAAGTTATCCCTTAATTAAGGAGGTCAGGATGAGTTGTAATTAGTTACCTCAGTTAGCTGAGTTAAGTCCAGTTAGATTAGTTCCAACAATTTGTGGAACTGATTGTGAGTTCAGTTAGTTAATGCATGCATGCATGTAACTAGTGTACTTCAGATAACTGAATATTCTCTCATAAATAGCTCATGCATGTCAATTCAGTCAAAGACCCAGTTGAGATTAGAGGAAGGGACAGTGTACTATTAGTTGCAGGAATATTCCCATGAGGATATATCTTGCATGAAAAAGGAATTCATTCCTTGAGGATTGTGCAATTTAGTCTAAGGACAGTGTTGTGTGTGAGAGAAGAATTCACACAGGTGGTAGCCAGAGGACCCAGGAGAAACTGCACAAGGAAATAGGAGGCTTAGAGGACTGAAGGAAGGCATATGTTGTATCTATTCACTCTATGAGCAGCATTGAGGGATTGTACTGAGAGTTGGATAGCTTGTGAGCTAAAGCTTTTTGTAATCTGGAGATATTTCCACTTGTATGATAATATAGATAGCGGGTTTTTTAGTTGAGGCTTTCCCCAGAGTATTCTTCTGTGTTCATGCGTGATTGATTTCTCATTCTTTGTTATATGTGTTCTATTTGATCTTGCTCAAAATCGATTAAGCTTCCGCAAGTTTGTTTGTAGATGTAGATCAAGTATTTTGCTTTAGTATATTGCATTATTAGGTGATCTACAGTGAGAATTTCTACATTATGGATTTTGAGGTATTGACATGCTTTACAATTGTTGACATCTAAAGAAAAAGAGGGTCTTTACTTCATGTAGTTATGTTAACAAGTGGGAATATCTTACAAAGAACATCATTCATTGTTGTCTCTGCATATATCTCTTTAAAAGAAATTAATCTAACCATATTGAAGAGTCACGGTATCACCAAGTACTAGTCCTAACCTACAGTGAGAGAATTAAACAATCTTGGTTTATGGTGCTGTTGTGCTCTACAACAACCCCCCATTTCATATCATTTTTATTTACAAAATTATCATATGAAATGGGTCCCTTTAGAAGTTAATTGGTGTCAATATTGTATTGTTCAAAAAGGTCCGATAACCGAACGAAAACATTATATAAAAACCTTTTGAAAAACCCATTTTGATCAAATAAAACAATCTTTATTGCGATAAAGCGATCGCAAGATCGCATATCGCAATGGCATAGAGAACACAAATAAGTGACATATTGGTTTCCGCCGATGCGATATCGCTATCAGCTATCGGCGATACTCTATACGCAGTCTTAAAGCGCCCCAAGCCTTTCACCCCGATGCGATACGATATCGCAATCGGTAATCGGCAATATCCTATGCACATTGATAAGGCGCCCAGGTAATGTAGCCCGATGCGATGCGATATCGCAATCGGCAAATCGGCAATATGCTGTCCATGTCATATATAATCCCTATTCTCCTGATGCGATGCGATATCGGCTATCGGGGGTTTTAAATGGTGTCAATACAAGAGGTTAAAGCTCTCCCCGATGGCCGATTGCGATAAAGCGCAGTTTTCAAAAAAGCCGTTAAATGGAGGGATATTATGATTGAATCATATTTAAAGCTTAATCTGTTAAGCAATGATGCACCTGCGCCCAACCGCCAAAACATCCATAGCACGCTTAAACGGGTCATTCGGCCGAATAATGATATAATGGGCATTTAAGATTGGCAGGTTTTAAACGGCCATTTAATGTGATCGTAAGTCCTAAAATCCTCCCATGGATTGTGTCTGCGCCCATTTTAAAAGCTAATCCCTTATTACGCATCAGTCATTATAGCTCATTACTTTGAAGTTTTCATTGCAATTCTCCGTGTTACGTTTATTTTCGCCTCTGTGCAGAATTCATTCCAAGAAGAAAGCTCAGGCAAAATGGGGAAGAAGTCCAAGAAGACCACAGGCACTTCCGCTGCGCCAGCTGCAGGACAAGTTGCCACTGACAAAAAGAAGGGATTGATATCTGATACTACATGTTCGGGTCTCGTCAGAACTACTTGGCAAGGTACCTACAACTTGATTGAAGCCGAAGAAGCAGCAGTGATAATAGTAGAAGCTACTGCAGATTCTACTCGGAAATCTGAGGGTACTCTCAAGGATTTAGCTGACTCTCTCCTTCACCGGATAGCAGCTAGGGAAAAAATTCTCCCATACACTGATGTAGTGCGGTGGGCAATTGAGGAAATCCCAATCCTGGATAGAACCTTCAGCACCAGAGACGGGAGAATTTTCGGGTCATTCAGGGCGGATGATCTAAGGCAAATGTATCATTTGCCTGAGCCAGAGAAGATATACAATAAGGCGTTCCTGGAAAATTTTTCAAACGAGAACGAAGTTGAATCTGAACCCATCCGAGATTGGAGACAAAATCCGGCAAAGCACAAACATGAGTCTTCCGGTAAGTACTCAGTTAATTCCCTGGGTTCTCCTTATTGCTACGCTGGAATAATGATGTGTAGATTATGGGGATTGCACGACTCTGCTAATTTCACTAT
The DNA here is from genome assembly GCA_031772625.1 of Pinus tabuliformis. NCBI lineage: Eukaryota > Viridiplantae > Streptophyta > Pinopsida > Pinales > Pinaceae > Pinus > Pinus tabuliformis. Next base: position 1,003,322,198 of record CM062809.1, on the reverse strand, counting down.
AGAAATGGTTCCCCTAATGGAAGCAGCATGCAACAGTGTAATAATGGATTGGGCCACTATTCTCTCAGATAAACTAGCCACAACTCTTCTTGACTTTAGAAGTAAGACCCGCATTTCTGAAAGGATAATTCCCCCATTCTATTACAGTGCCTACATCTTAGATACTTTGTGTTTTAATTCTGAATTTCCTGTGCTCGGCTGGAGGTGGAAACCACAAGACCCCATGCCTATTCACATATACCATCAGAAGTTATGGAAATCCTCTTCTAAGCACCATCTGTACCAAGTCTGCAATGGATTTATGTTACCTGTTTATTATTCTATTTTTGATAAACCCGCTCCAAAGATTTCTTATCAAGCCGGAATTGATTTAACCTCAATAGGTAGATGGTTCGGGGAGGAGAAATTCACTTATATAAGAGTTTTCGGTAGCGAAGCCAAACCTCATGTTCTCCCTTTATACATACCGGATAAACTGTTGGCAAGAGAAATCTCTTACCAGATTATGGCTGAGAGTGTTACACAGACTCTCAAAAAGAATAAAAAGCAGGGCTGGCCCTCTTTTCCCTTGAGATGTGGTGTCTATACTCTGCATGATCTCAAACATGCAGAAAAGGAAGCCACGAAGATTAAATCATTGACTCTGGCGACTCTCCCAAATAGGCAGTTTGATCCAAACAAAGTTGCCTATACTGCACTAGAATAGGCCAAATTGACAAAATTTGATCATAAAGAAGATATGTTTGGCGACCCATTCTCTTCAGCTGAGACAATAAATCAGGTTAAAGCATTCACCAAAGTGAAATATAATGATGAGGGGTTGACTGAATTTAATAAACTTAGAGAACAGAGGTTGCAAACTCTGCCTCTAGATTTACTAGCGACAACCCTAGCGACATCGTCAAGCGAGCCTGATCGACAACAGTAAAAGGAACCTTCGGTTATAACAAAGGATCAGAAGAAGGAACAGGAGGAAAAGCAGAAGAGAGAGCAGGAAGAAAAGCAGAGAAAAGAAAAAGAAGAGAAGCAGAAGAGAGCACAGGAGGAAAAACAGAGAAGAGAGAAAGAGGAAAAGCAAAAGAAAGAGCAGGAGTAAAGGCAAAAGAAAGAGCAAGAGGAGAAGCAGAAGAAAGAGCAAGAAAAAGTGCGGAAGGAGTCCCAAGCTAAAAAGAAAAAACAAACCACCATTGATGTCAATATAGATACTCATATTGACCCTAAATTGCTCCAGGAATGGAAGCAATTTGATTCCATCATCAGTGGGTTGGAATTTTCAAAGGACACAAACACTTCCAAGACAATTGATACACAGGACATCACTTCATCACAGGTTCTGAGTGGAACTAGCATCCCACCCATTTCTAAAGAGGTTGAGATAATACCAAAGGACCCCTCCGACCAAATCATTTTACAGGTAGAAGATATTCCTCCCCTGGATGTCTTCTACAGCCCAAGGCATAAAGCAGTGGTTAAACGACAAAGGAAAAGAATAAGGACTGATCAACCTTCCCTTTTCCCAGAGCAAACTGTTACGGGCAATGTGGTTTGGAAGGAGGAATTTGACCCCTCCGATGACCTGACAAAACTGTCACAGTATGCGGGAGCCTATTCGACAGCGACAATTGATAAGGCATCGGAGGTAAGTCTTCTCTTGAAAACCAAGGATCAAGAGATTTTCTCATTACAAGCGCAGTTAGCTGAGACAAAGGAGAAGGCAGAGCAGGAAGAGCAGCAATTGTTGACGCAACAGCAATTAAACAGTCAACTAACTCAACAATTGCAGGCAGAAAAGCAAAGGATCGACCAAAGCGCGATCCAAAAACAGAAAGAATTATCAAAGGAATTTGCACAATTAAAGGCAGCAAATGAGCAAATGATGAAAACAAAAGATGAGCAAATTGCTCAATTATCATCACAGCTCGAAAAAATAAAGGGCATTCCACAAGTGGCTGAATTTAGAGCAGAAGAATTACAAATAAACACTGCATTAATATCCCAAATTAAGCTTCTATGTCAACAAATCGCCCAGGCAGAGCCATTGTGTGAATTAATGGCATCCATAAATAAGCAAGTAGAGAAGGCCAGAACTGAATTGGATCAAGCCAAAGAAACCATAGCTGCATTTCTTGACTGGCAAGATTCTGATCAAGGACAAGCGGCGAATTTGCCCAGGATCCTAAAACCACATAAAGATATACTCTTCACAGAATGGCAGTCCCAGTTAATGAAAGTAGAGAGGGCGGCTTCAAGATGCAAATCAACTTCTAGCAATCTAGTTGAACTAGTTAATAATACTCTCTACTTATCAAATATGATTTCCCAATGTACACCAGGAAAGTTGACAACTTTGAAAACATTGGAGCAATCATGTTATCCAGATCTAGAAGAAAAAGGGAGATTAATCGCTGGGATTAACAGTTTAACCTGGGATACATATTGGTTCTTCCTGGTAAAGCCGCATTCACAGAGAGCCGCCCTTAAGTGCCTAACAGATGCAATCGGGTATATTATTCCCGATATTCAGGATGCCACCTATGCCGCCCAGCTCAGCTCGCGCCTCAACAAACCACCTGAAGTAGAGCCAATGCTTGCGATAAGTCAGCTCAGATATAAAGGCAAGCAGCCTACTTGATGAATCATGCCGCTGACTGCCAGATCGCTATAAAAAAAATCAGATCAAGATTGATTGATACCAATTAAATAGGATTTCTATTTTATAGATAGGTAGATTAGTTAAGTATTTATAGACCCTTTCATTGTTTTGGAAAGGGTCGTAAAGTTTTGTACCAGACTTAAAGACTGAAGTTTGCACTATTGTGCTTCAGTCAATATTCTTTTATGAAACTGGACCAGTTGTTCTTAATTCGACAAGGAAGCTTTTTATGCAATTGTGCACTATTGTCTTTGTTGAGAATGTTTCTGCGTTGAAGGAAGAATTACAAGTAGTGATTGATATTGGGAGTGTCAAGCAGCTCATATGGTATTTCTATCTATGTCTGAATTCATTCCTTTCATATGAATTGTTATGTGATTATCCTTGCTATTATTGATTATATGCATGCGCTGTAACAGCAGATCTACATTCCTTCCACTATTGGATGTTTTATGATGTGCCTTTCTTTTAATCATGTATATGTCAATGATATAAATGATAAGTGTGGTAATATCGCTTTAATCGCTTTGCTTAACTATTTAAGCATAGTAATCATGAATGAAATAATGTCCATGTCTGTTAAATGGAGTCATCTATATGCCTGTTTATAGACACAGACCATCAAGCGCTGCACTTTAAAGTTCAATAAGTTCCCGGGATAGGTCATAGTTATTGTATTCTTGTTAATAGATTTAGTTATTCGCCCATCACTAGCTTAGTTAATAAATCATCCATTCATCCCGTTTATCCACTTTTGGGAAACTGGTCCCATTATCCCCAGTCGGAGCCACTATTCGAAACGGAAAAGGAGCTGTACTAAGGTCCGGACCGGGTGGTTATCCCCAATGTTGTTGCAGCGATTTTCGAGACATCAACATTTTTGGCGCTAGAAGGAGGGCCTGACTGTGAATGGCAAATAAACCAAAATCTATAAGCCATTCTAAGAGTAATTCTCCCTCCGAATCCCCTCGAACTTCTCATTCGCATGCTGGTTCTCCAGTATCCAAACAAGAAGAAGAGGAATCAACTACCACTGCTCAAACCCATCATACTCCAGAACAATTAAGTCTTGAATCACCTGAAGTCCAGTCTCTTATCCACAAACTTCAGAGCTTCTCGATTTCACCACAGAAATATGAGGTATCACAAAGCAGTGCGACTTCGCAGTTCAATTTACCTCACCCTCTCACCAGACTTCAGAGCGAAAAACTCGGTATTGAACCCACTGAGTTCCCTTTACCCAAAAGGAAAAAGGCGAAGAAAAATAATGAAGGATCTGACAGTGAAGAGCCTTCATCCACATCCTCCATTGCATCTTCTCCTCTGCAAAGTCAACCATCCACTCCCCCATTACATATTGTTGTTCACCAGGGATTAGGAGCTTCAGCATCCCAACCTGCTCACTCCTCAACATTATTTCCTTCCCAGACATCTGGAGTTCCAACAGTAGTACCAACCACTACTGCTATTATAATGGCAGATCCATGGACCAGACCTGGTGCAGTCAATATGCCTGCACCATTGCATCCATTACCAGATACTCCTAAAAAATGGCTACCCAAGTTTAATCCAGATGATGGGACCCAGGCTGAGGAACACATTAATAATTTCATGTTGGCAGTCAACTTGAAAGGAGTAACAGAACAAGATGTTGTTGTTAGACTTTTTCCTTACACCTTGCAGGGATCAGCAGGATCCTGGTATTTTTCCCTACCATCTGGTTCCATTACCAGTTGGAACACTTGCCAAGAGCAGTTTCTTACCAAATATGGAGATGATAGGTCTCTAGCTACCCTAATAAACGACCTCTCCAATCTTAGGATAGAGCATAGGGAACCAATTAAGGAATTTAATGCTCGATTCAATAAACTCCTGAATAAAATCCCGACAGCCTCCAAACCAAGTGAACAAATTCGAAGCGAATGGTATATAACAGCCCTGCCTGCCAATATAGCCATTTTTGTAGATAGGGCTGGGAAACCTACCTTAGCCGAAAACATGAAAGAAGCACTTGCTGTGGAGAAACGTATCAATGCTCTAGAAAAGAAAGCTGCCCTGGAAGACAGAAAAGCCAAAAAAGTCTCTTTTAAAGATGACTCAAGAAAGAAAACCTCAAAAGACCCCTATGACATGGAGGGTTTGCAAAAAGTCCTAAAAACTTTATCAAAAGAAATGGTTGAAATAAAGAAACAGGTAGTCGAGACCTCAACCAAAAGACCCTTTAGGACTTATAAGAAAAACGAATCAAAGCCACCAAATGTCATATCTAATGCTGATTCAGAGCAAGAAGAAGAAGAAGAGGAAACGATTTCACCAACTAGCGATGAAGAAGAAGTAGTAGAATGTCATGGAATGTGGGATTTTATACTCCCCAACTCCGATACCGATAATGAAGAGGAAGCGTTCCCGGTCACTACTAGGAGTAAAAGTACTTCCGAACCTGTTCAGGTAACATCAAAGAAAAGGAGTGCTGGTGCCGCTACAACCAAAGAAAAAACACCTGCAAAGAAATCACCTGCAGCAGTTCCCCAAAACCAGCCTTCAACTTCTAATACTCCTTCAACATCTAAAACATTAGTGGTATCAGATTCAATGGAATACAACATTGTTGATGACATGAAGAAAACTAAAGCAAACATTACTATGTTTGAACTCAGTAAATTAAAACATCAACAGAAATTGCTTCTTAAAGAATTGAATGATGTTCCTTCTACACCTCTTCCCAGTGCAAAAGCTGCTAATGATTCAGGCCAACCTCCTCCAGGTATGGTTGAAGCTACCGATTCAGTTCTGATTGGAGATAGATCAAATTCCCATACTCCACCCTTCCTTCTGACATATGAGATCTACAACAGAAACCTACAAAACTGTTTGATTGACTCAGGGGCATCTTCTAACATAATGCCAGCCTCAGTTTGTTCTAAACTAAACATTGAACCCCAGAAGTATGCTATCCATATTGTACAGTTGGACAGGACCAAAGTGCAGGTTGTGGGAGAAATTAATTCCATAACTATCAAATTGTCTGCTGATCCCAGGGTAGTACAAAGGATTGACATCCTAATAGCGGATATACCTGAATTTTACGGTTTAATTTTGAGTAGGGATTGGTCTGAAAAATTGCATGGGTATATTTCCACTGATTGGTCGCATATGTGGCTTCCCTACAGGGGTAAGCCAAATCAAATAAGGATCGATCGGGAAAAACATATGACCCATACAGTTACAAAATTCGAACAAGAAAACCAGCCGGTAGCATTCAACAACAACATTTTGGGGAATTATTCATCCGAGTCATTCTTTGGCAACTTCGTTGCGCAACCCTCTCCTTTCTCAGTAGACCATTCTACATCTCAGATCGAAAATTTTTCACAAACAGATCGATCGAGATGTTTCAATGATACTGAGAAAATTGTAAATACAATTGTTAATACCTCTTTATTTTGGTCTTTATATTTCGATGGGTCCAAGTCTAGTGAGGGCTGAGGAGCAGGATGCATTTTGATTAGTCCACAAGGAGAAAAGACAATGCTGTCATGTAGGCTAGAATTTGAATGCACTAACAATACAACTGAATATGAAGCCTTAGTCCAGGGACTATATAAAGCAATCGACCTTAAAGTGCAATATCTAAAAGTATTCGGCGATTCTGAAATTATTGTTAAACAGGTGAGGAATGCAATCCATTGTCTTTCAAATCACCTCAAGCATTATCAATTGCTAGTACAAGAACTTACCTCGCACTTTTCCGCATTCAACATTTCCTCCATCCCTAGGTCTCAAAACTCGGCAGCCGATCTCCTAGCCAATGTAGCTTCCAAGCTCCTACCTTCTGAAGACTATAACCCAGACAGATTTCCGTAGAATTGCTTTTTAGGCCCTCAATTCTTGACAATGTCACTAATTGGAGAGTATTCAACCATGATGAGGATATTTTACAATTTTTAACTTCTGAAAAGTCCTATGATAATCAAATTATTGAGGAAAATGAGCATGACTCTCAAATGAGAGAAACACCTCAGGAAAATTCAATTCCTAAGCCTGTGGTAAAGCTGGAGGATCTTTATGATATTAAAGACAGGTTTAAACCTATAACTAATGCAAAGCTCCAAAGCTCTACCCTAAGGTTTGAATTGATAAATCTAGGTACTGAGCAAGCTCCTCAAAATATTAATTTAGGATTAGGACTTTCCTTGGAAGAGAAAGAAGCATTCATTAAACTGTTAAGGAAAAATAAATAGGTTTTTGCTTGGAAATATGATGATTTGAAGACTTATGATACATCCATTATCCAGCATACCATTCCAGTGCTTCCCAATCAGAAACCAATTCAACAGAAGTTAAGGAAAATACATCCAAACTTAGAGAGCCAGATAAAATCAGAACTTAACAAACTCTTGAAAGCCAAGATTATTTTTCCTGTCCGACACTTAAACTGGGTCTCTAATATGGTGCCAGTCAGAAAGAAAAATGGCGACATTCGAATTTGTATTGATTTCAGAAATTTGAACAAAGCGAGCTTGAAAGACAATTTCCCATTACCTACTATGGAGCAAATACTTCAATCAGTAGCAGGCTCTGAATTGATGTCCTTTCTAGATGGTTTCTCAGGATATAACCAAGTCCTGGTTCATCCTGATGACCAGCTTAAAACCACATTCAGAACAAAATGGGGAAAATATGCATATCAGAAAATGCCTTTCGGACTTATAAATGCAGGAGCGACATTCCAAAGAGCTATGGATATAGCTTTTAAAGGGTTGATTAATAGAACAGTAGTCGTCTATCTAGACAATATCACTGTATTCTCTAAGGAGAGGTACAATCATTTGCATGATCTAAATCAATTTTTTCAACATTGCGAAATATATGGTATTTCTCTTAACCCTAAAAAGTCTTTCTTTGCTCTTGATCAAGGGAGGCTCTTGGGTTTTATTGTGTCCAAAGATGGCATTTATATTGATCCTGATCGGATCAAAGAAATCTCTGAAATCCCTTTCCCACACAATAAAAAATCAATGCAGTCATTTTTAGGCCAGATCAATTTTGTTAAAAGATTTGTTCCAGATTTTTCTCAAATTATTTTGCCACTTCAAACAATGATTAAGAAAAATTCAGTCTTTAAGTGGGGATCAGCAGAAAAAGAAGCTTTTGATCTAATCAAGCAATCAATAATCAATGCCCCAACCTTAAATACTCCAAATTTTTCTAATCATTTTACATTGTATACCATCGCATCCAACTTGTCTTATGCTGCAGTACTCACGCAACTAAATGATCACAATCTGGAAGCACCCATTTCATTTTTTAGCTCAAATCTTCAGGGTGCTGAATTGAATTACTCCGAAGTAGAAAAACAAGCCTTTGCTGTATTTAAAGCAGTCAAACATTATAGACCCTTCCTTTTGAAAACCCACACAAAAGTTATAGTTCCTTTCCCTGCAGTTAGGCAACTATTAATCCAAAAAGAACTGGGTGAAAAAAGGGCAAATTGGGTCACAACGCTTCAAGAATACGACTTAGAAATTAAGCCAGCAAAGATTGTTAGGGGCCAAGGTTTTTGCAGGATATTGGCAGGAGCATCCAACATTCCAGAATCAAGCGATACAGATCAAACTGAAGAAATCAACCAGATAAGTGTTACTGATTCTGAATCTCAATATGCAGATTTAATCTTTTATTTAAAGAATGGTTATGCACCTCCAAACCTGTCTTACAAAAACAAAAGGGCCATTAGGTTAAAAGCAAAGAATTTCACAATTATTGATGATGTGCTTTTTAAGCAGAATTATGATTCTATTTTATTAAGATGCCTTGAGAAACCTGAAGCACAAAAGGTTTTGCAGGAGTTACATGATGGACCAGCAGGAGGACATTTTGGAGCTGACACAACAGCTCACAAAATTATTCATGCTGGATATTATTGGCCCACTCTGTTTAGAGATGCCCACGAGTATGTAAGGAAATGCCTCAATTGTCAAACTTCTAGTGGAAGACAACGCAAATCAGCTTTCCCTCTGCAACCAGTCAACATTGAACAACCATTTGAGCAATGGGGATTGGACATCATTGGGGAAATTACTCCACCATCTTCCAAACAACATAAGTATATCCTTACTGCTACCGATTATTTTACTAAGTGGGTGGAGGCAATTCCTTTGAAGACAACAAATTCTGAAGCAATCATTGAGTTCATAGATCAATTCATCATTACCAGGTTTGGTGTCCCAAATGCTCTTGTTTTTGATAATGCATCTTATTTCTCAGGTAATGATATGTTTGATTTCGCTATTAAAAGAGGATTTAAATTGAAATATTCTGCTAATTACTATCCCCAGGGTAATGGTTTAGCAGAGTCTACTAATAAGAATCTGATCAAAATCATTAAGCGAACTATCGAACAGAATCATAAAAACTGGCACAAATCCTTAATGTTTGTGTTATGGGCCGATAGGATAACACAGAAAGCTTCTATAGGATCTTCCCCATTCAACCTTGTGTATGGAAAAGAAGCAGTACTGCCCACAAATCTTGTTCTTCCTTCTCTAGCCCTAATTCAGTTCATTGAGGAAAGTCCTTCCTCTTCTATTCAGCTTAGACATGATCAAATTCTAAAATTAGAAGAGGAAAGAGAAAAAGCCAAGGTTATTCATGCCAAACATCAGCAAATCATCAAGGCAGCTTTTGATTCAGTCTCATCCGGTTCAAAACAATTTCAAGTCGGTGATTTAGTTCTGAAATGGGACAAAGCCCATGAAGACAAGGGAAAACACACCAAGTTCCAGAAGATGTGGCTTGGACCATTTCAGATCTGTGAGAAGATAGGCCATTCAACCTTCATGTTGCAAGATTTATCAGGTTTGAGAGATTCTCTCCCTGTTAATGGCCTTATCTTGAAGAAATTCTTTAATTGAGGAGGTAACCCCTTCTCCTTTTAGCTTGGTAGAGTTTTGTAGTTTGTAGGATTTTTAGAAAATAATGTTGTAAGGTATCTTCTATTGACCTTTGCTGTGTTTGAAAACTTAATCCACAGAAGTAGTATGGATATTTGCTTTTAAAATAATAGAAGTCTTAACCAAAAGGGATAATTTCTAGGAAACTAGGTATCATTGTATTCTGAAACCACACTTCAAGTTTTGTGAACACCTCTCAAAGTTTAGAAGTATTGTAAATCATTTTCTGTTTTCAAATTGGTCTCAAAAGGTTATCAATATCAAGATAGAAGCTAATCCAATTTCAGCATCTTCAACTCTTACCCTGTCATCCATTTACTCTTAAGGAGAAGATTGTTCATCCCATTCACTAAAGTTTATGATTACTCAGAGTGTAATTCTAAAATATTTGATATAAAAGATAAGAGGTCTTATTATAAGCCTGCTTACCATGATCATCGGGAAAATAGTTTAACCGACATTACCAATACTGCATACCATAACAGGGTAATGGCTTAAAATTATAAGACAAGGGGTCTCATCACGAGTCAGCTTGTTCGATTAGATTACTACCAGTGAATGGCATTGTCAATAGCTGGCCACCAAACCAGGACAATGGCTTTTTATCTTATCAATAACAGAAAAAGGAAATGAAATACAAAATATGAAAACATGTTTTGAAGTCATTCTGTTAATCACACTCTTAATTGGATGGAACAATGGACAATAGCATGGTTAAAAGGTATCCCTGTCGAAACTATAAATGTTTGCTGGCAGCAAAGGCTCTACCTATGACAGAAGAGTTCACTATAAAAGCTGATTTGGAAAGGTTTTCTGTTTTATCATTATAAACCAATAGAGGCCTATTTAAAACTTAGAATGTATCTATTTTCTTAAAAAAGAGAGGAAATTAGCAAAAATAGATTCATTTTACTTGGAATGCATGTATACCTAGTTATATTAGAATTTTCTCCTTTGATTAGAACTCTATTTTGAAAAAGTTTAAGTATTTCTATGCTTTTCAGAGATAACTGGTTCTTCCAGCGAATCGCCAATTGTTGTGCTCTACAACAACCCCCCATTTCATATCATTTTTATTTACAAAATTATCATATGAAATGGGTCCCTTTAGAAGTTAATTGGTGTCAATATTGTATTGTTCAAAAAGGTTCGATAACCGAATGAAAACATTATATAAAAACCTTTTGAAAAACCCATTTTGATCAACTAAAACAATCTTTATTGCGATAAAGCGATCGCAAGATCGCATATCGCAATGACATAGAGAACACAAATAAGTGACATATTGGTTTCCGCCGATGCGATATCGCTATCGGCTATCGGCGATACTCTATACGCAGTCTTAAAGCGCCCCAAGCCTTTCACCCCGATGCGATGCGATATCGCAATCGGCAATCGGCAATATCCTATGCACATTGATAAGGCGCCCAGGTGATGCAGCCCGATGCGATGCGATATCGCAATCGGCAAATCGGCGATATGCTGTCCATGTCATATATAATCCCTATTCTCCCGACGCGATGCGATATCGGCTATCGGCGATCGGGGGTTTTAAATGGTGTCAATACAAGAGGTTAAAGCTCTCCCCGATGGCCGATTGCGATAAAGCGCAGTTTTCAAAAAAGTCGTTAAATGGAGGGATATTATGATTGAATCATATTTAAAGCTTAATCTGTTAAGCAATGATGCACCTGCGCCCAACCGCCAAAACATCCATAGCACACTTAAACGGGTCATTCGGCCGAATAATGATATAATGGGCATTTAAGATTGGCAGGTTTTAAACGGCCATCTAATGTGATCGCAAGTCCTAAAATCCACCCATGGATTATGTCTGTGCCCATTTTAAAAGCTAATCCCTTATTACGCATCAGTCATTATAGCTCATTACTTTGAAGTTTTCATTGCAATTCTTCGTGTTAAGTTTATTTTCGCCTCTGTGCAGAATTCATTCCAAGAAGAAAGCTCAGGCAAAATGGGGAAGAAGTCCAAGAAGACCACAGGCACTTCCGCTGCGCCAGCTGCAGGACAAGTTGCCACTGACAAAAAGAAGGGATTGATATCTGATACTACATGTTCGGGTCTCGTCAGAACTACTTGGCAAGGTACCTACAACCTGATTGAAGCCGAAGAAGCAGCAGTGACAATAGTAGAAGCTACTGCAGATTCTACTCGGAAATCTGAGGGTACTCTCAAGGATTTAGCTGACTCTCTCCTTCACCGGATAGCAGCTAGGGAACAAATTCTCCCATACACTGATGTAGTGCGGTGGGCAATTGAGGAAATCCCAGTCCTGGATAGAACCTTCAGCACCAGAGACGGGAGAATTTTCGGGTCATTCAGGGCGGATGATCTAAGGAAAATGTATCATTTTCCTGAGCCAGAGAAGATATACAATAAGGCGTTCCTGGAAAAAATTTCAAACGAGAACGAAGTTGAATCCGAACCCATCCGGGATTGGAGACAAAATTTGGCAAAGCACAAACATGAGTCTTCCGGTAAGTACTCAGTTGATTCCCTGGCTTCTCCTTATTGCTACGCTGGAATAATGATGTGTAGATTATGGGGATTGCACGACTCTGCTAATTTCACTATAGAAATGGTTCCCCTAATGGAAGCAGCATGCAACAGTGTAATAATGGATTGGGCCACTATTCTCTCAGATAAACTAGCCACAGCTCTTCTTGACTTTAGAAGTAAGACCCGCATTTCTGAAAGGATAATTCCCCCATTCTATTACAGTGCCTACATCTTAGATACTTTGTGTTTTAATTCTGAATTTCCTGTGCTCAGCTGGAGGTGGAAACCACAAGACCCCATGCCTATTCACATATACCATCAGAAGTTATGGAAATCCTCTTGTAAGCACCATCTGTACCAAGTCTGCAATGGCTTTATGTTACCTGTTTATTATTCTATTTTTGATAAACCCGCTCCAAAGATTTCTTATCAAGCCGGAATTGATTTAACCTCAATAGGTAGATGGTTTGGGGAGGAGAAATTCACTTATATAAGAGTTTTCGGTAGCCAAGCCGAACCTCATGTTCTCCCTTTATACATACCGGATAAACTGTTGGCAAGAGAAATCTCTTACCAGATTATGGCTGAGAGTGTTACACAGACTCTCAAAAAGAATAAAAAGCAGGGCTGGCCCTCTTTTCCCTTGAGATGTGGTGTCTATACTCTGCATGATCTCAAACATGCAGAAAAGGAAGCCACGAAGATTAAATCATTGACTCTGGCGACTCTCCCAAATAGGCAGTTTGATCCAAACAAAGTTGCCTATACTGCACTAGAACAGGCCAAATTGACAAAATTTGATCATAAAGAAGATATGTTTGACGACCTGTTCTCTTCAGCTGAGACAATAAATCAGGTTAAAGCATTCGCCAAAGTGAAATATAATGATGAAGGGTTGACTGAATTTAATAAACTTAGAGAACAGAGGTTGCAAACTCTGCCTCTAGATTTACTAGCGACAACCCCAGCGACATCGTCAAGCGAGCCTGATCGGCAACAGTCAAAGGAACCTCCGGTTATAACAAAGGATCAGAAGAAGGAACAGGAGGAAAAGCAGAAGAGAGAGCAGGAAGAAAAGCAGAGAAAAGAAAAAGAAGAGAAGCAGAAGAGAGCGCAGGAGGAAAAACAGAGAAGAGAGAAAGAGGAAAAGCAAAAGAAAGAGCAGGAGGAAAGGCAAAAGAAAGAGCAAGAGGAGAAGCAGAAGAAAGAGCAAGAAAAAGTGCGGAAGGAGTCCCAAGCTGAAAAGCAAAAACAAACCACCATTGATGTCAATATAGATACTCATATTGACCCTAAATTGCTCCAGGAATGGAAGCAATTTGATTCCATCATCAGTGGGTTGGAATGTTCAAAGGACACAGACACTTCCAAGACAATGGATACACAGGCATCACTTCATCACAGGTTCTGAGTGGAACTAGCGGCCCACCCATTTCTAAAGAGGTTGAGATAATACCAAAGGACCCCTCCGACCAAATCATTTTGCAGGTAGAAGATATTCCTCCCCTGGATGTCTTCTACAGCCCAAGGCATAAAGCAGTGGTTAAACGACAAAGGAAAAGAAGAAGGACTGATCAACCTTCCCTTTTCCCAGAGCAAACTGTTACGGGCAATGTGGTTTGGAAGGAGGAATTTGACCCCTCCGATGACCTGACAAAACTGTCACAGTATGCGGGAGCCTATTCGGCAGCGACAATTGATAAGGCATCGGAGGTAAGTCTTCTCCTGAAAACCAAGGATCAAGAGATTTTCTCATTACAGGCGCAGTTAGCTGAGACAAAGGAGAAGGCAGAGCAGGCAGAGCAGCAATTGTTGACACAACAACAATTAAACAGTCAACTAACTCAACAATTGCAGGCAGAAAAGCAAAGGATCGACCAAAGCGCGATCCAGAAACAGAAAGAATTATCAGAGGCATTGGCACAATTAAAGGCAGCAAATGAGCAAATGATGAAAACAAAAGATGAGCAAATTGCTCAATTATCATCACAGCTCGAAAAAATAAAGGGCATTCCACAAGTGGCTGAATTTAGAGCAGAAGCATTGCAAATAAACACTGCATTAATATCCCAAATTAAGCTTCTATGTCAACAAATCGCCCAGGCAGAGCCACTGTGTGAATTAACGGCATCCATAAATAAGCAAGTAGAGAAGGCCAGAAAGAATTGGATCAAGCCGAAGAAACCATAGCTGCATTTCTTGACTGGCAAGATTCTGATCAAGGACAAGCGGCGAATTTGCCCAGGATCCTAGAACCACATAAAGATATACTCTTCACAGAATGGCAGTCCCAGTTAATGAAAGCAGAGAGGGCGGCTTCAAGATGTAAATCAACTTCCAGCAATCTAGTTGAACTAGTTAATAATACTCTCTACTTATCAAATATGATTTCCCAATGTACACCAGGAAAGTTGACAACTTTGAAAACATTGGAGCAATCATGTTATCCAGATCTAGAAGAAAAAGGGAGATTAATCGCTGGGATTAACAGTTTAACCTGGGATACATATTGGTTCTTCCTGGTAAAGCCGCATTCACAGAGAGCCGCCCTTAAGTGCCTAACAGATGCAATCGGGTATATTATTCCCGATATTCAGGATGCCACCTATGCCGCCCAGCTCAGCTCGCGCCTCAACAAACCACCTGAAGTAGAGCCAATGCTTGCGATAAGTCAGCTCAGATATAAAGGCAAGCAGCCTACTTGATGAATCATGCCGCCGACTGCCAGATCGCTAAAAAAAAATCAGATCAAGATTGATTGATACCAATTAAATAGGATTTTTGTTTTATAGATAGGTAGATTAGTTAAGTATTTATAGACCCTTTCATTGTTTTGGAAAGGGTCGTAAAGTTTTGTACCAGACTTAAAGACTGAAGTTTGCACTATTGTGCTTCAGTCAATATTCTTTTATGAAACTGGACCAGTTGTTCTTAATTCGACAAGGAAGCTTTTTATGCAATTGTGCACTATTGTCTTTGTTGAGAATGTTTCTGCGTTGAAGGAAGAATTACAAGTAGCGATTGATATTGGGAGTGTCAAGCAGCTCATATGGTATTTCTATCTATGTCTGAATTCATTCCTTTCATATGAATTGTTATGTGATTATCCTTGCTATTATTGATTATATGCATGCGCTGTAACAGCAGATCTACATTCCTTCCACTATTGGATGTTTTATGATGTGCCTTTCTTTTAATCATGTATATGTCAATGATATAAATGATAAGTGTGGTAATATCGCTTTAATCGCTTTGCTTAACTATTTAAGCATAGTAATCATGAATGAAATAATGTCCATGTCTGTTAAATGGAGTCATCTATATGCCTGTTTATAGACACAGACCATCAAGCGCTGCACTTTAAAGTTCAATAAGTTCCCGGGATAGGTCATAGTTATTGTATTCTTGTTAATAGATTTAGTTATTCGCCCATCACTAGCTTAGTTAATAAATCATCCATTCATCCCGTTTATCCACTTTTGGGAAACTGGTCCCATTATCCCCAGTCGGAGCCACTATTCCAAACGGAAAAGGAGCTGTACTAAGGTCCGGACCGGGTGGTTATCCCCAATGTTGTTGCAGCGATTTTCGAGGCATCAACATTTTTGGCGCTAGAAGGAGGGCCTGACTGTGAATGGCACATAAACCAAAATCTATAAGCCATTCTAAGAGTAATTCTCCCTCTGAATCCCCTCGAACTTCTCATTCGCATGCTGGTTCTCCAGTATCCAAACAAGAAGAAGAGGAATCAACTACCACTGCTCAAACCCATCATACTCCAGAACAATTAAGTCTTGAATCACCTGAAGTCCAGTCTCTTATCCACAAACTTCAGAGCTTCTCGATTTCACCACAGAAATCTGAGGTATCACAAAGCAGTGCGACTTCGCAGTTCAATTTACCTCACCCTCTCACCAGACTTCAGAGCGAAAAACTCGGTATTGAACCCACTGAGTTCCCTTTACCCAAAAGGAAAAAGGCGAAGAAAAATACTTAAGGATCTGACAGTGAAGAGCCTTCATCCACATCCTCCATTGCATCTTCTCCTCTGCAAAGTCAACCATCCACTCCCCCATTACATATTGTTGTTCACCAGGGATTAGGAGCTTCAGCATCCCAACCTGCTCACTCCTCAACATTATTTCCTTCCCAGACATCTGGAGTTCCAACAGTAGTACCAACCACTACTGCTATTATAATGGCAGATCCATGGACCAGACCTGGTGCAGTCAATATGCCTGCACCATTGCATCCATTACCAGATACTCCTGAAAAATGGCTACCCAAGTTTAATCCAGATGATGGGACCCAGGCTGAGGAACACATTAATAATTTCATGTTGGCAGTCAACTTGAAAGGGGTAACAGAACAAGATGTTGTTGTTAGACTTTTTCCTTACACCTTGCAGGGATCAGCAGGATCCTGGTATTTTTCCCTACCATCTGGTTCCATTACCAGTTGGAACACTTGCCAAGAGCAGTTTCTTACCAAATATGGAGATGATAGGTCTCTGGCTACCCTAATAAACGACCTCTCCAATCTTAGGATAGAGCATAGGGAACCAATTAAGGAATTTAATGCTTGATTCAATAAACTCCTGAATAAAATCCCGACAGCCTCCAAACCAAGTGAACAAATTCGAAGCGAATGGTATATAACAGCCCTGCCTGCCAATATAGCCATTTTTGTAGATAGGGCTGGGAAACCTACCTTAGTCGAAAACATGAAAGAAGCACTTGTTGTGGAGAAACGTATTAATGCTCTAGAAAAGAAAGCTGCCCTGGAAGACAGAAAAGCCAAAAAAGTCTCTTTTAAAGATGACTCAAGAAAGAAAACCTCAAAAGACCCCTATGACATGGAGGGTTTGCAAAAAGTCCTAAAAAATTTATCAAATGAAATGGTTGAAATAAAGAAACAGGTAGCCGAGACCTCAACCAAAAGACCCTTTAGGACTTATAAGAAAAACGAATCAAAGCCACCAAATGTCATATCTAATGCTGATTCAGAGCAAGAAGAAGAAGAAGAAGAGGAAATGATTTCACCAACTAGCAATGAAGAAGAAGTAGTAGAAAGTCATGGAATGTGGGATTTTATACTCCCCAACTCCGATACCGATAATGAAGAGGAAGCGTTCCCGGTCACTACTAGGAGTAAAAGTACTTCCGAACCTGTTCAGGTAACATCAAAGAAAAGGAGTGCTGGTGCCGCTACAACCAAAGAAAAAACACCTGCAAAGAAATCACCTGCAGCAGTTCCCCAAAACCAGCCTTCAACTTCTAATACTCCTTCAACATCTAAAACATTAGTGGTATCAGATTCAATGGAATACAACATTGTTGATGACATGAAGAAAACTAAAGCAAACATTACTATGTTTGAACTTAGTAAATTAAAACATCAACAGAAATTGCTTCTTAAAGAATTGAATGTTTTTCCTTCTACACCTCTTCCCAGTGCAAAAGCTGCTAATGATTCAGGCCAACCTCCTCCAGGTATGGTTGAAGCTACCGATTCAGTTCTGATTGGAGATAGATCAAATTCCCATACTCCACCCTTCCTTCTGACATATGAGATCTACAACAGAAACCTACACAACTGTTTGATTGACTCAGGGGCATCTTCTAACATAATGCCAGCCTCAGTTTGTTCTAAACTGAACATTGAACCCCAGAAGTCTGCTATCCATATTGTACAGTTGGACAGGACCAAAGTGCAGGTTGTGGGAGAAATTAATTCCGTAACTATCAGATTGTCTGCTGATCCCAGGGTAGTACAAAGGATTGACATCCTAATAGCCGATATACCTGAATTTTACGGTTTAATTTTGAGTAGGGATTGGTCTGAAAAATTGCATGGGTATATTTCCACTGATTGGTCGCATATGTGGCTTCCCTACAGGGGTAAGCCAAATCAAATAAGGATCGATCGGGAAAAACATATGACCCATACAGTTACAGAATTCGAACAAGAAAACCAGCTGGTAGCATTCAACAACAACATTTTGGGGAATTATTCATCAGAGTCATTCTTTGGCAACTTCGTTGCCCAACCCTCTCCGTTCTCAGTAGACCATTCTACATCTCAGATCGAAATTTTTTCACAAACAGATCGATCGAGATGTTTCAATGATACTGAGAAAATTGTAAATACAATTGTTAATACCTCTTTATTTTGGTCTTTATATTTCGATGGGTCCAAGTCTAGTGAGGGCTCAGGAGCAGGATGCATTTTGATTAGTCCACAAGGAGAAAAGACAATGTTGTCCTGTAGGCTAGAATTTGAATGCACTAACAATACAGCTGAATATGAAGCCTTAGTCCAGGGACTATATAAAGCAATCGGCCTTAAAGTGCAATATCTAAAAGTATTCGGCGATTCTGAAATTATTGTTAAACAGGTGAGGAATGCAATCCATTGTCTTTCAAATCACCTCAAGCATTATCAATCGCTAGTACAAGAACTTACCTCGCACTTTTCCGCATTCAACATTTCCTCCATCCCTAGGTCTCAAAACTCGGCAGCCGATCTCCTAGCCAATGTAGCTTCCAAGCTCCTACCTTCTGAAGACTACAGCCCAGATAGATTTTCCGTAGAATTGCTTTTTAGGCCCTCAATTCCTGACAATGTCACTAATTGGAGAGTATTCAACCATGATGAGGATATTTTACAATTTTTAACTTCTGAAAAGTCCTATGATAATCAAATTATTGAGGAAAATGAGCATGACTCTCAAATGAGAGAAACACCTCAGGAAAATTCAATTCCTAAGCCTGTGGTAAAGCTGGAGGATCTTTATGATATTAAAGACAGGTTTAAACCTGTAACTAATGCAAAGCTCCAAAGCTCTACCCTAAGGTTTGAATTGATAAATCTAGGTACTGAGCAAGCTCCTCAAAATATTAATTTAGGATTAGGACTTTCCTTGGAAGAGAAAGAAGCATTCATTAAACTGTTAAGGAAAAATAAACAGGTTTTTGCTTGGAAATATGATGATTTGAAGACTTATGATACATCCATTATCCAGCATACCATTCCAGTGCTTCCCAATCAGAAACCAATTCAACAGAAGTTAAGGAAAATACATCCAAACTTAGAGAGCCAGATAAAATCAGAACTTAACAAACTCTTGAAAGCCAAGATTATTTTTCCTGTCCGACACTCAAACTGGGTCTCTAATATGGTGCCAGTCAGAAAGAAAAATGGCGACATTCGAATTTGTATTGATTTCAGAAATTTGAACAAAGCGAGCTTGAAAGACAATTTCCCATTACCTACTATGGAGCAAATACTTCAATCAGTAGCAGGCTCTGAATTGATGTCCTTTCTAGATGGTTTCTCAGGATATAACCAAGTCCTGGTTCATCCTGATGACCAGCTTAAAACCACATTCAGAACAAAATGGGGAACATATGCATATCAGAAAATGCCTTTCGGACTTATAAATGCAGGAGCGACATTCCAAAGAGCTATGGATATAGCTTTTAAAGGGTTGATTAATAGAACAGTAGTCGTCTATCTAGACGATATCACTGTATTCTCTAAGGAGAGGTATAATCATTTGCATGATCTAAATCAAATTTTTCAACGTTGCAAAAGATATGGTATTTCTCTTAACCCTAAAAAGTCTTTCTTTGCTCTTGATCAAGGGAGTCTCTTGGGTTTTATTGTGTCCAAAGATGGCATTTATATTGATCCTGATCGGATCAAAGAAATCTCTGAAATCCCTTTCCCACACAATAAAAAATCAATGCAGTCATTTTTAGGCCAGATCAATTTTGTTAAAAGATTTGTTCCAGATTTTTCTCAAATTATTTTGCCACTTCAAACAATGATTAAGAAAAATTCAGTCTTTAAGTGGGGATCAGCAGAAAAAGAAGCTTTTGATCTAATCAAGCAATCAATAATCAATGCCCCAGCCTTAAATACTCCAAATTTTTCTAATCATTTTACATTGTATACCATCGCATCCAACTTGTCTTATGCTGCAGTACTCACCCAACTAAATGATCACAATCTGGAAGCACCCATTTCATTTTTTAGCTCAAATCTTCAGGGTGCTGAATTGAATTACTCCGAAGTAGAAAAACAAGCCTTTGCTGTATTTAAAGCAGTCAAACATTATAGACCCTTCCTTTTGAAAACCCACACAAAAGTTATAGTTCCTTTCCCTGCAGTTAGGCAACTATTAATCCAAAAAGAACTGGGTGAAAAAAGGGCAAATTGGGTCACAGCGCTTCAAGAATATGACTTAGAAATTAAGCCAGCAAAGATTGTTAGGGGCCAAGGTTTTTGCAGGATATTGGCAGGAGCATCCAACATTCCAGAATCAAGCGATACAGATCAAACTGAAGAAATCAACCAGATAAGTGTTACTGATTCTGAATCTCAATATGCAGATTTAATCTTTTATTTAAAGAATGGTTATGCACCTCCAAACCTGTCTTACAAAAACAAAAGGGCCATTAGGTTAAAAGCAAAGAATTTCACAATTATTGATGATGTGCTTTTTAAGCAGAATTATGATTCTATTTTATTAAGATGCCTTGAGAAACCTGAAGCACAAAAGGTTTTGCAGGAGTTACATGATGGACCAGCAGGAGGACATTTTGGAGCTGACACAACAGCTCACAAAATTATTCATGCTGGATATTATTGGCCCACTCTGTTTAGAGATGCCCACGAGTATGTAAGGAAATGCCTCAATTGTCAAACTTCTAGTGGAAGACAACGCAAATCAGCTTTCCCTCTGCAACCAGTCAACATTGAACAACCATTTGAGCAATGGGGATTGGACATCATTGGGGAAATTACTCCACCATCTTCCAAACAGCATAAGTATATCCTTACTGCTACCGATTATTTTACTAAGTGGGTGGAGGCAATTCCTTTGAAGACAGAAAATTCTGAAGCAATCATTGAGTTCATAGATCAATTCATCATTACCAGGTTTGGTGTCCCAAATGCTCTTGTTTTTTATAATGCATCTTATTTCTCAGGTAATGCTATGTTTGATTTCGCTATTAAAAGAGGATTTAAATTGAAATATTCTGCTAATTACTATCCCCAGGGTAATGGTTTAGCAGAGTCTACTAATAAGAATCTGATCAAAATCATTAAGCGAACTATCGAACAGAATCATAAAAACTGGCACAAATCCTTAATGTTTGCGTTATGGGCCGATAGGATAACACAGAAAGCTTCTATAGGATCTTCCCCATTCAACCTTGTGTATGGAAAAGAAGCAGTACTGCCCACAAATCTTGTTCTTCCTTCTCTAGCCCTAATTCAGTTCATTGAGGAAAGTCCTTCCTCTTCTATGCAGCTTAAACATGACCAAATTCAGTCTCATCCGGTTCAAAACAATTTCAAGTTGGTGATTTAGTTCTGAAATGGGACAAAGCCCATGAAGACAAGGGAAAACACACCAAGTTCCAGAAGATGTGGCTTGGACCATTTCAGATCTGTGAGAAGATAGGCCATTCAACCTTCATGTTGCAAGATTTATCAGGTTTGAGAGATTCTCTCCCTGTTAATGGCCTTATCTTGAAGAAATTCTTTAATTGAGGAGGTAACCCCTTCTCCTTTTAGCTTGGTAGAGTTTTGTAGTTTGTAGGATTTTTAGAAAATAATGTTGTAAGGTATCTTCTATTGACCTTTGCTGTGTTTGAAAACTTAATCCATAGAAGTAGTATGGATATTTGCTTTTAAAATAATAGAAGTCTTAACCAAAAGGGATAATTTCTAGGAAACTAGGTATCATTGTATTCTGAAACCACACTTCAAGTTTTGTGAACACCTCTCAAAGTTTAGAAGTATTGTAAATCATTTTCTGTTTTCAAATTGGTCTCAAAAGGTTATCAATATCAAGATAGAAGCTAATCCAATTTCAGCATCTTCAACTCTTACCCTGTCATCCATTTACTCTTAAGGAGAAGATTGTTCATCCCATTCACTAAAGTTTATGATTACTCAGAGTGTAATTCTAAAATATTTGATATAAAAGATAAGAGGTCTTATTATAAGCCTGCTTACCATGATCATCGGGAAAATAGTTTAACCGACATTACCAATACTGCATACCATAACAGGGTAATGGCTTAAAATTATAAGACAAGGGGTCTCATCACGAGCCAGCTTGTTCGGTTAGATTACTACCAGTGAATGGCATTGTCAATAGCTGGCCACCAAACCAGGACAATGGCTTTTTATCTTATCAATAACAGAAAAAGGAAATGAAATACAAAATATGAAAACATGTTTTGAAGTCATTCTGTTAATCACACTCTTAATTGGATGGAACAATGGACAATAGCATGGTTAAAAGGTATCCCTGTCGAAACTATAAACGTTTGCTGGCAGCAGAGGCTCTACCTATGACAGAAGAGTTCACTATAAAAGCTGATTTGGAAAGGTTTTCTGTTTTATCATTATAAACCAATAGAGGCCTATTTAAAACTTAGAATGTATCTATTTTCTTAAAAAAGAGAGGAAATTAGCAAAAATAGATTCATTTTACTTGGAATGCATGTATACCTAGTTATATTAGAATTTTCCCCTTTGATTAGAACTCTATTTTGAAAAAGTTTAAGTATTTCTATGCTTTTCAGAGATAACTGGTTCTTCCAGCGAATCGCCAATTGTTGTGCTCTACAACAACCCCCCATTTCATATCATTTTTATTTACAAAATTATCATATGAAATGGGTCCCTTTAGAAGTTAATTGGTGTCAATATTGTATTGTTCAAAAAGGTCCGATAACCCAATGAAAACATTATATAAAAACCTTTTGAAAAACCCATTTTGATCAAATAAAACAATCTTTATTGCGATAAAGCGATCGCAAGATCGCATATCGCAATGGCATAGAGAACACAAATAAGTGACATATTGGTTTCCGCCGATGCGATATCGCTATCGGCTATCGGCGATACTCTATACGCAGTCTTAAAGCGCCCCAAGCCTTTCACCCCGATGCGATGCGATATCGCAATCGGCAATCGGCAATATCCTATGCACATTGATAAGGCGCCCAGGTAATGCAGCCCGATGCGATGCGATATCGCAATCGGCAAATCGGCGATATGCTATCCATGTCATATATAATCCCTATTCTCCCGACGCGATGCGATATCGGCTATCGGCGATCGGGGGTTTTAAATGGTGTCAATACAAGAGGTTAAAGCTCTCCCCGATGGCCGATTGCGATAAAGCGCAGTTTTCAAAAAAGCCGTTAAATGGAGGGATATTATGATTGAATCATATTTAAAGCTTAATCTGTTAAGCAATGATGCACCTGCACCCAACCGCCAAAACATCCATAGCACGCTTAAACGGGTCATTCGGCCGAATAATGATATAATGGGCATTTAAGATTGGCAGGTTTTAAACGGCCATTTAATGTGATCGTAAGTCCTAAAATCCTCCCATGGATTGTGTCTGCGCCCATTTTAAAAGCTAATCCCTTATTACGCATCAGTCATTATAGCTCATTACTTTGAAGTTTTCATTGCAATTCTCCATGTTACGTTTATTTTTGCCTCTGTGCAGAATTCATTCCAAGAAGAAAGCTCAGGCAAAATGGGGAAGAAGTCCAAGAAGACCACATGCACTTCCGCTGCGCCAGCTGCAGGACAAGTTGCCACTGACAAAAAGAAGGGATTGATATCTGATACTACATGTTCGGGTCTCGTCAGAACTACTTGGCATGGTACCTACAACCTGATTGAAGCCGAAGAAGCAGCAGTGACAATAGTAGAAGCTACTGCAGATTCTACTCGGAAATCTGAGGGTACTCTCAAGGATTTAGCTGACTCTTTCCTTCACCAGATAGCAGCTAGGGAACAAATTCTCCCATACACTGATGTAGTGCGGTGGGCAATTGAGGAAATCCTAGTCCTAGATAGAACCTTCAGCACCAGAGACGGGAGAATTTTCGGGTCATTCAGGGCGGATGATCTAAGGAAAATGTATCATTTGCCTGAGCCAGAGAAGATATACAATAAGGCGTTCCTGAAAAATTTTTCAAACGAGAACGAAGTTGAATCCGAACCCATCCGGGATTGGAGACAAAATCCGGCAAAGCACAAACATGAGTCTTTCGGTAAGTACTCAGTTGATTCCCTGGCTTCTCCTTATTGCTAAGCTGGAATAATGATGTGTAGATTATGGGGATTGCACGACTCTGCTAATTTCACTATAGAAATGGTTCCCCTAATGGAAGCAACATGCAACAGTGTAATAATGGATTGGGCCACTATTCTCTCAGATAAACTAGCCACAGCTCTTCTTGACTTTAGAAGTAAGACCCGCATTTCTGAAAGGATAATTCCCCCATTCTATTACAGTGCCTACATCTTAGATACTTTGTGTTTTAATTCTGAATTTCCTGTGCTCGGCTGGAGGTGGAAACCACAAGACCCCATGCCTATTCACATATACCATCAGAAGTTATGGAAATCCTCTTATAAGCACCATCTGTACCAAGTCTGCAGTGGCTTTATGTTACCTGTTTATTATTCTATTTTTGATAAACCCGCTCCAAAGATTTCTTATCAAGCCGGAATTGATTTAACCTCAATAGGTAGATGGTTTGGGGAGGAGAAATTCACTTATATAAGAGTTTTCGGTAGCCAAGCCGAACCTCATGTTCTCCCTTTATACATACCGGATAAACTGTTGGCAAGAGAAATCTCTTACCAGATTATGGCTGAGAGTGTTACACAGACTCTCAAAAAGAATAAAAAGCAGGGCTGGCCCTCTTTTCCCTTGAGATGTGGTGTCTATACTCTGCATGATCTCAAACATGCAGAAAAGGAAGCCACGAAGATTAAATCATTGACTTTGGCGACTCTCCCAAATAGGCAGTTTGATCCAAACAAAGTTGCCTATACTGCACTAGAACAGGCCAAATTGACAAAATTTGATCATAAAGAAGATATGTTTGACGACCTGTTCTCTTCAGCTGAGACAATAAATCAGGTTAAAGCATTCGCCAAAGTGAAATATAATGATGAAGGGTTGACTGAATTTAATAAACTTAGAGAACAGAGGTTGCAAACTCTGCCTCTAGATTTACTAGCGACAACCCCAGCGACATCGTCAAGCGAGCCTGATCGGCAACAGTCAAAGGAACCTCCGTTATAACAAAGGATTAGAAGAAGGAACAGGAGGAAAAGAAAAAGAGAGAGCAGGAAGAAAAGCAGAGAAAAGAAAAAGAAGAGAAGCAGAAGAGAGCGCAGGAGGAAAAACAGAGAAGAGAGAAAGAGGAAAAGCAAAAGAAAGAGCAGGAGGAAAGGCAAAAGAAAGAGCAAGAGGAGAAGCAGAAGAAAGAGCAAGAAAAAGTGCGGAAGGAGTCCCAAGCTGAAAAGCAAAAACAAACCACCATTGATGTCAATATAGATACTCATATTGACCCTAAATTGCTCCAGGAATGGAAGCAATTTGATTCCATCATCAGTGGGTTGGAATGTTCAAAGGAAACAGACACTTCCAAGACAACGGATACACAGGACATCACTTCATCACAGGTTCTGAGTGGAACTAGCGGCCCACCCATTTCTAAAGAGGTTGAGATAATACCAAAGGACCCCTCCGACCAAATCATTTTGCAGGTAGAAGATATTCCTCCCCTGGATGTCTTCTACAGCCCAAGGCATAAAGCAGTGGTTAAACGACAAAGGAAAAGAAGAAGGACTGATCAACCTTCCCTTTTCCCAGAGCAAACTGTTACGGGCAATGTGGTTTGGAAGGAGGAATTTGACCCCTCCGATGACCTGACAAAACTGTCACAGTATGCGAGAGCCTATTCGGAAGCGACAATTGATAAGGCATCGGAGGTAAGTCTTCTCCTGAAAACCAAGGATCAAGAGATTTTCTCATTACAGGTGCAGTTAGCTGAGACAAAGGAGAAGGCAGAGCAAGTAGAGCAGCAATTGTTGACGCAACAGCAATTAAACAGTCAACTAACTCAATAATTGCAGGCAGAAAAGCAAAGGATCGACCAAAGCGCGATCCAGAAACAGAAAGAATTATCAAAGGCATTGGCACAATTAAAGGCAGCAAATGAGCAAATGATGAAAACAAAAGATGAGCAAATTGCTCAATTATCATCACAGCTCGAAAAAATAAAGGGCATTCCACAAGTGGCTGAATTTAGAGCAGAAGCATTGCAAATAAACACTGCATTAATATCCCAAATTAAGCTTCTATGTCAACAAATCGCCCAGGCAGAGCCACTGTGTGAATTAACGGCATCCATAAATAAGCAAGTAGAGAAGGCCAAAACTGAATTGGATCAAGCCAAAGAAACCATAGCTGCATTTCTTGACTGGCAAGATTCTGATCAAGGACAAGCGGCGAATTTGCCCAGGATCCTAGAACCACATAAAGATATACTCTTCACAGAATGGCAGTCCCAGTTAATGAAAGCAGAGAGGGTGGCTTCAAGATGTAAATCAACTTCCAGCAATCTAGTTGAACTAGTTAATAATACTCTCTACTTATCAAATATGATTTCACAATGTACACCAGGAAAGTTGACAACTTTGAAAACATTGGAGCAATCATGTTATCCAGATCTAGAAGAAAAAGGGAGATTAATCACTGGGATTAACAGTTTAACCTGGGATACATATTGGTTCTTCCTGGTAAAGCCGCATTCATAGAGAGACGCCCTTAAGTGCCTAACAGATGCAATCAGGTATATTATTCCCGATATTCAGGATGCCACCTATGCCGCCCAGCTCAGCTCGCGCCTCAACAAACCACCTGAAGTATAGCCAATGCTTGCAATAAGTCAGCTCAGATATAAAGGCAAGCAGCCTACTTGATGAATCATGTCGCCGACTACCAGATCACTAAAAAAAATCAGATCAAGATTGATTGATACCAATTAAATAGGATTTCTGTTTTATAGATAGGTAGATTAGTTAAGTATTTATAGACCCTTTCATTGTTTTGGAAAGGGTCGTAAAGTTTTGTACCAGACTTAAAGACTGAAGTTTGCACTATTGTGCTTCAGTCAATATTCTTTTATGAAACTGGACCAGTTGTTCTTAATTCGACAAGGAAGCTTTTTATGCAATTGTGCACTATTGTCTTTGTTGAGAATGTTTCTGCGTTGAAGGAAGAATTACAAGTAGCGATTGATATTGGGAGTGTCAAGCAGCTCATATGGTATTTCTATCTATGTCTGAATTCATTCCTTTCATATGAATTGTTATGTGATTATCCTTGCTATTATTGATTATATGCATGCGCTGTAACAGCAGATCTACATTCCTTCCACTATTGGATGTTTTATGATGTGCCTTTCTTTTAATCATGTATATGTCAATGATATAAATGATAAGTGTGGTAATATCGCTTTAATCGCTTTGCTTAACTATTTAAGCATAGTAATCATGAATGAAATAATGTCCATGTCTGTTAAATGGAGTCATCTATATGCCTGTTTATAGACACATACCATCAAGCGCTGCACTTTAAAGTTCAATAAGTTCCCGGGATAGGTCATAGTTATTGTATTCTTGTTAATAGATTTAGTTATTCGCCCATCACTAGCTTAGTTAATAAATCATCCATTCATCCCGTTTATCCACTTTTGGGAAACTGGTCCCATTATCCCCAGTCGGAGCCACTATTCCAAACGGAAAAGGAGCTGTACTAAGGTCCGGACCGGGTGGTTATCCCCAATGTTGTTGCAGCGATTTTCGAGGCATCAACAGGTGCAATGATCTATCTTGTGATTTTGATTATTTATTTTTCAAGTTACTCATAAAGAGATGGAAAAAACCTTAATACAACAATTGGGGATTGTTATTTCATCACCTTCGGCAGATTATCTCTAGCAATATTTTGGTCACTTGCCAAGAAGTTGGTCTCACTATCATTACTGCAACAGTTTGATAAAGGTCTCTTCATTTTACAACAGTAAGTAAAGGTTTTACAATTAGCACAATAAAGATACCACTTTCAGTTTTAGCAGACATGGCAAGCTTTAGGCAGAACAAGAAGTAAGGGCAATTCTGGACTCAAGTACATTGATTATTAACATAGTAGCAAAGGGTTCCATTTTTAGTAAGGGTTTTTTTGGTAGTAAGGGCTTAATTGAAAATATTTTAAGTGGGTCATTATCCCTGGTACAAGAGCCCAAAAATATCTTGTATTTGGTTCATTATTTCTAGTATGAGAGCTCACAAAGAATTAATCTGTTTTTTTTTTAGGGTGGTGTTAGGAATCTAGTTGAGGTCATCTTCAAGTTGGACCCTGAAAACACTTTAGGTTGGTAGAGTGGTGCTAGGGAAAGTTAAAGCTTACAAAGGGTGTTGAAGAATTCGTTCAACATTAGCTGATAAAACTAGGGCATTTAAGCGTCCTTCCATTTGGAGCTAGAAAAATGAACGTTTTTCTAGAGTACTAGGGAGTTGGGTCTTCCCTTTTCAAATAGATCTAAGTTATTTGATGTACTCACAAAATTATTAGAAAAGTGTTAAGTGGTTTTTTTCTTGGAGGGTTTTCCACCTAAAAACTTCTTATGCATTGTTATCTTGATGTGTTGACATTTTATATGTTATTAATGCTCTGAAAATATTAATAAAGTATTGGCAAGAAATGTTGATTCAGCTCCCTCTCAGTATTTCCAATAATTGTAACTACCAAAATGAGGTTCAAATCATGAGGGAAATGCACAAAAGTAAGGAGTGTTATAGATAATTGGCCTAATGTAGATTTCAAATTGAAGCAACAAAACTATATCTTGTTGACTTAACATAAAAATACACAAGGTATTTGTAGTAGCAATTTATTATATATAAAAATGTACAAGTGATGTGAAATGTTACAATGAGGCCTTGCTTATATACCTAGGCATGTGTCCTTTCATGATTGGGCACATCTTTTAGAAAGGCCTTTCAGTTAACTAATGACTATTTAAATAATCATTATTTTGATTATTCATTATTTATATTTATTTATGTTTATTTTATTTTATACAATTTTATGTTCATAACATTGCCCCTTTCTTCAAAATCTGTCTCCTCAAATTTTATTGTTCGTAGTTTCCTTCAGCTTAATCCCGAACAATCTTCTTCACTTTGTGTTTTGTCATATCGACATATGTAACCCTCTGTGATTTGTAGCTTAGCTTGTATAATTCGCTAGTAACTCTGTTTTGAACCCATGGTTATAACTATTCCCCCTTTTTTAAATAATAAAATCAATTAATTAATTATTATTTTATTTTATTTTTCGAATTAAATAAATTATATATATATATATATATATATATATATATATATATATATATATATATATATATAGATATATATATATATATTAATTTATTTTTATTTAAATTAAATTATATAACATATCCTTATTTTGATTCATTTTCTGGCCCTATTTTTATCTTAACAAAAATAAATTATTAAACTCCTAATTAATTCAATAATATATAAACTCTCTTTACCTTATACTTTATAATATATAATATTTAGATCTTAACATTTTTTATTTTAATATTATTTATAAACTCCCTACAATTGTTTTTATTAAGATTTACAACTTATCCTTAAGCCCTTATTAACTTATGAGTATTCTTTACGACATATTATTCCTAAATGCTAATTTACAACTAAATTTATGATATTAATTAACTCCTATCCCTTTTTTATTATTTTACCTCTCTTTACCTTATTCGTTATATTAGAGATTATGTTGGAACTAAATTTCATATCCTTATAACCTAATCATTATTTAATAATACATAGCAACTATTCTTAACTTATTCTTAAGTATTCTTAACTTATTATCCCGAGTATGAGAGCTCACAAAGAATTAGTCTGTTTTTTTTAGGGTGGTTGGGTGGTGTTAGGAATCTAGTTGAGGTCATCTTCAAGTTGGACCCTGAAAACACTTTAGGTTTGTAGAGTGGTGCTAGAGAAAGTTAAAGCTTACAAAGGGTGTTGAAGAATCCTTTCAACATTAGCTGATAAAACCAGGGCATTGGAGCATCCTTCCATTTGGAGCTAGAAAAATGAACGTTTTTCTAGAGTACTAGGGAGTTGGGTCTTCCCTTTTCAAATAGATCTAAATTATTTGATGTACTCACAAAATTATTAGAAAAGTATTAAGTGGTTTTTTTCTTGGAGGGGTATCCACCTAAAAACTTCTTATGCATTGTTATCTTGATGTGTTGACATTTTATATGTTATTAATGCTCTGAAAATATTAATAAAGTATTGGCAAGAAATGTTGATTCAGCCCCCTCTCAGTATTTCCAATAATGGTAACTACCAAAATGAGGTTCAAATCATGAGGGAAATGCACAAAAATAAGGAGTGTTATAGATACTTGGCCTAATGTAGATTACAAATTGAAGCAACAAAACTATATCTTGTTGACTTAACATAAAAATACACAAGGTATTTGTAGTAGCAATTTATTATATATAAAAATGTACAAGTGATGGCGAATGTTACAATGAGGCCTTGCTTATATACCTAGGCATGTGTCCTTTCATGATTGGGCACATCTTTTAGAAAGGACTTTCAGTTAACTAATGACTATTTAAATAATCATTATTTTGATTATTCATTATTTATATTTATTTATGTTTATTTTATTTTATACAATTTTATGTTCATAACATTGCCCCTTTCTTCAAAATCTGTCTCCTCAAATTTTATTGTTCGTAGTTTCCTTCACCTTAATCCCGAACAATTTTCTTCACTTTGTGTTTTGTCATATCGACATATGTAACCCTCCGTGACTTGTAGCTTAGCTTGTATAATTCGCTAGTAACTCTCTTTTGAACCCATGGTTATATCTATTCCCCCTTTTTAAATAATTAAATCAATTAATTAATTATTATTTTATTTTATTTCTTGAATTAATTAAATTATATATATATATATATATATATAATTTATTTATTTTTATTTAAATTAAATTATATAACATATCCTTATTTTGATTCATTTTTTGGCCCTATTTTTATCTTAACAAAAATAAATTATTAAACTCCTAATTAATTCAATAATATATAAACTCTCTTTACCTTATACTTTATAGTATATAATATTTAGATCTTAACATTATTGTTTTTAATATTATTTATAAACTCCCTGCAATTGTTTTTATTAAGATTTACAACTTATCCTTAAGCCCTTATTAACTTATGAGTGTTCTTTACAACATATTATTCCTAAATGCTAATTTATAACTAAATTTATGATATTAATTAATTCCTATCCCTTTTAGATTATTTTGAAACCTCTCTTTACCTTATTCGTTATTTTAGAGATTATGTTGGAACCAAATCTCATAACCTTATAACCTAATCATTATTTAATATTACATAGCAACTCTTCTTAACTTATTCTCAACCCCCCCAGCCCCGCCCCACCCACCACCCCCCTCCATGCACCCCCTTTATTACTTTATTATTACTATTTTTATTAAGTACTTATTCTTAGCCTCCCTTATTAATTTTCTTAACAATATCCATACTCATAACATCTATTTTATAACTAAATTTAGAATATTAAATAATTTATAACTAATTTTAGAATATTAAATAATTTATAAATTTAAAATATTAAATCTATTTTTTAAAAATTATGTTATTTACTTGTTTGACTAATCTCCAACAACTAGTTTTCAATAGCTAGTTTTCAGTAGCTAACCTTGGGCAGTGATGCATCCTTACTATTTATTCATGAAGATTGTATGATTTTTCAACTTGTCCTAAGGATGAACCACATTGGTTGGTTCAAAACGTCGACCAAATCCTAATGATGTGATTAATATGAGAGACATTCATCTACAATATGGATCACAAAAGTCTCATATCTAACATTATATGATTAAATTAAATTATAAATTAATTTTATGAATTAATTCAATTAACTTATATTAATTATAAATTAATTAAATAAATTTATTTTTATTTATGAGCTGATTAACAAATGATTATGATCCGGATAAAAGGACGTGATTTTTCGAAATACTGAGTCCGCCACAATTTATGCTGCGGAGATGGTCAATGAAGATGTTGGGTATCGGATGTAGTAGAACACCGTTAATGTGTTTGGTGGGGTGTTGAAGATTTTTCATTCTCTTTTGAAAGTGGTAGTGTGAATTTCACTAAGATGAAGTGCAGTCACTGGCTAGGGGCCAGAAGCCTTGATGTAGGAATTGCTGAAGGCCGATTTCTACCTACAATTTTCCTTCTCACTTCAAATTAATTGATTCTAATTCATTTTTATTAACAACATGTGCATTCTCGACCTTATTGTTTGCAAGGTACTCCAAGTCAATGTTAGGCTCATCTTCCATCTTAGTTGTGCCACACTCCTATCTCTGTAAAACTTCACATATTTGAGTTGATTCATTGCCTTTAACTCATTCCTTAAATGCTGGAAGCAATAATTCCTTTTTGGCAACAAGGTCCTCTTCATTTTGGACAATAAGACTAGCTTCTGGAGTGTTATCAGTTTCCATCGATTTGCTTATGCTTTTGGTTTCAGCATCTGTTGGAGGTTCTTTCCCATCCACATTCTCATTTGAAGGCAAATTCTCCTCCAATCTCGACAAATTGTTTTCTTCTATGACATGAGATATCATCGAGGGAACCTCCACAGTTAAGTCTTTCTTGTCATTGTCAGGAAAATCCTCTATCCCATTTGTTAAACCATGACTTACCTCTCTTTCACCTTTATTTCTATCAGAAATAGGGACTGCACATATCTCAATTAACTCCCTCTTATCATTGTCGTGACACTCCTCTGTCCCATCTATTAAAGCATGGCTTACCTCTCTTTCACCTTCATTCTTATTAGAAACAAGGGCTGCACATAACTCATAATTTTTTCCTTAATCAGTCTTGACCTCTGGTGCAGTAATAATTGAGTTGTCTTCACCCACCATGCATTTTTTCTTTAAAGCCTTTACATTCTCCACTTCTTCAAAAGCCCGCTTTTTCTCTAGAGACATCGGAGACATTGATGAATGTTTTACATTGACAACATCATCTTCCTTCGACTGGGGTAAATCTAATAACTTTTCATTCTTAGTATCTCCAACGACCTTCTTTTTCTCAAGAGCCACTGCTGGCAGTTTTTCATTGACATCTTCTTTCAACAAGGCTAAATCTAAAAAAATTTCATTGTCAATATCTACAACAAATTTCTCTTGCTCTAGGGTCATGGATGATAGTTTTTCATTGACAACATCTTCTTTGGGCATGGCTGAATCTTTTTCCTTTTCTTTCTCAATATCTACAATAGTCTGCTCTTTCTCCAGAGCGATAGATGGCATTTTTCATTGACATGATCTTCTTCCCCAGGCAGAGATGAATCTAACAAATTTTCATTCTCAACATCTATAATGCCATTCCCTTCCCCAGAATCACAGAAGACAATTTTTCATTGATTGTAGGACACACAAGACTGGAAACCAAATAAAATCTATATTAATCAATCTTAAACAATGATGTACAATGTGTACATATAAATACATATAGGAAACAATTGAATTAGTTCCTGGGAGTTCTTGGACTCTAATAGCTACCCAAATTGACCCAAGGTTAATCCTGAGGATTAGCTATCTAATAGTCCCCCCTTAATCCGAAGGGAGATACCAAAGTTCAAGAACAAGAGCTCAAAATGTAAAAATGAATCTCATCCAAGAGCTTAATGTCTCTCAGAAAATGGATTTTAAGGATGAACACAAACTAATATGGGAGAAATCAAGGTATAAACCAACACCAACTCTGTAACCTTCATATTGATTCTCAGAACAAACAAAAATGTGGTTTTAAGGTGACCACAAACTATGGAACTATCACAACAGTTCCTTGAACAATTCCAAACATGGAAGTGCTCAACCAACTCGATCAACTCAACTTTGACTTAGGCTCGCTTGACATCTCAAACTCAAACCTATAGTAGACCATAAACTATTCGTGCCTTGTTGGATACAACGTGATAAGTACTCTTCATCATTGTAAGGTTGGTCATCACTCTAGAACATATTCTTCAATATGCCCTATAAATCTTCTTGGT
This sequence comes from Pinus tabuliformis, assembly GCA_031772625.1. NCBI lineage: Eukaryota > Viridiplantae > Streptophyta > Pinopsida > Pinales > Pinaceae > Pinus > Pinus tabuliformis. Next base: position 1,003,288,007 of record CM062809.1, on the reverse strand, counting down.
TGTTTTGGTCCAATCCCAAGAAGAAATCCATCCAAAATTTACCTTCTCTCTTGCAGTAGACTTCTTTCTGGAACACCTATTTGTATGATGATTTCGCTTTCTACAATGCTCACATGGGTGAAGATTCAAACACTGATCTTTCATATGTCCAAGTCTGCTACACTGTTGACATCTATCAACTTATTATGGAACAACACCATCCAGAATTCCAGTGCTTCAGAATTGTATCGGTTTAGCAAAATCTGATATGTGAAAAGATACATCCAAAATATCCTCTTTGTAACCCAAACTAGTTCTGTGTTTATTGTGTCTAATCTCTTCCCATGGCCTTATGAAAGTTTTGGGAATATCATGATTCTCATAAGAAATTTCAGTTGCATTTCCTTTCGAAACCATTCCATTACTCTGATTATTTTCTAACCGGTGATCAAGCTCAAAAAAACTATTATTCTAAACAAGAACAGGTTTTGTATTCTTCTTTTGCAATTCTTCTCGTTGAAACTGGGATTCTAGCTCCAAAAATTCAATTTTGCTTTTCACATTTTGCAAATAGGAGTGGATGTGAGAAAGTGTGTCCTTGCTAACTTGGACACTATTATGAACTATGGATGACATTAAACTGCGTAATAACTACAACAAATCATCGACTTTGGCCATTTTCTCCAACAATAAACTTTGAAAAAAGGGGTGTCAGATACCACCGAAAATGCACCCAATATAAACAAATTTATGATGAATTAATCAGGTTTCGGGTTCAACAAAAAATTCACCCATTTACAAAGAAGATTCAAGAATAAAGAGATTATATAGCTGCAACTACACAATTAGGAACTTTTATCTTTGCTCCATACAATGAATACCATGAAAACTCAAGTTTGTTGTGAGTTATATCCAATATGCATGAGTTGCAAATTTATCAAATAGTGACATGCTCAGGGTTTCCAACCGATGGAAACCGAAATCATGTTCAGAACCTCCAAAATACCAAAATCATGTTCACAACCTCCAAAAATATCTCCCAAAATTAGCTTTAAAAAAAATATCTTTCAAAATTGTCTCTATAAAAATTTGAACTTGAGACCTTCAATAGACCAAATAACTATATAAACTTCACCAACCACAATGTCATTTTCCCTTCTTAATTTTATATCCATAAACTCTACCTCCAAAAATATCTCCCAAAATTAGCTTTTAAAAAAATATCTTTCAAAATTGTCTCTATAAATATTTGAACTTGAGACCTTCAATAGACCAAATAACTATATAATCTTCACTAACCATAATGTCATTTTCCCTTCTTGATTTTATATCCATAAACTCTATTATTTAAACTTCAACAAAAAAAACATCAAAACTTGATGTCATTCCCAAGCTCCATTTCTCCACTTTCCACCAATCAAAATTACTCCATTTAATGAAAATAAGAGAAGGAAGGAGCAAGCCTTACCACTTCTTTTATCTTGGCTAATTTACGTAAAGTTTGTTGTTCGAATTTAATCTTTTTAATATTGTATTTTACATGTGAACATTATGGCGACATCCTCAGACTTACTCCTTGTTACTCCTTACTCTTGGGTATTTTTTATTTCTTTCCCAATTTAAAGAAAACTTTGACAGCTTTCTCAAAAATTAGCGTTCACATTAGAAATTTTTATTTAAATAATTTTCAAATTTCACCACAATTTAATGTGAATTCCATTTATTCCATGCTTACCAACTTCTTCTACGTTATACCTCTCTCTGCTGCAAGCTTTGCATAGTCAGTTACTCATTGGTCTGAGATTTTGCTGCAAAATTCTCACAGTCCCCTTCACACTCGACTGCAAATCTACGTCCACCCAATATATAAACTGACAAAATCTCCTTTTTAAATCGAGGAAAACCAAAAAATTGACCACTCTTTAATTAAAAATTTAGTTCAAACCACCAAATAAATGTATATCTTTCATTTTAAGTATCCTTCATAAATCCTTCAGTCAAAACATTGTATCCTTCAAAAATCTGTCAGTAAAAACACCAGTTTGCAGTAAATGTAAATATTATCCTTCAGAAACTTTACTTACCATGATTAAAATCATGTTTATTGTTGTAAATGAAAGTACTATCCTTCAGACATTTTACTCTGATTAAACTCTTGTTTACAGTAGTAAATGAAAATACTATCCTTAAGAAAGTTTACTGTGAATGAAAATACTATCTTTCAGAAATTTTACTGTGAATGCATATACTATCTTTCAGAAATTTCACAAACTCCAATTTGATGCAGTAAATGCCAATAAAGCCTTCCAGAATTAAAATAAAAAGTGGCCCTTGGGTGCATGGAACTTAGATTTTAGAAAAAAATCCAACAACAAGCACTCAAAACTCCAACATGTATCCTAACTTCCAAGGATATGTTAAAAAAAAAATGAATTTCTGCAATCTTCTTTCATTATTGCGGAAAGTTATAAAACTTACAAAGAGTAAATAGTAAACTTAAAAAGAGTCCATAGTTAGGGTGTCCCACTGGGCTAACCTTATGTTACATTCAACTACACTCATAGCCTTCATGCTCGACGTCTCCATTACACCATAGACTTCAAATACACGGAGTTTAGAAAAAACTCAACCAGGGCTCTGATAATGTGCAAATTAACCTCTAACATCTCAGATTCATTCTATTTGATGGAGAAAATTAAACATGATCTCATTTAACAAAGCATCTCACCCACTCTAATACCACTGTAAACCACATGAGACTGGAAACCAAATCAAATGTCTATTAATCAATCTCAAACAATGATGTACAATGTGTACATATAAATACATATAGTCCTGAAAAAATTGAATTAGTTATCGGGAGTTCTTGGACTCCAATAACAACCCAAATTGACCCAAGGTTAATCCCGAGGATTATATATTTAACATTGACAACGTCTTCCTTGGGCATGGTTGAATCTTCTGCCTTTTCATTCTCAATACCTGCAATAGCCTGCTTATTCTCCAGAGCCATAGATGGTATTTTTTCATTGACGTCATCTTCTTCATTATTATGATATTGTACATCTCCTTGTTTCTCAAGATAATCCTCATCCACATCATCTTCATTTGGATCATCATCTTGATCTATATCATTCTCATCCATATCAAGACCAGCTTCATCGGAATTGTCATCTTGATCTACATCAGCTACACCAAAATCACCATCTTGATCATTTTCTGCGACATCTTCATCTTCAACATAATAATCATCTAATTCTTCACCTTGTTTCATTTCTTCAATGTTGCTATCATATTACTTATTATTGATTTCCTTTAGACATGCTTTAACTTCGGCATATGATTTTTCCCATTACTGAAGCTTTTATTGAATTTTACTAAGTTTCTCAGCGTATTAAGGGTGAAAACTTAACGACATATTGTGCAGTGAACAACGTTCAAGGACTCACATGGTTATATTGTGTGGCATGGCTCTGATACCACTAAAGCAACAAAATTGTAGCTTGTTGACTTAACATAAAAATACACAAGGTATTTGTAATAGTAATTTATTATATATAAAAATGTACATGTTGAATGTTACAATGAGGCCCTTCTTATATACCTAGGCAAGTGTCCTTTCCTGATTGGGCATGTCTTTTCGACATTTCTTTTCAGTTAACTAATGACTATCTAAATAATCATTATTTTGATTATTCATTATTTATATTTATTTTATAATATTTTATATTCCTAACACAAATCCTAAGTTTTAAATGAGATTTTGAAAAGTAGTCGTAGAATTTATCATAAGAAACATATAGAAGGCCGGGGAATATAAGCACATTTTAAGTCTGAGCACATATCTTAACTAGATGTGTAATAAAACATCCAAAAAACCTTGTGGAAAGCATAGAAGCGAGGGAAGGAGGGATGGGGGACATAGAATTCCACTAAAAGATGGAGTTAGCCTAAAGTGATGTCACCTCTACAAATTAAGGTTTAAACCAAATAAATAAGAACATGGGACACAATCCAAAGAAATATGGGAACTAGTAGATACACCCAATTTAAAATAAACTTCAAAGGAGAATCCAAAGGGAATCCAAGCAAGCTTGGAAGTCATCCAAAAATTCATAGGAGATCATGTGTATGTCCTCACAAGAAACATATCAGAAATAAACAATATTTTGAGGTCTTAGCATCCAAATAAGTTTTCAAGGCTACATTTTTCATGCATATTAAAGAATTGGTGGTTTTTTTAAAGTGCTTCATATATTACCTCAAAAAAAAAAGTACAACAATGTTCAAGATAGTTTCATAATGAAAACAATAATAGAATCATGAGTCATAGTTCACAAAAGCTAAAAGGGTTTTCATATTATCTTAGCCATCCCACAGAGAGGGACTCAACATTACCATATAAAGCACATTGGTGAACTCAGAGGAGTAGATCCAACTCTTTCTTAAAACTCCACAAATCCCAAATAAAAAGGGAATGAGGAACTTCATTGGAAGTAACTTTACAATGATGTTTCCACAAAAAAAAACTAATTGCAATCAAACAAACTAAAAGCCAAAGTAATTTGTGATTTTCCCTAACCATCCAATTGTCCCCCAAGAGGTGCCCCTTTTAAGAGAGTGGAGCTACAAACACAAACTGAAATTTAGATTGAAACCATGTCCAAAATATATAAAAAAGTAACATTTACACTGGCTTCAATGGGCAACAACAAAAACATACAAATATATAGGGATAAAGTGACATCAAGTGTTTATGGTGAAGAAACCCTCCAAATGAGAAAAAATATTAAATTATATCATTCCAGTGTATGCATTTATTGTATGGCTGATCCCTTTTATATAACAATAAATGATTGATGATAATAGCTATATCATAATTAGATGTTTAGTTCAATTCAAATGCATAACTATCTCCACAATAATCTCACCATGAAACTCTCAAGTGGTCTTCATTTCCATCATATCTCATGCTTACGTAGAGTTTTAAAATTGATTTACATAATTACAAACCATCATATAATTTAGACATTATTCATGATTCTTAAATAGGTATTAATTCTTCGTAATTCATTTTTATCTTCTATAATCTTTACTTTTGATACTATGTATTCTTCATTTTATATTGTTATTTTTTCAAATAGTTTAATTTTCATTTTAATCTTTTATAATCTTTGTTTTTCATGGTTTGTATTCTTATTTCTATACTTACAATGTTCTCCTTTGAGTTTTACAATGTTGTAGAGTGGCAGAGGAAGGAAACATCAAACAAAAAGTTATTTTACTCGGGACCATGAGGAGAAGTGGTTTGGTCTTTGGGTGGCATAATTGTTATCCCTATTCCCAGGAAAATATGGAAAGAAAAGTTGATTATGATATGCCTTCATTGCTCAAAGAATAGAGCTCACCATTTTTGTTGGGTGCGTGTATTGTGATTGGTATTATTACCTACATGAGCATGACTTCCAGAGGCAAGTGAATGTTGAAAAACAAAAATCCTTACAATTGTGGCCATTATGCAGAAGACGAAAAAAATTTTGAATATGGTTTTTTTCAAAGAATATGAAGATATCACTAATTCTCTTTGAAGATATTAACACAAATTGTGAGAAAAAATAATTGAATGGTTTTGAGGGGCCCTCTAGTAGAGGTGACCTTTGGAAGAAATCATTAGGCATGATGCTGACGAGGAACATCACCTTGTGTGGTCTCGATCTAGGAGAACAAATGAGTGGATTGCAGTTTCCATAGTTATGTGTTATCTTGAGGGGTTTTGAAAGTAATATGAAGCATTAAAAGATGTATGGTTTTCAAATTTCTAGAAGGAACGAGCATGTTGTCTTCAAAATACTGAGTTGTGAACTGATGAATTGGAAAATAGTATTGAACCTGGATGAGATGAGTTAGTGAGGCCAATGATTGAATCTTTGCACCTCTCTTTCAATATTTTTCTTTTTGTTGATGTAGGGTAGGATATAAAGAGATTCCTAGAATTTACATAGGAATCAACCATAAAACTGATTTTGAGGGCCCTTTTAAAGGCATAAAATCTACTCTGCAACCATAATTATTTTCATTTTAGGGTGTTGAAAGCCAAGTCACCATATTAAATCAACATGCAGATGTACAATTCCATTTCATGATAGTGTCATCTTGATGGAAGTGGCTTTTCCACATGTTGGTGCAAAAAGTTTGCCTCGATTTCTAGTTGGAGGTACGATAATCTTAAATGCATATCTATCAACTCTTATCTGGATTGCATATTCTTTAAACATGCTTACATGGTTGTTCGAGCCCACATGTTTGTCTCCATTTATATTGATGCAAACCTTATCTTGATTGCAGATTCTTTAAATGTTCTTACATAGTTTTTTGGACTCACTTGTTTGTCTCCATTTTGTCTCCATTTACATTGACCTATATTAGCATTCATTACCAAATTGTTTTTCACCGAAAAATTAGTGCGAACAGAACCTATCCTGTAACACGTCTTACAACTATGTATTTTCTTTACATGGATGAGGAGCTCAAGACATAATCCCTGTGTATTGTATTTACATAATCAAGGATCTAAAGGCATAAAATTGAAGGTGATAAGATATTAGGTGCCTTTAAGCCTTCTAGTCGAAAGGTTGAGGCAGGCGTTGCTTCCAATTTATGCATTAATTAATCACACTTTGTGGCTAAATTGCATAGGATCCTAACTTATTTATAGGAAAATGTGATTTTTTTAATAAAATATTTTATTTTGTTTTCTTATAAAAGATTAGCTCAATCAAATTATTAAATATTAATAGATGTTTTTTGTCATTATTTCATGTAAAATTTGCTCAAATTCTAATAAAATATTTTAGAAATCCCAATTGTAGATTTTTCAAACATGCATACATGGTTGTTTGGACCTATGTGCTTGTCCGTATTTACATTGACAGAGGTTATCATTCATTACTAAATTGTTTATCACCAAAAAATCGGTGCTATCAAAACCTATCTTGTAGCACATACATTTGTGTATTGTCCTTACATTGTTGAGTGAGGAGCTCAAGGCATAAACTTCAATATGATAAGATCTTCATGTTCCTTCTAGTGGGAAGGTCGAGGTAGGTGCTGCTTTGAATATATGCCTTAATTAATGGCACTATGGTTGAACTACACAAGATTCTAATTATTTTATAGGAAAGTGTGATTTTTCTTTTTAATAAATTATTTTGTTTAATCTAATTATTAAATGTTAATAGAGGTTTTTGTCTTTCTTTCATGTAAAGTTTGCTCAAAATTTAATAAAATTTTAGAAATATCAATTGCATATTCTTTAAACATCCTTACATGGTTGTTTGGACCTACCTATTTGTCTCCATTTACATTGATAAATGTTAGCATTCATTACCAAATTATTTATCATTGGAAAATCAACGCAACCAAAATCTATCCTGTAGCACATCTTACAATTTTGTATTGTCCTTACATTGTTGAGTTACGAGCCTGGGGCATAAACTTGGAGATGATATTATCTTCACATTCCTTCTATTGGGAAGGTTGACGTGGGTGTTGCTTCCAATTTATGCCTCAGTTAATCACACTCTATGGCTGAACTGCATAACATCCCAATTTATTTATAGGAAAGTGTGTTTTTTTAAATAAAATATTTTATTTTGTTTGCTTATAAAATACTAGCTCAGTATAATTATTAAATCTTAATAGATATTTTTGCCTTGCTTTCATGTAAATTTTGATAAACTATTTTAGAAATCTCGATTACAGATTCTTTAAACGTGCTTACCTAGTTGTTTAGACCCCCTTATTTGTCTCTTTTTACATTGACAAACATTACCTTTTATTACCAAATTTTTTATCGTCGGAAAATTAGTGCATCTCGAAGTTATCCTCTAACGCAGCTTACAGTTAGTTGTGTATTGTCCTTACGTCATTAAGTGAGAATCTCGAAGCATAAACTTAAAGATGATAAGATCTTCTTGTGCCTTCTAGTAGGAAGGTCAATGCAAGTGTTTCTTCCAATTTACGCCTTAATTAATTGCACTTTATTGTTGAACTGTATAGGATCCAATTTTATTTATAGGAAAGTAGATTTTTTTTTTTAAATATTTTAATTTGCTTACTTATAAAAGATTAGCTCAATATACTTATTAAATGTTAATAGATGTTTTTGTCTTTCTTTCATGTAAAGTTTCCTCAAAAGTTAATAAAATATCCTAGAAATATCTATTGCATATTTTTTAAACATGCTTACATGGTTTTACATGGTTTTTCAGATCCACTTGTTTCTCTCTATTTACATTGATGAACGTAGCGTCCATTACCAAATTATTTGTCATCAAAAATCAGTGTAGCCAAAACCTATTCTATATCACATCTTAAAATTGTCTATTGTCCTTATGCTATTGAGTGAGGAGCACAAGGCATCAACTTGAAGATGATAAAACCTTTACATAGCTTCTAGTGGGAAAATCGTGGGAGCTGTTGCTTCCAATTTAATCTTTAATTAATTGAACTATGTGGTTGAACTTCATAGCATCATAATTTATTTATAGGATGTAGATTTTTTTATTGTAGATTCAAACTACAGATTGTGATATGCTAAAACAATTGACTTGACTCTACTCTACTCATCAGTGGAAACAAAAATTGATCAATGAAATCACGAAGCAGAAAAGGAAGAATTTCAATCACACATAAAATAATTTTCTGGGGAAAGCCTCAACTAAAAGCCTTGTTATCTGTATATTGCATTATCCAGAAGAGTTGAGAAGAAAATACAATGCTTGTTCAACCTAAACAATCTCTGCACAAGTACAATCTATCTCACTGCTTCACAAACCAGCTCAAGGCAATACTTAGCAAAATTTGTTGCCAACCAAGCCCCTACTTCCTTGCGCTATTCCCTTAGGAATTATCCCATATTTAATTGGGAAATTCCTCACTAATAACTGTGCAATCCACCCATAATCCTTCCTTTGATTGCATGCACCATCGGTTTAATTTAGATGATTTTACAATCGATAGTACAATGTCCCTGAACTCTAATATCAACGGGGTCTTCCTCTGAACTAACTTGCATGAGTTATTATGAGTGAAATATCAGTTATCTGATTTATCACTGCATGTGAATTAAATCCAATGTAATTCACTTGACCACTCACTAGTTCATCCAACAATTAGAACTAGTTTAACTAAATTAAATAATTACAACTCAATAATAACTCAACCCGGGCCCCTAAAATTTAGGGATCACTCTACATTACTCTAGATAGACTTCCAACTCGAATTTATTAAGCCAACTAAGTCAACTTAACTTAGTTAACTATTACAGGCTGCTATGAGAATAGAATTGCAATTTAATTCAAGGACAAATTAAATTAAGATTTTCTTGTTGCTATTTTTAACACTCCCTCTCAACAAGAAAGGGATTGTTTGCCACCCTAATCCTGCCTCTGTGAAACTCGAATTTTCATATTGATAATGCCTTTGTCAAAATATTTGCATCCTTCTCCTCTGTAGGAATGTACTCCAACAACATGATTCTCCTCTACACACAATCGCATAGATGGTGATACCAAATGTCAATATCCTTGGACTGATCATGAACAACTGGATTCTCAAAGAGTTTGATACAACTCTGATTGTCACAGTAAATCATTGTTTGATCCATTTGCTAACCAAACAACCCAACAAGGATCTTCCTCATCGAGATAGCCTCACAAGCTTCTTAATTAGCAACCATGTACTATGCTTCTCTTGAATTGAGTGCAACTGATCTCTGCTTCCTGTTGTACCAAGAAACTATTTCTAACCCAATACTAAAAATTCCCCCTGATGTTCTCTTCCTATCGGATGGACTCCCTACCCAATTGCATTTGTGAAGCCTTGAAGCTTCACTACCTCTGTTTGTCTATACCAAAGACCAAACTGAGTGGTTTCTCTAAGGTATCTCAACACATGTTTGGTTGTCTTCCAATACAGATTGGTTGGCTTAACCATGGCTTCACTAAGTTGTTTAACTACGAAACACATGTTTGGTAATTTGTTCACCAAATACATAAGTGAAGCCACAAGTTGTATATACATAGTAGGCTCCACTACTTCACCTTAAGTAGCATTCTCCTTCCTCCAATTACCTGCTAGAGGAGTCTCCATGGGTTTGCTGCTCTCCATGTGGAACATCTTTAGTATTTCATTGGCATATTTTCCCTGAGAGACAAATAGTTCCTCATCTCCTTGTCATACCTCCATACCAAGAAGTAATGCATGAGCCCCGAGTCCTTGATTTCAAACTCTCTTGCAAAATCCTCTTTGCAAGATTTGATCAACTTCTCATCACCTATCAAAATCAAATCATCAACATATAATACTATAATAAAAAAATTGCCTTCAACCAAAATATGGTAAAGTTTCGCATCTTCTTCAATTTTGGTGAATCCCAACCAGGTGAAATAGTTGTCAATCCTAGTGTACTAAGCATGGGGTGTTTGTTTCAGTCCATACAACACTCACTTGAGTCTGCACACATGTGACTCTATGTTGAAGGTCTCATATCTTTCCAGCTGCTCAATATACACCTCTTCCTCAATCAAGCCATTGAGGAATGTTGTCTTGACATCCATCTAATATATCTTCCATCCCATATGTGTTGATAGTGCTATAATATATCTTATTGATGAGTACCTTGCTACAAGAGCAAAGGTATCATCATAATCAATTCCCTCCACCTGAGAGAATCCTCTGGCCACCAATATGGCCTTGTTTTTCTCCACACTCCCATATGTTTCTTTTGTTACCTTATAAATCCATCTTGAACTCACCACTGACTTGTCCACTGGTCTTGAGACCACCTCCCAAACACTCTTTCATATAATGGATTCATACTCCTCAACCATGGCATAAACCCACACTAGTTGTTGCACTTCTTCCTCGAATAAGGATGGCTCAATCTATACACTCTCTCTCATCATATCCATGTAGCTAGTCTACCTCTCTGGTGACCTCCTTTGTCTACCCTATGATGTGGGTTCTCCAACATTCTCTCCAGCATCATGAAATAATTTGTCAGCCTCTCTGGTGCGCTTTCTCTCATCTCTGGAATTCTCTACATGAGTGGGTGTTTCCACTCTTTTCTCCTTTGCATGTGGCTGCTCCACATCATCCTAAGGTTCCTCCTTTGGAGCCAAAATCTCCTCATCTACATGTAACTAAAGCTCCCTCTCAAGGGAACATCTCATGGCCTTCTCGTCATCAAAATTCACATCTCTACGAACCATTGTTATCTTATTGGATGTCATGTACACCTGATACTTGTGAGGTGTATCAATGTACCCCACAAATATTCGCAACTCAGTTTTTGGGTCTAGTTTTTCATGCATTCTTGGAAACATGATAGTAGACTAATGAACCAAATATCTTGAAGTGTGCCACATCTGGTTTCTTACCTGAAAAAGCTTCTTCTGGTGTACTCATTCCAAGAATTCAATGAGGGCTTCTGTTTTGAAAATAAGCAGTTGTGTTGCATGCTTCACCCCATAAATGAAATGGTAGGCCCTGATCATGTAACATTGCCCATGTTTCTCCCACAATACTTCTATTATTCCTTTCAGTCACCTCATTTTTTTGTGGGTTATGAGGTGTTATTGTTAAGATTAGGTATGTTCTATGCTAGATCAATTTATTTAAATTTTCACAGTTAGCAATCATATTAGCATTACGATAAACTGCAGATAGAACATAAATATAAAGCACAGAAGACAAGCCAAGACAAGAGGACACAAGATATGGCGTGAGCCAGGGACAAACCCCACAATGTGTGGGGAAACCCTTTGATCAAATCTTCTTTTATCTTCAAAGTTCAGCAGAGAAAGAGAGAGAGAGAGAGAGAGAGTACAATTACAACAGAAGTCAACACTTTGACTTGTCTAGATCTAAGCATAGATCATCTTCTATAACAATGAGATCAGTTGAAGACATTCTGCTTCAACTGATTCTCCAAGGTGACTCCTTCACCTATCATCGTGCTGCATCTGGTTCTCTTGCTGTACCACTCATACTGCACTAATCACGCTGCTCATGTCCATGATCTTATCCATCATCATGCTGCCCATACTAATGTACATCATCATCATGTTGTTGTTCTAACCGATGGCATTCTATCACTGTTGTTTATCATGCTGCATCTTTACTTCATCATTTGTTTCGCTAAGATCATCATGTTGCACATTCATATTAGAGCCATCGAGATCATATTCCTTATATACTTATTGATAACCAAGTATAAGTCATATCCCTACAGATGACGAATGTCGAGATATATACAGTGATCTTCTATGCTATAATAGTTATGCAGAGAACGTAGTCCTTCTGCTTCAAACCCTAACCACTGCTGGCTTGCAGGTTCCATACATGACTGTGTTCTTCATATATGACCTGCGTTCCATATATAAACTGCAGGCTTCATGTATTATCAACGTTCCATATATAATTTAGCTGCGGGCTTCATGTATTACCTGCATTCCATATATAAACTGCAGGCTTCATGTATTATCAGTGTTCCATATATAATTCAGCTGTCGGCTTCATGTATTACCTGCGTTTCATATATAAACTGCAGGCTTCATGTATTATCAGCGTTCCATATATAATTGAAACTGCGGGCTTCATGTAACTACTGCGGCTTTCATTCGTTAATATTGTGCAGCGTATATGTTAGTGCTATGACTGTGTATACATACATATTATATCAGTCTCTCTATGGCTACATAACAGCGTGTATGTAAATGCCATGGCTCGTTAGATGTCAATCTCTGTGTATACATAATTGTGTATGCCATGACTGCGTTAGATATCAGTCTTTGCATATACATAACAACATATGCATAATATCGTTGAGTTTCCATGACTGCGGCTCTTGGCTGTGGCTTCATACATAACTGCGTCTCCTTCATTAAGTTGCATTTCTTAGAATCTTTATGTCAGCAAGTGAGGTGCTGTGCATATTGATATGCATATGTTACAGCGTATCTCATTACATCGCATGAATGTCTCCATGTCTGTGTTCCTCATCATGTACAGTGTGTGATCCATCATGGACAGCGTGTGAACTGAGTATAATCTCCAGCGTAAGAATGTGTTCTCATACTCTAGGTGATTTCATTACAAGACTGCGTTCATATGTTTAGGGCTTCTTGGACAGCGTGTAAGCTAGGGCATCTTTCACGTATGAGCTGGGGCATCATCCAATATATATTCTTGTGTGTCTCTCCATCACCAAAAACCCAAGACGTGGTGAGGAGGAGATCACATGAAGAGTGTGTCTTAAAGACTTCAAATCCTCTCTTATTTATACTAAAAGCGTAAGGTTGAATAGACATGACGTTTGGGCTTCTTGAGCCTACGTAAGAACTAGTCGGCTAGATAATAAAACCATAATCTAAATAAATTCATATCTCCATAAATACTTATTGGAATCGGATGATCTTTGGATCAATCCTACACCTCTCGACGAGAGGGATCTAATAAAAATATCAACTACCATAAATAAGCCAACCCACATGGAGTTTGTCCCTAGTTGCCAATTTAACACTCCCTCTCAACTAGGGGGAACTCCATCTGCTGATCCATATGTCCGACTGTACTATCTCTGCCATCAGTGCCCTGCACTGCTCTGCCTAGCTTTACTCAGCTCTGTTGGCTCTGCTCTACTCTGCTTAGCTATGCTGAACTATGAAGAAGAAGAATTGATCGAGAATGTCTCATACCATTCTCCACTGACCCGAAGTCAGACTCAGAGTGCGTACCACTGGTCCCAGACCAGTCTCAACCAACCCAAAGTCAGCGTCATAGTAGGTACCACTCCTACTACTGGTCCCAGACCAGTATCGTAGTCTTAGAGAGTGTACCACTGGTCCCAGACCAGTCTCAACGAACCCGAAGTCAGCGTCATAGAATGTACCACTCTCACTGGTCCTAAACCAGTGCACTGACACGAAGTTAGTCTCGGAGTATGTACCACTGGTCCCAGACCAGTCTCAGCCAACTCGAAGTCAGCGTCACAGTATGTACAACTCCTACCACTGGTCCCAGACCAGTATCACAGGCACAGAGAGTGTACTACTGGTCCCAGACCAGTCTCAACCGACCCGAAGTCAGCATCATAGTATGTACGACTCTCACTGGTACCAGACCAGTCCTGCACTGACACGAAGTCAGTCTCGGAGTATGTGCCCTAGTCCCAGACCAGTCTCAGCCGACCCGAAGTCAGCGTCATAGTATGTACAACTCCTACCACTGGTCCCAGACCAGTATCGTAGGCTCAGAGAGTGTACTACTGGTCCCAGACCAGTCTCAACCGACCCGAAGTCAGCGTCATAGTATGTACGACTCTCACTGGTCCCAGACCAGTCCTGCACTGACACAAAGTCAGTCTCGGAGTATGTACCACTGGTCCCAAACCAGTCTCAACTGACCCGAAGTCAGCGTCATAGTATGTACAACTCCTACCATTGGTCCAAGACTAGTATCATTGATCCCAGATCAATGGAGGACATCCTAGCGTAGGGAGTATGGTAGATACAACGATGCGTCCATCGGTACTACTATGGTCCCTAACTTCATTTCCCTGCTCATTGATCAGATGAGAGGTACTTCCCATGAGTCCCAGACTGCATGGGTAGGATGCCTCGATAGGAGAACTTAATCAATCCTGTCCTCACAGGAGAACACGTCAATCCTGGTACAATTACCATGGAGAACACATCAATCCAGGCTGCCATGGAGAACAAATCAATCCAGGCCTCACAGGAGAACTAATCATCCTGCTACACAAGAGAGCGAATCAACTTGTCCCACAAGAGAGCGAATCATCTTGTTCCAGTGCACACCACCAGGGGAGGGTGAGTCACCCTATGGTCGTATGTTGCTCCAATAGAACTGCAAGCCCCCCAAAGCTCCCAGAGCTCAATGTATGCAACATGCAGGACCCTTTTACAAAGGCCTCTCGATGACTCCAAGTCGTTCGGGAAAATCACAAATTTGATCTTTCCTCAAGGCTCTGTCCTGTACATCATCTCAGTGCGATGGAGCCTCCTTGATCATCAACTTACCATATCCCAGATAAGGCAGTATTTGATGTCTGTCTGCTGGAGCAATTGTTGAATACAGGATTCCTCAATAATTGAATCCCACCTCTGGTTTTCACAGAGAAAAATAGCTAACATAAGAAATTCTGCAACCATGCAGCTTCATATGAGATCATACTCATAGCCATGTATTCGGTCTTGGCGGTGCTTATAGTGATCGACTTCTGCTTCCTGCATTGAAGCAAAATCCAATGAGAACCAACACTGAAAAGTGCTCTAGTGATTCTCCACACTGTCTGCCCACTCATCATTCGAATAATCATGAGGTTTCATATTTTCGGCAGTGTATCTCAATCCATGAGAGATTGTGCCCTGAAGATATCTTAGAAGATTCTTGGCACCAATCTAGTGAGGCTCAACCAAATATGAGCTCACCATGCTAACTGCAACACAGATGTCCGGACGGAGGTTCTCCAAGAACATCAACGCGAATGAGTTTATGAAACTCAGAGGCATTTCCCAAATCTGGTCCGACATCATTACCATATAACTTCTGAAAGTTAAGATCCTCGAGGCAGTCACAAGCTTGCAGCTTATCTTCCCACATTCAGAATCCAACTCCCTCTGTCTCCTATAAATGAGAGGGTCTGCACCTATCAGACATAGGTGCCGGTACGAGAGGTTTATCATCCACAACCTTCGAGTAATGGTTTGGATCGGTTTCACTCCTAGTGAATCTCAGCTGCATTAGACAGCTATCAATCCTCTCATACTATGCCCGAGGTGTTTTTCTTCAAGCCATAGAGGGCTTTCTTCCACCTGTATACATGAGATTCCTTGATCATGATTCTCAAACTCCTCGGGTTGTTCCAAACCTGTGAACCTGCTGCATGAGGGGAATGGTCCCCTTATAATATTTTCCTTCGGTACATTTCAGACATGCACCTTCATGCTTCTTTTTGAATTCAAGCATCCTAGTCACCATCTGACTCACAGACCTCCAGTGCTGAGTCAATGGACATGGTCCCCAATGGACTTCCTACAACTTGATACAACCCTGAACTTAAAAACATCTTTAAAAGATATATTTTCAAACACGTACCTTTCCATCGATAAGTGCCACCCTGTAACCTTTGACTTCCATTTCCGAGATGGACATCAGGTTCGATCAGGTACATAAAAGAGATTTTGGGGTTCCTTGCTTTCGTGGAAGAGTCGACCATTTCCTTGATGACCGGCATTACCAGTCATTCTTTTGATCATTGAAGATGTCCCAGGAATGATTGTTATCTTCATCAAGAGATGTGTCTCTGCCATTCGGACACTCCTTCGCATAATGTCCGAACTTATTCCAACAAGGCATCCACCCTTAGATCTGACTTCCCAATGAAGTGATCTTAAGATGGACCATCAGAATCTTCCGCTGCGCCATTCTGATAACATTCTCTGCTTTGACTTCACCCTAGGTGAATTATGAGGAACCCATTGATCCTTCTGTCTTGTCCCAACTGTCTTCGGTGACTTCTCTTTCACTCTTGCTTGGGCATTGTCTTCTCCTCACCTCTGATACCATGTTAAGATTAGGTATGTTCTATGCTAGAGAAATTTATTTAAATTTTCACAGTTAGCAATCATATCAGCATTACGATAAACTGCAAATAGAACATAAATATAAAGCGCAAAAGACAAGCCAAGACAAGAGGACACAAGATATGGCGCGAGCCAGGGACAAACCCCACAATGTGTGGGGAAACCCTTTGATCAAATCTTCTTTTATCTTCAAAGTTCAGCAGAGAAAGAGAGAGAGAGAGAGAGAGTACAATTACAACAGAAGTCAACACTTTGACTTGTCTAGATCTAAGCATAGATCATCTTCTATAACAATGAGATCAGTTGAAGACATTCTGCTTCAACTGATTCTCCAAGGTGACTCCTTCACCTATCATCGTGTTGCATCTGGTTCTCTTGTTGTACCACTCATACTGCACCATACTGCACTAATCACGCTGCTCATGTCCATGATCTTATCCATCATCATGCTGCCCATACTAATGTACATCATCATCATGTTGTTGTTCTAACAGATGGCATTCTATCACTGTTGTTCATTGTGAAAGGGCTGCTACAGGTATGCCATTCTACCACTGTTGTTTATCATGCTGCATCTTTACTTCATCATTCGTTTCGCTGAGATCATCATGTTGCACATTCATATTAGAGCCATCGAGATCATATTCCTTATATACTTATTGATCACCAAGTATAAGTCATATCCCTACAGATGACGAATGTCGAGATATATACAGTGATATTCTATGCTATAATAGTTATGCAGAGAACGTAGTCCTTCTGCTTCAAACCCTAACCATTGCTGGCTTGCAGGTTCCATACATGACTGTGTTCTTCATATATGACCTGCGTTCCATATATAAACTACAGGCTTCATGTATTATCAACATTCCATATATAATTTAGCTGCGGGCTTCATGTATTACCTGCATTCCATATAAACTACAAGCTTTATGTATTATCAACGTTCCACATATAATTCAGCTGCCAGCTTCATGTATTATCTAAGTTTCATATATAAACTGCAGGCTTCATGTACTGTTAGCGTTCCATATATAATTGAAATTGCGGGCTTCATGTAACTACTGCGGCTTTCATTCGTTAATATTGTGCAGTGTATATGTTAGTGCTATGAATGTGTATAAATACATATTATATCAGTCTCTCTATGGCTACATAACAACGTGTATGTAAATGCGATGACTCGTTAGATGTCAATCTCTGTGTATACATAATTGTGTATGCCATGACTGCGTTAGGTATCAGTCTTTGCATATACATAACAACATATGCATAATATCGTTGAGTCTCCATGACTGCGGCTCTTGGCTGTGGCTTCATACATAACTGCATCTCCTTCATTAAGTTGCATTTCTTAGAGTCTTTATGTCAGCGAGTGAGGTGCTGTGCATATTGATATGCGTATGTTACAGCGTATCTCATTACATCGCATGAATGTCTCCATGTCTGCGTTCCTCATCATGTATAGTGTGTGATCCATCATGGACAGCGTGTGAACTGAGTATAATCTCCAGCGTAAGAATGTGTTCTCATACTCTAGGTGATTTCATTACAAGACTGCGTTCAGATGTTTAGGGCTTCTTGAACAGCGTGTAAGCTAGGGCATCTTTCACGTATGAGCTGGGGCATCATCCAATATATCTTCTTGTGTGTCTCTCCATCACCAAAAACCCAAGATGTGGTGAGGAGGAGATCACATGAAGAGTGTGTCTTAAAGACTTCAAATCCTCTCTTATTTATACTAAAAGCGTAAGGTTGAATAGACATGACGTTTGGGCTTCTTGAGCCTACGTAAGAACTGGTCGGCTAGATAATAAAACCATAATCGAAATAAATTCATATATCCATAAATACTTATCGGAATCAGATGATCTTTGGATCAATCCTACACCTCTCGACGAGAGGGATCCAATAAAAATATCAGCTGCCATAAATAAGCCAACCCACATGGAGTTTGGCCCTAGTTTTCGAATTCCTTCTATTGCACAAAAGTTCTTGAATTCATTTGACAAATATTTTGAATCATTATCGCTTCTGAGAGTTTTAACTTTCCTTACAATATCATTCTCGACATGTTCCTTAAATTCACAAAATTTAGCAACCATCTGATCTTTCTTCTACATGAATAAATCCAACACTTATGAGAAAAACTATCAACAAATATTACATAATACTTGTTCTTGGCTATGGATTTTGTCAAGAATGGTCCACACACATCTAAGTGAACTCGATCAAAGATTTCTTGTGCTTGATTTTGTTTGTCATGAAAGGAAGCTTTGGTGTACTTCCCCAATGTACACCCTTTTCATTGGTCTCTCTTCTGTAGTGTACCCCTGGGAAGTCCTGTAGAATTATTTTGCATGATCTTCAAAGCTCCATGGTGCAAGTGACCAAATATTCTATGCCACAACTCACCGATGTCTTGGCTCTACACCTTCTCTACTTTAGTGCTCAAAGCACCGCATTCTTCTACCTCCAATTTGTAGAGGTTATTTACTGAAACCTCAATCCGCTTAACCTATCATGTGGCAATGTGATGAAGGAAGGCCTTTCCCATGCTAAATATCACATCATATCCATGATCCTCCAACATGGAAATGGAACCAGGTTCTTCTTCAAGCTCACAATATACATTACATCTCTCAATGTGAGGGGAGAACCAGACTCTAAAAGGTAACAATATCGATGTCATTTTCACTATACCTCCCATCATCTCCCATCTCAATGTGCAACTGGAGGTCCATCTCCTCGAATTTATTAAAGATATCTTTGTTTTTGGTCATATGAAATGAGGCCCCACTATCTAGGTACCACACACTACCCATCACCGAAGACACCATGTAAGTAATGAGGGTGAAATCCAACATGAATTGTGAATCAAGAGCTTCACCTGCCTCTCCTCTTGAGGACTTCTTATTGACCTTCTTATGCAAATTTTTATGCAACCATCTCACAAATAGATAGATCAATGACTTAAAAATTATCGTGTTCGAGGGGGATACCTCCTTTGCATTAGATAAATGAACAATTCTTCGATGATTCAAATGAAAAAACCTCCTTTCTATATATATGAGTCTAAGGGGTCACAATATAATCAGATCCGGCATAACAATAATAATGTAAGGGCACAACAATAACAATAGTGGGCTTTTATGGGGCACAATAATAACAATATGGGGACTACATGGGCACAACAACAATAATAAGGGGGCTACAATGACAATAAAAATGAGGGAATACACTAGTATTATAGGGATTGAACATCCCCCGCTCCTTCAAAAAATTGTTGTACTCAATGCTTGAGTAGTACTGTATTTTTCTGTATAAAGTTCTCCTCCTCCCATGTGGAATCTTTAGCGAGTAAACCCTTCCAATTGATGAGATACTCTGAAATTGATCGATTTCCTAGCTGTTGAGTTCTTGTTTCCATGATTGCTTCAAGTTTCAATATGATTTTTCGTTCCTCGTCAAGTTCTGGCAATATTGTTTGAACTGGTAACTTGTCACCTATAACCTTCTTTAAGCATGAAACATGGAAAACTGGGTGCACTCAGGAAGATATAGGAAGCTCCAAGTTGTATGCCATAGTACCAATATTTTGCAACACCTTGTAAGTACCATAATACTTTGGTGATAATTTATTATCCTTTTTAGTTTGCTTGAGGGACATTTATTTGTATGGTTGTAGCCATAAAAATACCCAGTCACCTACATCAAATCTTCTTTTGTTGTGATGTTGATATGCTTGTTGTTTCATTCTATTTTGCACCAAAGTGAGGTTATCCTTTAAGATTTGGAGAAATTGTTGTTGATGCTCGATGTGATCTTCCACTGCTTGAACCTTAGAAGGATTGTCCAAGACTTTTTAGAGATCTAGAGAAATAGATGATTTCGATGTTTGAACGTCTAGTGAACATAATTGCACAATTACACCTCTTTGTTCTTTCTTTAGAAGCTTTGTAATTCCATTAGAGCTTGCTACCTTTCCTAGTTTCCCTATGATACCCCTGAATTCAACTTCCTTTCCTTCCCAAAAAAAATTCAAGAAACATTTTTGAAAATTAAAATCTATCATACCCAAAACTTGTAACCATTGGACTCTTAGTACAATATTAGCACCACCCATTGGAATGGAAATCATTGGACTATTCAATGCATATTCTCCGATGGATAGCTTGATATTATGGCACTTTCCAGAGAAATTTATGGTTCCTCCAATTGAAACCATCACTTGACACTCTAATGTTGGATATAGAAAGTAATTTAATTCCTTGACTATCTTACAATGAATAGGATTATGGGTACTACCCGAATCAATTAACACTATTACCTTTTTCTTCTTGATATGTCCTTATATATTGAGAGTTTGAGGAGTGGTAATTCCTACCAATGCATTATAATATATCGTCGAATTAATTTCTTCTTTCTCTGGGGTTCGTTCCTAGTGTATATACTCTTCATTTGACATTTCTTTCTCATTTTCTTCCTCCCCTTCATAATCTATGTCAATTAATTTCTTCTCGGAACACTTTGTAGAAATTCTTACTATAGATTAAATTGATTATGCAATGTGCTAAAGAAAAATACTTACTATACTTCTACTATGAAACTTGCGGAACCTTAATCGATTTGTAGCCAGATCAAATAGAAAACATATAACAAAGAAGAAGAACCAATCACACATGAAACACAGAAGAATACTCTGGGGAAAGCCTTAGCTAAAATCCCCGCTATCTGTATTATCACACAAGTGGAAATATCTCAGGATTACACAAAGCTTTAGCTCTCAAGCTGTCCAGCTCTCACGACAATCCCTCACTGTTGCTCATAGACATAATATACAACACATATGCCTTCTCCTCTATCCTCCAAGCCTCTTATTTCCTTGCGCAATTTTCCCTGGGTCGTCCAGTTGTAACCTATGTGATTCTCACCTCACACACTGCTCTGACCTCTATAGAAACTGTGCAATCCTCAAGGAATGAATTCCTTCTGCATGCAAGAAAATTCCATGGAAATATTGCTGCAACTGATACTACATTGTCCTTGCCTTTAATCTCAACTGGGTCTTTGTCTAAAATGACATGCATGAGTTATTTATGAGATAATATATAGTTATCTGGAGAACACTAGTTGCATGGATGCATGCATTAACTGACTAAACTCACAATTAGTTCCACAAACTATTTGGAACTAATTTAATTGGACTTAGCTGAGTTAATTGAGCTAACTAATTACAACTCAAATACAACTCATCCTTATCTCCTTAATTAAGGGATAACTTCCTCAACCAAAGGGATAATCATTGCATGACTTCACAAAGACTTCATGTTTGAATTTCACAAACTAATTAACTCAAGGTGAATTAAATAATTATTTTTCAAATAGCTAGTGAGACTAAATTCAAATTTTAATTCTCAATTTTAATTCAAGGACAAATTAAAATTGGAATATATCCTGAAATGCTATCTATAGCAATGCTATTTTTAGCATTTCTATTTTTATCATTTCTTGTTGCTATTTTCAACACTCCCTCTCAACAAGAAAGGGATTATCTGCCACCCCGATCCTGTCTATATGGAACTTGAATTTACACTATGACAATGCCTTAGTCAAAATGTTAGCATCTTGCTCCTCGGTTGAAATTAACTACAATAACATGATCCTCCTCACCACATAGTCTTTGAGATGATGATATTGAATGTCGATGTGCTCGGACCTATCATGAAATACTGGATTCTTAGAGAGTTTGATACAACTTTGATTATCACAATAGATCACAATTGGATCCATCCTCTAATCAAACAAAATAATTAGAATTTTCTACATCAAATGGCCTCACATGCTACCTGACTTGTAGCCATGTATTCAGCCTCTACTAAGCTGAGTGAAACTCACCTCTATTTCCTACTGTACCGAGAAACTGCAACTAAACCAAGGCTAAAAATTACTCTTGATTTTCTATTCCTATCTGATGGACTCCCTGCCCAATCTACATCTATGAAGCCTTGTAGCTTTACTCCCTCTGACCATCTGTACCATAATCCAAACTGATATGTGCCTCTAAGGTATCTCAAAACATGCTTCATTGCCTTCCAAAATAGTTTGGTAGGTTGAACCATAGCTTGACTCAGTTGGTTCACCGCATAGCACAAATTTGGTCATGTGTTCACTAAGTACATCAGTGAATCCACAAGCTATCGATACACAATAGCTTCTACTACTCTTGAAGTAGCATCTTCCTTCCTCCAGTTACCTGTTATAGGAGTCTGCATGGGCTTGCACTTCTCCATGTGGAATCTCATAGAGTATTTGATTAGCATACTTGCCTTGAGACACAAACACTTCCCCATCCTTCTGCCACACTTCCATGCCTAGAAATTAGTGAATGAGACCCATGTCTTTCATCTCGAACTCTCTTGCAAGGTCCTCCTTACAAGACATAATCAACTGATCATCACCTGTCAATATCAGATCATCAACATAAAGAACAATGATCAATGGCTTACCTTCCACCATGATGTGGTACACGTTCTCATCCGCTTCACTCTTTTTGAAGCCAAACCTGGTGAAGTAGTTTTTGATCCTAGTTTACCAAGCACGAGGTGCTTGCTTTAGCTCACACAAAGCTCTCTTGAGTTGGCACACATGCGACTCATGATCGAAGGTCTCAAAACCTTTCGGTTGCTCTATGTACACCTCTTCCTCAATATTTCCATTGAGGAATGCAGTATTCACATCCATCTAATGGATCTTCCAACCCATCTGTGTTGATAGTGTCAACATCGATCTGATAGATGAGTACCTTGCTACAGGAGAAAAACTCTCATCATAGTCGATCCCCTTGACCTATGAGAAACCATGGGAAACAAACCTTGCCTCATGTTTCTCCACACTACCATTAGTAGCATGCTTTTACCTTGTAAAGCCAACGGGAACTCACAACTGACTTGTTCTCCAGTCTTGGAACCACATCCCAAACATTGTTCCGAACTATGGAGTCATACTTCTCCACCATAGCATCAACCCAAATCGGTTGCTGCACTACTTCATCAAAGGAAGATGGCTCAGTGTCAACACATTCCCCAACAAGGGACATATATCTAGTGTACCTATTGGGTGACCTCCTTTGTTTGCGTTGAGAAGATGGTTCTCCCACATTCTCTCTCGCATCTAACAAAAATTTGTCAAATTCTCTCATGCGCTTTCGCCCATCTCTGGAAGACTCTGCTTGAGTGGATGTCTTCACTCTTGGAACCTCTGCATGGGGCTACTCCACATCAGTTTGAGGCTCCTCCTCCTTAGGAACCAAAAGTTCCTCCACAGCCTGTAGTTGGAGCTCCCTCTCAAGGGAAAATTGCATGACCTTTTTCTCATCAAACTTAAGATCTTTGTGAACCACTGTCTTCCGACTGGTAGGAAAATACACCTGATAGTTGTGGGGTGTATGAGTGTACCCCACAAGTATCCCCAACTTTTCAGTTGGCTCATGTTTCTTCCAGGCATCCTTGGTCACATGGCAATATACCGATGAGCCAAAGATCCTAAAGTGACCCACATCTGGTCTCTTCTAGGAGAAAGCTTCCTTTGGTGTCTTCATCCCAAGAATGCGATGCGAGCTTCTATTATGCAAATAGACCATTTTGTTGCATGCCTCAGCCCACAAATTAAGTGGCAGGCCTTGGTCATGCAATATCGCCCGAGTTGCCCCCCACAATTGTTCTGTTCTCCCTCTCGGCCACCCCATTCTGTTGTGGGTTATGAGGTGTCGTCAACTCTCGTTTAATTCCTTTTGCAGCACAGAAGTCTTTAAACTCTTGAGAGACATACTCTCCACCATTGTCACTTCTTATAGCCCTGATCTTCTTTGCTGATTCTTTCTAAACTATTGCTTTGAACTCACAAAAACTTGAGAAGGTTTGATCCTTCTTCTGCATGAAATAGACCCAGCATTTATGAGAAAAAACATCAATGAAAATCACATAATACCTTTGTTTAGCAATGGAGACTATCGAGAATGGCCCACACACATCTGTATGAACTCACTCTAAGATTGCTTCAACTCTACTGTCTCAATCATGAAAGGAATATTTTGCATACTTACTCGAGGTACAACCTTTGCATGTGTCCACTTGTTCAAGTTTACCTTTGGGAAGTCATACAAATCTGCTGCATTATCTTCAAGGCCCCATGATGCAAGTAGCCCAACCGTCTATGCCATAAATCACCAATAGCTTAACTTTGTATCAATTCTGCTTTGGAACTCAATGTAGCACAGTCATCTACCTCTAGCTTGAAGAGATTCTTCACTCAAATCCCAATCCTCTTGGTATGACCCATGGCTATGTGTCTCAAGAATGCCTTTCCTTTACTGAAGACTACATCATAGCCTTTGTCTTCCAACATCGCGACTGATAACAAGTTTTTCTTCAGTCCAGACACATACTTTACGTCAGTCAGGGTGAGAGGAGATCCATGCTCCCTCTCAAACACAATTGTACCTTCACCTGAAACACGGTACTTTCCATCTTCACCCATCTCTATGCACATCTTGAGGTCTTTCTCCTCCAAGGTACTGAATAAAATCTTATCGTCGGTCTTTGGAATGAGGCTCCATTGCTCAGGTACCAAACACAACCCACCATCGATGAAACCATGCATGCGATGAGGGTAAAATCCAATTCGAACTGAGAGGCCAATACCTCACCTTCTGATCCTTTCGAGAATCCCTTCTTGGATTTCTTTAATGGAAAATTACTTGCATAATGGCCCACCTCATGACAATTAAAGCATCTCACTTTATATTTGTCAATCTTCTTCCCACCATGGGAAGAACTCGATTTGGAATGGGAAGCCTTCCCTTCCCATTTCCTTGCCTTACTGGCTAAGGCTAGATTTTCTTCATCATCATGCTTAGATCAAGAACATCTCTAGTTCTCCTCCTGATTGCCTCCTACATTTGATACAACCTCAGTCGTTCCCAATTCGGTAGTTTCTCTCTTCCATTCACTGAGTCCTGGTAGCTATGCCAGCTCTTAGGAAGACCGAGGAGAGCAAGAATCACCATATTGTCATTGACTGTTGTGATTCCTACACTTCCAACCTCGTCTCTACAGGTGGTGAGCTTGTTTAGATATGTAGAAATCGTGTCACCCTTTTCACACTTGATTTTCCGAAGCTTTCCCTTTAGCGCCAACTTCCTCTGGTCGTTGTTGTTCTAATATAGGTCCTTCAATGTCTTCCACATTGAAAATGGAGTCTTCTTCCCATAGAGACTTGGGACAATATGGTATCGAACTCCCTCCAAAAGAATCCTCCTTGCTCTCACCACACATTTGTTCCATTCCGCCAATTCTTGGGCATTAACTGCTACTGTCTTGGGGACTTCTTAATCAATGAAGTCCTTCAAACCATTATCTTCTAATACTGCTTCCATGCAATCCTTCCATGCTATGTAATTCGAGCTACCTTCCAGGCCATACTCGAGTCTCAAGCCATTGAACACCATTGGTGAACTTTGAGATGTGATAAGAAATTGATTTTGTACCTGCAATCAAGAACTTCAAACTTTGAACTTTTCCCTTCTCAATATGTTGTTCACAGCTCTGATCACATTTGCTCTGATACCATGTAGAAATTCTTACTGTAGATTAAACTGATTATGCAATGTACTAAAGAAAAATACTTAATCTACTTCTACTATCAAACTTGCGGAAGCTTAATCGATTTTGAGCAAGATCAAATAGAACACATATAACAGAGAAGAAGAATCAATCACACATGAAACACAAAAGAATACTCGGGGAAAACCTCAGCTAAAAACCCCACTATCTGTATTATCATACAAGTGGAAATATCTCAGGATTACACAAAGCTTTAGCTCTCAAGCTATCCATCTCTCAGTACAATCCCTCACTGCTGCTCATAGACAGAATAGACAACACATATGCCTTCTCCTCTATCCTCCAAGCCTCCTATTTCCTTGCACAGTTTTCCTTGGGTCCTCCAGCTGTAACCTATGTGATTCTCACCTCACACACTGCTCTGACCTCTGTAGAAACTGTGCAATCCTCAAGGAATGAATTCCTTCTGCATGCAAGAGATTTCCTCATGGGAATATTCTTGCAACTGATACTACACTGTCCCTCCATTTAATCTCAATTGGGTCTTTGTTTGAACTGACATGCATGAGTTATTCATGAGAGAATATACAGTTATTTGGAGAACACTAGTTGCAACGCATGCATGCATTAATTGACTAAACTCACAATTAGTTCCACAAATTGTTTGGAACTAATTTAACTAGACTCAACTCAGTTAACTGAGCTAACGAATTGCAACTCAAATACAACTCATCCTTATCTCCTTAATTAAGGTGTAACTTCCTCAATCAAAGGGATAACTGTTGCAAGACTTCACAAAGACTTCATGTTTGAATTTCACCAACTAATTAACTCAAGATAAATTAATTAATTATTTTTAAAACCGTTGGTGAGACTAAATTTGAATTTTGATTCTCAATTTTAATTCAAGGACAAATTAAAATTGGAATATATCGTGAAACACTGTCTATAACAATGTTATTTTTAACATTTCTATTTTTTAGCATTTCTTGTTGCTATTTTCAACACACTTAAGACCTTTAGTGTATTTTCTATCACAACTGTAACAAATCCCTTTTGCTCTTTTTTCACCCAATTGTTGTGGTGTCAACCTTGTAGATTGTGGAAGGCTAGAAGCAACAATACTTCCATCTTTAAAGTTGTGAGGGGTAGGCTTCCTTATTGCCATAATTTTCTTTCAATTTTCCTTGCCAACCTGAATGTCTTCCCCAACGAATCAGGTTCCCAAAGGTGAACCTCATGTTTGATGTTATCCTTTAAACTCCCTATGAAGGCATCAATCCTATGCTCCTCTGGAATATCATTTATCCTTATATTCAATTTTTGGAAGTCCTGAATGTGCTCTGCCATTGAACCCTTTTGTTTGAGATTTACCAATTGGACAAAGAAGGTTTTTCTCTTTGTATACTCATAATGTGCTATCATTTCCTCCATAAGAATTTACTAAGTGGCAAGTGGTTTATGAGAACAAAGCCATTGATACCATAAAAATGGATTGGGTTATAAACATAAAGTTGCAATGCATACCTTTTATGTGTGTTACACATTATGAAGATCAAAATATTGCTCCATTTATATTATCCATGTTATTGGATCCTTGTCATCAAACTTTGTCATTTCAAAATTTGGAATACAGTGGGTCTTCAATCCAATGTTAAAGTCTATGAAATCATGATTAACATTTATTTTGTTCTCATTATGAGTTTCATCTAATACCTTTTCGCCATTAGGAGGAATTTCTTGTAGCAAGTTTGTCAAACCTTCCTTCAAACCTTCCACGTTTGCCTTTAAACCATTCTTCAAATATTCCACCTCTTATTTTAAACTATTTTTCAAACCATCCATCTTGGCTTCCATTTCATTATTGGTTACTCTTTGTGAGAGAGAAATTTGTTGCACTTGGTCTCGTAATTTTCATATATCATGTTGCATTTATTCCTCTTCTTCATGCGTCATAGTTGAGATTTATGGTTGCTTACTAGGTGTTTCCATTTTCTATCTTTGAGGCATTTTGAAATCAAACAATGATATCTATGCTTTATTATTCCCTTTGAATCACTTCAAACTGATTTTTCAAACAAAAGTTATGCAATTTTTAAAACAATACACATGTTTTTATTTCTTTTAAAAGCTTGGTCTTGAAATTATTGTAACTCTGTAATTTTGCATGTCCAAGTTCTAAAATTTCTTCCTATGGTAGCTCTCTGAGTCCTCTTTCTAAATCCATAATTATGATTGAGATTGGATTCTTCAAGAAAGATTTATGCCAAATCTCCCACGATGACCAAATTATGGATTGGTTCAATAGAGCAAAGTTGTATGGAATGCAACATCTTACTATTTCAACCTTCAACCCTGAAATTTCTACACAAAAAAGAAGTTTCCATTCATTTTCAGCCACTTTTTACAGAATTCAAATCTGATGCCTGAAACGAATGTCATGACAATTTTCCCTAGGTCAGATGTTTGAGATAGAATGTTGGGGCTCGCAAAAACCCTAACTTCCTCATAGCATATCTCTAAAAATATAGTGAACCAAGATCTGAATTTTTTACACAAGTTATATGTGATTTTGGCTCCACATGGTAAAAAATTTAGCTTCTTAAGCCTCTTATAAAAACAGTTATGACGATTTTCCCTAGGTCACCTATTTGAGACAGAATTATGGAGCTCGCAAAAACCCTAACTTCCTCAGAGAAAATCTTTGAAAACATAGCGAACTAAGATCTGAAATTTTAACATGAAGTTCTTTGTAATATTTTTTCCACGTGGTAAAATATTTAACTTCATAAGCCTCATATAAAACAAGTTATAGAGAAAATTCCAAGATGTCCTATTTGAAGAAGCGAAGCCCTAGAATCCAAAGCTATGATACCAAATGTTATGCAACCAACTCACAAATAGATAGATCAATGAATTAAAAATCATCCTCTTCGAGGAGGAGACCTCCTTTACATTACATTAATTAAAAATTCTTCAATGATTCAAATTATAAAACCTCCTTTCTATATATAGGAGTCTAAGGGGTCACAATATGATCAAAGTTGACATAACAATAATAATGTGAGGGCACAACAATAACAATAGTGGGATCCTATGGGGCACAATAATAACAATATGGAACTACATTGGCACAAAAATAACAATAAGGGGGCTACATTAACAATAATAATGAGGGAATACACAAGTATTATAGGGATCTAATGCAGACACTTTTTAGCAATGTGCCCTAGCTCGTGACAGTGAAAACATTTAATTTTCGACATGTCCTTCTTCTTGTTTCCCTGACTAGAATATGATTTGGAATGGGATGGCTTCCCCTTCCCTTTATTTGCCTTTCCAGCTAAGGCATAGTTCTCCTCATCATCATGCTTGGATGAGGATCTGTTTCTAGTGTTCCATCCAATCTCTTCCTATACCAAGTCGGACCAGAATCACTCCCACTCTGATAGCTTCTCCCTCTAATTAAATTGAGTCCTAGTAGTTGTGCCAGCTCTTGGGAAGTCCTAGAAGTGCTAGGCTCACCAAATCGTCTTTTGCAACAGTAACCCCGACACTTCCAAGCTCATCCTGACATTGGTTGAACTTAGTCAAGTACTTTAGAATTGAGTCACCCTTCTCCATCTTGATCTTTTTGAGCTTGTCCTTCAGTGCCAAGTTCTTGTGGTCATTGTTGTTTTGAAAAAGGTTTTTCAATGCCTTCCACATGGAAATGGAGTTCCCTTACCGTGGAGATTTGAGACAATATGATCTTGAACTCCTTCTATGATAATCCTTCTTGCCTTTGCCACACACTTTATCCATTCTACCATATCTTTAGCATTAAATGTTGGAGGCTTTGGTATATCATGATCTATGAATTCCTTTAGCCCATTGTCTTCCAACATTGCCTCCAGCATGTCCTTCCAAGATATGTAATTTGAGTTTCCCTCAAGGGCATAATCAAGTCTCAAACCATAGAACAACATCCTACCAGCTCTGAAGTATGAAACTACAAATTCAATTTCACTTGCACAACAAAATCATATTCTCCTCTTCTATAGTGGTTTCAACTCTGATACCATGTAGAATTTTTGTGTAGATTCAAACTGCAGATTGTGATATGCTAAAAGAATTGACTTGAATCTACTCTAATCATCAGTAGAAACAAAAATTGATCGATGAAGTCACAAAGAAGAAAAGGAAGAATTTCAATCACACATAACACAATAATGTTTTGGGCAAAACCTCAGCGAAAAACCCTTGCTATCTATATATTTCACTAACCAGAAGATATTAGAAGAAAATACAATGCTTGTTCAACCCTAACAATCTATGCACAAGTATAATTTATCTCACTGCTTCACAAACCAACTCAAGGCTTGCAAGTTGCCTCATTTGTGAGAAGTTATTGTACAAATTACAGGTATTACAACCATTTCCATGTCTTTCACTACCGTTCAAGGACTTTACAATCATGCACGAGGATCTAACTATACGCCACATTTAGGCACCTGATCACTCTTTTCATTTCCTCGATACCTTCCCTCCTGGTACAGAAACGAGGGATTCGATCCAGCAGTGGGTTCCCCTATGGCTACCTTGTTACGACTTCACTCAAGTCGAATACTTAGCTAAATATGCTTCTTTCCAAGCCCCTACTTCCTTGTGATGTTCTCTTGGGAATTAGCCCATATTTAATTGGGAAATTCCTCAGTAATAAATGCGCTATCCATCCATGGTCCTTCCTCTGATTGCATGCACCATCAGTTTAGTTTAGATGATTTTACAATTGATTGTACACTGTCCCTGAACTCTAATCTCAACTAGGTCTTCCTCTAAACTAACATGCAAGAGTTATTTTTGAGTGAATTAGCAGTTATCTAATTGATCATTGCATGTGAATTTAATCCAAATTAATTCACTTTACCACTCACAGGTCCCTCCAACAATTAGAACTAGTTTAATGAAAATTAACTTAGTTAAACTGAATTAAATAATTAGAACTCAATAATAACTCAACCTGGTCCCCTAAACTTTAGGGATCACTCTACATGACTCTAGATAGACTTCCAACTCGAATTTACTGAGCCAACTAAGTCAACTTAACTTAGTTAATTGTTACAAGTTGCTATTCGAATAGAATTACAATTTAATTCGTAATTTAATTCAAGGACAAATTAAATTACAATTTTCTTGTTGTTATTTTTAACATAGGAAATTGCAATTTTTTTATTAATAAAATATTTTGTTTTGTTTTCTTATAAAAGATTAGCTCAGTCTATTTATTAAATGTTAATAGATGTTTTTGTCTTTCTTTCATATAAATTTTCCTCAAAATTTAATAAAATATTTTAGAAATCTGGATTGCATATTCTTTAAATGTTCTTACATGGTTGTTCAAACCCACCTGTTTGTATTCATTTACATTGACATATGTTAGTGTTCATTATAAATTATTATCTTAATTTAATTATTAAATGATAATAGTTGGTTTTTCCCATGGGGGCTTCACTCAATGAACCTTTAACATAGCATGTGCGTTCATGGCATATTAACCAATACCCTTAATTTGACTACATATTGGAAAATACCTCTAAAAATCATATTATTTAACCCCCTACCAATATGATCCCAATATGTCTTCCAAATTTTAAAAACCCTTACTTTCACTATATATTGTAGGTTTCATTTTTTCCATTAGCATCTTTTATACCCCTTTATAGTTTTTCATTAACTTTGAGCTACATTTTTTATACCTACCAACATTAAAACCTTTTACCCCCTATTATATGCTCAATATATTGTGCATTTTTTCCACAATATGTTGACCTAGGTTGTCATTGATGTCAATATGGAAATATTCTGGATACTAAAGGATGACATGAAGTCAAGGGGATGCAGAGCAGATTCATGAAGAGACAGGAGCAAGGCCATCAGGATAGCCAAGCCATAAGCAAAGAGGAGCTACCTAAGGAGGAATATGAAAGCACATTACAGGTTATTAGAGCAAGAGAGGCATTCATATATGCAAGGAGGTCTTTGGAAGTCACTACCAAGCCAGAGGAGTAGACAAAGCTATAAGAGGAGCCACACACATATATATATATATATAATATATATATATATATATATATATATATATATATATATATATATATATATATATATATATATATATATATATATATATATATATATATATATATATATATATATATATATATATATATATATATAGAGGAGAGAGGAGCTATAGGACGAGCCATATATATATATATATATATGAGGAAATAGACATATGTAAGGAGCAGATGGAAAGAAGAGGAGCACGAAGCACCACCATCAGAGCCATAGAGCAAGCAGAACGGAGCATATATATATATATATGCCATATATATGCCAAAGAAGAGGAGCATACACAGCAAACAATGCCAAGACAGAGCCATCGGGAGCCTATCGGGAGCCATATATCCACAGACAGAGTTATCGGGAGCCATTGGGAGCATAACTCATATAGATATATCTAGTTACGTTATCGGGCCTGTAAAACCCATGTATGCATGCTTTAACATTATCGGCAGTTAAAAACCATATAAAACTATGCATATATGTGTTTAACACTATCGGAGGCGCAAACAGAGGCTAAGGCGTGTACATAGGCAAATACACTATCAGAGGCAGAAAGCGGACTTGAATTTTTATGAACGGGAGCGTTGAGTTGTATCGGGTCCGGTACAAAATATTATATCGCATCGGCACTTCGGGAGCAGCGATATAGTGTCAAGTGGACCATTGCGATCGCCGATAGCGATATCGCATCGGACCTCCGCCAAAGGCAATCCCTGATTGCGATGAACTGTTGCAGACCCGACGAGAATATAAATAGCTCTATAATAATATCGCGTCCGGGTATCGGGGAATTGGCTATGTTATATGCAAATCTGTCGATTGCGATTGTAAGAGCAGACTTGATGCTATATTGCGATTTGGATTAATGTCTTATCACGTCCATCAACCATCGGCCATCGGTGACTGCTGATATGTTGCGAGCACCGATTGCGATGAATGTTGCGGACACGATACAGGTTTAAATGCGGGTGAATTAAAATTGAAGTCCGACTCTTTAATAAGTTTCGACTGTTTCACTCATATTTCCTGTGTATTTACATATTTGCCTTGCATGTGGTTTGAAGGGCCAAAATGCATATGATAACGATTCCGATAGTCAGAACGATGTCGGTGGTAATGTGACATGTGGGCTCGCCCTGATGGTATAGTCTCTCCGAATGAAAGCCTCCGTAAACATTGTAAAGCCCTGTGTATGTCAAATAATTATGGATAAAAGGAGCGTTTTTACAGGTTTAACTTGTTGTTAGGACCCCATATTGTCTATTTCTGACCTTATATTTTGTCATAATATTACCCTCTTCAACCCATAGTTGAAAGCCTTTGCTAGTGTTTTGACTTAATCATTCCAAAGATATACAGTAACTCTTCTCATTGCTATATGTTTAATTATTCAACACATAATCATGCTATCTTTATAATTGATCCTTGAAGTTGACTGAGTTGCTGAACAATTGTTGAAACTGCCTAAAGCGGGCAGGACCATATTTTGCAATTGCTGAAAGCAGCGGAAACAACACGAACCTCGAAGCTGAAACAGCAAGGACAGCATGCGAACCTCGAGGAGATAGTTGAGATTTGCGTATCAGATCTGCAATAGCAAAGGAATCTGATCAATTATTGAATAAATTATTACATTGGTCGTAACGTTCATGATCCACATTACTGTAACAGCATTCTGTTAACGGAAACTGATTTCCCTATTTTTGTACAAAGGGTTGAACTAGAATGTATAATGAAAATCTTTTGTAATAGATGTCTCCTCTATAAAGAGGAGACATCTACATTAGAGGGGGGGGATAGAGGATGAACAAGCTGTAACACAGGAATTGTAGTGGAAGGACAAGATTGAATCTTTCTTGTAATATGGTATATTAACAGATGAATAAAGTTCTATTCTGAGTATTTCGTCTTAGTTTCCGTGTCCTGAGGAATCTTGTGAGAAGGATAGGGCCCACCTTCATCACAAGATTCACCCATCTTCTTTTTGTTGTGTGTTGTGTGTGATTTTTGTTCATACCTTATTCACGAGTATTGCTTCTGATGATATTTTACTTTTGCTAAGACTCTGTTTTTCTTTTATTCGATTGATGATGTATATGAGTGCCTCACCGGTGACTAGGATTTACAGAGTGTATTGTTGAATTGGATAATAGAGGCAGGTGCTGAATGTTCCTACTCTGGGGATAGGGTCCTAATCCTTTGTTATAGGACAACCATTGCTTCCTTTTGCAGATTTATTCTCTTTATTTAATTATCTGTTCTTATTCCATCCTACAATAGACTATAATATCTGTAACACAGAGTAAGGGTTTAACAGAGTATGAATTGTTTATACTACAACTTTTAATGCTATTAAAATCGAGTACATACAATATGTACTCGCCTTTGAAATAATCGAACTTTCCCGGGTTGACAATTTATGTGGCACTCGACTGTTTAATTAATAAGCAATTAAAGTGACCAACATTTTGGCGCCATTGCCGGGGAAGGCGACCGAAGATTTTAAAAGTATTAACAATTTTCTTTTAGAGGTACAGGATGCATGAAAGGACGCAGGAAAGCTAACCCTACAGGCGGCAGGGGCAAAGGCAGAGGAGGAAGAAAAACTTTCATTGACGACATTATTTCAAAAGCTGAAACATCTCAAAAGGTAAGCTTTCGGAGGCCACAGACTCAGCACTCTCTCCAGACGGACTACGAAACGGAGGAAGTATTGGGACCAGAAAGGGCCGAAGAAACAGTCGAGGAGTCAGTGGAAGATATTGAGGAACCAATAGAAGACATTGAAGTCGAGGAACCAGTTCAGGACATTGGAAGCCCTACAGAAAGCGCTGAAGACCGAGCAAGTGAGACAGGGGAACAACCAATGGACGGAAACAATGAAGGACCCTTTGGTGGGGGACGAAGAGAAGGAAGAGGGGAAAATTCCCTCTCCACCTTGGAATTCCCTATTGAAGATCTTCCTAGAGGGGCAACTCCTATGAAGAACATTCCACTTTCAGCCCTACCTAATTTCCATGGTTTATCATCTGAAGACCCTGATGAATTTCTGTTCGAGTTTGATATATTGTGTAGGAGTTATGATTATGTTACTAATCCTCAAAAATTGAAGTTATTTCCAGCAACATTAAAAGGAAATGCATTGAGGTGGTTCATGAGCCTGGGAAGACATGTGATCACAACATGGGATCAAATGAAAGAAAAGTTCTTGGCCAAATACCAAGATTATTGCCAAACAAGAGAAAGGAAGGAGGAATTATTTAAGATGGTTCAGAAGGAGGACGAAAATCTGGAGGACTTCGTGGAAAGACTACAGTATAATTTGCAGCAATCTGATCATCTGAATATGAGTAAGGATATTCTTAAGTCAATAATGTTAAAAGGGGTACGAGATGATTGTTTAGATATGTTGAATATGCTCGGAAAAGGGGATATATATAAGGAATCATATGATGAGATTGTCAACCTCTGTAAGAGATGTTCAAGAGGAGTAGCAAGCAGACCAAAAAGCAAGGATAGTACATACTCAAGAGTCCAAAAATCAACAAATGTAGGAGCAACACGGGCTGAAATAGGTAACTTACTTGAAGAATTTAAAACTGAAATGTTAAGCTCTTTTGCTTCATAAATTGATACCTTGTAGGTTAAAAAGAAGCAAGCAGAAGCAGAAGCTGCTCTGGCTATTTTCTGCTCTAAATGCAGAGAAAAACACCCACTAAGGGAATACCCACTAGACAAGGTACCAATTTGCACTATTTGTGAAAAGGACCATGAGACTCAACAATTCCCTTCTTTGCCAGGAATAAAAGCAGTGTTGTAGCCAACTGAAGAGGAAGCTAAAGCAGTGTACTTGCTAACACATAGGAGGCAATGGCAACCATGAGGACAAGGTACGAATTCTAACATGCCATTTAATCGTTGGAATAATCATCCTCCTTTTCAAGCAAATTACCCGCCCTTGAATCAAATGCAATACCCACCCTTTAATCAAATGAATTTCCCACCTATGCAGCAACCAAATCCTCCTTTTGTTGATCCTACGATATGGAATCCCTGGGCTCTACAGCAATCCTATTTTAATCAATGGAACCCAAATTGGACAGCTCAACAGATCCCATTTCCGAACCAATTTCCTCAGTATCAGCAATCTCTCTCCTTACCATCAAATGCTCCACCGAATAATCAGACAATGAGACCCCAGCTACATGTGCAACCTAACCCCAACCCAAGTAATAATAAAGCTCTGCAGGTAATTGATATTCAAAACCAACCTGTTTCCCCTATGCAATGTAATGATATTCATTTACGCACTGGGAGAATAGTTGAACCCATTATTGATGACATTACTTCTTCTGACTCTGATAAAGAAGAAACTGGAAAAGAAAAGTCATCTAATAACAATGCTGAAACAGTTGAATCATCCTCTAATAAGACTGCTGAAACAGCAGAGCCACCATTCCCTGAATGTCTGACTCTTACCAAAACACTTGAGCCACCTGCTATTAATATTTTAGGAGAACTGCAGAATTTATATGTTAAAATTCCACTCTTACAAGCACTGAGAGATGTACCAATTTATGCTAGAACTGTTAGAGATATTTGCATTAAGAAACCTGGAAGAAAAGCTAAAGATCCCCTCACAGTCCATGTGATGGGTGATCTAGCTGCTCTAATGTCAGAAAAAAACCCCCTGTGAAATATGGTGACCCTGGTCATCCTATGGTCACAGTGCAGGTTGGAAAAACTTTTGTTTCTAGAGTTCTAGTAGATCTGGGTGTTGCAATAAACATTATGACACTTGAAACCGCACAGTTACTACAGTTAAAGAATGTAATTAGGGAAACCCCAACCATTCTAGAGCTAGCTGACCGCTCCACAATCAAATCTGAAGGAGTCATTGAAGGCCTGATAATTTCAGTTGAATCTTGGAACTACCCAGCTGATTTTGTTGTATTACAAACTAAATCAAAGTTGGGGGGTCATCCATTGATTTTAGGGAGACCTTGGCTGGCTACAGCAGATGCCTTCATCATTTGTAGATCAGGTTCAATGACAATTTCTAATGGATGTGAAACTAAGCAGCTTACTCTTTACTCTCATGCTACACCTATGATTAATAATGATAACTCTGTATGGTTAGATTATGAGGATGATGAGACCCAACCCATCTTGACTGTCGGACAAGCTTTAACTTTTAAAGATTCAACTAAAGATGAATTAATTAGCAACTTTATTTCTAAACCTTCTTCGGTTAACTCTGAAATACATGATCACTTGACTACAATCTTGGAATCTGAATCTCAGCAAAACCTTAGAACTGAAAATTAATCTCAGACATCAACTGGTATCTCCTCCAAAACTATAACAGTAGAAATCGAGCCTGGCAAAACATTAAATATAAACCCTAACCTAATAGATGCTGAAACACAATAGTTAATGAAGCTACTCTGTGAGAATAAAGAAGCATTCGCATGGGATTACACAAATATGAAGGGAATCTCTCCTAAATTATGTACTCATCGTATTTATATTAAAGAAGGATCTCACCCAGTCTGTCAACCCCAACGACGAATGAATCCCAATTTAAGGGAAATTGTGAAGGAAGAACTTCAAAAATTGTTGAATGCAGGATTTATATATCCTATATCTGATAGTGAATGGGTTTCTCCATTAGTAATTGTACCTAAGAAAAATCGGAAATGGAGAGTGTGTGTAGATTATAGAGCTCTAAATAAGGCCACTCAGAAAGACCATTTCCCCTTACCATTTATTGATCAGGTACTAGACAATTTGGCAG
Source organism: Pinus tabuliformis (assembly GCA_031772625.1). Taxonomy (NCBI): domain Eukaryota; kingdom Viridiplantae; phylum Streptophyta; class Pinopsida; order Pinales; family Pinaceae; genus Pinus; species Pinus tabuliformis. The sequence goes on along the minus strand of CM062809.1, from coordinate 1,003,249,827 downwards.
GTAAGAGATTCTTTTCCTTTTTGGATGGATTTAGTGGATATAATCAGATCAAGATTGCACCCCAAGGTCAAGACAAGACCACTTTTACTAGTCCATGGGGGACTTTTGCCTATAGATTTCTTCCATTTGGACTATGTAATGCCCCAGCAACATTTCAAAGAGCAATGATAGGGATTTTTTCTGATATGCTTAATGATTCCTTAGAAATATTTATGGATGAATTTACTCCTTATGGTGTGACTTTTGAAGATGCATTACAGAACCTTGAAAAAGTACTTAAACGATATATAGAAGCACATCTTGCCTTAAGTACTGAAAAATGCCATATGATGATGAATCAAGGTATTGTATTGGGACACTTCATCTCATTCTTAGGAATTCAAGTTGATCCGGCTAAAGTACAAGTCATTCAGACTCTTCCTATCCCTAAAACACAAACTGATGTAAGAAGTTTTTTAGGACATGCTGGATATTACAGAAGATTTATCAAGGATTTTTCTAAAATAGCTTCTCCTTTGTTTGTGTTACTTATGAAAAATGTTGAATTTGAGTGGACTGATGGTTGTCAAAAAGCATTTAATGAACTTAAACATCAATTGTCTACAGCTCCCATTTTAAGAGGACCTGACTGGGCACTCCCCTTTCATATATCCTCTAATGCTTCAGATACTGCAATTGGAGCTGTCTTGGGTCAAGAAGAAAACAATCTTCCCTATGCTATCTATTTTATTAGTAAAAATATGACCCCTGTTGAACTTAATTATATAGTTACCGAGAAAGAATTCTTAGCAGTCATTTATGCTATTAATAAGTTTCGACATTATATTACCGGCTACACTACTTTTGTTCATACTGATCACTCGACCATTAAATATTTAATGAACAAATCAGTTACAAATGCTCGAGTTACCAGATGGTTATTATTATTACAAGAATTTGATATCACAATTGTAGATCGACCAGGTAAAGAAAATGTAGTTGCTGATTTCCTTTCTCGGTTAAAAACTGATGAAAATATTCCAGTAGATGATTCCTTTCCTGATGAATATTTATTTGCAGTATCTGCTCACTCACCTTGTTATGCAGACATTGCTAATTACTTAGTTGCAGGGAAACTACCATCACACCTATCGCACAGAGAGAAAAGAAAGATCGTTCAACAAAGTGCTAGGTACAACTGGATAAGTGGGTGTCTTTTTCACACAGGACTTGATCAGGAAATTCGGAGATGCATCAGAGAAGATGAATTTTATGATATATTGAAGGCTTGTCACGATGGCCATTGTGGAAGCGGATAAAAGAATAGCACACAAAGTTCTTAGAATGGGTTATTATTGGCCCTCACTTTTCAAAGACGCAAAGAAATATGTTAGGGGCTATGATAGCTATTAGAGAATGGGCCAGCCTAATCACTGGGATGAAATGCCACTCAACCCCCAGGTAATACTTGAACCTTTTGAAAGATGGGTGCTAGATTTTATAGGTCCCATTAATCCTCCATCCAATTAAAGAGTTTATGTACTGGTTTGCACAGATTATATGACTAAATGGGTAGAAGCTAAGGCACTCCTCAGAGCTAATGAAGAATCAGTGTTAACCTTTTTATTTGAAGAAATCTTTGTTAGGTTTGGTTTGCCTAGAGAGCTAGTCATAGATGGAGGACCTCCTTTTAACTCTCATGGCTTCAAATATACACTCCATAAATATCAAATTAAGAATAAAATGACTACACCTTATCACCCCCGGGAAAATGGGCAGGTGGAAAGTACGAATAAAGTCATAGAAGCCATTTTAACAAAAACAATAAAGGAAAATAGAAGGGACTGGTTTCAAAGGTTGCCTGAAGCATTATGGGCTTACAGAACTACTTGGAGGAATAGTACGGGTTTTTCACCTTATGAATTAGTTTATGGTAAAAGTTTTGTTTTTCCTGTGGAATTTGAAATCAAAACCTTAAGGACTGCTTTAGTTGTTAACCTTGACTTGACTGATGCACAGATAGCTAGGTTGCAACAGCTTCAGGAATTGGATGAAAAGAGGTTGGATGCCATCCATCAAACAACCTTGATACAACAACAAAGAACCAGGTGGCATGACAAAACTATTAAGCATAAGCAGTTCCAAAAAGGTAATTGGGCTCTACTGTATGACTCTCGTTTTGAAAATTTTCAATGTAAATTAAGAACAAGGTGGCTAAGACCTTATGAAGTAGATATTGTTTTTCCAAATGGAACAGTCAGACTCCTAACGATTGATGATTCCATAACACCATTATTAGTGAATGGGTATCGACTCCATTTGTATCAACAGCCTATTTCTAAAGAAGATTTCAAAGCTACTTGCATGACAGACATACACTATGCCTTTTTGGGGGGACCTGCTATCCCTCAATGCACTTAATTTTCTGTTTATTTATTTATTTTTAGATTAGATTTCTTAACTAATAATCCTTGTCAAGGGTTGCCATGTTACAATTAATTATTTTTCAGATCTTAGCTTCGGAGGGTGGCTGAGAAGAAAAATTCCAATATAAAAGAACTAAGTTGTGGCTTGGGAAGCATTGCCATGTCACTTCAGATCATAATTCATTCCCTCTTACATTTTTCTCCACCATTTCCCGTTGCTAAAACACCATTTCCCGTTGCTGAAACACCAATTCCCAGTGCTTAAACACCAATCTTTTCCATTTTTCCTAAAAAGCACCAATTTCCCCATTTCTGTTCCCGAGAATGAACTATTACTCCGATAGAAACATATCACTCTTCATTAAAGGAATCAGCCATTCATCCTGATAATTATGTTCCTTCACTACTACTTCCTGTGAATAATGAAAACCTTGTGTATAAAAACCCTCATACTTTACAGACCCTTTTTATAACTATCATCGACCTATTAAGGACGAGATAATACTTTTTGGTGCAACAACCAAAGGTAAATATAAAGGTATGCATGTTTAGGTGTGAATATTAAATTGTAGTTAATGAGGAGATATTGATACGAGTACCGAAATCGTCATACCACCAACCATATCATTCAGCCGAAGTTGGGGGGGATTACCGAAATATTGTAATCATTACATGACATGCCAATCACCGCCATTTCTATTTCTCGCGGTAGTATCTAAGTCACCTCGTTTGTACCTTATCATGTCATAACTTCATTTGTAACGTTCTACTCTGTTTCGACCTCGGCAACTCGGCTCTGCACTTTGTATTTTGTTTGAACTAGTAATTATGGGAGGAAATGTTGTTAGACATGAACCTGGCTCAACGACATTACTGGAACTCTACCGGGAGGCATACCAAATCTTTCTACAAGCAGGATGGGTGGATTACTTCAGAAGACTTCCGGATTTTGATTCACAGTAGGTTCTGGAATTTGCATGCAATTTGAGGGAAGGATACTCCACTGTCCAAGGGGTGCGAATTCCAGCAACAAAGGAGGACATAGTGCAAGTTTCGGGACTACCAACCAATGGTACTCGCTGGTTCAGTAGGAAACACCTCATTCTCAATGCACAACAAGATTTTCTGTTACCAGGGGAGCACGTTGAAACCAAAGGCAGGGGTGTTGCACTTCGATCACTACCACCACCATGGCCAAAGGTTACAAAATTTGTTAAGCAATATTTCACCTGTGAGGGTCGTTATCAGGTAGTCTACCAAGACGACTTTGTGTTATTAAATCATTTGAGGCATGGTCGTTTAATAAATATGCCTTATTATCTACTTGGCTGTCTAAAAAATATGGCACACTATACCGTGAACGCAAGGCACCAACTCCTCTCTCTCACTCACCATCATTTGGTCTAGCTCTTAATAAATAGAGGCTTTGCCCTGCACAATCCACCTCCCCTCAATAACCCTCCTCAGCAAGCTGAGGAAAATCCTCAGCAAGTCGAAGAAAATTTCCAACAATTCGAGGAAAACTCCCAGCAAGCTTCCGAAAATCAGCAACCAACAGCAGAAACACCCCAATTGAGCACTAAAAATCTACAGCGGACCCCACCCCTTAATAAAGCTGAACCATCCACTCCCATGGTCCATATCCCCACCGATGATTCGGATGAAAATACCCCCATCATTTTGCTTAAGAGGAAAAAGCAACAGAAAGCTGCAAACCCACTAAAAAGAAGAACCAGGGCCTCAATTAAGGAAGCCACCATTTCTAATAATCCCCCTACCCTGAGGAAAAGTGCTCGTAAGAGAAAAACTACTGTTTTTCCTGCTTCCTTACCACGGCAACGAACAATGTCATCTGCAACAACTGAGGCCATTATCCCAAATTCCCCACCTATCATTCTAAAATCCCATATTCCACCTAGCCCTGAAACTTCACCTTCCTCACCCTCGGGTGCCGAAATGCAGAGCGTTCACGATTTTGTGACATCATTTTTTTCAAAAGAGGCAGCTGCTCCACAAGAACCAGCTGCCGATACATCTAAAGTAGACACCCAAGACAATATAGGGTATGTGCCTATTACACAAGAACCAGCCACTGACCCAATAGGTGCTACATAAGAACGACCTGTTGGAAAACAAAAGGAAGATGACCTAGATGTGGCTGATACACAAGAACCAGCCACTGACCCAACAGGTGCTACACAAGAACCACCTATTGGAGAACAAAAAGAAGATGACCTAGATGTGGCTGATACACAAGAATCAGCAATTGACCCAACAGGTGATACACAAGAACCACCTGTTGTGGACGCAAATGATGAAGTTGATGCCGAACAACAATTCTCTCCTCCACTAGAACCTGCAACTACAGAAGCCCCGGTTACTTTAGCCTCCCTGCAGGAAGAAAATGAGTTTTTGAAATCAGAAATTAAGGCTTATCAGCAAGAGTTAACAATGGCTATGGAAGCTTATGAAAAGGAACTCAATCTGTACATGTTAGCTCAGGTAGCATCTGTGGCTGAAAAGAGTGCAGAAAAGGATCAATATAGTGAATACATGTGCAGTGACTATGGTGATCTCTATACTCGAGCAGGTTATAAGATAGTTGAAGTTTCGTTGTCTGGAGCCAGTCCAGTACCTTCTCCTGTTATAGTAAAAAAGGAACACCCTACTGTTACACAAGAACGAGCAGGGTCTTCAAGAATTTTAGAGAAAGAAACAAAACCACCCCAGCCTACCCAAGTTGTTACAGAATAGAAACTAGTACCAAAGTCTTTTACAACTATGTATACACAGACTAAACCTTCCCATGTCAGCAATGCTTACACACAGACTTCCAGTCTTCAAAAACTAAGTGACACATGGAAGACAGAGTATGAGCTCTCACAAGGAAAGGCATTTCAGCAACAGAAGTCATTATGGCTCAACTATGCATACAGAAATTGGGAAGTGCTTGAATAGTCTCGTGCACAACATAAGGAGAATAAGAAATTAAAAACCAGACTGTCCCTCATCTTTGACTTGGTCCAGCGGTTACTCACTACAAGGAAAACCTCTTTTAATTATTCTATATTTTTGAGAGAACGCTTAACATTCCTCCAAATAAAAGCAATCAAGGATGGAAGACCCCACCAGGTCTCTACACCGCGACAATTTATTGAGACTTTCGCAGAAGCACCAAATAGTGACAGAATTTGCTGTGTGAACTCTATCTTCACAATGAGGCTATGCCTGAAGATAGAAAGATTAGTCTACTTCCTCTTGTTGGTGATATCCAAATAAGAGCATTTATTTCCTTCTTAGCCAATCACCTTACTTGGCAGAATGCTTTTATGTTGGCAGCACACAATGAGGAGAACTGTATTCTCTGGATTCGTGCTGAACCACAGAATGCAGCTGTCTTCATTGCAGAACATCAACGAATTCTACGAGAACCAGGGATTACTGACCATATCAGGAAACTACAAGCAGCAGTCTTGGAAGACTGCCAATATTATGTGAAAACGAAAGGAGCTCTGGCTATAAAAGCAAATAATCTATTCTAGGAACACTGTCCTAAAGAAAGATGGGAATATCATCCTTATAATCCTCTCAATCTTCAGGCGGCAATCTCACACATACCTAATTATGTTAAATGCATTAGACAGTGTGCTGAACGATGGATTGGTTACCACTTTCATTTCCCTCTCCTATGGCTACCTGGACAGCAATATAAGGCTCAATTTAAATTGACCAAAAAGGAGGAGTTGGCAGCATGGCAGAAACTTCAGAGTGTCCATGGGTTTAGAGACATGGTTGACAGCACCTTCTATACTTACTGCATAAGCAATTTGCACTGTTCATCCCAGTATTCCGACCCAGATTCAGAGTAGACGTTGCATGCGGACATGCAACCTTTTCAATTGGGGGGGATGTTATGACCCCATATCGTCTATTTTTTACCTTATATTTTGTCATAATATTACCCTCTTCAACCCATAGTTGAAAGCCTTTGCTAGTGTTTTGACTTAATCATTCCAAAGGTATACAGTAACTCTTCTCATTGCTATATGTTTAATTATTCAACACATAATCATGCTATCTTTATAATTGATCCTTGAAGTTGACTGAGTTGCTGAACAATTGTTGAAACTGCCTAAAGTTGGCAGGACCATATTTTGCAGTTGCTGAAACAGCGGAAACAACACTAACCTCGAAGCTGAAACAACAAGGACAGCATGCGAACCTCGAGGAGACAGTTGAGATTTGCGTATCAGATCTGCAACAACAAAGGAATCCGATCGATTATTGAATAAACTGTTACATTGGTCGTAACGTTCATGATCCACATTACTGTAACAACATTCTGTTAACGGGAACTGATTTCCCTATTTTTGTACAAAGGGTTGAACTAGAATGTATAATGAAAATCTTTTGTAATAGATGTCTCCTTTATAAAGAGGAGACATCTACATTAGAGGGGGGGATAGAGGATGAACAAGCTGTAACACAGGAATTGTAGTGGAAGGACGAGATTGAATCTTTCTTGTAATATGGTATATTGACAGATGAATAAAGTTCTGTTCTGAGTATTTCGTCTTAGTTTATGTGTCCTGGGGAATCTTGTGAGAAGGACAGGGCCCACCTTCATCACAAGATTAACCCATCTTCTTTCTATTGTGTGTTGTGTGTGATTTACGTTCATACCTTATTCACGAGTATTGCTTCTGATGATATTTTACTTTTGCTAAGACTCTGTTTTTCTTTTAATCGATTGATGCTGTATATGAGTGCCTCACCATTGACTAGGATTTACAGAGTGTATTGGTGAACTGGATAACAGAGGCAGGTGTTGAATTTTCCTACTCTAGGGATAGGGTCCTGATCCTTCGTTACAGGACAACCATCGCTTCCTTTTGCAGATTTATTCTCTTTAATTAATTATCTGTTCTTATTCCATTCCTCCAATAGACTATAACTGCTGTAACATAGAGTAAGGGTTTAACAGAGTATGAATTGTTTATACTACAGCTTTTAATGTTATTAAAATCGAGTACATACAGTACGTAGTCACCTTTGAAATAATCGAACTTTCCCGGGTTGACAATTTATGGGGCACTCGACTGTTTAATTAATAAGCAATTAAAGTGACCAACACTTGTAATAAGTATTCTCTGTGTATGTGGCCTCTCTTCCTCTTGTATGTGTTCTGTGAATATTGGAACACTTGGATAGACAGAGGAAACTGAAGTTCGGGAAGCCAAAGAAGCAAATAAGAGAGGAGGTAACTGACAGGGTAAGCGAGTGTTGAGGAAGCCGAAGAACCTGCGGAGAAAGGAAGCCAAAGAGCCAGCGAGAAAGAGGAAATGAATGGACAGAGGCATGGAATGCATAAAAGCAGCAAAAACAGAGAACTACGGGGGCTGTTGGCATTGTGAAGAACCAGAGTGTGAGATAGCAGAAGCAGCAACAGTAAATGTTGTTGAAGGTTGTTGAACGTTGTGGAAATAAGCTGGAGAAGACAGAGGCAGCGAGAGGATCCAACAGAACAGAAAGAGGGCAACAGGGCTAACAAGACAATAGATAGTCGAAGGGGAGAAGCAACCATTTGAGATTATAAGCTGCAATAAGAAGTTGTTCTTTATGCAGAGCTTAGTTCAGCTAACAGTAGACCGAATAAAGTTGTGTGAAGACATTATCAGAAGTCATGAAGGGTACTGGACACTCTGTGTGGGCAGTATGAAGAATTGGGAAGACTACTTCAAGAGAAGACTGGTTGTCATTAATACTGTAGTTTGGATACTACACTGAAGCTGTAAATAGACAGAACTCAGCAGAGGAGTTCTGAGAGCAGAACATTACTATCAAATGAATCTTGACAAGTAAGAAGGATTGGAGTCCTTGGGGTTGGTGCCTCAGAAACAAGAAGGATTGGAGTCCTTAGGGTTGGTGCCTCAAAAGCAAGAAGGATAGAAGTCCTTGGGGCTGGTGCCTCAGAAGTAAGTAGGATTGGAGTCCTTGGGGTTGATTCCTCAGAAGTAGGAAGGATTGAAGTCCTTGGGATTTGGTGCTCCTAAGTCTAAGATTGGTGTCTTGGAAAAATAGAGTTGGTGCTCTGGAGGTTGGAGCCTCACCAAAGTCCAAGTTTGAGCTTGGCAACTGTTTGTGACCATCTATATATTGTATCTATTTTACTGCATAGTTTATATTAATAAAAGCATTTATTCTTTTTGTTCATCTTGTGTTCTGAATATATATGTTTTAACTGGTAAAAAAATAGTGGGAAAAAGAAATACTGATTCACCCCCCCTCTCAGTATTTCCAACATATGGTATCAGAGCGAGTACCTTCATTCAAAGCTTAACAGCTTGAATGTTGAACCTTAGAACAAAAATGGTGAAGTCAAGGAAGAAAGTCTCCAATCCTCCTAAGAATGTGTCTCCCTCCACTACTAAAATAGAAGACAATCAATTTGAAGAGGCTCCAAGGCTCAATGGGAACTTTAATATATGGGAAGCAAGAATGAGGAATTTCCTACAGACTCTAGGCATTGAAATCTAGAAATCAGTGATTGTTGATAGCAGGATGGATGAGGAATCCAAGGAGTACAATGCAAAAGCAATGAAGGCAATCTTGAATGGGCTACCTGATTCTGTAAAGAACAATCTAGGAAAATATTCATCAGCAAAGGATATATGGGACAAACTTCATGACCTTCACTCAAAAGGAGCACTGACCATGACCATCAATCAAGAAGGAGATCCTGAACCCATCATAGAAGTTGAAAATGAGAATTATGACATCAAGGCTGAAACAGACCTAGAAGATGAAGAGAATGAAAAAGACTTTGTAGAAGAACTCCTCGCTCAACTTATGATTGCCATGGAAGAGATTAACAATTTGAAAAAGGAAAATGAGGCACTTAAGAAGATAGCTCCAGTTGGTGACCAATATCAAACAAGAAAGAAAGTTGACCTCATCAAGCTTCAAGTACAAGAAAGGGATGAAGAGCTTGCCAAGCATAAGAAGGAATTTGATCAAAGTAAAAGAAAGCATCATGAAGAAGTCATATCCATGACAAATCAATTGGATAAAGCAAAGAAGCAGGAAGATATCTTGTCAAGCAAACTTGAACAAAGGCACAAGAGCTTGAACAAACTTGAAGAAGAGATTGGTCATTACAAGGTAGAGGTCTCCTCCCTTAAGTCTCAACTACAAGAAGCCAGGAAACAGGTACAAGGAGCTAAGAAGAAAATGGAGAGCAGTCAAGAAAAGAATGAAGAAATCTTCAAAATGAAGTTAGATATCATCTCCCTTAAAATAGTAGCAGCTGAGGCTACTCGTAGAAAGGAAGAAACTAAGGAACAACTTGCAAAGAAGAATAATGAGTGTGAAAGTTTGGAAGAAGAGATTTTCGTCCTCAGAACAAAGGTTGAAGGGATGAACAAAATCTTGAAGAGCTCTCAAGCCTTGGATGACATGCTCAGCTATCACAGATGTCCATCTGATAAATCAAGTCTCGGGTATGCAGGTGAACCCTCAAACAAGAATGAAAATGCTTTAAACAAAAGAGATGTGAAGAAGTTAGAAAGAAATGGTGATGCTCCCAGCTCCAACAAAGGCAAGGAGATAAATCAAGGCTACAATAGAAGAAATCCTGCTCCAAGAAGAAAACCATCTCCAAGAAGAAATGTAGATGATATAAAATATACAAGAGGCAATGTTGGGTGTGGAGCCTGATTATCTTCTATATTCAAAGGTATCGCCACATAGGACCCCAGTTCGAAATGGGGGCGGCAACGCCGCCCATAAAATATTCGCTGCAGGGGGGGTCCAGGGGGGGGCCAGGGGGGGCCCATAAAAGTATAGTAATTTCTAGTCAATCTGGGCAGTTCATTAGGCGGATGATCTGACGGTAGAACTTATGTTTAGTTTAGGGTTTTTTTCCCTAGAAGGCAACCCCTCTCTTTGTATGAGGGTATTGTATTTGAGGCTGTGAGATAGATGTGTATTCTGTGAGCGAGAAACAGAGAGGTGAGACTGTGAGAGAAAACAGAGGATATTACAGCGGATTTGCTGTAGGTTGTGTCTCTTAATTTTGCTGGATAATAAAAAGGAAGGACTGGCTGTTCGGGGTGGACGTAGCCCAAACTGGGTGAACCACGTATATCTGTGTCTCTCTTGTTTTGTGCGTTTTCTGTGTTTATATTTCTGCAATATTTTATGTGTTCCATTGCTCCGTAATATATAATTTTCTAACAGGCAATGGTTATCAGCAAAGGATCTCAAGGCAGAAAGGCTTCAGAAGTACATCAAGGAAACCTCCACCTCCCAGGTACCAAGGTTCATTTTTTGGTTATTGTTATTCTTGTTCAAACTTTGGTCACATGGCAAAAGACTGTAAGGCATATCATAAAGATAAATGTTATGGTGCCCAACCATTCCATAGAGATAGATGCTATAGTCTCCGACAACCTCCAAGAAACAACTTTGCAGGAAGAAATCATGAATTCTTATTCATGAACAATGTAGAATGCTTCAAGTGTCATAACATTGGTCATATGGCACGTGATTGTAACTTAACATGGGCTCTTAGACAAGCTAGAACCATGCAAAAGAAGAAAGTTACACAAGTATGGAGAAGGAAGGAAATACAGCCCGAAAGTCCCTTGAGCTCTCCAGCCAATCTAAGCATTTTATGAGAAGATTCTACCAAAAGAGATTATGCATACAGTTAGGGGGAGCCTATCATGTCTCAGGAGCACTCCATTGAAGCATATGATCCTGTAACCATTCTTTGGACTGTTGTTAAAGAAATAGGGCAAACAAACATGATGTTGTTATCACAGAGGTTTATGTCTTAACTCAAGAATTTAATGTGAGAAAAGATAAATTCTGGACACTAATAGAGGCAGTCTTTAAACAAATAGATACATCTGGAATGGAGTTTGAAGTAAGAATAGCTAGCAACCTATATCAAAACTGAAGCATTGAAAAAGATGCAGATCAGCAATTGTATTTAAAAGACAGTCACATATTAGATATCTAAATCTACTAAGAGGAAATAACTAGCTGAGACATGTGCAAGAACATAAGGAAAGGATGGCAGTGAGTTAAGAAGAAGCACAGAGACACAAATAAACTCAGATATGAAGAAAGACAGCAAGAAAGACAATCTCAGCGGCAGTCTCTCCTGATTTGGACTATGAAGGTCTCTCAATGTTACTTATGGAGACATCAATATGGATTGAAGCATGAAAGCCTAGAGTTGGACACTTGGTGTATGGCCATTTTCAATCTAAATGAAAGCATTAAAGTAGAGAATCCTTAAGCATTGTTGAAGCCATGATAAAGAAGTTCTGAGACATGAAGAGGAGGAATAATATGTTAATTGATGATAAAACATCAATCCTTCTATCTTGAGTAAAAGAAGAAGAGCACTTTGACAGGGGGAGTCACAGACCCGTGAAGATCTACCATTCATGAAGAACAGAAGCAGTTTGATAGGGGGAGTCCCAGAGCACTCCTTTGCCATTGATGTCAAAGGGGGAGAGAAGAAGAATATTGCCATCAATAACAAAGGGGGAGATTGTTGACCTAGGTTGTCATTGATGTCAATATGGAAATATTCTAGATACTAAAGGATGACATGAAGCCAAGGGGATGCAGAGCAGATTCATGAAGAGACAGGAGCAAGGCCATCAGGATAGCCAAGCCATAAGCAAAGAGGAGCTACCTAAGGAGGCATATGAAAGCACATTACAGGTTATTAGAGCAAGAGAGGCATTCATATATGCAAGGAGGTCTTTGGAAGACACTACCAAGCCAGAGGAGTAGATGGAGATAAGAGGAGTAGACAAAGCTATAAGAGGAGCCACACACACACACACACACACAGATATATATATCTATATATATATATATATATATATATATATATATATATATATAGATATATATGCCAACAGAGTTAGAGGAGCTGCAAGAGGAGCTACAGGACAAGCCATATATATATATATATATATATATATATTATCATATATATATATGAGGAAATAGACATATGCAAGGACCAGATGGAAAGAAGAGGAGCACGAAGCACCACCATCGGAGCCATAGAGCAAGCAGAATCGAGCATATATATATATATATATATATATATATATATATGCCAAAGAAGAGGAGCATACACAGCAAACAATGCCAAGACAGAGCCATCGGGAGCATAACTCATATAGATATATCTAGTTACATTATCGGGCCTGTAAAACCCATGTATGCATGCTTTAACATTATCGGCAGTTAAAAACCATATAAAACTATGCATATATGTGTTTAACACTATCAGAGGTGCAAATGGAGGCTAAGGTGTGTACATAGGCAAATACACTATCAGAGGCAGAAAGTGGACTTGAATTTTTATGAACGGGAGCGTTGAGTTGTATCGGGTCCGGTACAAAATATTATATCGCATCGGCACTTTGGGAGTAGTGATACAGTGTCAAGTGGACCATTGCGATCGCCGGTAGAGATATCGCATCGGACCTCTGCCAAGGGCAATCCTCGATTGCGATGAACTGTTGCGGACCCAACGAGAATATAAACAGCTCTATAATAATATCACATCCGGGTATCGGGGAATTGGCTATGTTATATGCAAATCTGCCGATTGCGATTGTAAGAGCAGACCCGATGCTATATTGCGATTTGGCTTAATGTCTTATCGTGTCCATCGGCCATCGGCCATTGGCGACTGCCGATATGTTGCAAGCACTGATTGCGATGAATGTTGCGTACCCGATACAGGTTTAAATGCGGGTGAATTAAAATTGAAGTCCGGCTCTTTAATAAGTTTCGACAGTTTCACTCATATTTCCTGTGTATTTACATATTTGCCTTGCGCGTGGTTTGAAGGGCCAAAATGCGTATGATAACGATTCCGATAGTCAGAATGATGCCAGTGGTAATGTGACATGTGGGCTTGCCCTGATGGTATAGTCTCTCCGAATGAAAGCCTCTGTAAACATTGTAAAAGCCTGTGTATGTCAAATAATTATGGATAAAAGGAGCGTTGTTACAGGTTTAACTTGTAATAAGTATTCTCTATGTATGTGGCCTCTCTTCCTCTTGTATGTGTCCTGTGAATATTGGAACGCTTGGATAGACAAAGGAAACTGAAGTTCGGGAAGCCGAAGAAGCAAGCAAGAGAGGAGGTAACTGACAGGGTAAGCGAGCATTGAGGAAGCCAAAGAGCCTGCGGAGAAAGGAAGCCAAAGAGCCAGTGAGAAAGAGGAAATGAATGGACAGAGGCATGGAATGCATAAAAGCAGCAAAAATAGAGAACTACGGGGGCTGTTGACATTGTGAAGAACCAGAGTGTGAGATGGTAGAAGCAGCAGCAGTAAATGTTGTTGAAGGCTGTTGAACGCTGTGGAAATAAGCTGGAGAAGACAGAGGCAGCGAGAGGATCCAACAGAACAAAAAGAGGGCAGCAAGGCTAACAATACAACAGATAGTCGAAGCGGAGAAGCAACTAGTTGAGATTATAAGCTTCAATAAGAAGTTGTTCTTTATGCAGAGCTTAGTTTAGCTAACAGTAGACTGAATAAAGCTGTGTGAAGACATTATCAGAAGTCATGAAGGGTACTGGACACTCTATGTGGGTACTATGAAGAATTGGAAAGACTACTTCAAGAGAAGCCTGGTTGTCATTGATACTGTAGTCTGGAGACTATAGTGAAGCTGTAAATAGACAGAACTCAGCAGAGGAGTTCTGAGAGCAGAACATTACTATCAAATGAATCTTGACAAGTAAGAAGGATTGGAGTCCTTGGGGTTGGTGCCTCAGAAACAAGAAGGATTGGAGTCCTTAGGGTTGGTGCCTTAAAAGCAAGAAGGATAGGAGTCCTTGGGGCTGGTGCCTCAGAAGTAAGTAGGATTGGAGCCCTTGGGGTTGATGCCTTAGAAGCAGGAAGGATTGAAGTCCTTGGGAGTTGGTGCTCTTAAGTCCAAGATTGGTGTCTTGGCAAAATAGAGTTGGTTCTCTGGAGGTTGGAGCCTCACCAAAGTCCAAGTTGGAGCTTGGCAACTGTTTGTGACCATCTATATATTGTATCTATTTTACTGCATAGTTTATATTAATAAAAGCATTTATTCTTGTTGTTCATCTTGTGTTCTGAATATATATGTTTTAACTGGTAAAACAATAGTGGGAAAAAGAAATACTGATTCACCCCCGCCCCCCCCCCCCCCCCCCCCCCCCTCTCAGTATTTCTAACACAATATATATCCCCCAATATGAACCCACGTGGTATGGTATTGCTCCCCAAGTGCAACCCCCGTGGTTTTGCCTTCATGTAAATTTCCCTCAAAATTTAGTAAAATATTTTAGAAATACCAACTGCATGTACATTAAACATGCTTATATGGTTGTTTAGATCCACCTATTTGTCTTTGTCTATATTGATAAGCGTTAACATTCATTACCAAATTGTTTATCACTAGAAGATTGTTGCAGTCGGAACCTATCTTGTAACACATCATACAGTTGTGTATTTTCCTTACGTCATTAAGTGAGGAGCTAGAGGCATAAACTTGAAGATGATAAGGTCTTCAAGTGCCTTTAGTGGAAAGGTCGAAGCACGTGTTTCTTCCAATTTATGCCTTAATTAATCGCACTTTGTGGTTGAACTAGACAATATCCTAATTTATTTATAGGAAAGTGTGATTTTTTTATTAATAAAATATTTTATTTTGTTTGCTCATAAAAAAAAATATCTTAGTTTAATTATTAAATGTTAATAAATGTTTTTGTTTTTCCTTCATGAAAATTTTCCTCAAAATTTAATAAAATATGTTAGAAATCTAGATTGCAGATTCTTTAAGTGTGCATACATGGTTTCTCTGGTGCACTTGTTTATCTTTGTTTACATTGACAGGCATTAAGATTCATTACCAAACTGTTTATCATTGAAAAATTGGCATGGCCAGAACCTATCCTGTAACACGTCTTATAGTTGTGCATTGTCCTTACGTCATTGAGCGAGGAGCTCAAGGCATAAACTTGAAGATGATAATACCTTCACGTGCCTTCTTGTGGGAAGGTTGAGGCAAATGTTGCTTCTAATTTATGCCTTAATTAATCACACTTCGTTGCTTAACTGCACATGATGCTAATTTATTTGGAAGAAAGTATGATTTTTTTTAATAAAATATTTAATTTTGTTTGTTTATAAAATATTAGCTTAGTTTAATTATTAAATGTTAATAGATGTTTTTGTCTTTCTTTCATGTAAATTTTGCTAAAATTTTAATAAAATATTTTAGAAATCCTAACATAGATTCGTTAAATGTGCTTACATGGCTTTTCATACCCACTTGTTTGTCTTCACTTACATTGAGAGACGTTACCATTCATTACCAAATTATTTATCACCGGAAGGTCGACGTAGTCAGAATCTATCTTATAACACATCTTATAATGGTATATTTTCCCTACATTGTTGAGTGAGGATCTCGAGGCATAAACTTGAAGATGATAATATCTTCACGTGCCTTTTAGTGGGGAGGTCGAGGTAGGTGTTGCTTTGAATTCATGCCTTAACTAATCAAACATTGTGGCTGAACTACACAAGATCCTAATTTATAAATAATAAGGTATTAATTTTTTTAATAAAAGATTTTGTTTTGTTTTCTTATAAAAGATTAGATTATATCAATTATTAAATGTTGATAGATGTTTTTGTCTTTTCATGTAAATTTTACTCAAAATTTTATAAATTATTTTAGATACCCTAATTGAAATTTCTTTAAATTTGCTTATATGGTTGTTCAAACCCACATGTTTGTCTCCATTTACATTGAAGAATGATAACATTCATTACCAAATTGTTTATATCCGGAAAATTGGTGTAGCCAAAACCTATTTTGTAACATGTCTTACAACTGTGTATTGTCCTTGTGTCATTGAGTGAGGATATCAAGGCATAAACTTGACTATGATATGATTTTCATGTGCCTTCATGTGACTTCTAGTGGGAAGGTTTAGGTAGGTGTTGTTAATTTTTCTTCAAGAATTGTTCTATGTTGCAACTGTTACTTCAACAATTTCCAACAACATCCAAATTCCTATTTTACTTCTTCAATTAACCAATGACAATGGAGCAAAAGTAGATAGAACAACTATACAAATGCACAATGAAAGACAACCAAGAGGCAAGAGACACAATATTTGATCAATGACCAAGGAAAAACCCCACAAGGGGGAAAACCATTTGCAATTCTTCTTTTTATTAGATTCTCATAAAATGTTTAGCAAGAGAGAGTACAATGATTCAAATCCTCAATCACAAATATATCCAGCAAAATAACCCAACTATGTGAAAAAATATGAGCCCAGAAACAATATTGATCAAAGATAGCTTTCTAGCTACAGTTAACTGGGGTCAACTGTAAAAATGAAACCCTAGTTTGCAACTGCTTGGAGAGAGTGTATGTGTGTATGGTTCAAATTCTCCAACTAAATGGATAGGCTTGTATGCCTGCAGTTGTAACCAAAAATTCCCTTTGGAAAGTGTGCGGCTGCAAATCAAAACCTTAGATCACACATGTGAGCTTCAGACCCTATAATTTCATAATTGTATGAACCATACTACAAAAATTGTGCAAACCAATCTAATGAAGAGAGAGAAGAAGAAGATGCTTGATGATGATATCCAAATGAGGTTCACTTGAATTGTATTTATAGACTTCCAAGGGTGTCCAATTTCACTTTAGGCATGACCTGATCAAATGTGACATTGTGGGTTTCACTTCAAAAATACACTTTCCCTTATCCAAATCCAAGCTCTAAAAGTGAAAATTGGTCCTCTCGGAAAGAAGAATCTAATCCCACTAATGGAATTTTTCACTGAGCTACAAAATTAACACTTCCTCTCAACTAGGGAAAAATTCCAACTACATCACGTGATCATCATAAGTATCTCAGCATCATGTCATTTGCATCCCTACTCATCTCCACTTGTCTATGCTCATATCATGTTGAACATTCTTGAATCTAAAGGAGAAGAATTTTTGTAGGGGAGCTTCAGCTACCACTCGAAATAATCATCATCATCATTGGGAAGCCATAGCTACCACCCATAATTAAAGACAAACCTAACCCTAAGTGTAGGGATCACACTCTATCCCAAAGTCCTTGAAAATATGTAACATAAAGTTACTAAGGATAAGGATTACACTCTACCCTATTGTCCTTGATCATCCATATGAAAATTAAAGAGTCAAATGGTATAACACTTGCATCCACCAACTTAGGCAAGATCCACCTATTGCGAGGAGTAAGGATCACACATTATCCCAAGTTCCTCATCCCATTGGACAAATGGGGAGGTAATACCACAGAGTGGACATGATGCTAACTAGGGCATACTCTGACTAGGGGAGATCTCAGGTTTCTACAACCTATCAGTCAGAGGTCCCTCATCCCTAGGACCTTATCAACTCCATTCCTCACCCTGGGAGATCAACCAGGGGGAAGAGCACTGACCAGTGTTCTTGATCATTATGAACCCTTATCTGAAAGGGTCACCTTAACCAACCCAAGTTGCTCTATGAATGCCAAAAACTTCCCTTTTAGTGAAGCCTTGGTGAGGATATCAACTATCTACTCATCTTTTGAAATGTGTAGGAGACTCATGACTCTTATTTGGACAATGTCTCAGATGTAATGACATTTGATCTCAATATTCTTAAACTTTTTGTGGAAGAAATGATTCTCATACAAATGAATCCCACCCGTGTTGTCACAATAGATAATTTTTGTGCCTAGGACTTGCTCAAATAGCTCTCCAAAGAGATTCCTTAACCAAACTACTTCACAAAATTCCAAGTTGGTTGCAATATACTCGGCCTCAGTTATGCTAAGGGCTACAAAATTTTTCTTCCTTCTCATCCATTATATCATGGTGGCTCCCAGACTAAAAAAACATCCAAAAGTATTATTCCTATCAACAACACTGGCAACCCAATCTGCATTTGTATATCCATCTAGTCTAATATACCCAACAGAATATCTCAATCCAATTTTTATAGTACCATGTAGATATATAAATACATGCTTGGCAATGACCCAATGTATGTGGTGAGGCTCGGTCATAAACGGGCTCAAAGTGTTGACTGCGAAACATATGTCAGGGCGAGTGTTTATGGTAAACATCAAAGCACCAACTAGTTGTCTATACTCAAAAGGGTTTGCTAGATCTGATCTGGCAACCTCTTCGCATATTTTCTTGAAATTCATCAACATAGGTGTAGGTGAGGATTTTCATTCTACCATTCCAAATTTCTCTAACAATTTCACAACATGTTTTTCTTGTGAAAGGAAAATCTCGCCTATCTTTTCCATATTTCTAATCCCAGGCAATAATGCATCTAACCAAGATCTTTCATCTCGAATTCAGTAGTCAATTCACTCTTACATTCAAGAATTACAGGGCCTACACCTCTCAAGAATAATTCATCAACATATAATACCAAAATGCGAGGCATACATTGGATCATTTTTAAGTACAAGTTTGGATCGCCACTACTTCTTGTGAATCCCAACTTCATCGAGTAACTATCTATGCAAGTGTACCATGCTTTGGGGGTTGCTAAACAATACAATGACTTATTTAACCTATAAACATGTGTATTTAGGTCCTTTACATAAAATCCTTGTGGCTTCTCAACATAGACTTCTTCATGTAACATTCCATGAATGAATGTTGTCTTCATTTCCATTTGATGAAGGGTCCATCATTGACTTGCAACAAGGGAAACTATCGAACGAATGGTGGTGTATCGAGCCACAGGAGAAAATATATCATTGTAATATTATCCCTATTTTTTGGATACTACTTAGGCCATGAACCTTGCCTTATATTTCTTGATGCTTCCATTAGCCCCATGTTTGATTTTGTATAGCCATTTTGAAGTGATCATAAATTTCCCCTTTGGTTTTGGCACAACATCCCATACATATTTCTTGATAATTGACTCTTATTCTTAGGCCATAACATCATTCCATAATTTTTCTTTCACAACTTCTTCAAAGGAGGGAGGTTCAACTTGAATCATATTGTTCATAGCTACCACATATCCCTAGTACTTGCAAGAATTTTTTCTAAATGTCGTTTTGGCAGGAATGATTCTCCTAGAATCTTGTAATGTGTCAAAAATCCAAATTGGTCTCCTCCTGGAAGGAGGATCACATGGAGGAGGGTCCAAGGGGTCCATAGGATCCATGGGATCATCAACAATGTATTTCTCATATTTTGGCACGAACACACCTTCTAAAATATCCATATCATCATTCTTATTTTCAGGAGGAGGAGGTAGAGTCCCTTCCTTTTCCAAGGGAAACACATTCATTGAATGTTACATCCCTACTAATTTCAACCTTCCTTTGACTAGAAATATTATTCTAAATTATTTATAATATTCACAATATCCAACAAATGTGCCTTTTCTTCTTGTGGATTCCATCTTGTTCCATTTTTTCCTTCAACATATAGAAATATATGGGTCAGTCAAATACATAGAGATGAACTACACTAGGCTTGACACCTGTGAATACTTCTTTGGGAGTTTTGTTGTCCAATGCTTGACAAGGTACCCTATTTTGAATATATATTGTTGTATTTGTTACTTCTCCCCGAAGAAACTTTGGAAACTTTTGATCATGGAGCATAGCTTGGGTAGCTTCTACAATGGACCTATTCTTTCTTTCATCCACTCCATTTTTTTTGGATTATAGGGAATAATCGTCTTTCTTGATTCTTTCCTTCTTGTAAAAATCTATGAACTCATTTGAAACATAGTCTCCATCATAGTTAGACTTGAAGAACTTAATTTTCCTCCCTATTTGATTTTTGACCAAAGCCTTGAAATTCTTGAATGAATCAACGTCCTCATCCTTATGCTTCAAGTAACATATCCATTTCTTCCTTGAGGAATCATCAATGAAGGTAATGTACTAAATATGGCCACTAAGAGAATGTACGAGCATCAAGCCACATATGTTAGAATGAATTAGATGGAGGATGTCATTTGTCTTGTTCTCACAAGAGGGGAATGGTCCCCTTGTCTTCTTTCCACAAGCACATCCTAGACACACTCCATCGTGTTGAGCTTAAATATTAGAAATCCCCAATACCAACTTCTTCAATTTAGAAAGAGATTTATATTTTAGATGGGCCAACCTATAGTGACATGGCTTTTTTTTATTATTAGTATCATGTACTAGTGGTAGAAGAGGTATTCCAATGACTCTATAGAGTCATTCAAATCTAGATCCCAATGTGAATGCATCTCTCATAGGGGATCCTACTAGACAAGTAAGTACTTTTCCCTTGATGAAGGAAAACCTCATATTTTTATCTTCCAAAGTATATATAGATACCAAACTCTTCTTCAACCCCGGAACATACATCACACCATGAAGAAAAACAAATTCCCTAGAGTCCAAATGAAATTTAAGAGACCCAAAACCTTTAACGAGATGAGTAGAGTTGTCTCCAAGAATAATTTTGAATCTTAACTCCCTCTCCACAAAATTAGAGAGAACTTCGTTATACCTAGAGAAATGATGAGAGGCCCCATTATCAACCAACCAACTGAGCCATGTATCAAGAGGAGAAGAACTAGAAAGTGTAGAAATAAGAATATATTCAGATTGATTATTAGCATTAATTTCATACTTGTAATTTATTGACTTCTTTTATGGATGATATTCTTCTTCATAATCATGGAGAGTCTCTTCTTCTTTTATCATTCCTTCTTCTATCATCTCTTATATGATATGAATTTTTTTCTTTGTAGCCACGGTTGTTGATGTAGGACCTTGAAGTGTTTCTTCTTGGAGCATCTCTCTTCTCAAGGAAATCTAAAGCATAATTACCCTTTTCATGACAATTGTAGCATTCAACATTTCTATCTCATCTTCTTGAGTCCTTGGAATATCGATTAGATTGAGGAGGTATTTTTGCATTGGTTGGATTTCCCTTTCCTTTGTTCTTTTTTTTATTCTTCCCTTGAGTAATGAAATGGGCTCTCCTTCATTTAGTCTTTGAATCCTTCCCCTAAATATCATCATTATTTCCTCTTGATCTCATAGGGTAAGTAGCTCATCAAAAGTAAGGATTGTTTCTCTATTTTGGGTAGAAGTACTGAACATATCCCATGATGAAGGAAGACCACTAAGGGAAGTCATCACTAATTCCCTTTCAGATACAATTTACTAAGAAGTCTGTAGCTGATCCCTAATTTTAGTGATTCTCATGAGGAATGATTGTATAGCCTCTCCTTTGCACATCTTAGTTTCTCTGAGTTGATTTTTCAAATCCATAATGTGTCTCAAATTGTTCACTTCATACATGCCCACAATATTATCGTACATTTCTTTGGAAGTCTTCAAATATGAAATATAAACAAGTAGATGATCTATTAAAGAATCAATAATAATATTCTTAGGTTTAATATCACCTTTTTTGTACCTGGACTTGGCAACTTAGGATGCATTTTCCAGTGGAGGTGAAATCTTTCCTTTGACGTATTCCATGACATCATACTCATCTAAGGCAACATTTATCCTCATCTTTTAAGATGAAAGATAGATGCATCAAATTTTCATTATCCTTGAAGTATGAGATAGAAAGTTTTTACAAGACCAAAATTCAACCACTAGAGGATGGATGTTCTTGGTATATGTCCCTTGGGCTTGTATTCATGTCAACTCTAATTCCGTGTTAATTTTTCATCAAAAAATGTTATATGTTGCAACTATTACTTCAACAATTTCGAATAAAATCCAAATTAAAATTTCACTTCTTCAATTAACCAATGATAGTAGAGCAATTGTAGATAGAATAATCATACAAATGCACAATGAAGGAAATCCAGGAGACAAGACACACATTATTTGTTCAATGACTAGGTAAAACCACTATAAGGAGGAAAACCCTTTGCAATTATTCTTTTTATTAGATTGTCAAAAAATTTCAACAAGAAAGAGTACAGTGAATTAGATCCTCAATCAAAAATCTATCCAACAAAATAACCCAACAATGTTCAAAATAATGAGCCCATAAACAATACTAATCAGAGATAACTTTCTAACCTACAATATACTATAGTCAACTATAAACTGAAACCCTACTTTCCAACCACACAGAGAGAGTGTATGTACATGTGGTTGAAATGCTCCAATCACATGGATAGACCTATGTGCCTATGGTTGTAACCAAAAATTCCCTATGGCAAGTGTGCTGCTACAAATCAAAACCCTAGATCACACGTGTGAGCTTTGAACCCTGTAATTTTGAACCTGTACGAACGAAATTTCACAAACCAATCAAATGAAGAGAGAGAAGAAGAATATTCTTGATTATAATATCCAAATAAGGGTCACTTGACTTGTATTTATAGCCTTTAAAGGGTGTCCAATTTCACTTTAGGGACGACTTGATCAAATGTGACAATGTGGGCTTCACTTCAAAAATACACTTTCCTTTGTCCAAATCCACTGATCCAAAAGTCAAAATTGGTCCTCCCAATCTAGTCCCATGATTGGAATTTGTCAATGAGCTAGCAAATTAACAAGTGTTGTTTCAAATTTATGCATTAATAATCTCACTTTGTCATTGAACTGAATAGGATCCTACTTTATTTAATGGAAAGCGTGTTTTTTTTTAATAAAAAATTTTATTTTGTTTCCTTATAAGAAATTAATTCAATCTAATCATTAAATGTTAATAGATATTTTTGAATTTCTTTCTCGTAATTTTTTCTCAAATTTTAATAAAATATTTTAGAAATCTCAATCACATATTCTTAAATGTTCTTACATGGTTGTTTGGACCGCCCTTTTTGTCTTTGTTTACATTAACAGATGATAACATTCATTACCAAATTGTTTATCAGCGGAAAATCGGTGAGCCAAAACCAATTTTGTAGAATGTCTTACAATTGTGTATTTTCCTTACATCATTGAGTGAGGAGCTCAAGACATAAAATTGAAAATGATAAGCTCTTCATGTGCCTTCTAGCAAGAAGGTTGAGGAAGGTGTTGCTTTCAATTTATGCATTAATCAATCACACTTTGTGGTTGAACTTCACAAGATCCTATTTTATTGTTAATAAAGTGTGATTTTTTATTTTAATTTTTTTGCTTATAAAATATTATCTCAATGTTTTTATCAAGGGTTAATAGATGATTTTTTCTTTCTTTCATGTAAATTTTCCTCAAAATTTAATAAAAATAGTTTAGAAATCTTGATTGTATATTCTCTAAACATGCTTACATGGCTGTTCAAACCCACCTATTTGTCTCTGTTTACAATGACGAACGTTAGCATTCATTACCAAATTGTTTATCACCGAAAAATCGGCGCAGCCATAACCTATCTTGTAACACGTCTTGCAATTGTGTATTTTCCTTATGTCATTGAGTGACGAGCTCGAGACGTAAACTTGAAAATGATAATATTTTCATGTGCCTTCATGTTCCTTCCAGTAGGAAGGTCAAGGTAGGTGTTACTTCCAATTTATGCCTTAATTAATCACATTACGTGGTTGAATTGTATAGGATCCTATTTTATTTATAAGAAAGTGTGATTTTTTTATTAATAAAATATAAACTTTTGTTTGCTTATAGAAAATTATCTCAATGTAATTATTAAATATTAATAGATGCTTTTGTATTTCTTTCATATAAAATTTCATCAAAATTTAATAACATATTTTAGAAATCTCAAATGTAGATTCATTTAATGTGCTTACATGGTTGTTCGAACCCACCTGTTTCTCGTTAGAGAAATTTTGAGGTAAAAAATGGGTCTTAAAACAAAAATGTACCACCAAAATCAACTTTATAACAAACAATAGAATTCAATATGATGATGTCAACCATGGAGGATGATTCATCATTCTTGGTGTAAAAAACTAAAAAGATTAAAAAATAAATTAAATAAAAAATTACTTATTCAACTCTTTTCAACTTATATCCCTATGGTTATACTCAATTTTCGATTAGGAGAACTCGTTGGATGAAAAATTTAATTCCTTGTCAAAAGTGTACCCATGTTGCACACTTTCGATGGACCCTGCTACACGAAAAATGAGAAATACTTGAAAAAAATTATTGCGATTTCAGTTAAAATTTACATTTCATGAATGGAATATTCACCTTTGTAGTTAGAATCATGTCTATTTATGCTTTCATAAGATTTTTTCACTATAATTTGTTGGAGGAGTGGTCTCTGAACACCTTGATCTAATTTCATGAATATGAGTGACATGAGTAGAACCTATCTTTCTATGCATATATCACTGTCACCTTTAAGTTTGTATGAACCTCGAGTTTATAATTGAAGTTGAAAAGCCCTTGGGAGTTGCAACATCCTTGGTGAAATACCAAGGTTCATCAGTGTTCAAATACCATTTCAAACTACACATGCAATGAAGAATCTATAGTGAAAAATATATATACTTTCATTTTGTAGAAACTATGTTGTATATTTGCAACTTCTTATGAAGATTTAATCAAAATCACAAGACACAAACCTACTATACTACTTTACGGACATTAATTCATAGTCTAGAACAAAAATTTTAGACATGTAATAAGAAATCTCACACATGCAACAAGTATTTTCCTTTGCATAAAGAAATATGCTAAAACCTCAGTGCCTCTTTCATTCATCATAAGAATGGAGATTCATTACAATTTCTCTTATCAACTAAGCTCACCTTGCAAGTGCACAACCTATCTCTCTCTCACTAAAGGCCTCTGACCCATACCTAGCTACGCTTGAACTCCTAGTTCCTTGTGTTATTCCTTAAGGAATTAGGCCACTATTATTTAGGAAATTCCCCAATTTGATTGCACAATTCCTTTAGATTGATCTTCTGAATACATGCAATTTACACCTATAAACACCAAAATAGTCTATAACTAATGATACACTGCCTTGGAATCTCCATCTCAACTGGGTTACTTGAATTCTCTGCATGCACTAGCTATTTTTGGTTGATTGATCAATTAACTAGATGATCACTAAGTTTGACTGAAGTCCCACTACACATCTTGACCCTCCACTAGTTCTTCCAACACTTGGAACTAGTTTAACCGAAAACAACATTAGATAATTGATCTTGATTGCTACAAATTAGCAATAAAACATGCTTAACTGAACTCTAATTCTTCCAACTCAAATATACTGAGTAAACTAGGTGACACGAGCCATGTCACTCAAGTTAACATCATCGATGTTGTCTGTTGATGTGGAAATTCAATTTTTCTCAATTTAACTAAGGAAAAATTAAATTGAGAATTTCTTGCTGGATTTTTCAACACTCCCTCTCATCAAGAAAGGGATTATTAACCACCCCTATCCTACACCATTGGAATGTACTACATGCAACACCTCTCATTGTTGCTGCTACTAATGCAACACCCGAAACTAAGAAGCATCCAAAAACCATTGATTCAACTATGTTTGCAATTGTCTACTAGTAAAATTGTGTTTTTATTGACTCTGCTATGGAGCCTCCTACTCTCTTGTCATCACTGCTCTTGACTCCTCAGTATCTGAATAACACTAATCCTCCTGCTACTGAATATTGTGGGCCCCTGTAGCAAGGTAATGATCCATGAGGAGAACACCTCAATGGACCCTACCCAAATTTGTGCAATAATGAGACTAAGTCTTCACATCCCCCCACCTCACACCTAGAGGTATGGATTCATGTGCTCCCTTTGCCCACTTAGCGTGAACTTTCCCTCCTATGGAAGTCTCCAATTGAGTGAATATATCCACTCTGCCTCATGTCTGCCTCTCCATTTGTGATTGCTCCACAACTTCTTGAGGCTCCATTTTGAGAGGTAAATCATGCTCCCTCTCAATCGACATATCTCTAACCCTTGCCTTACTCCTCAAGGATGTGCATGCATATTCTACCTCTAGTGCATACATTTTCTTGACTTGAACCCCAATATGCTTCACCTATCTCATGGCTATATTTCTAAGGAATGTCATTCCTTTTTTGGAGATCACATCATAACCACAGTCTACCAAAAGTGCAACAAATATGAGATTTTTCTTTAGGCCTAGAATGAAGATGACATCCTTGAGCCCGAGAGGTGAGTTGGACTCCCTTTGAAAGGTGACTATACCAACCTCTGTCACATTGTACATTCCTTCATCCCCAAACTCAATATTCATCTGGAGATGTTTCTCCTACAGGTTACTGAAAAAATTTGTATTCCCCGTAAATTAAAGCTTGAACTATGAACGGTTCAACTGATTCTCCTCCTTAGGTCTTCTTTCTTGTCTTCTTGTGTGGACACTTTGTGGCATAGTGCTTGAATTCATGACAATGGAAGCATTTATTTTTTGACAAATATTTCTTCTTGCCCCTTTGACTAGATTCTATTTGAATTGGATGAAGTCCCATCTCTGGTATTTCACTTTATTTCCTACTATACCAAATCAGACCATAGGCACTCCCAATTCAATAGTTTCTCGCTCCCATTCACTGACTCTTGATAGTTGTACGAACTCTTATGAAGGCCTAGAAGGGCTAGGCTTACCAAGTTTTCTTTAGTGACATTAACACTGACACAGTTGAGTTCATCAAGACAATGTGAAAACTTGCTCAGATACTATGGAATTGTGTCATTCTTCTGCATATTGATAGTTAGGGTTTCAATCATACGAGAACATATACACCTAAGGTTTCATTATTAGAATTTTACATTAACTATTATAAAGGTTTTGTCGTAAACCCTAAAGAGATAGAAACTGCATTAAATTTAGTTCATCAAAATAACTTAAGAACAAAACATGTTAAATTTAGAAACCCTAGAAAAAAAAAGATTGATCCTAGAGACAAACATAAGAGAAATTCTAAAAGAAACCCTATAAATAACTTAAGAACAAAACGTATTAAATTTAGAAACCCTAGAAATAAGAAAGATTGATCCTAGAGACAAACATAAGAGGAATTCTGCAAGAATCAAAACAATAACCTATACTATAAGTAAAGGATATATGAGTCATAATAAAATAAGTCTTTTACTTTAGGGTCCTCATTTTTAGACTTCTTTTGAGGATTATCATTAGTAGCAACATTGGCTTCGTCCCTTTCGCTCTTCTTTTTCTTAGAATTATTGGGACATTGATTCTTATAGTGTCCCATATTGACTTTAAATTATGACCTAAATGCAATTACGAAGATCAATACTATTTACATTTGTCGACAGGTGGAAGGTAAATACATAAGATAAAGGTAGTTAGAATTAGAAGGTGTCAGTGGGAGGTAAAGACTAGACTTGTACCCATAGCTAGCAAGGCATTGCTTGTGTTGGGGAGGTGTAAACCTATGAAACATTCTCATTAGTTTCTTGGCAGGAAAGGAGCGTAATTCTTAAGGAGGAGCTATTGGCACTGTAGTTCAAAGGCAACCTCTATTGTATTTCCAATATTTCATGATACTAGAATTGTGGATGTCTTTAGCAATGACTAATACAATATGCACTTTGACCCAAGAGAGAACAAACACTTAATAGTAAATATGAATAAAATAATTATACTAGCATCATAAATATACTATTGTAAATTATACAGTTATTATAAAAACAACTAACACTTCAAAGAAAGAGAACATGCATTTTTTTTTGAAAATCTTTAGAATTGTGATGTGACAAAAAAAAACAGGATAAACATGCTTTATTATTCTATTTTTTCTAAGATATTATCACCCTCTCTATTTATTTTTCAAGTGCTTGAATTGTCTCTTTGGAAGATAGATCCAAGGCCTCCATCCTTCCATAAATATCCCCTCCATAATGGGAAACATCAATGTTACATTTATCTATAGCCTTCTATTTTCTCATGACCACTTGTTTTTGGGGATTGGTTTCTAAGAATTCAGAAACACCACCCATATTTTATTCAACATTTTCACAAATATTCGCAGGAAAAATGACCCTATACTATATGAAAATTACATCTAAATTAAACATACTTTAATATAATTTTAAATTAATAAATATTAAAAACTAATATACAAAATTTAACATAAAAAGAGCTTAATAAACTTCATAGAATTTGTTTAAAATTTTCAAAACTAATTGTTCTAATTTCCTTGAGGATATTTTTAATACTATTCTTACTTTAAATTTAATTAATTAAATTTGTTTAAGGTCTCTTTTCATCATTTTAATTAAATTATTATATGTTTGATTATTATTTATATGACTGTATTGTCATTAATTAATTAATTAATTTATATATTCTTTTTTAAAGTATTTTCTTTCCCCTATAATTATGATTTATTTTTTGTTTTTTCTACTCACTAATTATTTCTATTATATTTTTCTAATTCAAGTTTCTATTTAAAATTCTTCAGTTTTATATTTATATATTTTTTCCTTTCATTTTTATGTTTTTTTAACTTATTGAAGTTGACTATCTAGAATTTATTAAATAATTATTCTATTATTTTTGACTGAATATTATTGAATTTCTAACATTTATTTTAATGTTCCCTAAAACATATCCACATTATATCTATGCCCTGATGATGAATCATAGTTGAGGTTTCAAAAAATTGATCCCTTAAAATTGTTTTGTAATTAATTTAGTAAAGAAATTAATTAATATTTATCTATTTATTAATAAATTGTATATTTAACCAAACTGCCTAGGACCTTCTCAAATAGCTCTCCAAAGAGATTCCTTAACCAAACTACTTCACACATTGCTAGGTTGGCTGTAATATACTCAGCCTTAGTTATGCTAAGGGATACAAACCTTTTCTTCCTTCTCATCCATTATATCATGTGGGTCCTAGACTAAAACAACATCCAGAAGTATTATTCCTATCAACAACATTTCCAGCCCAATCTGCATTTGTATGTCCATGTAGGCTAACATACGCAACAGAATATCTCAATCCAATTTTTATAGTACCATGTAGATATATAAATACATGCTTGGCAATGACCCAATGTACGTGGTCAAGATCAGTCATAAACTGGCTCAAAGTATTGACTATGAAACATATGTCAGGGCGAGCTTTTACAATAAACATCAAAGCACCAACTAGTTGTCTATACTCAAAAAATTTTGCTAGATCCGATCCGGAAGCCTCTCTACATATCTTCCTGAAATTCATCTCCATAGGTGTTAGCGAGGATTTGCATTCTACCATTCCAAATTTCTCTAACAATTTCACAACATGTTTCCTTTTGAAAGGAAAATCTCGCCTGACTTTTCCATATTTCTAATCCTAGGAAATAACGCATCAAACCAAGATCTTTCATCTCAAATTTAGTAGTCAATTCCCTCTTACATTCAAGAATGAGAGGGTCTACACTTGTCAAGAATAAGTCATGAACATATAATACCAAAATGAGAGGCATACATTGGATCACTTTTAAGCACAAGTTTGGATGAGCACTGCTTCTTGTGAATCCCAACTTCATCAAGTAACTATCTATGCAAGTGTACCATGCTTTGGGGGTTGCTTTAAACCTTACAATGCCTTCTTAAACCTAAAAACATGTTTATTTAGGTCCTTTACATCAAATACTTGTGGCTTATCAACATAGATTTCTTCATGAAACATTCCATGAAGGAATGTTGTCTTCATGTCCATTTGATGAAGGGTCCATCCTTGACTTGCAACAAGGGAAACTATCAAATGAATGGTGGTGTATCGAGCCATAGGAGAAAATATATCATCATAATATTATCCCTATTTTTTGGAGAATCCTCGGGCCATGAACCTTGCCTTATATTTCTTGATGCTTCCATTAGCCCCATGTTTGATTTTGTATAGCCATTCTGAAGTGATCATGAATTTCCCCTTTGGTTTTGACATATTTCTTGATAATTGACTCTTATTCTTAGGCCATAACATCCTTCCATAATTTTTCTTTCACAAATTCTTCAAAGGAGGGAGGTTCAAATTGAATCATATTGTTCATAGCTACCACATATCCTTGGTACCTGCAAGAATTTTCTCTAAATGTCCTTTTGGCAAGAATGATTCTCCTAAAATCTTGTAATGTGTCAAAATCCAAAGTGGCCTCATCCTGGCAGGAGGATCACATGGAATAGGGTCCAAGATGTCCATAGGATCCATGGGATCATCAACAATGTATTTCTCATATTCGGGCACGGACACACCTTCTAAAATATCCATATCATCATTCTTCTTTTCAGGAGGAGGAGGCAGAGGAAGGTCCCTTCCTTTTCCAAGGGAAACATATTCATCGAATGTTACATCCATGCTAATTTCAACCTTCCTTTGACCAAGAATATATATTCTAAATGATTTATAATATTCACGATATCCAACAAATGTACCTTTTCTTCTTGTGGATTCCAGCTTGTTCCATTTTTTCCTTCAACATATGGAAATATATTGGTTAGTCAAATGCATAGAGATGAACTACACATGGCTTGACACCTGAGAATACTTCTTTGGGAGTTTTGTTGTCCAATGCTTGATGAGGTACCCTATTTTTAATATATATTTTTGTATTTGTTACTTATCCAAGAAGAAACTTTGAAAATTTTTGATCATGGAGCATAGCTTGGGTAGCTTCTACAATGAACATGTTCTTTATTTCATCCACTCCATTTTTTTGGATTATAGGGAACAATCGTCTTTCTTGATTCTTTCCTTCTTGCAAAAATCTATGAATTCATTTGAAACATAGTCTCCATCATAGTTAGACTTGAAGAACTTAATTTCCCCCCTTGTTTGATTTTTTACCAAAGCCTTGAAATTCTTGAATGAATCAAAGTCCTCGTCCTTATGCTTCAAGTAACATATCCATTTCTTTCTTGAGGAATCATCAATGATGGTAATGTACTAAATATGGCCACTAAGAGAATTTATGAGCATCATGCCACATATGTCAGAATGAATGAGTTGGAGGATGTCATTTGTCTTGTTCTTGCTAGAGGGGAATGGTCCCCTTGTCTTCTTTCCACTAGAACATCCTAGACACACTCCATCATTTTGAGCTTAAATATTAGAAATTCCCTAGACCAACTTCTTCAATTTAGAAATAGCTTGATTTTAGATGGGCCAACCTATAGTGACATGGCTTGTTTTTATTATTAGTATCATGTACTAGTGGTAGAAGAGGTATTCCAATGACTCTATAGAGTCATTCAAATCTAGATCCCAATGTGAATGTATCTCTCATAGGGGATCCCACTAGACAAGTAAGTACTCTTCCCTTGATGAAGGAAAACCTCATATTTTTATCTTCCAAAGTATATATAGATACCAAATTTTTCTTCAACCCTAGAACATACATCACATCATGATGCAAAAAAAATTCCCCAAAGTCCAAATGAAATTTAAGAGACCCAGAACCTTTAACGGGATGAGTGGAGTTGCCTCCAAGAATAATTTTCAATCTTAACTCCCTCTCCACAAAATTAGAGAGAACTTCGTTATACCTAGAGAAATGATGAGAGGCCCCACTATCAACCAACCAACTTTGCCAAGTATCAAGAGGAGAAGAACTAGAAAGTGTAGAAATAAGAATATATTCAGATTGATTATTAGCATTAATTTCATACTTGTAATTTCTTGACTTCTTTTGTGGATGATATTCTTTTTCACAATCATGGAGAGTCTCTTCTTCTTTTATCATTCCTTCTTCTATCATCTCTTATATGATATGATTTTTTTTTTTGTAGCCACGGTTATTGATGTAGGACCTTGAAGTGTTCCTTCTTGGAGCATATCTCTTCTCAGGGAAATCTCAAGCATAATTACCCTTTTCATGACAATTGTAGCATTCAACATTTCTATCTCATCTTCTTGAGTCCTTGGAATATCGATTAGGTTGAGTAGGTATTCTTACATTGGATGGACTTCCCTTTCCTTTCTTCTTGTTTTTATTCTTCCCTTGAGTAACAAATGTAGTGGGCTCTCCTTCATTTAGCCTTTGAATCCTTCCCCTAGATATCATCTTTATTTCCTCTTGATTTCATAGGGTAAGTAGCTCATCAAAAGTAAGGATCGTTTCTCTATTTTGGATAGAAGTAATGAACATATCCCATGATGAAGGAAGACCGCTAAGGGAAGTCATCACTAATTCCCTGTAAGATACAAATTATTAAGAAGACTATAGCTGATCCCTAATTTCAGTGATTCTCATGAAGAATGATTGTATAGTCTCTCCTTTGCGCATCTTATTTTCTTTGAGTTGATTTTTCAAATCCATAATGTGTCTCAAATTGTTCACTTCAAACATGCCCACAATCTTATCGTATATTTCTTTGGAAGTCTTCAAATATGAAATATAAACAAGTAAATGATCTCTTAAAGAATCAATAATAATATTCTTAGCTTTAATATCACCTTTCTTGTATTTGGACTTGGCAGCTTAGGATGCATTTTCCAGTGGCAGGGAAATATTTCCTTCAACGTATTCCATGACATCATACTCATTCTAAGGTGACATTGATCCTGGTCTTCCAAGATGAAAAGATAGATGCATCAACTTTTCATTATCCTTGAAGTATGAGATAGAAAGTTTTTACAAGACCAAAATTCAGCTGCTAGAGGATGGATGTTCTTGCTATATGTCTCTTGGGCTTGTTTTCATCTCAACTCTAATTCCAGGCTAATGTTTCATCAAAAAATGTTATATGTTGCAATTATTACTTCAACAATTTCCAATACCATCCAAATTACAATTTCACTTCTTCAATTAACCAATGACAGTAGAGCAATAGTAGATAGAATAATTATACAAATGCACAATGAAGGAAATCCAAGAGACAAGACACACATTATTTGGTCAATGACAAGGTAAAAACACAATAAGGGGGAAAACCCTTTGCAATTATTCTTTTTATTAGATTGTCATAGAATTTTCAACAAGATAGAGTACAATGCTTCAGATCCTCAATAAAAAATATATCCAACAAAATAACCCAACAATGTTCAAAAATATGAGCCCATATACAATACTAATCATAGATATCTTTCCAACCTACAATAAACTACAATCAACTGTAAACTGAAACCCTAATTTCTAATCACATAGAGAGAGTGTATGTACATGTGGTTGAAATGCTCCAATCGCATGGATAGGCCTATGTGCCTATGGTTGCAACCAAAAATTCCCTATGGCAAGTGTGCGACTACAAATCAAAACCCTAGATCACAGGTGTGAGCTTTGAACCCTGCAATTTTGAACCTGTACGAACCAAACTTCACAAACTGTGCAAACCAATCCAATGAAGAGAGAGAAGAAGAAGATGCTTGATTATAATATCCAAATAAGGGTCACTTGACTTGTATTTATAGCCTTCAAAGGGTGTCCAATTTCACTTTAGGGACGACCTGATCAAATCTGACATTGTGGGCTTCACTTCAAAAATACACTTTTTGTTGTCCAAATCCACTGCTCCAAAAGTCAAAATTGGTCCTCTCGAAAAGAAGAATCTATTCCCACGATTGGAATTTGTCAATGAGCTACCAAATTAACAAATGTTGCTTCAAATCTATGCATTAATTAATCTCACTTTGTCCTTGAACTACACAAGATCCTAATTTATTTAATGGAAAGTATGGTTTTTCTTAATAAAAAAAATTATTTTGTTTGCTTATAAGAGATTAATTCAATCTAATTATTAAATGGTAATTTATATTTTTGAATTTCTTTCATGTGATTTTTTCTCAAAATTTAATAAAAGATTTTAGAAATCTCAATCACATATTCTTAAATGTTCTTACATGGTTGTTTGGATTGCCCTTTTTGTCTTTTTTTAAATTAACAGACGATAGCATTCATTACTAAAATTGTTTATCAGCAGAAAATTGGTTAGTCGAAACCGATTCTGTAACACATCTTACAGTTGTGTATTTTCCTTACATCGTTGAGTGAGGAGCTCAAGACATAAAATTGAAAATGATAAGCTCTTCATGTCCCTTCTAGCAGGAAGGTTGAGGAAGGTGTTGCTTTCAATTTATGCCTTAATCAATCACACTTTGTGGTTGAACTTCACAAGATCCTATTTTTATTTATAATAAAGTGTGATTTTTTATTTTAATTTGTTTTCTTATAAAATATTAGCTTAGTCTTATTATTAATGGTTAATAGATGCTTTTTTCTTTCTTTCATGTAAATTTTCCTCAAAATTTAATAAAAATAGTTTAGAGATCTTGATTGTATATTCTCTAAACATGCTTACATGGTTGTTCAAACCCACCTGTTTGTCTTCGTTTACAATGACAAACATTATCATTCATTACCAAATTGTTTATCACCAAAAAATCGATGCAGCTAGAACCTATCTTGTAACACGTCTCACAATTGTGTATTTTCCTTATGTCATTGAGTGATAAGCTCAAGATGTAAACATGAAGATGAAAATATTTTCAAGTGCCTTCATGTTCCTTCTAGTAGGAAGGTTGAGGTAGGTGTTCGAACCCACCTGTTTCTCTTTAGAGAAATTTTGAGGTCAAAAATGGGTATTAAAACAAAAATGTACCACCAAAATCAACTTAATAAGAAACAATAGAATTCAGTATGATGATGTCAACCATGGAGGATGATTCACCATTTTTGGTGTAAAAAACTAAAAGATTAAAAAATAAATTAAATAAAAGAATTACATATTCAACTCATATTTTCAACTTATATCCTATGGTTTTACTCAATTTTCGAGCAGGAGCACTCATTGGATGCAAAATTTAATTCTTCGTCAAAAGAGTACCCATGTTGCACACTTTCGATGGACCCTGCTACCCGAAAAATGAGAAATACATGAAAAACATTATTGAAATTTCAATTAACATTTACATTTGATGAATGGAATTTTCACCTTTATAGTTAGAATCATGTTCATCTATGCTTTCATAAGCTTTTTCCACTATAATTTGTTGGAGGAGTGGTCTCTGAGCACCTTGATCTGGTTTCATGAATAGGAGTGACATGAGTAGAACCTAACGTTCTGTGCATATATCACTGTCACCTTTAATTTTTTATGAACACCGAGTTTATAATTAAAGTTGAAAAGCCCTTGGGAGTTGCAACATCCTTGGTGAAATACCAGGGCTCATCAGTATTCAAATACCATTTCAGACTACACATGTAATGAAGAATCTACAGTGAAAAATATGCTTTCATTATGTAGAAAGTATGTTGTATATTTGCAACTTCTCATGAATTTTTAATCAAAATCACAAGACACAAACCTACTCTATGGTAAAAGCATTGTTAATG
This sequence comes from Pinus tabuliformis, assembly GCA_031772625.1. Lineage (NCBI taxonomy): Eukaryota > Viridiplantae > Streptophyta > Pinopsida > Pinales > Pinaceae > Pinus > Pinus tabuliformis. Next base: position 1,003,214,136 of record CM062809.1, on the reverse strand, counting down.
TGCATCACTTTTTCCCTTTTTGTGGCAAAGAAGTTTTATAAAAATAAATGGAGTTGTAATGTTTACTCTTAAATTTACAAAATCATCAAAAACTAGGTGGCGGTAAAAGAAGACAAAAGATGTCAATTTAAATTCAATTTCATGTCATATTTTTTCTAAAATTTAATATCTAATTTCTATCTAATTTATTCATTTTCTTTAAAAGGTATCATTAATATTTTACATAAATTTTTAAGTAGTGACAAAACCGTGACTCCCCATTTCTCTATTGATTTATGTTTTTTAATTCCAATTTCTTTAAGAGATGTGTTGTAAACATTCTAAAGATTGCTAAACAAATTTAAAAATAAAAAGTAAGCATATTTTTTAATTATTATTAAAATACTAGTAAAAATGATCATATTTTCGTATATATAAAACCGCGACCCAAGAAACTACCCTTTCAAGTTTATAAATCAATTTCTTTTAATAGAAATTTGAAAATAACATATAACAAAATGTTAAAATTATTTTTTGAAAATTTTGAAAATATATTTTATATTTTTTATAATAAAATTTTTAATTATGATTATAATAACGTATTTTACATTATTCAAAATATAATATATAAAATTATTTGTTTAGAAATTCTACTTCTATTTTTATATATATATTTAAAGAGTTTTAGCATTTCATTTAACTTTACAAAAAGTTATTTATATTTTGTGAGTGATTAACCATAGTTTTTACCAATATTTACTATCAGTTGACTTATTTGCAAATTTAGTATTTACTTTTTATAACATTATTTATATTTTTTAAACCCATTAAATAGGTTCACTATAGCTTTTACCAAAATTTATTGTGAGTTAGCTTTGTTACAAATTTAACATTTATTTTTTATAATTAACAAGTATGAAACTCAACTCATTTAATTGATATTTTTATATTATCTTTTTTGTCTTTTTTCATTTGAGTACTTTTTTCACAATCTAGAACAAAAATTTCAAATATGCAATAAGAAATCACACACATGCAACAAGTATTTTCCTTTGCATAAAGAAATTTGCTAAAAACCTCAATGCCTCTTTCATTAATCATAAGAATAGAGATGCATTACAATTTATTTTCTCAACTAAGCTCACCTTGCAAGTGTACAACCTATCTCTCTCTCACTTAAGGCCTCTGACCCGAACTTAGTCAATTTATGCCTTGGCTTGAGCTCCTATTTCCTTGCATTGTTCCTTAAGGAATTAGGCCACTATTGTTTAGGGAATTCCTCAATTTTATTTCACAGTTCCTTTAGATTGATCTTCTGACTACATGCAAGTTACACCTATAAACACCAAACTAGTCTATAACTAATGTTACACTGCTTTGGAATCTCCATCTTAGTTGGGTTACTCGAATTATCTGTGTGCACTAGCTATTTTTGGCTGACTGATCAATTAATTGGATGATCATTGAGTTTAATTGAAGTCCCACTACACAGCTTGACCCTCCACTAGTTCTTCCAACACTTGGAACTAGTTTAACCAAAAACAACATTAGATAATTGATCTTGATTGCTACAAATTAGTAATAACACATTATTAACTAAACTCTGATTCTTCCAACTCAAATATAATTAGTAAACTAGGTGACACAATCCATGTCGCTCAAGTTAACATCATCGATGTTGTCTGTTGATGTGGAAATTCGATTTTTTCTCAATTTAATCAAGGAAAAATCAAATTGAGAATTTCTTGCTGCATTATTCAACACTCCCTCTCATCAAGAAAGGGATTATCAACCACCCCTATCCTACACCATTGGAATGTACTACATGCAACACCTCTCATTGTTGTTGCTACTTGTTAGTGTTAGTGTCTTCACACTACCATCAATGATCAAAATTTACTCTTTTGCATTTCATACTAGGAGTCCCATTCTGATGAGTTTCATTCCATTAGTTCATGGATCAACTGATGGTAGGGTTCATTTCAGTTTTTTCGCTCATGACATATATATGCTAACCTCCTTTCATACTTTTCAGTCAATGGTTCATGCTTATTTTCAATTCATTTCATCAATTAGGTCTTAGGTCCAGGTTTTCAGTCTCATTAGGTATTAGGGTTTTACCATGGTCAAATTTTAGTGACTATTGATTAATAATGGCTAGCAGACACATGAGGATGAAAATAATGATCAGAAAAGTTCTAATCTCTTAATTTATAAGCCTAATAAAGTTCTCACCTCAAAACTAGTTTTGAGGTGAAAACAGAGCATTTGTATTTTATTGCTAAATTTCATGTAATTTCATTTATCTCATATGTAATAAAAGGTTCCATGCTGCTCCTCGTCACCTGGTGATATCGCCAAGTACCTGCCACTACAAAAGCAAAAGGAAAACAAGCACTAAAACCCTAAATTCCTCTCCCTCTGAGCTAGGGTTGGCAATGGGATCAGAGGTATCTGAGTAGAGGAGGAATAAGGGATATTAGAAGGTATGAGGCCATTTCATATCATCAAACATCAAGTCTCCATCATTTGTCGCGAAGTCATTCCAAGGAACAAGCCATTCACCACACATAAGGGACAATTTTTCTTCAAACAATGTTTCTGAGCAAGAAAAGATGAATTTGACAAAAGTGAGAGAGGATTTTGTCTATAATTGACCCAAGAAAAAAACCCTCTTTCTGTTTTTACACAGGTTTCATGGTTTGGGAGAAATATTGAAAACATCATTTGCCTCAGGAGGGTTGATGCACCTCTGGAGTGGCCTTGGTAAAATCAAATTTTCTCCTACATGGAATGACCAAATGACTTTCTTGATGGGTCAACAGATACATAGACACAAATATCTTTTCAATTAGCTATCATGAGCTCAATTTGGAGTTGAGGAAGACCTTCACAAGTTGACTGCAACAACACTCTACATTTTGGCAACCTCATTCTACACATTTTGACTAGTCTTGGGAGATTGGACTTTTGATAGGTAAAATGAACTCCAAATTGAAAAATTCAAGATGTCTTGGAAGGTGGACTCGACAGGAAGGCCTCCAAACGTGGTATGCAAAACAGCACTATGCACTTGGCAGGCGCTACACATCTAGTACACTTCCTCAATGTTAATTTGAATGGGCACTACGCACCTAGAAGCCAAACCCCAAAATCACTCAATTTGCTTTAAATATCTCAAATTACCTCTTTGCAAGTAATTAAATCAAATATTTCTTGTTGAAAAAGGTTTTGCATCAAGTCTTGGTGATTGTTTCACTCATAAAGTTAAAACCTAGCATTCACCCAAACTGTCTCATAAAAATTAACAAGCTCACTTTCTCATTTGTTTTCCTATCTCATGCATTTGCTATTTTTCTATAAACCCCATTCCCTCATATAAATTTCCTAAACATCATTACCTTATATATTTTCCCTAAATCCCATTCCCACATACAAATTTCCCAAAAACTACACACTTTATCCTACTCACTCCCTAAACTCTATACACTATCCCCAAACCCTATTTACCCCCTAAATCCTATTCACACTCCCATTCACTCTCACCTACTCATTCATAATATCTCTTCATACTCATCATTCATCCACCCTATCTCTTCATTCACCACAAGTAATCACAACAATAAAAACAATGGAAAGAGACAATGAATATGAGCTTGAAGAAGACACTCTCAGTGACAGTTCCAGGGAGAGAAAGATATAGCGCAGGAAGGCCTTAAGGAGAAGAAAGGAGCAAGACAAGTTAAAAATCTTGGCTGAAGCCTCACTAGCCCATCAAAGAAACTAATGGTGGTGCCTTGTGCTAAATCTAGGTAAGTTTTGATAAATTTTGGTCATTTTGAAATTTTGAAATAGTAAACACTTTCTTTGGAAGACTTTTCTAGGAAATGGCTTGTATATTTGGATTCAACATGATGAGAGCATCAAACCCAGAAAATCTCAACAATTTTGGAGCAAACCTTGGTCACCAAAAGGTCAAAAAAACATCACAAAATGACATCTCTGCCTCTTTTTGGACACACAAAAGCAGCCTTGGGAGATTTCATTTTTGAGGGGGGAAATGACATCCAAATGAAAATATTCAAGATTTTCCAGAAACTAGACAGGAAGACCTTTCAAATGAGCTATGTTGGGCTGAATGTGGCTTAGGGAAGGTATCCAAAAGTTGTTGTGAAGTGACGCTATGCACGTGGCCAGTGGCGCTACGCATAGAGCCAGTTTGCCCAAAAATCCAATTTTCGCCCAATTTCTTTGCAAGTTGACTTTTTCTCTCTTAATGGATGAATTTATGATTATAATTAATGCCATGGTGTGTAAATGTAATTTTGAAATGACCTTAGAAGGTAGATTCATCATTTTGAGGTGGTTTGGGGGTTAATGAATCAATTTCCATGCTTATAGAGGTAAGCTGTTCCACTACCTATATTCCAGTTCTTAGTTGGGAAATGGTTGAAGCTACCCCTCTTCTCATGGATTCGACCCTTGATGGCTAGCATAGGTGGTTTGATGTCTATATTATGTTTTTTTAGTCATTATAAAAGGTTGGACTCTCTTGCATGCTCTGAGCTACATTGTACATCTTTACAGCAGTTTGGCAAGGAAATAAACCAAGATTTGCAACTATTTTTGTGGGATACTTGTGGTAAAGTGTTTTTTCATAGTTTCTTCTTCTGTTATTAGTTTTTCTCATGTGTTATGTGTGCCAAAATCTAATTCATTCTTCTAGCTAAATGATATCAAGATAGATAGGTAGAATACATTAGTTATAGTGCTCTGCCTTGGGAAACCATTTAGCTTTTGATGTTTTCTACAGTTTGAAGAGGATAAATGACATTTCCATGCGCTCCTCAGCTCCTCACTACTCTTAGAACTACCATCTCACTCATTTTTAAGTGCCAAAACACCTACCTACCTCGCCCCATAGAACACCCTGCATCGTGACTTCATTTCCCGGACCCAAAGTTGCCTGCTCCATTTGATCAAGCAACAAAACCAAAAAAATCAATCAAAAACCCTAGAGCTACTATACCTAGCCTAAAATCCACATATGATCCAATCATTTTGACAGAGATCCATAAAGGAGAGAGCCCTCTCCCAACCTAGTAGGGCTAGCTACCAGGTTAAGCTTGGTTTGTGATTATCCTAGGATTGCCTCCCTTCAGCCTGAGGTTAATCTAGGCTCTAACATAGTGGCAACCATACTAGGGAATGTAGCTTTGTGTTCCTCATCAAAATGTATCAAGTTTAGATCTGATTATTGATGGTGGACAACAATCAGACACCAGAAGGCTGAAATCATTCACCTGGCAACTCTAAATCAGTTGTGAGATTAGATCGAAGGACTCCACTGGAGGATGAACCCAACCAGAAAAAACATGAAAGGATAATATGGAAAGATCAAGTATTCAAGTTGGAATTTCATCCAAGACATTATGATCTTTGTTATAAATTATTTCTTCTCTTTTCCCGAGAATGTCTAGAAGGCTTTACGAAGTATATTGTATTTGAGAAAAGATCCTAGACCTACCATCTCACCCATTTTCAAGTGCCGAAACACCTACCTAACTCGCCCCATAGAACACCCTGCATCCTGCTTCATTTCCCGGACCCAAAGCTACATGCTCCATTTGATCCAGCAACAAAACCAACAAAATCAATCAAAAACCCTAGAGCTACTATACCTAGCCTAAAATCCATATCTGATCTAGTCATTTTGACTGAGATCCATAAAGGAGAGAGCCCTCTCTCAACCCGGTAGGGCTAGCTACCAGGTTAAGCTTGGTTTGTGGTTATCCTAGGATTGCTTCCCTTCAGCCTAAGGTCAATATAGGCTCTAACATTACTAACGCAGCACCTGAAACTAAGAAGCATCCAAGAAAACATTGATTCAACTATGTTTGCAACTATCTTCTCGTAAACTTGTGTTGTTGATGACTCTGCTACGGAGCCTCCTACTCTCTTATCATCACTACTCTTGACTCCTCAGTATCTGAATAACACTGATCCTCCCACTACTGAATACTGTGGGCCCCTGAAGCAAGGTAATAATCCATTAGGAGAAAACCTCAATGGACCCTACCCAAATCTGTGCAATAATGAGACTAAGGCTTCACATCCCCCCACCTCACACCTAGAGGTATGGATTCATGTGCTCCCTCTGCCCACTTAGCGTGAAATTTCCCTCCTATGGAGGCCTTCGGTTGAGTGAATGTCTCCACTTTGCCTCCTATCTACCTCTCCATTTGTGGCTGCTCCACAACTGCCTGAGGCTCCATTTTGAGAGGTAAATCATTCTCCCTCTCAATCGAAATATCTCTAACCCTTACCTTTCTCCTCAAGGATGTGCATGCATCTTCTACCTCTAGTGCATACATTTTCTTGGCTTGAACCCCAATACGCTTCACTTGTCTCGTGGCTACATTTCTTAGGAATGCCTTTCCTTTGTTGGAGGTCACATCATAACCACAGTCTTCCAAAAGTGCAACAAATATGAGATTTTTCTTTAGGCCTAGAATGAACATGACATCCTTGAGCCCGAGAGGTGAGCTGGATTCCCTCTAAAAGATGACTATACCAACCTATGTCACATTGTACTTTCCTTCGTCCCCAAACTCAATATTCATTTGGAGATGTTTCTCCTCTAGGTTACTAAAAAAATCTGTATTCCTCATAAATTAAAGCTTGAACTGTGAAGGGTTCACTTGCTTCTCATCCTTAGGTTTTATTTCTTATCTTCTTGTGTGGACACTTCATGGCATAGTGCCTAAATTCATGATTCTATTTGGATTGGAATTTATTCCTTTTTCTCTTCTTTTCCTTTCGAGCCAGTGCAAAGTTTCTTCATCCTTTCCCTTGGATGAAGTCTCATCTCTGGTATTTCAACTTATTTCCTACTATACCAAATCAAACCATAGGCACTCCCAATTCAATAGTTTCTCCCTCCCATTCACTGAATCTTGATAGTTGTATAAACTCTTGTGAAGGCCTAGAAGGGCTAGGCTTACCAAGTTTTCTTTAGGGACATTAACACTGAAATTGTCGTGTTCATCAGGATAACATGAAAACTTGCTCAGATAGTGTGGAATTGTGTCATTCTTCTGCATCTTGATAGCTAGGGTTTCAATCACATGAGAACATATACACCTAAGGTTTCATTCTTAGAATTTTGCATTAACTATTATAAAGGTCTTTTCGTAAACCCTAAAGAGCTAGGGTTTTATCATATGTTATAAATATCATCAACAAACCCTAAAAAGTTAGGGTTTTGTAGTGAACCCTAAGGGTTAGGGTTTTACCCGGGTGAACAAAAAGATAGATAGTGCAATAAGGGTTGATTTAATTCAAATATTACACACCCTAAATAAGAATGTTGATGATTCATAACCCTAGACATGAGAGAATTAGTAATATAAAACTTTTAAAGATAAAGTGATAGTACATTCTTATATGAAAAATATCTACAACAAATCTTATAATCTTAAACATAACTTGGGATTCTCCTTTTACAAGCCTTGTAGGGTTTCATATTAAAGGGCCCCCACTACATAAAAGCTTCTTTATTTTTATAGGAGTCTCCCTCTAAAACTAGCCACAACCCTTATTACAAGTACCTTTTAGAGTATACTTGCAAAATTTCCTTCCAAGGAAAACAAAAGAGAAAGGGATTTTGTGTAAAATGGGGAAGCTCCCTCTTGATCTTACATTAACCTAGTCTTTTGAGGGTTAATTTTAGTTCATCAAAATAACTAGGCCTCCATCCTTCCACAAATATCCCCTCCATATTGGGAAACATCAATGTTACATTTATCTACAACCTTCTATTTTCACATGACCATTTTCTAAGCATTCAGAAACACCACCCATATTTTACCATCTCCATGTTTTCATTCTTACGCTCAAGTTCTTTCTATCAAGGAGAGATCTAAGCCTTCAACATTTTCACAAATATTCGCTTCATAATGAGAAAAAATGACCCTATACTATATGAAAGTTACATGTAAATTAAACATACTTTAATATAATTTTAAATAAATAAATGTTAAAAAGTAATACACAAAATTTCACGTAATAAGAGTATAATAAACTTCATAGAATTTATTAAGGAATTTAGACTTCTGTGATCCATAACATTGTTTAGAAAATCTTCGGCAAAATCACATAACCAATCTTTTGTCGACGCGTTTCGAACCAACCAGTGTGGTTCATCGTCAGGACAAGTTGAAGAACCAATCTGGCCTAGCTTGATTAAATAGAGGTGGACTCCACCTCTATTTAATCAAGCTAGGCCAGATTGGTTCTTCAACTTGTCCTGACGATGAACCACACTGGTTGGTTCGAAACGCGTCGACAAAAGATTGGTTATGTGATTTTGCCGAAGATTTTCATAGAATTTGTTTAAAATTTCCAAAACTAATTGTTCTAATTTCCTTGAGCATATTTTTAATACTATCTTTACTTTAAATTTAATTAATTAAATTTGTTTTATGGTCTCTTTTCATTATTTTAATTAAATTATTACATGTTTGATTATTATTTATTTGAGTCTATTTTCATTAATTAATTTATATATTCTTTTTTTAAGTATTTTCTTTCCCCTATAATTATGATTTATTTAGTTGATTTTTTTTTATTTTTTTTCTCCACATTATATTTATATCTTGATGATGAATCATAGTTGAGGTTTAGAAAAATTGATGCCTTAAAACTGTTTTTTAATTAATTTAATAAAAAATTAATTAATGTTTATCTATTTATTAATAAATTATATCTGTCATACATATATATTAAATTACTACTTGTTAAATTTTAATCCAACCATTTAAAACAAAAAAATCCTGAAATGCTTTTGAGAATCATAAAAATATGCCAATCACATATATTACTACTTTAAAGAATTAACGCTGTAAAACCCACATAATAATTAACAAGAAATTTTACTCTTCTTTAAAGATCCGCTGCTCCATTTGAGCAACTCCCAACTTTAAATCACTGATTGAATAATTTGTGAGTTGATTAGAATTGGGTGGCACCACTTTATTGAGTGTTTCATTTTTCATTATAGAGATGTCTATAGGGATTACTGAACTGAACTGAAATGAAATATGTAAGGTTAGTATGTCATGATTCATCCCGTGAGCGTGAGCGTGAGCGGCGGCAGAGTGGACAATTAGTCTGACATGTAAACCATTCGTCTATGCAAACTGAGTGAAATAGGTGGTCGCATCGCAGTCGCCGTGCTTCCTGACTTATTTTAAAAGCACTGAGGCAAACTGAGCAGTCGTCCTCGATCTTCTTCAGATTCTCCTCTGAAAGGGTAATGGGAGGAGAGGGAGTGCGAGGAGAGGATGTGGTGCTAAAATACGGAGTCTCTGTGGGAGAGGGAGAATACAGAGAGGGAGAGGGACTCTGTGAAATGAGTATGGGAGAATATGGACTCTCTGAATCCTCAGAAGGAAAGGGAGAAGGAGTCATTGAAATGGACATGGGAGAATACGGACTCTCAGAGGGTGAGGGTCTCTGTGAACGTAGTTCAGCACCTTCCCTGCGCTGCCGCTCTTGTTCCTCATAGTCTCGAGCCTTCTGTAGTTGTCGTTCCTGTTCCTCGTGGTCTCGTGCCCTCTCTAATTCAGCTTCCCTGCGCTGCCGTTCCTGTTCTCCCCTGCGATGCCATTCCCGTTCCTGTTGTTGTTGTGCCGCAACGACGTCGTATGAATTTTCGGGGATTTCTTCCATTCGGTAGCCATGGTTAAGGTAATGTTTACGGTGGATGCCGTCAACCAGATCCTGAGTCAACCGAGCAACGTCCGACGGGCGGAGCACGGGAGGGCAAATGGGTCCAACGCGAGGTGACCATATTTGTCTCAGGTGTTGAAAAGTTAACGTTGTTATCCACCATGCCAGCTATATTGTTATACTTTCATACATACACTTTTTAATAAAAGAAAATTCATAATTTTTACACTATGAAAACCCTCTTGGGCCACCCCAATGGCTTTGTGAATTTTCCTCCCCTCTAGGAACCCAAATTATTCTTCGGATATAGACATAGACATAACAGGATATATCCTTCATGCTATAATCTTTGAGATAACCTTATAGACATAATTTCATAAGGATATAATCCTAAACTCCTCAAATGATGAATGGTTCTCTACCTTAAGGATTAGTAAAATAAAGGTAGAATTAAAGGCTGGTAAAAACTACCTTCCCACATGGATTCGCTTTCATCCCATAGCAATTATGATCCCAAATTTTCATAGAAATTTGTAAAAAATTCAATTGCCCAACCATCTCAACTGCGACTCTTACCTTTTTGAAAGCAAGAAAGAACAAATTTTAACTCATCTTTTGACACTTCATCAAATACCTATTATCATCAACCTCCACAAAGCTTGGAAAAAATTGAGCCATACAAATAACTTTACCAATGGTAGTCCCCTCTTGTTCCTTAAAGTTATATTTAAAATGAGCCATGCCTAGAGAATCTAGGCCCTCATAAGTTGACACCTCCCAACCATCAGTCCCCTCCATATGCCATGTAGTCTTTGTAATTTTTTGGCCGTTTGCATAGGCTTGGAAAAACACAGTATCAGCATCACCACAATCCAACCAGACAACCTTACTTTTTAGGCACCATGAAGCTTCCTTACTGTCAAGAATATCTTTCCTTCTTGATTATAGACTACACAAAATCTCCCTATATTCTTGAGTAAAAAAGCACCAGAGAAATCTTGAATTTGTAGTTTGATTTCCACAAATATTTTCTCCTCCTTCTTGTGAATAGTCACAACCCATTCCTTCGACAAAATTTTAATATGTTTTAGATTATACTCAAATTGAGAAGAAGAAATAGGCCCAAACATGCCTCAAATGGATGTTATTTGGTCTAGATCAGATCAGAAAATCTCTCCTCTTTTATCCAAGCTGATATCATTTTAAATGGGCTAGATAGCTTATGGGAATGAACCTTGATTTCAAACAGAATAGGGGCATGATCAAAAACACCACCAAAACTCACTCATTGATGGAGAAGAGTGAAGTTGAGCACCATGGCCTTAGCCATAAGAAAACAATCCAACTTTTTTCCAATATGATCCTTAGTAAAGGGATCAATTATAGATTGAGTGCCTCATGACTCATTCGATCCCATAGAGAAGTTTAGATCACCAGCAATAATAAAGTTTTCCACATTTAGAATAGACATGCAAAAAAAATCATTCCAAAAGTTAACTGAATCTTCATTTGGACAAAAAATATTGATGAAAGTGAAGATGCTTTTCAACTCTACAAATAAATTGACCGCTAAAAGCAGCCTATCCAGTGCATGATTTTTGGATTACTCACCAAACCCTTATACTTAAACGAGAGAAAATTCATGTTGGCACCCTACGAAGGGATAAAAATATTCTAAGAGCCCCATGTATGGAAATTCGTCTACCTTCAACCATTTCCTCACGGTATTTTCTTTTTCTTGAGAGATTTGGGACCTTATACCCCTACCCTTCACAATAAGCCTAGAGATAGGGACTTGTCTCATCTCAAATGAAAAATACTTGGACAGAGAGAGGACAGGGCTTGACTGGGGATTATATAAAATGCCACTCCCATCCAAAAGAATTGAAAACCCTAATGAACCCAACACCATTGGAGATGGGTAACTCAAACACTGAGGGGGTATGAAACAAGAGGTTTTAACCAGGGATAAAGGAGCGAACAAATTTTGAGAAACCACAACATCCATACCAATAGAGGAAAATCCTCAATATTTTCCAAGTTCAGAAAATGGAATAACAAGTAAAGAGATAGGAGGAAAGTGGGTGAAATTTCCAGGAATCAAGATGTAAGCCATTGACTAAAAATTTGTTATCATTAGAATTGAGGTTGAGTCTTGATTGGGATAACATGGGAGGCATCAATATGGTGCTTGGCACCACACAACCCTAGGAAACCTAAAATTAAGAGGCCACACCATCTTTAGAGAGAAAAGCCTCTTCTCCACTTAGGGCTACACCATCATTCTTTTCCTTTTTTGTGGATTATCCCAAACATGATGGTTTTTTTAATGGAATTCTGTAATTTTGGATTATGTGACCACACTTATGGCACTGGAAAAAACAAAAGGGAATCCCTTAATAATCTAGAACATGAAGTATGACACATCTATTACCAATGCTCATAGGTTCACGTAGTTTATTTCAAAGGTACAAACTAACTAGAATCCTAGAAAATAATAATTCCTTAATATCTTTGAATGACTATTCCACCTCCAGAAAGCACCACAAACTATTCCCTAAGTTAAAAAAACCTTGGGGGTTTCACATGTGGGGTGGTAGACAAGGGAAATGAAACCACATGGGAACAACATTGAGTCGTTCTATACTATCATTTGACATAGTGGACCAGAACTTGAAAATAATAGAAGTAGATTTGATGGGCCTGTTAGCTCTGCTACATAATCCAACATTTGAGGATCAAATGCAGTCCCAATCGGGTTGTTTGCGCACAGAAGGATGCCCAAAAATGGATACAAAGTGCCCCAAAAGCCTTCAAAATCCTCTTAAGGCCTTCACCGATCAAAACTATCGCAAGAGGAAAGCCCTTGGGAAGGCGGAAATACTCTATTGGGAGGCAAAAGCACTCCAAAACCATGAAAAAACCAAAATCGCAGGTTTAACAGTCCAAATGCACGACAGTTGTTCGATCTTGCCGATCAACGGTCCAAATCGCATCGGCGGGTTGCAATCGGCACAGGCAGGCAGTGGCAGTGATGCAAGACACCGCCGATCAACGATCGCCGATGATCGGATCGGCGGGTCGCAGAGGAAGACTTATAGGCGGCACAGGACATTGCCGATCAGCGATTGCGATCATATTGCATCGCTGTATCCCATCGGGGCTTCCAACAGGGTCCTTTTTAGCCATGTTTTATAACATCGCCGATGGCCGATGACCGATTGCCCTATCGGATGCGATATTTCTATTAATCATGTAATAATAGGGTATTCGGGTCCGCAGCAATATCGCAATCGGCACTTTCAAAGGGGCAGGGCTTTTATATAAGATATGCTTGCGATCCGATGAGCCAGACCCGATGGCACTACAAAGAATTTATTATAAAATTTCAATTCCGCCAACAGCCATTTTCTCATGTTTTCAATGTTTTTTAAGCATAAGTCAAAATATAAAAAGGGCAAGGATCGGCCGGCTATAATGTGCGATTGTGACCCAAAACAGACACAATAACAGAAAAGAAACATTCGCAGCTATTGTCTGAAAGGGGCCGGTGCAGGGATTTCATAGGAATGATCGCCACTCCATTGCAGGTTCAGGCGGCAAGCCATCCTTAAAGGAATCATGCAGTTATGTTACATACCAGAAAAAGGATTCGGCGGAGAGACAGCGGCCGGCAAACAGAGCCCGGAAAGGGAAGGAGAAGGGCCACTACACGCCTCAACCCAAATCAAATCAAATCACGAAGCATTAACAGTCCGGCCATCATAGCAGTCATCCTAACAAACATGATGGGGCAGCTTTGGCACAAGAGAGCTCCCATGCATCACAACAGGCCGCCCTAAACATCTGAATATGGTTATTCCTCTGTCAGAAGAGGAAAACCTCCAAGCCATGCCTGCCTATTGAGGGAATCAAACGGTTATGGGACAGATCAGACAAGTCTAAGACTCTGAGCCTTCTAGAGAGCTCAGGAGCATTGTAAAGGGCCTATAAAGGGCAGAAAACTAAATGTAACAAGGGTTCAACTTTTGGAGATTATTCCTCCCTTGTTCCTTCAAGCTTCTCATCTACAGTCTTTAGTAATACAAGCTTCTTTTGTTGTTACATGTTTAATGTCCATCTCTCTTCTGTTCTATGCTTGCACTTGAACAATTTGTTCAGGTTTTCTGTGTGTTTAAGGCCAGATAACTGTCATCTTATCTCTGCTTTGATATATTAGATTTGCAAGCTTCTTTGCTGCCTATGGCTAGCCATTTATATGTGTGATTATATATGCATCTGCCAGTATAGTCAGTAAGTTCATTTGCTGCCTGTAGCTAGCCATTCATATAGGTCCATGTATGCGATCTACTGGCATAGTCAGTGTTCTCCATCTATCCATTAAATCTACAAACTATTGAGCATTAGCAGTCTAAAGCCTTGTGTTGTTGGGGGTGTTCATGCATGTCTTGAGTGTGAATAGAGCTAGAATGGTTATCTGACTTGATCCAAACGATCTTTCATTCCAATAGTTCAGAGAACAATATTGAAGATTATATGTTACCAGGCATCTCTGATTTACAACCTCGGAGAGTTTCCTGGAGTGATAACATAATTGGCGTCGTTGCCGGGGAGAGGAGAATCGAAGCTCAGCTTCCGTGGGAAACGACACAGCTTCAAGCTTTGATGACAGACAAGGTTTGAACACAGAATTTGGTTGTAATCATCTGTCTGGCGACTCCACTGGAGGAAGGCCATCCTTTGGCGACTCCACATTGAAGTTCTGGTCTAGTTCGTGAAGCATGCTCGGAGAAATCTTCAGAAATCACTAGCTGGCCAATGCCTGATCCTGAGAGGATCGATAAGCAAAAAAAACTTTGCGGAAGGGAGCATCAGGATCAGGTAAGCCTTAAACAATTTTTATGTGTCTCTGTTAGTGAAGTTCACCTTCAGAGATTCATACCGCTCCCGGTTATTCATTTCCCTTTTGGATATCAGTCCAATAAAAGCAGCCCATGCCATCCATCATTTTCCTCTGTCTCTCCTATCCTCTTCATTGATTCATATGCCTCCGCCTACCAATACCCTTTCATTTAGGCTCAGTCATGGCAGGCCAACAAGCTCTCACAAAGATAGAACAAATAGTTGCTGCCAAGTATGGACCTTTGGTCTTGCCTTCTCCTTTAAATGCCATGCCTGCAGGAGATTATCGAGAATACATGCCTAAGTTTACTGGTGCAGAGGGAATATCAGCTGAAGAACATTTAGAGTCCTTTTATAGCTATGCTGATAACCTGGATATCTATGAAGAGGATGTATAGATGAGGGTTTTTGTTCAAAGCCTAGATGGGGAGGCTAGAAATTGGTTCAGACAAATACCCACTAGGTCTATTGCACACATTGAGGCCCTAGATGATGTGTTCCTAAAGCACTGGGGGAATAACTCAGTGATCAGTAAGGGAGAGGAAAGCTCTCCATCATCTTTTGTTTCTTTGTATGCTCAGATGACAAGCCCTTATGGTTGCCCACTAAGCCCTGAGGCAGGCTATAACTCAATGCCCAAGGCTGAGATTAATCACCTCAGTCTTAATATTCTGATGCCTGCTCAGGAGGTCTCCACACAGATCGAAGGGGCAGCCTACCAGATGACAAAGGAAGAGGATGCACAGTTTTGGGATTCCTCCTTGGATGAGGACTGTTCTATTAAAGATGCTAGAGCAGATGATGTCTTTGTGTCCCCTGCAGAAGAACACTGTGGTTCACCATTCATATTAGTTGTGCAGACCACAGATAACACAGACAAGTATACACCAGAAACGAGTATTCAGCTGGTGTACAAATGCTCCCATAAAGAACATCCAAGGAGGATAATACGCAGAGGGGAAATGAAATTTGATCCCTACCTACCTGTCAAGCTCAAATCTCCTAAAATCTTTGAGGTAGAGGATCAAATCAATCCAATCCTGCTGATCTATGATGAACCGGGCTGAGAGCAGGAGAAACAGTTTTGTTTGCCCTACTAATGGGCAAATTTTTGAAGTTTATGTTTTCTAGCTTTAATGTTTGTAATTAGTTTCTTTCACAGTTTCCTGTTGTATGCTTAGTTGACTCCATGCCCAATGGACACTAGGCAAGTGTTTTTATAGTTGTTTTTGTATGAAGGCATTGGTCTGCAAGTTCTTGAGACCTCACAGGGAGGATCTCATCCCTAGAAGGAGCCAATGTTAGCTCTGCTACATAATCCAACATTTGAGGATCAAATGCAGTCCCAATCGGGTTGTTTGCGCACAGAAGGATGCCCAAAAATGGATACAAAGTGCCCCAAAAGCCTTCAAAATCCTCTTAAGGCCTTCACCGATCAAAACTATCGCAAAAGGAAAGCCCTTGGGAAGGCGGAAATACTCTATTGGGAGGCAAAAACACTCCAAAACCATGAAAAAACCAAAATCGCAGGTTTAACATTCCAAATGCATGACAGCTGTTCAATCTTGCCGATCAACGGTCCAGATCGCATCGACGGGTCGCAATCGGCACAGGCAGGCAGTGGCAGCGATGCAAGACACCGCCAATCAGCGATCGCCGATGATCGGATCGGCGGGTCGCAGAGGAAGACTTACAGGCGGCACAGGACATTGCCGATCAGCGATTGCGATCATATCGCATCGCTGTATCCCATCGGGGCTTCCAACAGGGTCCTTTTTAGCCATGTTTTATAACATCTCCGAGGGTCGATGACCGATTGCCCTATCGGATGCGATATTTCTATTAATCATGTTATAATAGGGTATTCGGGTCCGTAGCAATATCGCAATCGGCACTTTCAAAGGGGCAAGGCTTTTATATAAGATATGCTTGCGATCTAATGAGTCAAACCCGATGGCACTACAAAGAATTTATTATAAAATTTCAATTTTGCCAACAGCCATTTTCTCATGTTTTCAATGTTTTTTAAGCATAAGTCAAAATATAAAAAGGGCAAGGATCGGCCGGCTATCATGTGCGATTGTGACCCAAAACAGACACAATAACAGAAAAGAAACATTCGCAACTATTGTCTGAAAGGGGCCGGTGCAGGGATTTCATAGGAATGATCGCCACTCCATTGCAGGTTCAGGCGGCAAGCCATCCTTAAAGGAATCATGCAGTTGTGTTACATACCAGAAAAAGGATTCGGAGGAGAGACAGCGGCCGGCAAATAAAGCCCGGAAAGGGAAGGAGAAGGGCCACTACACGCCGCAACCCAAATCAAATCAAATCACGAAGCATTAGCAGTCCGGCCATCACAGCAGTCATCCTAACAAACATGATGGGGCAGCTTTGGCATGAGGGAGCTCCCATGCATCACAACAGGCCGCCCTAAACATCTGAATATGGTTATTCCTCTTTCAGAAGAGGAAAACCTCCGAGCCATGCCTGCCTATTGAGGGAATCAAACGGTTATGGGACAGATCAGACAAGTCTAAGACTCTGAGCCTTCTAGAGAGCTCAGGAGCATTGTAAAGGGCAGAAAACTAAATGTAACAAGGGTTCAACATTTGGAGATTATTCCTCCCTTGTTCCTTCAAGCTTCTCATCTGCAGTCTTTAGTAATACAAGCTTCTTTTGTTGTTACATGTTTAATGTCCATCTCTCTTGTGTTCTATGCTTGCACTTGAACATTTTGTTCAGGTTTTGTGTGTTTAAGGCCAGATAATTGTCATCTTATCTTTGCTTTGATATATTAGATTTGCAAGCTTCTTTGTTGCCTATGGCTAGCCATTTATATGTGTGATTATATATGCATATGCCAATATAGTCAGTAAGTTCATTTGCTGCCTGTAGCTAGCCATTCATATAGGTCCATGTATGCGATCTGCTGGCATAGTCAGTGTTCTCCATCTATCCATTAAATCTACAAACTATTGAGCATTAGCAGTCTAAAGCCTTGTGTTGTTGGGGGTGTTCATGCATGTCTTGAGTGTGAATAGAGCTGGAATGGTTATCTGACTTGATCCAAACCATCTTTCATTCCAATAGTTCAGAGAACAATATTGAAGATTATATGTTACCAGGCATCTCTGATTTACAACCTCGGAGAGTTTCCTGGAGTGATAACAGGGCCAAACATCTTTCACCACCAACTTCATTGCATCATACGATTTGAAGATTAATAGCAACACACTCTTAGCTAGTAGAATAATCTTGGGAGCCTTTTAAACCCTTAGAAACACCTTCTAGTTCTACCATTCAATGAGAGTATCCACACAAAATTTATGAACGCTAGCATGACCCGCCAATTATTTAGATCTATTAAGTCCACAACCTGAGACATCTCCACGCCATCCCCCAAAGCATTGATTATATGGAACTGGAAGTTTATCGCTCTCTAAAGCCACGTGCTTATTTTTATTTATTGGTGGGTTTCCATTATCTACAGAATCTATAGGACAGGGGATTCCCATCTCTACCTCCAGAACTGACAGACTAGACCTATCATCCACTGGATCCAAACCCTCATGAAATATTGCAAATTGGGGATGAATGACCTAGAAATGGAAGAGGTGTGGATTTCATGGGTACATTCAAAAAATCCTCAAGAAACACTTGTAAACCATCATCAAATTAAAAGGAAACCACATATGATGAAAACCCTTTAGCAACAGATCAAAGAGGAAGACCCTCATCCAAAAATCCCATTCAAATATGACTTGAAAATCCCAAAATCCTAGTGATATAGGTGGGTGGGACCTAATAAAGGAAACCACCTTCACTAATGACACAAGTGAAAATACAAGTACTAAAATTGTTTACTTTTTAAACCAATGATAAGAGATCCAGGCACCTAATGGTTAAGGGTCAAGAATCCCTAGAAGGAATATGGTCCTCTAACCAAGAGAAATCTCTAGAGAATGGAACCCCCCTTTAGCATTCCCAATGAAGGAACTGGTTCCCTGCCTATAGGGACCATAACCACCAAAGGAGACAAAAGTAGGCCCCCTAAATGGGATCGAGGAGTCATAATCCACCATCTACTAGTAAGTAATGTTCCTCCACTCAATTCGTGCCAAATCAGCACACCACCAGACCCATGTGAAGAACACACATTGCTGACAAATAAACCAATAATTCAAAGAGAATGGAAATAACTTAGATACAAATATATTCTTCACTCTCCAAAGAACTGTACCACCATGAGAGAAAGTTATGAACCATAATATAGAGTAATATCTCTACCTCCCTATATCGCACCAGGTCAAGGCAAGGGAAAGGCACCCAAATGTGTATAAACCCTAGTCTAAAACCATATTTCTATAGTTGTCTATGCTCCTGCCTTCCTCACAAGACACCTTAGTATTAATATTATTAATAAACATTATTATTTAAAATTTTAAAACCTTATTAATATTAATATCAATGTTATTAAACAATTTTACAACCTATAAATAAAAACTTATTAAAAGTTACTATTAAAATTCAAAATTAGTGTTATTAATAAACCGTATTACTAAACCCTTTTAAACCTTATTAATATTAATATAAACATTATTAAGAGATTTAACCCCTATAAATAGAAGTTTATTGTACCCTATTAATATTATTAAATTTTCTATAAATCATATTAATTATTAAATTAAACAAAGTCTTTTGGTAGAAATCACATGAGAGAATTTTTTGGCCAATGCGTTTCAAACCAACAAGTGTGGTTCATCATCCAATCCTTATGATTAACCACACTTGTTGGTTTGAAACGCGTTGGCCAAAAAATTCTCCCATGTGATTTCTACCAAAATACTTTGTTTAATTCACTATGGATCACAAAAGCTTGAATACATAAACATAATAATATTATTAAATAATCTTAAATCTTGATTATTGTTAGTCATTCTCACTACAGTCAACTATGGTTAACAATGGTTGAACATGGTGACTATAGTCACTTCTGCAGACAAAAATGAATTCCCTAGATCTAGTGGTCTGATTAAGAATAACAGAGGACCAAAAGATAATTTATTTCCTTAGAGAGATTAAACTATAGAAAAGAGACCTACATGGAATTCGTAGCGAGTCCTTTTCTCCTATTCTCTTGTAAGCTCCAATATTAGCTCCACGTGTTATAAATGGAACCTAAAACAATGACTAAACAAGAAAAAGAACTACAATATCCACATAGCATAATCCAATATCTCTATTCAATGAGTTAATATGACATTGAAATACGTAAGCATAAGCATAACATAGGTATAGGAAAACATGATGCTTTTTGTATTAATAAATAGAGTTACAACCATATATAAAAGCTCACTTTGTAGATGTCTCCCCAACCATATTGTCCTTCCTTTCCAAAAAGAAAACCTTCACACTCAACCCTAATTCAAATGGATGATGATTCCTTAAGATCAAAGAAACAACATGAGGGCACTAGAAATCTACAAAAGCTAACCCACACTCTATGTGAGGCACTAAATTTATAGGGTAAACTTCATAGTTTAGGATTGACCAATCTAGGCTTGAGATCAACTTATGAGGAAGTATAAGCTCAAGGGATAAGAGATAATATCACTAGAGTAGGATCAAATTGGAATTCAAGATCTCTATCCATGGTAAATGGTTAAAACCACCTTAAAAGCTTCTAGAAGGAGAAGATTCGAAATTAATTTTCCCAAAATTATAGAATCAGTGCACCTCATAATAGAGAAACTTGTGTTGATCAGCGCAGATTCTCAATTATGCAACTTGCATCCAACGCAAGTGGACAAGCATGTAGATAGCGTTGGGGCTAGAACATTGTTTTTTAGCAGATAGACCTAGAAACTCAGAATTTTTAGAGAAATGATGCTTGGGGCTTTGCAAAGGGATTATGAAAAAGTGTTCATGGATGTTGATTGATCTGGTTTTCGGGCCTTTTTCGCTGATGTGGAAAAATGGCCTGTAACAACCATGGTGATGATAGTTGACCATGGTTGATGAGGATTGACTATGGTGATGATGGTTGATTGAAGATGATCATGATTGCTCATGGTTGATTATTATCAATATTTGACAACCATGAATAACTTTGGTCAAACATGTTTGACCATGGTCTACATGGTAAACCATGATCAACCATGGTCATCTTATGTAAACCATAGTCTTGCATAAACATCATGGTCAAGCATGGTCACATGTAGTAAATCATGTTCACCATTTTCAATAACCTGTTTCATTCGTTATTTTTGACATTGTTAATTTTTCATCCCATCCTAACATCGACTTTTTTTTCATCAAATTATGACACTGATTTTGGTTTGTTAGCCTACAATTTTGATTTTTATTTTTCAAAAAAGAAAGTTGATTTTTTTCATCACATAGTGATGCTAAATTTATTGTTACTATCCTGCAACATTGAAAAGGGTTGAAAATGGTTTGAATATGGTTACCCATAATCAACTATATCTGATCATGTTGACAATGGTTAGCCATCATTAACTATGGTTTCACTATTGATCATGGTTCAATATTGATAATTGTTGACGATGGTTGACTAGTGACCATGGTTGACTATGGTTAGCCATAACTAGATATGGTTAAATATGATTGATCATGGATTGGCTATGGTTGACCATGGTTCTACTATGGTTGACCATGTTTGACCATGGGCAACTATGGTTAAACATTTCTTGCTATTTTTTTATTATGGTTGACAATGGTTGACTATAGTTGTACATTTTCACCATGTTTGACCTTAAAGTGCCATAAATGACAATGGTAATCCATGTTGAAAATGGATATCTGTTGTTGACTATTGTTGAATATGGTTAGTCATGGTTATTTGTGGTTGAATATGGTTTACCATGGGTGAGTAAATGGTTGGCCATGGTTCAACTTAGTTTAAACAATATTGACCATGGTTTGATTGCGGGAGAGGATCGTTTTATTATGGTTTAAGTATGGTTGGTCATTGTTTGACTATCGTTGACCATGACTTGAATATAATTAAGGATAGTTGACCATGATTCGGGTATGGTTGAGCTTGACTACCTAGGTTTGAACATGGTTTGACTATGTATTAAGGGATACCATGTGGAACTTAACTCCTATTGGATGTGTGTTATATTCTTTCCACAACTATGTGCATGCACGAGGGGCAATAACCGCCATTGTTTTTTGTGTTGGGCATAGAAGGGCATTAACAGGGTGGTTTCATGGTAGTGGTAGCCCCCTGTATGGGGTCCGAGGTAGCTCCCTAGGAAATTGTTTTTTGGGACATTATATTATGTGGGCGAACCTACCTATGGTTTTGTGCATGGGTTTTGTCACATGGTTTTGGGCATGATGGTTTTTAGCCCATGGTATTTTGTAGATTTGGTCAAGGGAACTATAGTTATGTTCTAATCCAGGGTTAATGGATTGGGGTTTATGAATGCTTGAACATCTATATATATGTATTGTAACATTAAAAGGAATATAATGAAAAGTCAATATGATAGTCTTGGTTATGGGATCCATGGGAAAATCTTCATGTTTTTGTTTTATATTCTCATCATTGTTTACTTTCTATTTTTAGAATTTACCTGCAGGTAATTTCTTCACAGGGTTAAATCCTACATTTGATATCAGAGTTGTTTCGAATTCAAAGGGATGACTTTGCTGTTGAGGGTTTTTTCTCGCACCTGTGGTAGACCCAGTTCAATGGGAGATCTGTGGGATCGATTCATGCGATGAAAGAAGATGGTGAGAAGTGGAAATATAGAGATCGAGAAATTTAATGGTCAGAGTTTTGAGTTGTGGAAGCTCAAGATGGAGGATATGTTGGTAAATAAAGCTCGGTGGATTACAATAGATCTGGGTACTGAACCAATGACAATGTCAGCAGAAGACTGGAAAAGGTTGGATCAGAAGGAAAAGAGCACAATGCAGTTATGTATCTTAGATGGACGAAGGATTTGTGGGTCAAGTTGGGGACTTTGTACAAATTTAATTCTCTGGTGAAAAAATTGTTCCTATGGAAAAATATGTATAACCTAAGGATGAAGGATGGAGACTTGGTGACAAATCATCTAAATGCCTTCAATAATATGGTAATCCATTTGTTATATCAAGGATAGGTGCATCAGTGTGTTGTTTCCTCTACCAGATTCATGGGAGCCTGGTTATTGCTATAGGTAGCAATACAACTACCTGAAAGTTTGATGAAATAGTCCCATCCTTGTTGTCAGAGGAGATTAGATGGAAAAATATGGGGAGATAGAATGGAGATGACTTGTATGTATGAGGAAAGTCCCAGAATAAAAGAAAAAATAATTCCTCGAGTGGGAGATCTAAATCTAGAGGGAGATATAAATCTCTAGGAAAACCTGTAAAGATATGTTGGAAATGTGGAAAGGAAGGGCACTACAAAAAGGACTATAGATCTAAATCTCTTGAGAAAGGAAAGGGATCTGATGATGCTCCTTCTGTAGAGGTGAAAACCACCTCAAATGAAGGTGGGGATGTGTACTTGGCTTCTTCATCAAGTACAAATGTAGATCATGAAATGGTTGATTGACTCAGTTGCATCCTTTCACTTCACTTTCCATAGGGAAACAATTATGCTTTTTGGACTAGAAGGATGAAGGCATGTCTTCAAGCACAAGGATTTGAAGTTTGGATTGTTGTATTGACCGAATACAAGGAACCTTCGACTATGCTTCGGATGATGACAACCGAAAGCTTTAAGAAAGCAATGGTAAAGACAAAAAGACGAAGCACTGAGGAAAGAACAGAGAAATCAAAGAAGATTCAAAAAGAAAGGTAAAAGGAAAGGCTTTAAGAAAAGAATTTTATCTAAAGAAGATAGCTCCTCATCTAAAAAAGAGAGTGACATTGACGAAGAAAATGACACAAGATGAGTGTTATTCATGGCTAGGGACAACATGCAAGAAGCTGCAAAATAAGAATATAAGATGAAAAAGAGATCGACGAGATCGAATTTCAAAATGAGATGGTTATAATTATAAAGGAACTCAAGGTTGGAAAAGGAAATGTCAAATCTCTAGAAGCCAAATTAAAGGAAGTAAAATAACATGCTAGAATCCTCAATAAGAAGAATGAAGCATTGAAGGAAACCATCATCAGCCTTAAAGTTCAATTGGAAGAATCCAACTTAATTGAAGAATCACTCATAATATAATTGGTAGAAAGAAACAAGGGAAGATCTAGAAGCAGAGATAGTCTCTCTACAAAAGGAAGCACAAAGAATAAATGTATGGCATAATTTTGCAAACAATTCTAGAGCATTGGATGATCTCATCAATATTTAAAGGCCATACAGTGACAAGAATAGATTGGGCTATAGGGAAATATTTGTAGAAGGCTTAAGCTCCTCCACAATGGAAAAATGAGATGGACAGAAAACTTATGTATAAACTGCTAAAGGATCTACCAAGAAGAAAATAGGCTTCCCAACAAAACAGAAGGTTCAATAGACAAAAAATGAGCAATAAGGTTCTTAGAAAATGCTTCCACAAAGGAGGTCTCCCCCTCTCAGGTATAAAAACATATTTTTGAGCACCTATTATTCTTGTGGAAATTTTGGAAATAAAGTTGTAGATTGGAAGGCCTATGATAGCAATACTTTACCCACTCGATAAAGTGGTTTCCCCCTAGCCCCCAATGCTACGTGTCATTCGATGAGTGGAATCGGGCGGCCCCTCCCAAATACCACCGAGCACCCAAAAGTAGTGTGAAATAAACTACATACCGCCCTCCCACTATGCGACAAATTAACCACTATTCACCCCATACCTGCCAAAAAATAGCTTTTCGTGTATAAAATCCGAAAGCCCCCAAAATTGGTTCTTTTCACTGAAATTTCATCTGCAAACCTCTATACGCATGCACAACACCTCAAATTGTCAAAGCCATCAACCCATGTACAATTTCACTCCAAAGACGCCACAGACATCCCTGTCGGCCTTGCAGCCTATACGAAGCCCATTCAACCACTTACAGTCGCCAACCACCCTGCTCAGAATCAATTCACCCCAGTTCCAGGTATTTAAACTAGAATTAACCAAATACCCTATCAATTTCAAAGTAACCAATTGCTGATTGTTTATTTAAGTTAAGAATTAATTAAAAATACTGAAGAGCTTGAGCCATAACCACTGTGGAACACTGTTACCCTAAAAATTTTGAATCCCTCCCAACTCTCAAATCCACAAGAACTGAGTATGGCTACCCCAATTACAATGGATGTGAGGTACGTCACTACACCTCATTTAGAACTAGATCACCTTCCCCTGGCTGACAAAGACTTCCAGATAAAAGATACCACTGTCATAGAGCTCCTGCTCAAAGTTCATTGCCAAAGTAGGGACAAGTTCTTGAACCATGCTGATGAAATTGGCCTTTGGGAATCAAATTTGCCCAAGTACAAATTCCCCCAAGTCCACATTTTTCCTGAAATTGTGCATATGTGCTATGCTTGCTATATCCCCAGTCACAGAACCATCATGTCTCTTGACTTGAAGATCCTTTTCACCATTACCACTGAATCCTTCAATGAAATGTTGGAGCTCCAACCAGGACAAAACCTAATTCCCTTCTTAATTGGAGACCTATTGGACTTATACCCCAAACTCAGCTCTGCCAAATTGGCCCAACTATTCCAAACCTTTATCGTAGAAGAAAAGCACATCCCTAACAACCCCCCTCTATATGTAGCAACTATTTTTTCCCCTTGGGGCTGAAATATTGTCGCCATGATATCTTGTGTTTTGGGTTACTCCAAAAGTGAGTATATTGATGAAATTATCCTAGCTTTCATGTCCATCTATACCCCAAGACAACCTCCTGCAATCGTTTATGACTTTGCCACATTCATAGCTGACAGGATGCATGAGAAGTTCACAAGAATTTGGAATGAGAGGGTCTTCAAATACTCTTCACTGTTATACCGTATGTTCCTATATTATCAATATGATAAGTTCCCATTCACCTTCCAAAAACTGGACACCAAGGGTCAATCAAGGTCAGTGATTTTTTGGACCTGATTAATCCATGAGTATCAGTCTCCATACTCTTATTCAGGACTTATTGACTTAGTTGTACATCCAATTATGAAAATGTTGACTGGAAACCCTCCTCCAAGAATCAGTCCAGAAATAAAGAGAGTCCTTCGATTGTCAAAGCAGACCAAAGTGGGTGACTGGTACCTTTACTAGAACCACACAGAGATCAGGATATATGGTTGCATGCTTTCACCATACAGATTACCAAGATACCTTCCTATAGGTTGTTTTCTTTAGAATATTACAGGAAAATCATCAATGCAGATGAGATAAACTTTGTTAATGCCAAGAAGAAGGCCAATTTCAAAATAAAATACCAACTAGGCCCCTTCATATGTAACTCTAGGGAGGCTAGGACACAGGCAGAGTTGATGCTACAGAAGATGAAGTTCCAGAGAAGTTTTATTTGGAGATATGACCCTTTGGAATTCATCACCAAAAAGAGGCAAAAGGTCAAGCTAGGACCTTTTATTCACCATCCCATACCTAAGATTGAATCCTATGCTAACCAATCAAAATGGGTGGAAGGAACCCTAGTTGATCAAGACATCACCAGAATAGACATAGAGAATGCTCTAATCGATCCTGAAAAACAACTTGATGAGGGTTCTTTCCTACAGGTTCCAGAATACTCAGACAGACCAGAGAAATCAAGCAAAACAGAGATAGCCATGAGTACCCCCTCAGTTGTGCAGATTCCTCTAAATGAGGAGAAGAGCTTAAAAAGAGGTAGGGAAGAGGCCACAACATCAGCAAGGGCCACTTCATAGACTTATGCAGAAGCAAGCCAAGCAAAAAGACAGAGAGTGAATCATTTCTCTAACCAGAATACATAGAGGAGACAACAGAAGTCACCAGCACAGAAGGAAACTGGAGCAAGCCCATCACCCCATCAGAAGGCACACCATCCACATCACAAACTCAAGGGTTGGAAAGGAAGCTCAGTCTTGAGGTATCTTCCTTCAGAATGCCTACTCACAAATACCAAGTCATCAAGGAGAGGTAAAGAGAAATAAAAGCAAGGAATGAGAAGCTGAAGTTCCAAACTTATGACAAATACCTGAAGATGACCCCTACAAATCAAACAAGGCTAATGTCAGCCTTTGATATCAAAGAGGGGAAAATGCATATGACGTTCATCAAGCCTATAACTCAACATCCAAGAACAGCCTCAAATTTTAAGAAAGTAGATTTCGAAGTGTTGGCAAGGGATATCCATCCCATAAACTAGATTGAGCTACACAAGAAAACATGGGAGATGATATACTCCACTTTGACTGGAAAGTCCATTGCTTCCCACCAACTACAAAACTCCATAAACAACATATCTACATAATTACAGTTGGAAAATTCCTCCTCATAGGCCAAGGACACAAGAATCAAGTCCTTGGAGGACTTAGTAATTGAATTGGGACATGATCCCAAGGATATAGAAGCCACGAAGTAGCTAATTAAGAAGAAAAATGATGATATCGCTGCACTCAAGAAGCAACTAAAGATACCCCATCTGCATCATCCACAAACATTAGAGGTCCTGGAAGCCCAAC
This sequence comes from Pinus tabuliformis, assembly GCA_031772625.1. Lineage (NCBI taxonomy): Eukaryota > Viridiplantae > Streptophyta > Pinopsida > Pinales > Pinaceae > Pinus > Pinus tabuliformis. The sequence continues at coordinate 1,003,186,889 of CM062809.1, read as the reverse complement.
AAAGACATGAAGAGCTCATGGACTTGGTCCTGAAGCTGAATGACCAACTCAAGGAGACAGAGGAGTTGGATAGTTTAATTCAATTGAAGAAAAGTTACTTGGCCACAACTTCGAGATTTGTCATCCCCACGGTATCCATAGTAGTTCCTTCTACACTAGAAGCATCACTAGCACCTACAGCTCCACCTACAATAGCATTGCCAGTAACAACAGAATCTACTACATCAACATGAGCACTAGGGGACAAAGCAGCAGAACTTGTGAAAGCCATGGTAGATATGTCTATCTAGGCTACAGAGATGAAAATATTGAAGGAAAAGGTGGCAAGTTTGGAAACTGACTACAAACTTGCCCAACTCAAGCAGAAAGAGGAAACACAAAGGGCCCAGAGAATGGGTGAGAGGATCAAAATCCTAGAAAAGGATTTGACACTTGAGAAGCCACTTAGACAAACCAAGGAAATGTTGTCAATCCAAGTTAGTTTTTAGCAAACAAAGCTAGTAAAGATAGCTACTAAAACTATCCAGAAAGTGAAGGAGGAATTGGGAAATAAGTCTGAGGATGCAAATAGACTCATTCATTTCCTCAATAGCAAAAACAGATATGAGCTACAGGAGCTGAACATTGAAGACAGAACTACCACCATTTTAGAAATAAGGAAGGTTCTTTCCAAAAGGAACCTTATGCTTAATTTGGAAGAAAAGTGTCACAATATGCAGGTAGCCACTGAAAGGTTCATGGTTAAATTTCATATTTTGAGGGAGAAAGGTCTACCCAGTCCTATGGTCATCAATGAAAAACTCATGACACAGTTGGACTATGGGGATAGACTTAGAAAATTGGCTAAGGATCAAGCCAGTTCCTCATCCATTAAAGCCTTGCCAATGGGCAAAGTATTATATGACACATTTGAGAACTTGTTTTTCCTTCAGCATGAGGTAAAACATTTGTTCCTCACCAAGGCCAATTTTGCAAAGTATACTGAGGCTGATGAGATTTACAAGAGGATGATAAATGTAAAATTACTAGATGTAGAATGGTGGGGAACTGTGACTGAATTACTATGATAAATTAATAGCTAAAAGTTACCACACAGTAAATATGAAGGCAGCAGGATGAAACAGGTAAAAACAGCACAACAGGGTCAAAGAGTATCAGATGAAAGATCAAAGTAGAGGAGACTCCAGTGTAAAAATGCTGCAACTATCGACCAGCATAAAGGGCTACATCTCAACCACAAAAGCCAGCATAAACATAATTAAAGGGACAGCAAGAAACAATTTAGTAGCTGTCTCTATCTTCTTGCTAGAAGATATTTGTATTTCTTAGAATAAATCTCAAGTTGTTTGAGATATTTTGTAATAAGTTTTTGTATAAATACTTCACAATTCGAAGTATGTAGGGGGATTCAAAAACATTTCTATAGACTATTTCTCTTGAATAAGAAATTATATTATATCAATGACTAGATTGGCTTACTGGATCAAGGAATAAAGATCAGATATTTTACAAGATTCTTGTGTAAAGAAAAATACAGATAAGTATTCTTTCATGTTCAATGTTGTTTTCTTTCAAGTTTTTCGTAATCTTTATGTATATCTAAAATCTAAATGTTATAACATGGAATGATATTTAAGAAATTTCTTAAATTCAATCTGTCTTAACTGTTATGCATTATTATATGTTTTCTTCACGAATCTAAGTTAAGAAACTGTTGATTGCTCCTTAGTTTAGGTGGCTTCTTTTGATCTGTAGCAAAGGATTCTTAATTGCCATTTGTTCATGATTATCCTTTGTTCTCCATTAGGATCTCGGTCTAAGGATTCTTGAGTTTCCTTTCACCCTGATTAGAATTACTTCACCCATTAGGCCTAAAGATTTGCATTTTTCTCTGCTAGCCTGCCCTGTGAACATTCCCTTTAATGAATTGGTCCAGTCCTGCTATCCATTTGTTGATTCCATAGCCCAATAGCTGAAAGACCTAGCTCTATCCATCTGCTCTAAGATTCCACCACCCAACCTTCGAAACAAAACCAAAACCCCAAAGAACACTAAGAACTAGACTAAAATCCCATAAGAAACAAAGCTAAATTATATAGAGAGAGCCCTCTCTGAGTCATAGGTTGGCTAGTGCCTATACTTAAAATATTGGTTTGTGGTTACCTCAGTTTCTTCCTTCTTCTGATAACTTCTAAGGAAAATTATGAGTGATAACATTAACCACAAACCAAGGAACAAAAACGTCTTTCATTTTATTCACAGGTGTTATGATTTTGGATAAATGCCAAAATACAGTTTCTATGGGAGAGTTGCAGAGTCTTTTAGCGACCAACTACAAACTTGGATTATGAACAAATGGGAAAGTATGTTTAAAAAATGGAGCCCTTTTGTGTTCCTAAGATGGAAAGCTACAAAAACCTCTCTCACTTTTCACACAGGTATTAGGGATTAGGAGATAAGCTTTCCTCATTTCAGCCTATTTGTCTGATTGTGCAATGTTTTGTTTTAGTCACCTTTTTTCAGAGCAAATTGTGGCCAATCAGAGATGAATCTTGGAAAATGGGAGGAGTTTATTGTTCAAAAAATGCCAAAGAACAAAAACCTCTATGATATTTTAAAAATTATGTATGGTTAAAGAGATAATTCTCCACCTTTCAGCCGTATTGTTGCATAAATTTGACAATTTTTGGCACAGTCACCCTGCCAAAAGCGTAGCGTGGGCCATGCTGCGCTTTTTCTGGAGGGCTCTAAATGACATAAACTCTACATGGTTGGATAGCTCTTGACTTATACATCATCTTTGGACACTTTTTAGCCCAAATCATCAGCTTTTTCAGGGTGAAAATGGCCAAAAACCACCTAAAAAACACCTTTCTGCCCTGTTTTTGGAGGCCACACTACGCTTTTTGACCAGTCTTGGGAGAATTGATTTTTGAGGGGCTATACTTGATCATTTTTAGTGCTTGAGGATTCCATTGTGTAGAAGACAAAAATATCTTTCCAATGAGCTATCATGAGTCCAATTTTGAGTTCAGGAAGGCCTCCAAAAGTGTCCTACAATCTCACGTTGTTCTTTTCCTCACAGATGTTGCACTTTTTGCAACCCATGCTACGATTTTCACAAAATTCGTGCTTTTTCTAGAAAGCTAGTTTCTTCATCAGTTCGACATAGTTTGATTTTTTCACTTATGTAAATGATGTAATTGAGTAATATTACTGTAAATATGATGTAATAGTGGGTGGTTATTCTTTGTAAGTTGTTTTGATGTAAATTTGGCCTCATTTATGAGAGAGGTTGGAGTCAAATTTAATTGTAGAAATTGCTTTTAACTTCCCTAGACATTAGGGTTTGGTTAGAAACTCATGGAAAAGTTCCTAGAATCATGGATTCAACCCCTGATATTGGGGAGATGTTGTTTTGGTCTTTATGTATCATTTTCTCAGTGATAGAAGAGGTTGGATATTAGATTAGAGAACTATTGTAGCTTGTATTTGGATATTTTCTAGAAATCAAAGGATACATTTTGGAGCTATTATCTACGAGTTCAAATGCAGTAATTTTGTGATGTTTTTTTTTCTTTGTTATCACTTTATATGAAATATATTCATCTTCTCTTTCCATTTATAATTTCTTCAATGGTTTTCCTTATAGTTTATAAATAGAATTCTTTTCATAAAGCTTTGTTTTGATGGAAACATCATTATGTGTTACTTTCTTGCTTGCTTAATGAATTCATGTTTCATTCTCGTTAAGACCTTTAGCTTCTTCTGAACAATACACTACACCAACAAACCCTAAGATCCATCACAAAAGTATTGCTACCTTGCTCCCTTATATCTTTTCTACTGTAACCCTTTGATCCTGTTGACTTGGCTACTTAGTGTTTCTCCCTTATCCAACAACAAAACGCTAAATTTTCCAAAACCTACCTCATCCTAGCTATCCAACCTAAAATCCTTTGCATTCCAGTCATCTCTTGGTTGTGATCATAGAGAGAGCCCTCTCTGGTTTGGTAGGGCTAGCTACCAAACGAAAAGCTTTATCTGTGGTTACCTCCATCGATCTCCTCTCATTCTGGGACATTGTGGAGGATAATATTTTGGCGTCATTGTCAGGGAAACGAGAGATCATATCTTCCCTTGGAAAGAATGACAAGGATCAAATTTGATTTGTTGATGGTGAACTGTGGTCAAACACATATGAAGGCTGAAATCATTCACTTGGCAACTCCAAATCAGTTTCAAATATAATTCAAAGACTCCACTGGGGGATGAACCTTACCAACAGAAAAATGAAAGGAAAATATGGGAAGATAAAATATTCAAGTTGGACTTTCATCTAAGACTTCATGTTCTTTATTGTAAATTATTTCTTTTCTTTTCCTGAGAATTTCAAGAAGGTTTTCAATAGTATATTGTATTTGAGAAAAGATCCAGACACGAATTTGGTTCCATTCCTTTGAAGATTGTGAATATAAATTTTGGTTTTTATCAAGACCCTTCTTCTAAATATTATGGTTACCATCTTCAACTTGATGAGCCTCAAGAGATCAAGACTAATCCTATACCTTTTGTACATATTCCTACACCTTTTAAAATTCCATATAGATACAAGCCACTCATCTTACCTCCTACACTGCATGATTTCCCTAAAAATTATTACGAATATCTTTCGAGGTTTTATGGAGAATATGTTAACATCACTGCTGAAAAACACATTTAGAATTTAGAATTTTTTTTTTTATCATTTTGAGGTTGAATAAAATGATGTCGATATCAGGATTTTTTCTTTATATTTGCAAGGTGAAGCTAATAAATGGTTCAAGAACTTGCTAGCTGCAAGAATTTTTTATTTCCATCAGTTTTTGAAAGTATTCCTTAATATATGGGTGATCAAGATGAATCCTTTTCTAATTTTAAAAGAATATAATCAGTTGGAAAGACAACCAGGAGAAATAGTGAAACACTTTTCACCTAGGTTCAATCAAGGATGCCATTCAATCCCTACTAATATCAAACCGCCACCCGGTTTAGATCTATTACACTAAAGGATTCCATTCAATCCCTACTAATATCAAACCGCCACCCGGTTTAGATCTCTTACACTAAAGGATGCCATTCAATCCCTACTAATATCAAACCGCCACCCGGTTTAGATCTCTTACACTACCCAGATTCCTTTGATCCAAAAATGGAATTTCAATTGAGAGAAAGGAACACTACAACACTCGAAGAAATGCAGGATAGTGCAATAGTTGTGGAAGCTAATTTGTTGGTCAAAAGGTCAAAGTTGAAAGAAGCGAGCGAGAACATAGAGAAGGAACACTTGACATCTTTAGAAGTGAAACTCGACATTTTGGTAAGAAAAATGGAAGAAATGATGCAAAATATCATCATGAGAGATGAACTTGCTGTTCAAAAACACCATGTCCCACTTATTTCTGAAGAAGAAGAGGTTGTTGACCCTAACCATTATCCTACTCATTACAGTTACCATAGATCATAAAGTTATCGTTATATGTATTCATTTGTGGACAATCATGAAGATGAATCTATAGATCAACCCATGGAGGATCAATCTTCTGATCTAATGTGTATGTTTGATGTCATTCCTTATAATGATGATTTACTCAAGTATGATCAGTATGATGATGATTATGTTGTTGAAATAGAGGCTAACTCTACAAGGCAATAAACAACATGTTTTTGGGAGGAAGATGCTTCATTATAGTAGCTCAGATGTAGCACTCAGCCTATGCATATCAATCATGACAGAAATTAAGGGAATCCAGAATTTTAAATCAGGTGAAAGGTATTTTCCTTTATGTTTTACTTCATTTCAATTACGGAGAGAAAATTTCCCTAAGATTATAAATTAGAAGTCTTTGAGTTTTGATGTTGAGCATGGAGAAGACCATGAAAGTCTTGACCAAGACTCCTTACCTTTGTGTTTCTATTCTTTCGAAATAATAAGAGAAAACTATAAGGTTATGTTGTACTAGCTACAACCACCCTCCAAAATATTTCCTTAGCTTCATTTTGGAGCCTCCCTACCAACCTTTCACAACAACATGTCTTGGTTCATCAAGTACATAAGCTTCAGCACTTCTCTTGCAGAATGAAAGGATATCCATTAGAGCTTGTTGCATTTCCCTCACAGGCTATTCTTTCAGGCTTGGTCCAGCTGCAAGCTTAGCAGCTCCCTCAAGAAATTACACAATTTTGGAGGTCAACTAGCCTTCCCCCTAGAAATTACACAATTCGGTTTGGAAGCCTGCTGCACTCCAGAATTCCACAAATATCCCTGCCAAGCTTTACCCAAAAAATTGTGCAATTCCTCCCAGTAGGGCTTCTTAGCCAAGAAATTGCACAATTCTGGGCAATAGTCAGTTTCTCTGCCCATAAATTATGCAATTATGGACAAGAGTCAGCTAATATGCCCAGAAATTGTGCAATCCCTCTGGGCAACCAAAAGGGCTCCCTCCTAGAAATGCACATTTTTTTCCTCCCAATTGAGAAGATTGTTGAATTTTAATTGAGTTCATCGGTTCCCTCTAATATCAAGAAAAACTTATTTGCATGCATGGCCTTCTCCTCCCAAGGCAGCGTGAAAAGGCATATCTTGTTTTAGGGATCTATTATAGCAGCTGGAGGTTACATGAAAAGATCATTTCAGAAACCTCCCACCAAGTGTCTCTTTCCTTGGATTTGTCGCATGCACATCGTAACCTCGATTTTATCAAAACTCATCATCTAGACGATGCAAAGCTCATTCCTCACATCGATCTTGTAGCTCTAACATCCCACATTGCATCTAGGAGTCGTTGGCACATTCATCTCAATTGTTTTGGGGTAAGCCTGTTTTTCATGTTTCGCATTGCGTTTCTGGCACTTTTTGTGTTTCGCTTCATATGAATGGTGTCTTCTTGATTTAAGTGAGTGCTTATTGTCGTTTTAAAACATACTAGCTTGTACTAGCACCATTTCAGTTTTTGTTAACATCTCACTATTGTCGCATGCATGAAACTATTTTTGCACGAACAATCATCGTTGCGACAACTCGCTTCACACACATGCATGCCTTCCTATTTCTTGAATCCTACACTTATTTTTTGCATGAATGATCATTCACTCTTGTTTTCACTCATCTCACTATGCATTCAGACTTCTCATTTTTCCAGTCGCCCAACAGCCAAACTAGGCTACCTTGGCCCAGACTGTGCCTTACTCAACTAGAACTGTGCATTTCTGGAAGCTAAGGCTCTTCCTTCCCTCCAAAAATTGTACAAGCCTAGCCAGGCACTAAACTCCAAGCTTGCATTGCACAATTCTTGGAGGCATTGTCCCATTGGCCCTAGAAACTATGCAATGCAGTTTGTTGGTTACATGTCACTCCTGACTGAAATTACGCATTGTGCAATTTCAGTCCTCAGTAGGCCAATCTAGACTGTGCATTGCACAGTTCCAGTAGGCAGTCAACCTTCCAATAGCCCAGATTGTACCTTGCATAGTATTGGTAGTCGTAGTCAGTCTCCCGACATCCCAGCGGAAATTGAGTGACCTTTATGATCAGTCACACAGGTATGTTGCAAGTCAGTTCTCAAGTTTATTTTCATTTTTGACTGACATATTTCTTTCCATGAGTGTTTTCATGTCCAAAGGTATCGCAGTTGTTCATCTTCCTCTTAGTAGCACAAGTAGAATGGCCTTCAGGAGGGTAGAGTAAAAGGATACTATTGAGAGAACAACGTGGGTTGCATCCAAGCAAGTGTCTATGTGCTTGCCTACCTATGAAGACATCAAGTTGTTTGTAGACAAAGACATCAAGATAAGATGGTAGCATCATCACAGTGAGCAACACCATCAGTAGCAGCAGAAGGCAACAAATCCGCGTGCGACAAATGCAAGAGGAATTTTATTGACAACACAGAAGCAGAACAAAACTACAAGCTCGAGTAGATCCACTTGTGATGAAAGCAACTTTGGAGATTGAGGCTATGAAGTGATGGCATGACAAGTCAATCGTGAGAGAGAAGAGAATGGAGCAGAGAGGGAGATATATGTGCTGAAGCAGCAACTCAAGGAAGAACAGGATCTACATAGAAAAGAGAATGATGTGCAGTAACAACAGGTATGGAAGGGGGCACAATATGAACAGACAGATGAAACTGTGCCCATACAAGTTATAGATCCATCCCAGCATATGGCATGGAGTAGAAATGGTGAGCAGCGTTGTTGATTTCATGCAAGGGAATTCAGCGGCATTCATGTCATTATGCGCATGCATGCAATCCCACCCCTTTGGCACACTCACCGAGGTGAAGACAAGAAGCAATTCCTACTGGAGCTGAACATTTGACAAGTTGATGTGCATGGCCATCAACACATGCTTAGAGATCATTATAGACACTATGCATCAACATGTTTCCATTTCAGCTACACCCAAGAATACCATGCACATGTTAGCAGACGAGTTCGATGGAGTAACCACACCAATGCACTAGGAAGCAACGGAGGCAAGAGTTCCCTTTAGCAAGATGTCACCATGAAGTTTATGCACACCATCACAGATGACCAAAATTGGCATCAACTCACCAATTTCACCATCACAAGCATGTCAAAAAGTTGGTCTCATCACAACAGACCAAGTGTTAGTGATGTCTTGCATGGCTTGCTCAAGCCATTTTGTCTCACATGGGCACATGTGGATTGTAATGTAACATCTTGTCAAGTCAAAGTTCAATTGTCAATAGTTGGATGTAACAGTCATAGAGTAGATGAAGAGTCATGAGGGTAGATGAACTATCACAAAGGGGAATGTCAAGGGTCACCCCACCCTTTGTTATAAATAGAACCTCATAACTCATTATAAAGGCTTTTGGTCAACCAAGCTTTTGATAGAACTATCTTAAAGAGAGCTTGCACAATATTGTAACAAGCCTTGGCTTCTCCACTGCACAGAGCTAGTATATCTCTTTGGAGGAGCAGGCGGTTGTGGATGTAACGTTCTTTTGTCATAACTAGTGGTTATACATGGATGTATTATATGATTGGAACTTACACTTATTAATATAACAGAGCCAACATGTTTCATGCATATGTTTTATTGTATTCTATGCTATCTATTTTACTCTAAATGGTATATGTATTTGTTTGCTTACGCATGCATGCATTGACTTTTATGTGTATGTATGTATTAATCTTTCTTAAATGTGTTGTTGGTTTAACCATCACTTTGGATTGCTAGCTAACTTTCCTTCCATGTTGTGATGCAACTTTTCTTGTGTTTTCCCTTCTTAACTTTGTCTTATCACAGGTTTCCAAGGGGCACACTCATCTCAACCCCTGTGTGTTTGAACCTCTCATGCACCTTCCTTGGATTGTTGCAGTTGTCACACCCGTGCTACCAATAGAGAAATCTTACTTGCCTCTGTGCGAAATCATGGTCAAGGCATTACCGTATGACCCACTGCTGGGACTCCTACACCAAACAATTTGAGGTCTAATTGGGAATTCTTATTGAGGAGATCCCCTTACATGTTGATGGGTCTAGCACCGTCAATATTTTGCCACTAGAAAGAGGGCCAGATGACAAGCTGACCCCTCATCATCCTTTTTGAATCTTTGCACATCTATCATGGAGTTTTTTATAGTTCACCCTCTGAAATGTCTGTCCAACAAACAAACTTTCACGTCGAGAGGGAGTTCTAGGATCAATTGTCACAACTCACATATGATGGTGAAGGCGAAGAGGCCTGGCTTGAGCACTTAGATGACTTCCATGCACTCATGCAGGGCATGGAATATTTTAATGAAATAGAGGTCTATTCATTGCTTGCACACACACTTAGCAACCAGTCATCACAATGGTGTGGCACACTACCTCATAACTTTGTGCACTCTTTCAAGTAGTTCAGCGATCTAATTGAATATGTTTTCCACCATTTTGATCTTGAATTGTTTGATAAAAAATTGTTAAAACAATAGAAGGCCTCGTACAAATCACCTATGGAGTTTTTGGAGCGCTTCCGTCTATTCATGTTTGAAGCCCCAAAAAGTCAAATGAAACTTCAGTATCTCATGGATAGATTCAAATACTACATTGTCCAATCTGTCAATCCCAAGAATAATTTCAAGATTAAACCTCGCTCAACATACTTTGGTGATAGCATTTAACAATAACAGATGGACACGGTCACTATCACAAGTAACTGTCTGCCATCCCCTCATCAAATAGATCCACCATCGCAAAGTGATGTGGGAGAGCATGCACACACATCTGTTCAACCATCACATCCCCTCAACATCACTCTCGATTTTTGCACAGACTTGGTTGTGAGTCCCATACCTCATCACATGTCTTTTGTACCTCAACCTCCATCTTCAAACTAGGATAATCCTCTGGATGACACTGTCTTGTGTTCTTGCATTCCAGTCTCTACACTATTTTGAACGAGGATCAATCTATTGACGAAGTTGGTGTTGCACAATCAACATGTGCTGACATTCATGAATAACATAATTGGGAGCTTGAAAATCCACCGACAACGGAGGAACATCCCTGCCTATCCCTATGTCCTTTGTTTTTTCCTCACCTCCTTGGTGATCCTACCATCCTGGATTTTTCATGTGTATCTCCTTCTACGGAAGCACCCATTGTTGATCATTCGTAGGACACACTGGATGTCAATCCATCATCTGACAATGGAAAGGACCAATCATTCTTTGAACATCCACTTTATTTTTCATCTATAGTTTTCGGAAACATAGAGGATGAACATTATTGCTTCTCATCTACCCCTGTGTGTTATTCATCGAATCATGAGGATGTCAACCAACATCCTGCATTTTCTGATCTTAGTTGTCATGATCTCTTCACCCCATCATCTAATCATAATGTTGATTCACTCTTTGTTAATATGTCTAAGACACTGGTCTACAATGATCCATCTGTCAATGAAGACGAAACCCCCCAGATTGTCGAGGCACTTCAACCTGAGTTGATGGTTATGCCAGGCCCTTGTTGTCTTAGGTTGATTCCACTTTTGATTAAAAAATTGTTCAAACATGCAAGGCTCCTCATCACTCATCTGTATGCATTGAAGATCAATCTAACACTTATATTTCACTTCCTCCACTCGAACTACACGTTCCCATTGTTCATGCATTGGAGGAATCGTACTCAGCAAACACACTTGTACAACGTAGGTCGTTTACCTTCCTCACGTATGCTTGCATATCACAATCAAGAGTGTGTGTATGCTTAATATCTCCACGTAGTTTCACACAACATCATGCTATGTCCACAAACTGAATGTCATGCACTTTCACTCATTTTTGTTCGGTGGACTCTTGTAAGCTTGGAGTGTGTTTGTCTTCATTGTTGTATCTTTCTCAGTTTCTGGTTTGCACGACCGTGTTGCTCACAGACCATGCCTTCACCAAGATGGGTCAACCAATGCACCGGTGGATACATTGGAAGTATCACTTCACGTGATCAGGGCCATGCACTGTTAGCTTAGGAGTAGGAGTAGTGTTTGCTTTTAGTTTTCTTGCTTGCATGCTTGTTTATTTTCTTGCTTTGCATGTTTGTTTGTCTGCTTGCTTGTTTGCTTACTCACTTTTATTTTTCATTTACCTCTACTTCTGCTTTGATTTGTTGTTTGTTTTCTTGTTTTCGTTTGTAGGTTATTTCGCATGAAACCATGCATAACTCTTGAAACAAGCTGGATAAAGTATAAGAGGCCTTGTGCAACTATAACTACTTGTTTATCTACCATCCTAACTCTGTATGGAGAACTTGTTACTTTTAGTCCATGATACGTTGATGGAAAATACGTATTGTTCGAAGTGAACTTGGTGAAAACACAACGCTTGCACACTAACTAGTGTCACCTATTCTAGTCGGTTGTTTTTGGGTTAACCCTTGTCAACTTAGTAAAGTAGAGTAAGGTGAGGGAAAAAACCTTAACAGGAACTTTAGAGTTATAATAAACTACTTCTCTTTAGGAACAACCTCATATTCTCTCAATAAGTTGGGATCCATATTTCACTTCTGAAATGAATAAGTGTTATGCACAACTATGAAAAAATGAAAAAATGAAAAATGAAAAATTTCAAAAAATGAAAAATGAATAAGGCAAAAGAAGAGAAAGGCTTCCTATGCAGAGAGGTGATGCAAGTAACTCAACTGGGGTACTGACTAGGCTCACTGGTAGTGGAGCCATGCTTGTGTTCCTATGTGACTCCACCAGGGTATTGTCCAGGACTGCTCACAGCGGAGCAACACGAGAGATGAAACTAAGACTCTGACGACTATACTTCTTGTGCATCAGTATACCCCGCAACCCCAATCGAAACAACTATGTTGCCTTGGCTTGGAATGTGTGTCAATCGACCAAGATCTTGATAGATGCTACATCTTACAATCAATCTAGTGTGAAAACTAAGACAATCTGATAACTGAACAATACTTCCGAGGGTTTTAGAATCATTTTTCACGAACAAGGTCCATTAAGAGAGCTAGATTTCCACTAGTGTGTCTCCAAGTGTTGTAGTGGCTACAACCACCCTCAAAATTTTTGCCTTAGCTTCATTTTGGAGCCTCCCCACTGACCTTTCACAGCAACATGTCTTGCTTCACCAAGTACACAAACTTAAGTGTTTTTCTTGTAGAATGATAGCCTGACCATCAAAGCTTGTTGCATTCCCCTCACAGGTTGTTCTTTTGGACTTGGTCTAGCTCTAGGCTGAGCAGCTATCTCAAGAAACTGCGCAATTATGGAGGGCAACCAGCCCTCCATCCAGAAATTGCATAATTCTATATGGCAGCCTATTGAGCCCTAGAATTACGCAAATATGTCAGCCAAGCTTCACCCAAAAAATAGCGTAATTCCTCCCAGTAGGGCTTCTCAGCCCAAAAATTTCACAATTCTAGATAGCAGACAGCTGCTCTTCCCAGAAATGATGCAATCCCTCTGGGAAGCTATCCCAACTCCCTCCAAAAAATGCACATCTTTTTCTCCTAGCTAAGCAGACTGTTGCATGTGAATTTTAGTTGATTAGTTCCCTCCGAGACCAAGCAAACATGATTTTCATGCATGGCATACTCCTCCCAAGGTAGCAGGCAAAGGCATCCCTTATTTCAGGGATCTATTTTAGCAGTTGTAGGTTACATGCAAATATCATTTTAGAAACCTCCCACCAAGTGTCACTTTCCCTAGGTTTGTGTCATGCGTATCACAACCTCAATTTTACCAAAACTCATCAACCAGACACTGCAGAGCTCATTCCTCACATTGATATTATAGCTCTGACATCCCACATTGCATCTAGGATTTTTCGGCACATTCAGCTTATTGTTTTTGGGTAAGCCCACTTTTCATGTTTCGTGTTGTGTTTCAGGCGCTTTTTGTGTTTCACTTCATATGAATGTTGTCTTCTTGATTTCAGTGAATGCCTGTTGTCAACTTTATACATACTAGCACCATTTCATCTTTCATTAACACCTCACAATTCTCACATGCATGAAACTGTTTTTACATGGACGGTTTTCATTGTGGCGACTCACTTCACACACATGCATGCCTTCCCATTTCCTGAATCATGCACTTTTTGTTTATGTGAATGATCATTCACTCTTGTTTGCACTCATATCACCATGCATTCAAACTTCTCATGCTTCCAGTCACCTATCGACCAGATTGGGCTTCCTTGGCTCAGACCGTGCCTTTCCTCAGCTAGCACTATGCATTTCCGAAAGCAAAGGCTCTGCCTTCCCTCTAGAAATTGTGCAAGCCTAGCTAGGCACTAACCTCTAGGCTTGCATTGGGCAATTCTTGGAGACAGTGTCCCATTGGCCCTAGAAATCATGCAATGCAGTTTGTTGGTTGCATGTCACTGTTAACTCAAATTACGCATTTCATAGTTTCAATCCTTAGTAGGCTAGGCTGGACTATGCATTGCATAGTCATTCAACCTCCCAACAGCTAAGACTATTCCTTGCGTAGTTTTGGCAATTAGTATCTCGACTTCCTGGCAAAATTTCGACTAATATTTCTTTCCATGAGTGTTTCCATGTCCATAGGTATCACAGGTGTTCATATGCCTCTCAGCAACACAAGTATAATGGCCTTCAGGAGAGAAGAGTCAAAGGACACCATTGAGAACACAATGTGGGTTGCAGCCAAGAAAGTGTCTATGAGCTTGTATACCTATGAATACATCAAGTTGTTCATAAACAAGGACACCAAGATAAGATGGTAGCAACATAATAGCAATCAACATCACAGCAAGCAACACCATCAGCAACAGCAGAAGGCAGCACACTCACATGCGGTAAATGCAAGAGGAAGGTTTTTGACAACACAGAGGTGGAACAAAGTTGCAAGCTCGATCAGATCCACTTGTGATGAAAGTAACTTTGGAGATTGAGGCATGCGGTGATGATGCGAAAAGACGATCGTGCGATAGTAGAGAATGGAGCAGAGGAGTTGCATGTGATGAAGAAGCAATTCAACGAATAACATGAGCTGTATAGATAAGAGAATGAAGTGTAGTAGGAATAGGTACAGCAAGGGGCACTACATGCATAGAGAGATAAAAAAATTCCCATACAAGTTATAGATCCATCCCAGCAGTTGGCACAGAGTAGACAAAGTGAGAATTGTTGTTGATTGCATGCAAGGGAATTTAGCAGCATGCATGTCATTGTGTGCATGCATGTGATCCCACCCCTTCGGCACACTCACCAAGGTGAAGACAAGAAGCAAGTCCAACTGGAGTTAAACATGTATTTTGACAAGTTGATGGTTATGGCCACCAACACATGCTTGGAGATCAGTGCAGACACTATGCATCAACATGTTTCTAGTTTGGTCACACCTAAGAAGACAATGCACATGTTAGCAGATGAGTTGGATGGAGGAGCCACACCAATGAACCGAGATGAAACAGAGGCAAGAGTTCACTTGATCACGATGTCACCATGGAGCGCATGCACACCATCTCGGATGACCAACCTTGGTATCAGGTCACCACCTTCACCATCACAAGCATGTCAAAGAGTTGGTCTTATCACAACGGACCAAGCGTCAGTGATGTCTTGCATGGCTTTCTCGAGCCATTTTGTCTCACATGGGAACATGTGCATTATAATTTAATGTATTGTCAAGTGGAAGTTCAAGTGTCGATAGTTGGATGTAACAGTCATAAAGTAGATGAAGATTCATGAGGGTAGATGAATTGTCACAAAGGGGAATGTCAAGGGTCACCCCACCCTTTTCTATAAATAGAACCTCATAACTCATTGTAAAGGCTTTTGGTGAGCCAAGCTTCTGATAGGACTATCTTAGAGAGAGCTTGGACAGTATTGTAATGAGCCTTGGCTTCTCCACTGTGTAGAGCTAGTATATCTCCTTGGAGGAGTAGGCGGTTGTGGCTGTAATGTTTAGTTGTTGGAACTAGTCTTTAGACATGGATGTATTGTATGACTGGAACTTACACTTATTAATATAACAGAGCCAACATGATTCATGCATATGTTTTATTTTATTCTATGCTATATGGTTTACTCTAAATGATATATGTATTTGTTTTCTTATGCATGCATGTATGGAATTTTCTGTGTATGTATGTATGAATCTTTCTAAAATGTGTTGTTGGTTTAACCATCACTTTGGATTTCTAGCTAACTTTACTTCCATGTTGTGATGCATCTTTTCTCGTGTGTTCCCTTCTTAACTTCATGCTATCATAGGTTTCCAAGGGGCGCACTCATCTCAACCCCCGTGTGTTTGAACCTCTCATGCACCTTCCTTGGCTTGCTGCAGTTGTCACACCCTTGCTACCAATAGAGACATCTTACTTGCCTCTATGAAAAGTCATGGTCAAGGTATTACCGTAGGACCCACTGTTGGGACTCCTATACCAAATGGTTTAAGGTCTAATTGGGACTTCTTACTAGGGAGATCCCCTTACATGTTAGTAGGTCCAACACCATCAACAGGTTACCAAGGAAGAAAATAAGCAAGTTAACACCAATTGACAACCTTCTCCTGAAGTTATTGAGAATGTCGTTTGTAATATAGAACCTTTTTTCAATCCACAATCACTGTTACCAAGCAAAATTCAGTTTCAAAATGAATCAGGAAGTGTGGAACATGAAGAGTTTATAGAAAATCATGTAGCCTCATTGTGTAGTGTACCTAGGGGGGATAATATGGGGTACAAAGGGAGGTACCCAAGGGAATAATATAATAATGGGATGGGCCATAGTAATAAATAAGGTGGTTAACCTGTATCATGTAAGGGACCACAAGTTGTTAGTAATAATGTAATGGGCCCATGGTATTAGATAGATGGTATGAGGGAACCATGGTAATGACCCATGGTATTGTATGTATGAAGCCTATATAGAGGCTAGAGACTCCACATTGAGAGATGTGAAAGAATATTGTATGAACAAGCATATGGCTTGTGGAGTGTTCTCCTTCCTTAAGGAGTGAATGTATGGTGTTGCCCTACCTTACGGGTTTGATATTAATAAAGAAGCATTTCTATCTATATTCAGATCTTGTTATTTTTGGTGATTATTCTTAGGCATATTATTACTATAATATATTTTCATATTAGATCTATAACAAGTGGTATCAGAGCACTTTCTTGGGAAAAAGTGGATAATTTTTTTATTTTTTTATTTTTTGCAGGAACTTTCTGGGGCGGAAAGTTTGCAGATCAGATCTATATGTTTTGGGGAAAAATCTACAAAATATAATTGCATATCTGGATTCTTTGTGGAAAAAACCCGATTTAAAAAAAAACAGCCAAATCGGAGTCCAGATGAAGGAGATATCGATGATCTAAAAATCAATGGTGTGTAGAATTTTTTCATGGCAGCGATTTTGCGGCACATATCTGTATGTTTTGGGGAAAAATCTACAAAATCTAATTGCAGATCTATATTCTTTGTGAAAAAATACCTTATTTAAAAAAAAATCAACTGAATCAGAGTCTGGATAAAGGAGATATCGTTGATCTAATAATTAGTGGTGTTGCAGACATTTTTTCGGGGCAGCGAGTTTGTGGCATAGATCTATACATTTTGGAGCAAAATCCACAAAATCTAATTGCAAATATGGATTACTTGTGAAAAAATACCCGATTTCAAAAAGAAATCAATCGAATTGGAGTCTGGATGAGGGAGATATCGTTGATTTAAAATCAGCGCTTTTTTAAGAATTTTGGTGACGGCGGGAGAATTGCAGCATGGATCTGAAATTACAGTGCCTAGATCAGGATTTCTATCACATGGGAAGATGCAGAATGGTCATTCCATTTCCAAAAATAGGTCATAATAAAGATTTTGAGCAATATTGACTAAACTGTGGCCACTTTAAATTTTTGCCAAGTAAGTGATTTTTTTCGTGCCGTCTAGCAAGATGTTTTTTTACAGGAAAAGATAATGGCCCTACTATTGAAGAATTCATAAAACAAAGAAAGTTCACATATGGGACAGACTGGAAGGATTTCGTGTGGCTTGGTTTCAAAGATGAGGCTACCAAATGGTATTTCTCACTTGACAACAAGCAGTTGACCAAACTTTCAGATGCAGAATTTGAAAGAGCCCTTTTAGACAAATGGTCTCGTGCTAGAAAAAAGGAGAATGAGACACATAAGGGGTTATTTTCTACTGGTGTTTCCTTATTGCAAGTTCATGGATTGATTCAAAAGGAGAAGATCATTGTGTCTATAAATCCTAGTTGCAAGCATAATTTTATCAATGTTAATTTGGCAAAAAAATTGCAAGTTCCAGCTAAACACATTGATAACACACACGTTGATGATGAGGATGTTCAAGTTTATAAGGATTTGAAGCTTTCTATGGATAAGTATATGTTGCATGGTGATTTTTATATTTCAGATATGGATAACGTGGATGTTGTTTTGGATATCTTTGGATGGAATCCGTGGGTACTATCAATATTAATGTGCAAAAGAAATTCCTGAAGCTCTGGTATAAAAAGAAGAAAATTACATTACAAGATATTTCCATCAATAAACAGGTAAATTCCATGGACATTGAAGTAGAAGATGTTCCAGGGACTAACATATCAGATGATGAGCCATTGATGGTAGACAACCACACACAAACATCAAACCAGGTACCAAAAAAAACAGGTAGAGGTGGAAGCAAAAAATGTTACATCAGAGGGGGACTCAGTGGTTGAAGTAATATTGAAAAATAAGAAACAACTACAGGCACTAGAACAGGTACGAGATACCCATCAGGCTCCACTAGGTGGTGAATTAAAGAAAGATACATCGTTGGTTAAAACTTCAGCATATCACCACCCACATCACCCTGCAAGAAAACAACTAACTAGATGGCAATGAATTAGCCACAAGGAAAACAACCGCCACATGATAGATAGAGGGGAGCGGCGATCCACCTACTACACATCAACACAGAAGAGCTGCCACGGTCAACTTCCATCTCAATCGAGTGAGGCACCAGCGAAATCGAGGGTTCACCTTTCTCTTAGATGGCTAGATGCACGTGCATGGTACCGGTGGACTACTCTTTTGAGTAAATCTTATTATTTGTGTTCTTCCCATGTTTCAGGGATGAAACATGTTAAGGGGGTGAAATGTAGTGTACCTAGGGGGGATAATATGGGGTACAAAGAGAGGTACCCAAGGGAATAATGTAATAATGGGATGGGCCATAGTAATAAATAAGGTGGTTAACCCATATCATGTAAGGGACCACAAGTAGTTAGTAATAATGAAATGGGCCCATGGTATTAGATAGATGGTATTGAGGGAACCATGGTAATGACCCATGGTATTGTATGTATGAGGCCTATATAGAAACTAGAGACTCCCCATTGAGGGATGTCAAGGATTATCGTATGAACAGGAATATGGCTGGTGGAGTGTTCTCCTTCCTTAAGGAGTGAATGTATGGTGTTTCCCTACCATAAGGATTTGATCAATAAAGAAGCATTTCTATCTATTTCTATTTTCTTATCTCTTGGGTTATTCCTAGGTTTATTTGTATTATCATATATTTCTGGGTTAGATATATAAAAAGTGGTATCATAGCACTTTCTTGTGCAAAAGTGGAGAATTTTTTATTTTTTGCAGGAACTTTCTGGGGTGGCGAGTTTGTAGATAAGATCTATACATTTTGCGGCAAAATATGCAAAATCTAATTGCAGATCTAGATTCTTTATGAAAAAATATCCAATTTCAAAAAAAAATCGTCTGAATCGGAGTCCGGATGAAGGAGATATTGCTAATCTAAAAATCAGTGATGTTGCAAACATTTTTTCGGGGCAGTGAGTTTGCGGGGCATATCTATATGTTTTGGGACAAAATATGCAAAATCTAATTGTAGATCTGGATTCCTTGTGAAAAAATTCCCGATTTAAAAAATACAATTAGCCGAATCGAAGTCCAGATGAGGGAGATATCGCTAATTTAAAATCAGCTCTTTTTTTCCGAATTTTTGGTGACGGCGGGAGAGTTGCAGCACGAATCCGAAATTCCAGTGCCTAGATCGGGATTTCTACCACATAAGAAGATGCCATTATGGTGGTTCCATTTCCGAAAACAGGTCATAATAGGTATTCTAAGAAATATTGATGAAATTGTGGACATTTCAAATTTTTTCCAAGTAAGTGAATTTCTTTTCAAAACCCTCTTCATGGCGGTTCTATGTTTTACAAGAAAAGATAATGGTCTTACTATTAAAGAATACATAAAACAAAAAAAGTTAGTAGGGGCAAAAAATTGGAAGGATTCAGTGTGGCTGGGTTTCAAAGATGAGGCCTAGAAATGGTATTTCTCACTTGACAACAAGCAGTTGACCAAACTTTCAGATGCAGAATTTGAAGGAGTCCTTTTATACAAATGGTCTCATGCTATAAAAATGGAAAATGAGCCACGTAAGGGGTTATTTTCTACTGGTGTCTCCTTATTGCAGGTTCATGGATTGATTCAGAAGGAGAAAATCATTGTGTCTATAAATCCGAGTTGCAAGCAAAATCTCATAAATGTCAACTTGACAAAAAAATTACAAGTGCTAGCAAAACACATGGAGCACACACAACTTAATAATGAGCATATGCAAGTTTATAAAGATTTGAAGATTTCTATGGACAAGTATGTATTGCATTCTGATTTTTATGCTTCATATATGGTTAATGAGGATGTTGTGTTGGGATACCCGTGAATGGAATCCGTGGGTACTATCAATATTAATGTGCAGAAGAAATTCCTGAAGCTCTGGTATAAAAAGAAGAAAATTACATTACAAGATATTTCCATCATTAAATAGGTAGAGTCCACGGAGGTTGAAGCAAAAGATGTTCCAGGGACTAACATATCAAATGATGAGCCTTTGATGATCGACAATCAAACACAAATAGAGGCTGAAGCAGAAAAGTTATAGGTGTTGATACATCAAATGAGGGCTCAGTGGTTGAAGTAATATTGGAAGATAAGACATCACAGTAGGCACCACAGCAGGGTGAACTAAAGAAAAAGACACTGTGGGTTAAAACTTCAACATATCATCACCCACATCACCCCGCAAGAAAACAACCAACAAGATGGCAACCAATTAGCCACAATGATAACAACCCCCGCATGACAGATAGAGAGGAGCAAAGATCCATCTACTACACATCAACATAGAAGAGCTGCCACGGTCAACTTCCATCTCAAGCGAGCAAGGCACAAGTGAGATCGAGGGTTCACCTCTCTCTTAGATGGCTAGATGCACGTGCATGGTACCAGTGGACTACTCTTTTGAGTAGATCTTATTATTTGTGTTCTCCCCATGTTTCGAGAACGAAACATGTTAAGGGGGGTGGAATGTAGTGTACCTAGGGGGGATAATCTAGGGTACAAAGGGAGGTACCCAAGAGAATAATGTAATAATGGGATGGGCCATAGTAATAAATAAGGTGGTTAACCCGTATCATGTAAGGGACCACAAGTAGTTAGTAATAATTTAATGGGCCCATGGTATTAGATAGATGGTATGAGGGAACCATGGTAATGACCCATGGTATTGTATGTATGAGGCCTATATAGAGGCTAGAGACTCCACATTGAGAGATGTGAAGGAATATTATATGAACAGGCATATGGCTTGTGGAGTGTTCTCCTTCCTTAAGGAGTGAATGTATGGTGTTGCCCTACCTTGAGGGTTTGATATTAATAAAGAAGCATTTCTATCTATATTCAGATCTTGTTATTTTTGGTGATTATTCTTGGGTATATATTACTATCATATATTTTCATATCAGATCTATAACACATTGAAAACAATGTATGACAAGTTGCAGCAGTCCTCTCAAGTTCTCCTTGATCCAATAGATGATGTTATGGATGGTATCTGTAGTCAAATTCCTTCTCCATTAGTTAACTATGAGCTTCAAAACAAATATGACACTAATTTCATCATCCAGTTGGCTTCATTGTCTTGTTCAGCTGGAGTCTCGTTACAAATTTCATCTAAAATTTGCAGTTTAAATTTGTTTCACTTGAGAATGACAAACTTCATTTTATAAAAAAAAACAATGTCTTAAAAGGAAGAAGATTCTTGTCCCATTGTTGATCAAGAAAGTGTAGTCATTCATGAGTTTTAGGATCCTTTTGTCAAGTTGTTGCATTCATTAAGGGAGATGAGTTTTATTATATTTATGGATCATGTACACATGTTCAGTGGACACTTGGAGTGGCCTAGCTTTTGTTTTTTCTGCTTGATCAAGAAAAGTACGAGAAAAATTCAAATAAGTAGACATTTGCTAGATTGGTTACACTCGAGGGATCATTACACATGATTGTCTACACATCTTCAACAGGTTGGCAGTTATCATCAGAAGTTTGAAACTCGAGGAGAAGGCCATAAGGCTTCTATGATCAGCTATTGTTTTCCTTTTGTTAAAAAGGTTGTAAAGTCAATTTTTCATTCAGTATGTTTTTCATAGTTAGTTCAGTTAGTCAGTCAATTTTCAGTTTGAGGTTAGTCTTTACATTTTCACTGCATGCCCTGTTAGATACCTATAGTAATAGGTTTCATATTTCATGATTGATTATTGAAAATCCAAATATGCTCTGCTTTGCTACTACAAAGATCCCATATTTCCAGAAAATCAGAGGTGTGTGAAATATTTCAAATATTGAGGACCTTATTACAATTTTTTGGGTGATTCAACAGTTCAAACTGGATCATGCCATGTTTCAATTTTGAGTTGTAGAATAGAGAAAAAAGTCTGTCCAAACTGTTTAATCTTGGCAGACAACTAGTTTAGGTAGAGAAGAAAAGGATCCCAACAGCTTAATCTGGGACCTTGAAAGAGATAAGGGTAGAAGTAGATAGAAAAAGCAAAAGAAAAAGCCAAGGAAAAGAAAAGGCAAGTAAGGGTCTGCAAGTCCAAATGCACCCTCCAAGAAGAAATAAAATGCTAGGCAAGTAGCTGGGTAGGTAGCAGGGGTTGCAGAAAAGTATCCCTATCATTGCAAGGTTGGTGATGGTGGGCAGCAAGGCAAAAGATTACAGCTGGAAGCATGACTAATTTCCCTCACTCCCCTCCAATTTCATTTCTAACATTCCCTCACTAGCCTGAGATTCATGGAAAAGACTAAGTTTTCATGGTGGTTCTTGATCTTTAAAAGCCACATTCCTTATCTAAAGTTCTTTTCATTTTGATCTACTCTTGAAACCAAGCTTGTTTCATATAAACTCAATGATTTCCACATCCACTTACCTCCTCCTCCACAACTAACACTAACCCTATTGTACAAATCCCTTATATCGCCTTTCTCCCTAATATTACTAACACCAAGGTGTATAAATCCCAGCATTATCTACATATTCTCCTTTTGGCATTATAGCCAAGTAAATGGTCCAAGGAGACTTCAGTCCACCTGGGACTGTGGTCAACCTTGTCTTGGATGTGCTCTGACCCCTGGTTATGAGCAGAAATCCTGTCCCTCAAGCCCTTACCGTCTCTCTGCTGAAAGCGCACAGAAAACCCCCTTTTCCTATGAAAACCCCTGAAAAGGCCCAAAAAACCCAAAACTGCGAAAAAACCCACTTGCCTATAGTCCTCCGCCCAAAAATTAAACTGAATATTTTATTGCGCTGGCGGGACCCCTCCCCAACATGCTCGACCAGTCGGAAGGCCCGCCAGCCGTCAGATCTCCAGCGCCCAGATCTAAGGGTGGGCGGTCAATTTCAGATCTCGATGTGCCGACATTTAGCGTCCGGGGAAAGCGGTTTTACCTATCCCGTACAATGGACGCGTGGCGGGCGGTAAGGTTGTTCGGAGCCCTCCTCCCACTTACCGCCTTTGCCCAAAGGTGGTGCGGGGAACCCACTTACCGCCACCCCGTATACCGCTACCCCACACGTCATGCCTACACGTCATGTCCACGCCGCTCTGACGTCACCCCGCCGGTGCCCACCCCATCGTCCCTTGGTCCTCCACGCGGGCCCGCCTTTGCGCCCGCCCGCCACCGTGTCCTGCCGACCTGGCTAACACCTCAGCATCCACGTCACCCCTCACCTGGGCCCCGCCATGACGTCATGCTGACGTCATCGGCGGAAAAGCGCCAAATTCATACTTTTGCCAAATTTACCGATTTAAACGGCTAAACGCATATTTTTCGCTTATTTTGCATGCGAAGCTGAACTAGCCGTTGTCAAGCCTGCTGCCGCGAAATCTTGCATTCAGCCATCAAATTCGACAAGTAAACCGTTCAAAGTTCGAGGCTTGACTGCATTAAGCCTTTGCAACCCAGCCCGCAAGCTTCCAGGTCGATTTGCCAGGTATTTTGCCGTTTTCTCCCTTTCTGCCCGTGAATTCCAATTTTCTGCAAAATCACCATTAAAGTCTGCTAAAAACTCTAAATTTAGCTCTACCTAAGCACCCAAATCAGACATAAGCAACCTGTGCCATCCATTAGCCCCAATTTAGCTCTGTACAAACCAGCTCGCGGGTTAAAACTGCAGAAATCGCCCTGAAGTACCCGGCATTGTTCCTTTTTGCCAAGTACTGGTTACCTACACTCTTCCTGTACAAATACTAATACCTCAGTAAGCATTCCCTTAGACAATCCACATTCCTGAAAATCATCAGTACTTTGCTAGCTTCAGAACAACTTCACACCAGAAGAAGACATCACACCAATTGCACCTACCTGCTGCTCAAAGTCTTCAAGAGATTCATCAAAGCTCTGCATCCTACTGCACACTTTCAGACTGTATCATGGCAGCATCTGCATCCTCCTCCCTCAGTGTCACTCCACTGAGTCAAACCAATAAGGAACTGGAAGCTATGCCATTAGTTGACAAAGACTGTCTCATAAATGATTTTGAGGGAAACAGAAACTTTTTGAAGACCTTCACCACATTAAGGGAAGACTATAAGGCAGGACTTGGTACAGATGGGATATGGGAGTCAAACCTGCCCTATTACTGCCTCCCAGCTGTGAATGTTTTCCCTGAAATCATTCACTTATGTGCTCAAAATTATGATCAGGAGCACAGAGCTGTCAACACTCAACTAGGGAGGATTTTGTTCTATATAAACGCTGACACCATCAACAAAATGCTGCACTTTGAACAGACAGAGTTATTAGTCCCTTTCTCCATGAGATCTTTAATGGAAGCAGGTGAGAAGATGACCAGTGAAGAGCTGCAGAAGGTCACCAGGAACTACATGTGGCCTGAGAACCAGCCTACAGGGCCACCTCCTTATCCACATGAGCACTTCAATGACTCAGGCAGGCTGCTCCTGGACATGATAGCCTATGTGCTAGGCTACCAGAACAGCAAGCATGTGGATCTAGCCATGCTCGTAATGCTATCTGCCTACAGGCCACGACAACCCCCTGCCCGAAAGTACAACTTTGCCAAGTTCATAGCCAATAGGATCCATGATCAATTGTGCAAATTGGACAGACAAGGAGTCTTTAGATATTCAGCATACATCTACCACCTGTTCATGTATCATCACTCTGAAGCTTTCCCATGCTACATCAGAAGGCTGGACAACAAAGGGGAGAGAAGATCAGTCATATTCTGGACCTCAGTCTATCATGAAATCACAAATTCACCCTACAGCTATTGTGAATTTGTAGATCAGTTTGTATACCCAGTCTCCAGCATACTTATGAAATCCCCTCCACCTAGAATATCAAATGAGATCAAGAAAGCTTTACAGCTTTCTAAGAAGTACAAAATAGGTGATTGGTACCTATATGAACACCACACTGTGTTCAGAGTGTATGGGTGTGAGCTCTGTCCATACAGACTACCCAAGTATGTTCCCATGAGATTATTTGCCTTGGAATATTACAGGCAATTAATCCAGTCAGACCTCACTCACTTCCACAGCTCAAAGAAAAAAGCACACCTTAACTACAAAAATGAGCTGGGCCCTTTTATCATGAATAAGAAGGAAGGATGGGAGGCTGCAGATTTGATCCTAAAAGACAAATATAAGTTGTCTTACAGTTTCCGGTGGGTCCCATATGACCCTCAAGGTTTCATCACTGCCAGGAGAACAAAGTACAGACTCCTAGCCATCAAACACTGCCACTATCCACATCTAGAACAGTATGCAAACTTACAAGAGTGGCAGTTGGATACCTTGTTGAGAGCTTGTCTGAAGAGGAAAAAATAGCTAAAAATATGAAAGAACTTGAAAAAACTATTGACCTGGACTATGTGATCCAGGTACCTTTCAGGCTGCCTCAAACATCAGGAGGAGGAACCTCAGTTACCAGGACAGCGCCGCCAACAACAGCACCAGGCTTGGATAAGGGAAAGGGAAAAATGGACGCTGAAGATGAAGCAAAAAAGCAGCAGTCAGAGCAGGGAAAGCAACAACCAGAGCAAGAAACAGGGCAGCAAGAAGAACAAACCGGTCTGCCACAAACTGGGCTGCCAGAAACCACCTTATTGCAGACACCACCCCCTCAAGTGGAGCCCCTAACCACTTCAATTTTACAGACCCCGGCACATGAAGAAAGGGGGACCAAAAGACAAAGAGAAGAGTCCACTCCCCTCAGTGGATCCTCCCAACAACCAGAAGCTAAAAGGCAGAGGGCAGACTCCCCAGAAGTAGAAGACATTACTGAAGATGTCTTCAATGATACAGCCAAGGATAGGGAGGGCAGCCAACACACAGGGACTAGCTCCTTTCAGCAGGAGCAGAATTTACAACTTGGCTTGGAGGTATCATCTTCTTCTCAACAAAGCCAGAAGCTCAAAGGTGCTAAGGCCACCTTCAAAGAAATCAAGGCAGCAAATGAACTATTGAGGGCTGAGGTTTACAAGCAATTTATAGATGCCACTCCAGCCCAACAAGAAAGATTGATGTCGGTCTACGACTTCAAAGAGGAGAAGATGATATTCAGCCATTTCAAACCTAAGGGGCCCAACCCAATGTCCACTGCTGATTTCATCAAAACAAGGGTGGAGGTCTTGGCCAAAGACATACATCCTATGGACCAAATTGAGCTCCATAAGCAGACTGGAGAAATGGTCTATGCCACCTTGGTAGATAAGGCCACACTAGCTCATGAGCTGAAAGAATCCTTGAAGCACACAAATACTCAACTGGATTTTGAGAGATTGTCTTCCAGGGCCAAGGATAACAGGATAAAATCTCTTGAAGAGATTATTGTTGATCTAGGGCATAACCCTAGTGACCCAACCGGGGTAAAAGCCCTCCTGAAGAAAAAAGAGGATGATCTCAATGCCATGAAGAGGAGATTGAAGCTGTCACCTACAGAACATCCTCAGACAGCTGAACTGCAAAAAGAAAAACAAGTTGATCAACAACTTGATCTACTATTGCAGCAGGATCAAAGGATCCAAGAGCTAGAGAAGGAGCTGGAGAAGTCATTACAGGACAAACAGGGAGAATCCACACTACCAACTCCCCAAACAGATTCTACAGCAGCAACAGGCTCTGGGGCAGCAGTGGCCCCTACAACAGCAAATACAGTTGACCAGCCCAGCATAGAAGAACTAACTAAGGCTGTTAAGCAAATGGAGCTACAA
Organism: Pinus tabuliformis; assembly: GCA_031772625.1. Lineage (NCBI taxonomy): Eukaryota > Viridiplantae > Streptophyta > Pinopsida > Pinales > Pinaceae > Pinus > Pinus tabuliformis. Next base: position 1,003,159,801 of record CM062809.1, on the reverse strand, counting down.
GCAGATGAGATAAGGAAGGCAAAAGAAAAACTGGCAGAGATAGATGCCAAGTATGACCAGTCTAAAATGACAGTGGCAGAACAGGGCAGACAGATCAAGACCCAAAAGGACAGAATCAAAGCCCTGGAGAAAGAGCTTGATCTCAAAAACACCATGGCTGAGATCAAGAGGATCTTATGGAATAAAATCACCCAAAGCATGATTAAACAGTGGAAATCACTCAAAACAATCCATGAACATATGGATTTAATTGTGCAAGCTCAGATAGATATCCAGAGGGCTAAGACAGCACTAGGAAATAGACCTGAACAAGCTAGCCAACTGATAGACTTTCTGAACAGGCAAGACAAAGATGAGCTGGCAGCAGTTGGAATCACCAACAGAACGGAGGCCATCCTTATGACCAAAAAGGTGCTAACACTCAGAGGATATGTGCAGACAGCAGAAAGGAGGAGCTATGAGATACAGACTGAAGTTGAAGACTTCAAGCTCAGAATGGGGATGCTACAGGCAAGAGGAATGCCTAGCCTATTGAGCGGTACAGGGAAATTGATCAACAGAGATCAATTTACAAATAGGATGGCCGCGTACATAGAAAATCAAATCACTGCATCCAGCAGTGCTTCTGAAGAAACTGTTCCTCCTACAGGACAGAGTTTGTACACTCAGCTTGAAGGGTCATTTTTTATTGAAAATGAAGTTAATCATCTATTTGAAACTCCTCCCAGTTTTTTCAAATACACAGAGCTTGATGAGACATTGATTAAAATGCGAAGGCATCAAATGCCCAAGGAGGACTGGTGGCAAGCCATGCTCCAGATTCTGCCACGGTAGTTTCAAAACTCCAGGTCAAAAGCCAGCTCAGGTCACCGCAAGACAAGTATAAAGTGGTCGGTGACTGGAAAATATCTAAAAAGTGATTCATCACTAACAGTGACAGCTAGCCACATTTTGAAACACACGCCTTCAGCCGACTACAACTGCTACAAATTCAACAGCATCTGACAGATTTTGACAGCTAAAGGACTAAGAGCTATTACTGCATTTACTTCTTCATTTACTTCTTTGGCTACTGCTCACTAGCAGTTGGCAGCTATTTATGAGGCATTTACTCTTCTTTCAGATATTTTTCCAAATGTAAATCTGTATATATACCCCCCTTAGTAACGCATAAGGGGTTGCTGGAATTTTCTCTTGGATAACTTCCATCTGCTGTAATATTTTCAGAGAATTAATACAAAGGAGGAATGGAACTTCCAGAAGTTTGGTGTATTTGATGTCTGGTGGTGAAGGATGCATGTTACAGGATTCCATGGGTGTTGCATAAAACTATAAGTATTTTCAAATCTTCTGTTATGTGTTTTTTTTGAGTCTTTTGTTCTCTTTGGTTGTTTAAATGTCTTACACTTGATAGTAAGGTGAAAGAATAGTTTCAGGATTTAATCAAGCATTACCCTGAACTCAAACCTGAACTGTCATCTATGTTTTCTTCAGAAACAGTAATAGAAATTGCAATTCTTAACTGCTGCACTTCAATCTGTCTCTTTGCTGTAACAGACTATTCCCAGGGATTCAAATTATTGCCCCTGTGACCTCTGTTTTCTGCTCCAAATTCTGTCACGTGGAAATATGTAAACAATAAGTGGAAATTCTTAAATGCTTTCACTTCGTGCTGCCTGTTTCCTGTCACTTAGCCAAAATATGTTTTAACAAAGCACTCAAAAGGCCCTGTAAGTTCCATCTTTCATCTCACAGATTCAAACACATTAAGCCACAGACTCCATTGCCCAATGATATTCAACATATCTAAAAACTACATCACTGAAGTCTAAGGGAATTTCATCAACCGAAACACAAACATAACCTGTACTCAATACCTAGCCTAAAACACCATCACTGTAGATATAAATCATAAAGAGAGAGCCCTCTCTGATCACTGTTTGGCTAGAAACAGTGATTAAAAGATTGGTTAGTGGTTACCCCGGCCGTATTCCCTTGGGAGTCATAGGGAACAACCTGGGTGTTAACATAATTGGCGACTCCGCTGGGGACTAAGACTATTCAATCACTATCTATCTTCCAAAGCTTTCATCAAGCCTGAAACTAGCCAAGACATCTTAGGACTGTTTCTCTAATACAGGGGCAGTCTTAGGGAAGAGCTAACTAGGGAAACTTATCCTAGCCTTGAAACATATATAGTCATTCCAGAGTTCTTATTTTGCCCTTGTAAATACAAAACTTCTGTATAAAGTTCTGAAAGAACACTTAGAAGCTGGCTCCTAAAAGAAACCCAAGGCATACTAGGGCACACCCTGACCCTGATCAACCCATCATTGTTGATAACCCAAATATCATCCCAAAGAACATAAGGAAACAGCACAAGCAGGATAAACCTGCTGATTCAGATATAAGGTCAGACCAACCCATCCTCATTCCCACTCCTTGCAAAGTCCTTTTTCGTTCCACACCCAATTCCCCTAGTTCATCTTCAACCCCTCAAAGTCCTACCTTTCCATCTTCACCATCTGCACATACTCGCTCAACCAGTTCTCCACTTGTTACCCATCCTATTAACCCCAGTACACCTGTAATCCCAGTTGTCCCATTTGTTCCTATCAACCCTATTAACCCTATAAACATGGCTAACAGATATGCACCATTGCAGATTCCAGCCAATGCTCCAGCCCTACCCCAAGATTATCAAACCAGACTCTCATTTTTTGATTCCCATGGCCCTTTGACGGCCATCCAGCATGCTAAAAAGATGCAAGACCACTTTGAGACCTATGAAATTGATGATGATAGTGTCAGGATGAGAATCTTTGTTCAAAGCTTAACTGGGGATGTCAGAACTTGGTTTAGGTCCTTAAATGCAAATTCAATTGCAACCCCTGAAGTTTTATACCAGGAATTTACTAACAGATGGGAGAAAAAGAGAGATCCCCACCACATACTTGGTGAATATAACACTATTAAAAGAGGTCCCCAAGAAACGGTGTTGGAGTATTGTGCCAGGTTTAACAACATATACAATGCTATCCCTCAGAACTTAAGACCCCCTCCTGATTTGGCTCTTTATAATTTCCCTGATGGTTTTGATTCTGATATGGCCTATCAGTTGAGAGAAAGAGACCCTCCAACCCTTGCAGAAGCTCAAAGGGTTGCAGTCACTGTAGAGGCCAACCTAATTGCCAAAAGAAACAGGGCAAAGCTGGAAAAGAAAACTGGCTTCAAAGAAGAACCCTCGGGTTTTGACCAAAAGCTAGATGCAATTCTAAATAGCATGAAGAGGTTGGGGGAGAGAGTGGAATCAGTAGAAAGAAAATCATCATGGGAGGCACCACAAAACAATCCTCCTAGAAACCCAAATTTCAGGAGAGTCCAGAACCCCAATATAGGAAAGACTAATGCTGACCAAGATATCAGACCCCCTTTTCAAGAAAATTATGCAGAAACTTCTACTGCAAATCAGCTAAATGAGGACCCTGAAATCAATTTAATAGGTCTGGATGGCAAAAGTCATGTATTCTTAACCCAAGAAGACCATGAGGAGGATGAAAGCAATACATTCCAAACTAAGTCAGGGGAATCCTTTGATTTCAAACAAGGATATGACACTGCTGTCTATGAAGTCCACAAACAATACAAACTAAGGAGTAGGACTGTAAATGTAAATCAACCCGAAAAGATAAAAGAAAAACAGCAAACCAAAGAAAGCTCAGTCACTGAAACTGATCATGTGCCAAACTTGCCTACAAAGGAAGTAGTGGTTGAAGAGGTTACTGAACCACTGTCACCATCAAAACAACCCATGGCAACCTTATCCTCTGAGCCTAACCCAAATATTGCCCCTCAAGATATCAATATTAGGGGCAGGTTCCAAAATCAAGATGAAATCCCACCAGAAGATGTAACAAACAAAGAAAGAACTGCAACCCGTGACCCCAAAATGCAAATTGACAAACCCTTTGACTTAGGAGTAGAGATTGGCAAGTTAAAGGTAGCAATTCCCCTCTCAGAGCTAGCAAAGCATGACATGTACAAACAACAGATTAAAAAATCCCTTCAGCTCACCAATAGCAAAGATGATGTAAATGTGTTAGATGACACTCCAGAGTTACTATTTGGTCCAGAGGTAGATGGAAAAACAGTAGTCACAGGGGTTTTACCGTTTTATGTCAGCTTACATGTACATGACAAAATTCTGCACAATGCAATGTTTGACTCAGGAGCCTCTCATAATCTGATGCCAAAAGCAGTCATGGAAAGATTAAACTTAGATATCACAAGACCATACAAAGACTTGTTTTCTTTTGATTCTAGTCAAGTCAAGTGCCTGGGTCTAATTAAGGATTTGTGTGTGTCCCTGGTCCAATTCCCCAACAAGACCATTTTGATGGATGTTGTTGTTGCTGATATCCCACCCAAGTATGGGATGCTATTATCAAGATCATGGGGAGCAAAGCTTCAAGGCTCCCTGCAGTTAGACATGTCATATGCAACCATCTCTGTCTTTGGACAACCAAAAAGACTTTATAGGGAAACACTCATGAAGTATATGGTTAGCAGTGAAGAGAAACCCCAAAATTTCCCAATATATGCAGTTCATTCAGACGTAGACTCTTACATCCTCTTTAATGACAGCATAGGCCTCTCGGACAGTCACATTAGCACGGAGACATTTAAACCAGAACAAAACATCATTCTAACAAGTAGCACCTGTCAAACATCAATCAGTACAACAAAACACTTTAGCTCTCCCCTAGGGGTCAAAGATGGTCAGGTAAATGATGAAGCTATCCTAGAAAACAAATGGGAGAAGAAACCCCAACTCATGCTCACACTACCACCCCATGAACAGAACCTCAAACCTCCTGACCAGCAAGGCATCTTGTGGGTCTTAGAATTTGATGGCTCGGTTAACAAGTTAGGAGCAGGAGCTGGAGTATGGATACATAACAAAGAGAAAGGCTATGCAACAGGCAAGGCCTACAGATTGAATTTTAGATGCACCAACAACATGGCAGAATATGAAGCTCTATTACTAGGCCTCAAGATTGCAAAATCATTACAAGCACCTAGCCTCTCTATCAGGGGAGACTCTGATCTGGTCATTCAACAAGTAAAAGGCAATTTTGTCACTAATGACAAGAGGCTGAGATCCTACAGGGCTGCTGTAATCGAAATATTAGAGACCTTTCATGAGTTTGCTATCACAAAAATTCCAAGGGGCCACAACCTCCATGCACATAGCTTGGCAACATTTGCCAGCACTTTCAAATTCCCACTGGAACCTAATAATTGTTTCACAGCTGAGGTCAGGTACAGACCCTCTATTCCAAACAATGTCAGAGAATGGCAAGTATTTGAGGATGACATGCAAATAAACAATTTTTTAACCCTGCAACAGGAGTTCACAGGATTAAATATTGATCTTGAGACAGCAAGTCAATCACAAATGCTTGAGACAGCAAGTCAATCACAAATACAGTTTCAACAATCTGCTCACCCAATGTCACCTAGGACAGCAAAACAACTACTCAGCCCAACCATTTTCAACAATGAAAACATTCAACAAATTAAACAAATGGACTGTGAAGAGATGAGTAACATTGAAACTGAAATCATACAACTCAAAGACAACTTCCTCCCAGTGGGCCTTACCCCATTAGAGGATATTTTTGACTCAAATGACATCCCTAGGAAGCCAAAGATGCAGCCATTAGATGCAAGAATTGAAGAATGCAATATTGGCACTATGGAAAAGCCTAAGATAATAAAGCTATCTGCCTCTTTGCCCCCTGATCAAAAGCCCAAGTATGTTGATCTCTTTAAAGAGTTTCAAGATGTCTTTGCCTGGGGATATGAAGATCTCAAGTCCTATGACACATCTGTCATCCAGCATACCATCCCTCTCAAGCCTAATCAAAAACCATTCAAACAGAAATTGAGAAGGATCAATCCTGTGCTCCTTCCTTCCATTGAACAAGAGTTGCATAAAATGTTCAAGGCTGGTATTATAGCACCAATCAGATTCTCTGAATGGATCTCAAATTTAGTCCCTACCAGAAAGAAAACTGGTGAAATCAGACTTTGTGTAGACTTAAGGAATCTGAATCAAGTTTCACTCAAAGATAACTACCCTTTACCAAAAATGGATCACATCCTCCAAAGAGTAGTAGGAGCCTCAAGGATATCACTGCTTGATGGATTCTCAGGCTTCAATCAAATTTTAGTGCACCCTGATGATCAAGACAAAACTGCATTTACTACCCCATGGGGAACTTTCAAGTATGTGAAAATGCCATTTGGATTGAAGAATGCAGGGGCAACATTTCAAAGAGCAATGGACATTGCTTTTGCAAAAGAAATTCATGATTTCTTGGTCATTTACTTAGATGATCTTACACCCTTCTCAAAATCTGACCAAGAACATTTGAAACATTTAAGACAGATTTTCATAACATGCAGAAAATATGGCATCTCCTTAAACCCCAAGAAGTCTTTATTTGGTTTGGAAGAAGGGAAACTTTTAGGACACATCATTTCAAAAGATGGCATAAGAATTGATCCAGATAGGATACAAGCGATCCTACAAATGCCTCACCCTAGGAATGTCAAAGAGTTGCAAGGATTCTTAGGAAAACTCAATTTTTTAAGAAGGTTCATCCCAAATTTAGCAGAATTGATCAGACTACTAAACAATATGCTAAAGAAAGATTCAAAGGTTAAGTGGACTGTGGAAGCAAAGCAAGCCTTTGAAAGCATAAAATTGGCTTTAACCCAAACCCCGGTATTAACTAATCCTCAGTTTGACAGAGACTTTATTATTTTTTCTTTTGCCTCCCAGCATACTATTGCTGCTGTTTTATTGCAGAAAGATGATCAAGGGAATGAAAAGCCCATTGCCTTCTTCAGCAGAGCTCTTAGAGATGCTCCTTTGAAGTACCAAATAATGGAAAAACAAGCCTATGCATTAATCAAAGCTATCAAAGATTTTAGGATCTATATCCTTTACTCTCATGTTGTGGCTTATGTACCAAGTCCTATTGTCAAAGACATTCTCACCCAAGAAAACTTAGAGGGTAGAAGAGGAAAATGGATTGCAAACATACTTGAATTTGACATTGAAATAAAACCTACAAAGCTGATTAAAGGGCAAGGTTTGGCCAAGTTAATGACAGAAGCAAATTTCCAAGCCTTAGATATCAACCAACTGGACAGTGAAACAGAGATGGCGACTCCAAAGATCAATGTAGCCTTTGAACAATCTCCTTGGTACTCTGATGTCTGTTATGTGTTACAAAACCTGTGTGCTCCCCCAGGACTGTCCAGAACTAAGTCTAGGTTTCTGAAAATGAAAACATCTAAGTTTTGTGTGATGGATGAGAATCTACTCTGGAAAAACCATGAAGGCATTTTGCTGCACTGTCTTATTGAGAGTGAAACTGACAACATCATGCAAGAATTCCATGCTGGAGACTGTGGTGGACATCTATACTGGAAGTCCACTGTAGACAAAATATTAAGGGCTGGTTATTACTGGCCCACTATGTTCTCTGATGTGAAGAAATTCACAACATCATGCCACAAGTGCCAACTGTTTGAAGGCAGAAGACAGTTGCTGCCACTTCCTTTGAGGCCCATTTCAACAGAAAGACCTTTTCAACAATGGGGTTTGGATTTCATTGGGGAGATTCATCCCTCATCTTCAGGACAACACAGATGGATTTTGACTGCAACAGACTACTTCACCAAGTGGATTGAAGCTGCCCCATGCAGACAAGCAAATGATTCAGTGATCATTCAATTTTTGGAGAATAATATACTGGCTAGATTTGGCTGCCCAGATAAGATAATAACAGACAATGCTGCTGCCTTCAAATCCAAGAAAATGGTGAACTTCTGCCATAAATTTCACATCACTTTGGGCCATTCTACAGCTTACTATCCTCAGGGAAATGGTCTTGCTGAATCATCAAACAAAAGCTTGATAAACATCATAAAGAAAGTATTGGAAGAGAACAAAAAGAACTGGCACAAGAAACTAGTAAATGCTTTATGGGCAGATAGATTAACCACCAAAAGATCAATTGGGACCAGCCCATATGAGTTGGTCTATGGATTAGAGGCCAGATTTCCTTCATCACTAGGGGTGCCAGTTATGAAACTTCTACAAGAAAGTCAAGCAGAGCCAAATGATATGCAAAGAAGGATCAACCAGATAATCTGTTTACAGCAGACCAGAGAACAAGTTTTCAGCAGAGTGCAAATATTACAAGAAAAACTGAAAAAGGCCTTTGACAGAAGAACCAAAGCAGAAGATTTCAATATGGGAGACAAAGTTCTAAAGTGGGATGCAAGAAGAGAAGAGAAAGGGAAACATGGGAAATTTGATTCTTTGTGGAAAGGACCATTTGCTGTCCAAGCAGTACAAGGTAATAACACTTATTTCCTTAAAAGTTTGACTGTAACTGAACTGGATGAAGGTCCTGTCAATGGCAGGATGTTGAAGCACTATTATGATGGTTCACTATGATAGGGATCCAAAGGTTCATTGTATATATGCAGGCCCACATATGTTTTTTGTTTGTAAAAAGATGTTTTCAAGTGCTGCACCTAGCAGCAATAGGCAGATAGAATCAAAGGTTCCCCAAGGAAAAGCACACAATTTTGACAGGTTGCATGCATCAGATTCCAAAGATTAAGATGGACAGTCAAGGAACAAGGCAATCTGACCTGCTGTTCTTGGTCTTTCAAAAGAAAAACCATCCCCATGTGGAGCCACTGTTAGATACCTATAGTAATAGGTTTCATATTTCATGATTGATTATTGAAAATCCAAATATGCTCTGCTTTGCTACTACAAAGATCCCATATTTCCAGAAAATCAGAGGTGTGTGAAGTATTTCAAATATTGAGGACCTTATTACAATTTTTTGGGTGATTCAACAGTTCAAACTGGATCATGCCATGTTTCAATTTTGAGTTGTAGAATAGAGAAAAAAGTCTGTCCAAACTGTTTAATCTTGGCAGACAACTAGTTTAGGTAGAGAAGAAAAGGATCCCAACAGCTTAATCTGGGACCTTGAAAGAGATAAGGGTAGAAGTAGATAGAAAAAGCAAAAGAAAAAGCCAAGGAAAAGAAAAGGCAAGTAAGGGTCTGCAAGTCCAAATGCACCCTCCAAGAAGAAATAAAATGCTAGGCAAGTAGCTGGGTAGGTAGCAGGGGTTGCAGAAAAGTATCCCTATCATTGCAAGGTTGGTGATGGTGGGCAGCAAGGCAAAAGATTACAGCTGGAAGCATGACTAATTTCCCTCACTCCCCTCCAATTTCATTTCTAACATTCCCTCACTAGCCTGAGATTCATGGAAAAGACTAAGTTTTCATGGTGGTTCTTGATCTTTAAAAGCCACATTTCTTATCTAAAGTTCTTTTCATTTTGATCTACTCTTGAAACCAAGCTTGTTTCATATAAACTCAATGATTTCCACATCCACTTACCTCCTCCTCCACAACTAACACTAACCCTATTGTACAAATCCCTTATATCGCCTTTCTCCCTAATATTACTAACACCAAGGTGTATAAATCCCAGCATTATCTACATATTCTCCTTTTGGCATTATAGCCAAGTAAATGGTCCAAGGAGACTTCAGTCCACCTGGGACTGTGGTCAACCTTGTCTTGGATGTGCTCTGACCCCTGGTTATGAGCAGAAATCCTGTCCCTCAAGCCCTTACCGTCTCTCTGCTGAAAGCGCACAGAAAACCCCCTTTTCCTATGAAAACCCCTGAAAAGGCCCAAAAAACCCAAAACTGCGAAAAAACCCACTTGCCTATAGTCCTCCGCCCAAAAATTAAACTGAATATTTTATTGCGCTGGCGGGACCCCTCCCCAACATGCTCGACCAGTCGGAAGGCCCGCCAGCCGTCAGATCTCCAGCGCCCAGATCTAAGGGTGGGCGGTCAATTTCAGATCTCGATGTGCCGACATTTAGCGTCGGGGAAAGCGGTTTTACCTATCCCGTACAATGGACGCGTGGCGGGCGGTAAGGTTGTTCGGAGCCCTCCTCCCACTTACCGCCTTTGCCCAAAGGTGGTGCGGGGAACCCACTTACCGCCACCCCGTATACCGCTACCCCACACGTCATGCCTACACGTCATGTCCACGCCGCTCTGACGTCACCCCGCCGGTGCCCGCCCCATCGTCCCTTGGTCCTCCACGCGGGCCCGCCTTTGCGCCCGCCCGCCACCGTGTCCTGCCGACCTGGCTAACACCTCAGCATCCACGTCACCCCTCACCTGGGCCCCGCCATGACGTCATGCTGACGTCATCGGCGGAAAAGCGCCAAATTCATACTTTTGCCAAATTTACCGATTTAAACGGCTAAACGCATATTTTTCGCTTATTTTGCATGCGAAGCTGAACTAGCCGTTGTCAAGCCTGCTGCCGCGAAATCTTGCATTCAGCCATCAAATTCGACAAGTAAACCGTTCAAAGTTCGAGGCTTGACTGCATTAAGCCTTTGCAACCCAGCCCGCAAGCTTCCAGGTCGATTTGCCAGGTATTTTGCCGTTTTCTCCCTTTCTGCCCGTGAATTCCAATTTTCTGCAAAATCACCATTAAAGTCTGCTAAAAACTCTAAATTTAGCTCTACCTAAGCACCCAAATCAGACATAAGCAACCTGTGCCATCCATTAGCCCCAATTTAGCTCTGTACAAACCAGCTCGCGGGTTAAAACTGCAGAAATCGCCCTGAAGTACCCGGCATTGTTCCTTTTTGCCAAGTACTGGTTACCTACACTCTTCCTGTACAAATACTAATACCTCAGTAAGCATTCCCTTAGACAATCCACATTCCTGAAAATCATCAGTACTTTGCTAGCTTCAGAACAACTTCACACCAGAAGAAGACATCACACCAATTGCACCTACCTGCTGCTCAAAGTCTTCAAGAGATTCATCAAAGCTCTGCATCCTACTGCACACTTTCAGACTGTATCATGGCAGCATCTGCATCCTCCTCCCTCAGTGTCACTCCACTGAGTCAAACCAATAAGGAACTGGAAGCTATGCCATTAGTTGACAAAGACTGTCTCATAAATGATTTTGAGGGAAACAGAAACTTTTTGAAGACCTTCACCACATTAAGGGAAGACTATAAGGCAGGACTTGGTACAGATGGGATATGGGAGTCAAACCTGCCCTATTACTGCCTCCCAGCTGTGAATGTTTTCCCTGAAATCATTCACTTATGTGCTCAAAATTATGATCAGGAGCACAGAGCTGTCAACACTCAACTAGGGAGGATTTTGTTCTATATAAACGCTGACACCATCAACAAAATGCTGCACTTTGAACAGACAGAGTTATTAGTCCCTTTCTCCATGAGATCTTTAATGGAAGCAGGTGAGAAGATGACCAGTGAAGAGCTGCAGAAGGTCACCAGGAACTACATGTGGCCTGAGAACCAGCCTACAGGGCCACCTCCTTATCCACATGAGCACTTCAATGACTCAGGCAGGCTGCTCCTGGACATGATAGCCTATGTGCTAGGCTACCAGAACAGCAAGCATGTGGATCTAGCCATGCTCGTAATGCTATCTGCCTACAGGCCACGACAACCCCCTGCCCGAAAGTACAACTTTGCCAAGTTCATAGCCAATAGGATCCATGATCAATTGTGCAAATTGGACAGACAAGGAGTCTTTAGATATTCAGCATACATCTACCACCTGTTCATGTATCATCACTCTGAAGCTTTCCCATGCTACATCAGAAGGCTGGACAACAAAGGGGAGAGAAGATCAGTCATATTCTGGACCTCAGTCTATCATGAAATCACAAATTCACCCTACAGCTATTGTGAATTTGTAGATCAGTTTGTATACCCAGTCTCCAGCATACTTATGAAATCCCCTCCACCTAGAATATCAAATGAGATCAAGAAAGCTTTACAGCTTTCTAAGAAGTACAAAATAGGTGATTGGTACCTATATGAACACCACACTGTGTTCAGAGTGTATGGGTGTGAGCTCTGTCCATACAGACTACCCAAGTATGTTCCCATGAGATTATTTGCCTTGGAATATTACAGGCAATTAATCCAGTCAGACCTCACTCACTTCCACAGCTCAAAGAAAAAAGCACACCTTAACTACAAAAATGAGCTGGGCCCTTTTATCATGAATAAGAAGGAAGGATGGGAGGCTGCAGATTTGATCCTAAAAGACAAATATAAGTTGTCTTACAGTTTCCGGTGGGTCCCATATGACCCTCAAGGTTTCATCACTGCCAGGAGAACAAAGTACAGACTCCTAGCCATCAAACACTGCCACTATCCACATCTAGAACAGTATGCAAACTTACAAGAGTGGCAGTTGGATACCATTGTTGAGAGCTTGTCTGAAGAGGAAAAAATAGCTAAAAATATGAAAGAACTTGAAAAAACTATTGACCTGGACTATGTGATCCAGGTACCTTTCAGGCTGCCTCAAACATCAGGAGGAGGAACCTCAGTTACCAGGACAGCGCCGCCAACAACAGCACCAGGCTTGGATAAGGGAAAGGGAAAAATGGACGCTGAAGATGAAGCAAAAAAGCAGCAGTCAGAGCAGGGAAAGCAACAACCAGAGCAAGAAACAGGGCAGCAAGAAGAACAAACCGGTCTGCCACAAACTGGGCTGCCAGAAACCACCTTATTGCAGACACCACCCCCTCAAGTGGAGCCCCTAACCACTTCAATTTTACAGACCCCGGCACATGAAGAAAGGGGGACCAAAAGACAAAGAGAAGAGTCCACTCCCCTCAGTGGATCCTCCCAACAACCAGAAGCTAAAAGGCAGAGGGCAGACTCCCCAGAAGTAGAAGACATTACTGAAGATGTCTTCAATGATACAGCCAAGGATAGGGAGGGCAGCCAACACACAGGGACTAGCTCCTTTCGGCAGGAGCAGAATTTACAACTTGGCTTGGAGGTATCATCTTCTTCTCAACAAAGCCAGAAGCTCAAAGGTGCTAAGGCCACCTTCAAAGAAATCAAGGCAGCAAATGAACTATTGAGGGCTGAGGTTTACAAGCAATTTATAGATGCCACTCCAGCCCAACAAGAAAGATTGATGTCGGTCTACGACTTCAAAGAGGAGAAGATGATATTCAGCCATTTCAAACCTAAGGGGCCCAACCCAATGTCCACTGCTGATTTCATCAAAACAAGGGTGGAGGTCTTGGCCAAAGACATACATCCTATGGACCAAATTGAGCTCCATAAGCAGACTGGAGAAATGGTCTATGCCACCTTGGTAGATAAGGCCACACTAGCTCATGAGCTGAAAGAATCCTTGAAGCACACAAATACTCAACTGGATTTTGAGAGATTGTCTTCCAGGGCCAAGGATAACAGGATAAAATCTCTTGAAGAGATTATTGTTGATCTAGGGCATAACCCTAGTGACCCAACCGGGGTAAAAGCCCTCCTGAAGAAAAAAGAGGATGATCTCAATGCCATGAAGAGGAGATTGAAGCTGTCACCTACAGAACATCCTCAGACAGCTGAACTGCAAAAAGAAAAACAAGTTGATCAACAACTTGATCTACTGTTGCAGCAGGATCAAAGGATCCAAGAGCTAGAGAAGGAGCTGGAGAAGTCATTACAGGACAAACAGGGAGAATCCACACTACCAACTCCCCAAACAGATTCTACAGCAGCAACAGGCTCTGGGGCAGCAGTGGCCCCTACAACAGCAAATACAGTTGACCAGCCCAGCATAGAAGAACTAACTAAGGCTGTTAAGCAAATGGAGCTACAAGCAGATGAGATAAGGAAGGCAAAAGAAAAACTGGCAGAGATAGATGCCAAGTATGACCAGTCTAAAATGACAGTGGCAGAACAGGGCAGACAGATCAAGACCCAAAAGGACAGAATCAAAGCCCTGGAGAAAGAGCTTGATCTCAAAAACACCATGGCTGAGATCAAGAGGATCTTATGGAATAAAATCACCCAAAGCATGATTAAACAGTGGAAATCACTCAAAACAATCCATGAACATATGGATTTAATTGTGCAAGCTCAGATAGATATCCAGAGGGCTAAGACAGCACTAGGAAATAGACCTGAACAAGCTAGCCAACTGATAGACTTTCTGAACAGGCAAGACAAAGATGAGCTGGCAGCAGTTGGAATCACCAACAGAACGGAGGCCATCCTTATGACCAAAAAGGTGCTAACACTCAGAGGATATGTGCAGACAGCAGAAAGGAGGAGCTATGAGATACAGACTGAAGTTGAAGACTTCAAGCTCAGAATGGGGATGCTACAGGCAAGAGGAATGCCTAGCCTATTGAGCGGTACAGGGAAATTGATCAACAGAGATCAATTTACAAATAGGATGGCCGCGTACATAGAAAATCAAATCACTGCATCCAGCAGTGCTTCTGAAGAAACTGTTCCTCCTACAGGACAGAGTTTGTACACTCAGCTTGAAGGGTCATTTTTTATTGAAAATGAAGTTAATCATCTATTTGAAACTCCTCCCAGTTTTTTCAAATACACAGAGCTTGATGAGACATTGATTAAAATGCGAAGGCATCAAATGCCCAAGGAGGACTGGTGGCAAGCCATGCTCCAGATTCTGCCACGGTAGTTTCAAAACTCCAGGTCAAAAGCCAGCTCAGGTCACCGCAAGACAAGTATAAAGTGGTCGGTGACTGGAAAATATCTAAAAAGTGATTCATCACTAACAGTGACAGCTAGCCACATTTTGAAACACACGCCTTCAGCCGACTACAACTGCTACAAATTCAACAGCATCTGACAGATTTTGACAGCCAAAGGACTAAGAGCTATTACTGCATTTACTTCTTCATTTACTTCTTTGGCTACTGCTCACTAGCAGTTGGCAGCCTATTTATGAGGCATTTACTCTTCTTTCAGATATTTTTCCGAATGTAAATCTGTATATATACCCCCCTTAGTAACGCATAAGGGGTTGCTGGAATTTTCTCTTGGATAACTTCCATCTGCTGTAATATTTTCAGAGAATTAATACAAAGGAGGAATGGAACTTCCAGAAGTTTGGTGTATTTGATGTCTGGTGGTGAAGGATGCATGTTACAGGATTCCATGGGTGTTGCATAAAACTATAAGTATTTTCAAATCTTCTGTTATGTGTTTTTTTTTGAGTCTTTTGTTCTCTTTGGTTGTTTAAATGTCTTACACTTGATAGTAAGGTGAATGAATAGTTTCAGGATTTAATCAAGCATTACCCTGAACTCAAACCTGAACTGTCATCTATGTTTTCTTCAGAAACAGTAAT
This sequence comes from Pinus tabuliformis, assembly GCA_031772625.1. Classification (NCBI taxonomy): domain Eukaryota; kingdom Viridiplantae; phylum Streptophyta; class Pinopsida; order Pinales; family Pinaceae; genus Pinus; species Pinus tabuliformis. Next base: position 1,003,144,483 of record CM062809.1, on the reverse strand, counting down.
AGAAATTGCAATTCTTAACTGCTGCACTTCAATCTGTCTCTTTGCTGTAACAGACTATTCCCAGGGATTCAAATTATTGCCCCTGTGACCTCTGTTTTCTGCTCCAAATTCTGTCACGTGGAAATATGTAAACAATAAGTGGAAATTCTTAAATGCTTTCACTTCGTGCTGCCTGTTTCCTGTCACTTAGCCAAAATATGTTTTAACAAAGCACTCAAAAGGCCCTGTAAGTTCCATCTTTCATCTCACAGATTCAAACACATTAAGCCACAGACTCCATTGCCCAATGATATTCAACATATCTAAAAACTACATCACTGAAGTCTAAGGGAATTTCATCAACCGAAACACAAACATAACCTGTACTCAATACCTAGCCTAAAACACCATCACTGTAGATATAAATCATAAAGAGAGAGCCCTCTCTGATCACTGTTTGGCTAGAAACAGTGATTAAAAGATTGGTTAGTGGTTACCCCGGCCGTATTCCCTTGGGAGTCATAGGGAACAACCTGGGTGTTAACATAATTGGCGACTCCGCTGGGGACTAAGACTATTCAATCACTATCTATCTTCCAAAGCTTTCATCAAGCCTGAAACTAGCCAAGACATCTTAGGACTGTTTCTCTAATACAGGGGCAGTCTTAGGGAAGAGCTAACTAGGGAAACTTATCCTAGCCTTGAAACATATATAGTCATTCCAGAGTTCTTATTTTGCCCTTGTAAATACAAAACTTCTGTATAAAGTTCTGAAAGAACACTTAGAAGCTGGCTCCTAAAAGAAACCCAAGGCACACTAGGGCACACCCTGACCCTGATCAACCCATCATTGTTGATAACCCAAATATCATCCCAAAGAACATAAGGAAACAGCACAAGCAGGATAAACCTGCTGATTCAGATATAAGGTCAGACCAACCCATCCTCATTCCCACTCCTTGCAAAGTCCTTTTTCGTTCCACACCCAATTCCCCTAGTTCATCTTCAACCCCTCAAAGTCCTACCTTTCCATCTTCACCATCTGCACATACTCGCTCAACCAGTTCTCCACTTGTTACCCATCCTATTAACCCCAGTACACCTGTAATCCCAGTTGTCCCATTTGTTCCTATCAACCCTATTAACCCTATAAACATGGCTAACAGATATGCACCATTGCAGATTCCAGCCAATGCTCCAGCCCTACCCCAAGATTATCAAACCAGACTCTCATTTTTTGATTCCCATGGCCCTTTGACGGCCATCCAGCATGCTAAAAAGATGCAAGACCACTTTGAGACCTATGAAATTGATGATGATAGTGTCAGGATGAGAATCTTTGTTCAAAGCTTAACTGGGGATGTCAGAACTTGGTTTAGGTCCTTAAATGCAAATTCAATTGCAACCCCTGAAGTTTTATACCAGGAATTTACTAACAGATGGGAGAAAAAGAGAGATCCCCACCACATACTTGGTGAATATAACACTATTAAAAGAGGTCCCCAAGAAACGGTGTTGGAGTATTGTGCCAGGTTTAACAACATATACAATGCTATCCCTCAGAACTTAAGACCCCCTCCTGATTTGGCTCTTTATAATTTCCCTAATGGTTTTGATTCTGATATGGCCTATCAGTTGAGAGAAAGAGACCCTCCAACCCTTGCAGAAGCTCAAAGGGTTGCAGTCACTGTAGAGGCCAACCTAATTGCCAAAAGAAACAGGGCAAAGCTGGAAAAGAAAACTGGCTTCAAAGAAGAACCCTCGGGTTTTGACCAAAAGCTAGATGCAATTCTAAATAGCATGAAGAGGTTGGGGGAGAGAGTGGAATCAGTAGAAAGAAAATCGTCATGGGAGGCACCACAAAACAATCCTCCTAGAAACCCAAATTTCAGGAGAGTCCAGAACCCCAATATAGGAAAGACTAATGCTGACCAAGATATCAGACCCCCTTTTCAAGAAAATTATGCAGAAACTTCTACTGCAAATCAGCTAAATGAGGACCCTGAAATCAATCTAATAGGTCTGGATGGCAAAAGTCATGTATTCTTAACCCAAGAAGACCATGAGGAGGATGAAAGCAATACATTCCAAACTAAGTCAGGGGAATCCTTTGATTTCAAACAAGGATATGACACTGCTGTCTATGAAGTCCACAAACAATACAAACTAAGGAGTAGGACTGTAAATGTAAATCAACCCGAAAAGATAAAAGAAAAACAGCAAACCAAAGAAAGCTCAGCCACTGAAACTGATCATGTGCCAAACTTGCCTACAAAGGAAGTAGTGGTTGAAGAAGTTACTGATCCACTGTCACCATCAAAACAACCCATGGCATCCTTATCCTCTGAGCCTAACCCAAATATTGCCCCTCAAGATATCAATATTAGGGGCAGGTTCCAAAATCAAGATGAAATCCCACCAGAAGATGTAACAAACAAAGAAAGAACTGCAACCCGTGACCCCAAAATGCAAATTGACAAACCCTTTGACTTAGGAGTAGAGATTGGCAAGTTAAAGGTAGCAATTCCCCTCTCAGAGTTAGCAAAGCATGACATGTACAAACAACAGATTAAAAAATCCCTTCAGCTCACCAATAGCAAAGATGATGTAAATGTGTTAGATGACACTCCAGAGTTACTATTTGGTCCAGAGGTAGATGGAAAAACAGTAGTCACAGGGGTTTTACCGTTTTATGTCAGCTTACATGTACATGACAAAATTCTGCACAATGCAATGTTTGACTCAGGAGCCTCTCATAATCTGATGCCAAAAGCAGTCATGGAAAGATTAAACTTAGATATCACAAGACCATACAAAGACTTGTTTTCTTTTGATTCTAGTCAAGTCAAGTGCCTGGGTCTAATTAAGGATTTGTGTGTGTCCCTGGTCCAATTTCCCAACAAGACCATTTTGATGGATGTTGTTGTTGCTGATATCCCACCCAAGTATGGGATGCTATTATCAAGATCATGGGGAGCGAAGCTTCAAGGCTCCCTGCAGTTAGACATGTCATATGCAACCATCTCTGTCTTTGGACAACCAAAAAGACTTTATAGGGAAACACTCATGAAGTATATGGTTAGGGATTCAAATTATTGCCCCTGTGACCTCTGTTTTCTGCTCCAAATTCTGTCACGTGGAAATATGTAAACAATAAGTGGAAATTCTTAAATGCTTTCACTTCGTGCTGCCTGTTTCCTGTCACTTAGCCAAAATATGTTTTAACAAAGCACTCAAAAGGCCCTGTAAGTTCCATCTTTCATCTCACAGATTCAAACACATTAAGCCACAGACTCCATTGCCCAATGATATTCAACATATCTAAAAACTACATCACTGAAGTCTAAGGGAATTTCATCAACCGAAACACAAACATAACCTGTACTCAATACCTAGCCTAAAACACCATCACTGTAGATATAAATCATAAAGAGAGAGCCCTCTCTGATCACTGTTTGGCTAGAAACAGTGATTAAAAGATTGGTTAGTGGTTACCCCGGCCGTATTCCCTTGGGAGTCATAGGGAACAACCTGGGTGTTAACATGCCCAATGAATAAGGCTAATTTGCCTACAGTGTTCTTGACACCTCCTATGGAGATGACATCCCCAGCCGGAGCCAATGTTAGTGTCAGTAAATTTTTTCTGCCACCAGTGATCAAATGTTCTCTTTCAAAATGTCCATTAGGGTTTAAGGTCAAGTTTTTATCATTTCACTAGGTCTTCCATTCCAAAAAATTTTGTCACTGGTTAGTGTGTCTAGGTTGCTAATTACTCCTTTAAAAATTGCATGTTTTGATCATTGTCATCATACATTTGGATGTGCCATCTCTCAAAAGCTTTATGGTCATCTTAGTTGCATTATCATGGTCTACATCTAGCTCACTATAATCCATTAGGTCACTAGGGTTTCAATCATTGAATTTCTCATTCCATTCACAAATTTGGCATGTGAAGTAGTAGTGACAGAAATTGGTTCAAAAAGTTTATTTCAAATGAATATTTTGTAATGAGTTTCAAATAATCTCAAGTTGTATTCAAAGTTTCCTAAGCTACATGGTTTCCAATGCAAAAGTGAGAAAGGCATAGTGTGGGCCACCCCATTACTATGAAAGGAATCAACTTTACAAGCTATACAAGACCATCATTGTTCCATTTCTCTCATTTATTTCATTGCTAAAGAAGCTCTCTCTCATCATCAATCACTTCCTTGCCATTTATAGGGTGAAAGACATTCTAAAAATTGAGTTCCAGTGCTTTCGCTACATTTTTAAGCCATTTTGTTGCGCTTTTCGCTGGGCATGCTACACTTTTCCTTGCACGTTGCGCTTTTCCCTGTGAACACTGCACTTTTTTTCAGGGGTCATCAAGTGAATTTCCAAGGGTTTCAAGCATAAATAAATTCTCCAAAAGGGTTAATCAAGTAAGTTGAAGGCTCACATCCTTTCCAATCAGTTTATTTCATATTTTCTGTGGTGTAAGCCTGCTCTTTTGTCCCTACTCTATGCTTTTCTATAGCACTCTTCGTTCTTGGTTTTTAAACCCTCAAACCTAATATTTCCTCTCATTTTCATTTCCCTTCCCTCTTTCACACTCATATCTATTCCCTAAAGGCCCTAATACTCCACACTCATACTCCCTAAATCCCTAAAACCAAACCCTAGCCCTATGCTACATTTCTAGTAGCCTAATGCCTTGGTCCTGTGTATAAATTATATAGCCCATCTCCCCCACTCATTTCACCCCCTATCACTTCCTAACACTCCCTCACACCCTTCTCTATCTCCGTAAAAATTTTCACATTGAATTCCCCTCCCTAAACCCATCATCCTATTTCCTCTTTCCCTTCCCTTGTTTTGCCCCTTAGTATTTGTATTCACAATTTTCTATGGAGGAGGAGATTATGGAGGAGGAGGAGAAAAATTATGAAAAGTGTGGAAAGGCGTCAAGTTATGAACCTCTAAATACTCAGGAGCTGTGCTATGTGGTAAAATACACGGCGTATGGAGAATGTAGATACCCTCAAAGGCATTCCTGGGACCTTCGACAGACTGTAAGATTATCTGCAACTACACAAAGTTACATGCATGTTCATAGACAATAAATAACTATCAAAGTATTAGAAGTAGATTACCTCAAGTCTCTGTGTAGATTTGTTTGGAGATCACAATGCAACCAAGTGGAACTCCCTCAAAGTTGGCTCCAAATCAAGTCCTGCACATAGAAGAGACAAGTGTAATCACAACATACAAATCTGATAACTAATACATGAATATATTAAGCAACATCTATTTGCATATAACTAAGCTACTCATGCTAATAGGCATTGGAAAAAAAACTAAATGAATGATAGTCTCAACACCACGAGTAGACAGTACAACTGCAATTTTGTATTTATAATGGAAGAGTGATTACAACCATCTGTTGCATCAGCCTTCCTCTACCCCTCCGCTTCTCTCTCTCTCTATCTCCCTTATTGCTCACTTCTGATGATATGAGACAATGCTCAATAGTCAAGTAGGCTATCCTTTCAAATGCTCTGACCCCTTTCACAATGACCCTCACTTTGCTTATGTAGCAATCGAGTTAGGGTTGCCAAGTTCCTCATAGAGTTCACTAGGGAAAAAGCAATGAACTTGCCCTGCTTTTTAGCTCTTTCCCATTTGCCTCCTTCATTCAGATTAGAATTTCTCCAAATAGGTCAATTTTGGATTTTTCCTTGATTTTCTTGAGTATTTTTAGGAACAAATATCTAGATATTTGTGAGTCAATTCGTTCCTTTGACCCTTGTAGCTACATCTAGTTTCACTAAAGTTGTCCCCTTCCTAACAATTTGAGTTAGCAGGGTCAGTAACGCACCCTTAAGCTTGGTAACAAGATTTATAAAGCAGGTATTCAGTGTGCAACCAACATTAGTGTGGAATCAAGGCCTGTAATTGTGGTCTTTGCTTCAGTCATCATGTCTTTCCCCTCTGAGTTGATGAGGAGGTCAATTTTTTGTATAACATATGCCCCCTAAAGTATGAGATCGGAGACTGGGAAAATGGCCAAAATAATTTACTTTAACTGTAATTTTCCCTTTCAAAAAGAGAGAGAGGATTGAAGCTTCGGGTGGCAATGCAAAACCTAATACAACACATATATATATATAACTACCAAAATCATGTCCTGAGTTGAGTATTCCCATGCTCAGTAGCTATGTCAGAGTGATTTTCTCCAAAGAGATATGACGATACTGGCCACCGATAAGCACAATGCGTATCTGGTGTCATAATAGAATCATCCTGATAAGCTGTCTCCAAAAAACAATATCCGCAACTTGGGAGAGGAAACAAAGCTAAATGATGAAAGCCTCTACCCAAGGTCTTGATTTCCGCTTCACCGAACTGCATAGATCAATATATGTGAATATATGCGTTGACATTGAAAATGCACGAAATCATCTGATTACCAGTCAATAATGGAGACCGTTAACAGACAAGGAAGGCCACCGATGATGGTGATGGTTGGTGGGCTCCAGTATTGCAGCAATAATGCTGCAACTCCGAAGATTCCCTTCTTTACTTTTATCAACCCGGTAGTTCGTAACAAACTTGGAAGCGACGGTGCTATATGCACAAGTACTAGCTCTTGCCGCAGTTGTCACTTGATCAGATGGCACAAGCCTGCTAGGAGCTTAAGCTAACTTCTATGAGCTCTTAGAAGAAGCTTTTAAATGATGGATGAAAGCTAACTCAACAGAGGCTAATCTACTTGTAGAAAGAAGTGGAAAGCTGAAAGGAAATGAAAACCCTAGCAAACCCTAGTTTTACCGACTAACCCTACCGGTGCAAGAAAAGTGATGAAAGCAGTGGAAATGGATGCCATTGACTTCTAGGAAGGTAAAATGCATGTGACTAAGCTACTTCTATAGTAAAATCTAGAAAAAACATCTTTTTGTATTTTTGAGTAAGTTGTCAGAATTATTGTGCATGTGCTTTAACTATTTTTTCTATGTAGAGGTTGATTGGCGAAAGGAAATGCTTTCAGGAGGTTGGGAAGGTGAGAAGAAGGCCTAAGGGGTCCCTAGCACCCTTCCAGAGATTTTCACAGTGATCGGATCTCAAGAAACTGCTTTCGTGAGCTTCTACAGGAAGTCTGCAGGGGTTCTACAGGATGTACTCTAGCTTCTACAGGATGTTCTATAGCTTCTACAGGATGTTCCGAAAAGAGGATTTTGGAGGTTTGATGGAGGAAAAATGGTGGGAAAGTGGAAATGAAGGTTGGATAAGGATGTTAAGGGGTCTAGGACTTGGTGCATGAGGCTGGGGAGTGATTAGGGTGATTGGATTTGTTCAAGGATGGAGGGAGCAATGATGCACAAAAATGAAGAAATTAGGTCAAACTGGCAAAGTGTGGTTACTGAAGGGAAGGAATCTGAAATATGGGGTTGGAGCAGGTGGTGTGAAGAAGGAAAGATAGACAGGGAGGTATTACAGATGCTCTGCACACTATTTCTCAAAACTAATCGAAGAAAGACTAAAAAACCAAAGATCTAGCTATTTTGACCTACTTTGACCTACAAACCAAAAATATGATGAATAGAAGTTTATTAGAAAAAACTCATGCAAGATAACTATGGAAACTAAGCAAGAATAGATTCTAAACATGCAAGTACAACTGGTATCAATTTTTCCAACTAAAAAATCTAACACTAGCAATTGCATTGAAAGGAAAAACAATGTTTTTGTGGCAGCAAGTATGCCTTGGTCTTAGCTCATGGTGCCAAGGAAGGAGAGGTGAGATCAAGGGTTTCTTGATGGCCTTTTCTGAAGATATTTTCTGTACTCAAACTGTCAAATCAACCTGAAGCATTAAAAGTTATTTTAATCATCAAAAGCAACCTAAGTAACAAAACAAGATTTTCATCTAAATAACAGATTTTATTCTAAGAATGCAGCAAAGAGACATAAAAGTACCCAAAGGAGGTACTGGGCACTTGGGTTGGGCCCAACCCCAAGAGTTGCAGCCTCCTAAGAGAGATTAGAGCTGGTGCAAAGCTAGATTCATCTTTATTGATCAAAAGAACAGTTACATCCCAAAAATTGTCTACAAGAGAAAGCTTGAAAATGTGCTGAAACGCAGAGCTAACCTACTGACTAAAAGCTAACTAACATATGACTAAAATTGAACTAACAAAATGGCTAACTTTTGACCAACCCAAATGAGGCCCTAAGCCCTCTTATTTATACAAATTGAGGACCCCAATATCCTCCTAAACTTTAGGGACTCGGCTGCCAAAACTTGTTGTTAACAACAACTTTACTAGCCCTTGCTCAGCTGCCCTTGTGATAATCGATGTGGTGGCCCTTGAACTCTAAGCTGCTAGTGGAGAATTCAAGGTAAGGGCTCATAAATGAAGGGGACACATTCCTACAAATCCTCTCCATGAATTTGGCTGCCAAGTGCTCATTTAAACCTTTGATTTTGTCTCCAAATTAACCAAAAAGACTGCATAAAGCACACAGACTTGTTGGCATAATGACTAACCCAATTCACTCTATTAGCATAAGTATAATAAAAAACATGCAATAAACTAATGAGAATGGTGGATTAAGTCGAATTACGAGGCTGAATGAGCCCATATAATTACCCATTTCTGGGGCTCATCATCACCCCCCTACTGAAAGTGTTGCTCATCCTCTGAGAAACTAATCTATCTCTTTATCTTTGATAGCCCTGGTGGTCTCCTTATCATCCCAAGCTTCTGATGTGGTCTACTCATGTGTGCCATAAAATCCTACCTTCTTGTCCATGTCCTTCCATTATTCCTCCTAGTTTGATTTTTCGAATTCTTGTGCTTTTCCTGTTCTATCTCTTCATCCTTTTCCTCTTCTATTTTAGTTTCTTCCTTTTCCTTTTCTCTTATTGCTGAGTCATTAGTTGCTTCATCTTCTCCCCCTTTCTGCTCTTCTTCCTCACTGTCAGAAGGACTGATATCATAGGTGAGGGCTTTTATGTCACTTTCTGTTATCATGTCCCCGACAACTTCCCAACTAGGGAGTGTGAATGTATGGAGGGCTTCTTGGTCTTTAAGATACAATGCATAGGATCGAGCTAGTTGTCTTCATTGCAGGGCGTCTATTTCATAGCTGGTCATGCAGGCCATATGGGCTTCTCTCTCCTGCAACTGTTGTTTCAGCATCAGTGTTTCAGCTACTACCTAAGACTCCCTCTCTTGCTGCTGCTTTCCCTCATTTCAACAACAAGCTGTGTATCTTCCCTTGGCTGTTGTTCCTCTACTATTTCCTAACATGCGAGGGAACCTTCCTGTAGTTGCTGCTCTTTAGAAATCTGTGTTATGTCTGCCCTTTTTAGTTTCCTATAGAGAATTCTCAGCTTCCTATAGAACTATCTTTGAGTTCATCATCTTAATTCTCTCTCTCTAGTGAAGGTTTTTGGCTTCCTCGTTCATAGGTGATGCTTATCTTTGAAGGAGACTCCTCCTTTTGTTTAGCTATGGTGTCCTCAATGATAATTGGCTTCTTTGACTGTGGCTGGGGTTTGCCCACTTTGATCCGTGTGCTCCTCCTTGCTTTAAAGTACATGGAGGTTTGCCTCTTTCGCTTCCCTTTTTGTTTTGGAGGTGTGCTTAAGGCAAAAAGTGTAGCTTCTGCCTCCCTAGCCAATATCTCAGGTGATTTCTCCTCTTGTTGTTCTGTTTCCATGCTTCCTGTAGAAATCCCTGTGTCAACTATTTCTGTCTGTTTTGTTGGATGTGTCTTTTCCTTTTATTTCTATGTGTCTGCTTTGGCTGTGACATCCTTCAAGTGGACTTTTTTAGTCCTCTCTGCCCAGAATTCGGTTGTCCGTTTATGAAAGGAAGAATTGTGTTTCTATGGACAGAGTACAGAGCTCAATTTCTCTTCTCAGCACACATACAGACATGCAAGTTCAAAATTTTCCATACACAGGTTGGCCCCCACAGTTGCATATCTTCTCTACAGGAGAATTTTAAAGACAAGAAACATGGAGGAGAATCTTGATGCAGACACAACTAAGAAACTTAGTGCAACACACAGGCAAACGTTTTATTTCCAATTCACAGGCATATTTTTCACTGATTTTCCAATCTCATGCCATGTTCAATTCACCACTTTGCACAAACAAATCATGCACAAAGAAGCTTCCCCGATCCTACCTCGTTTTGAGCTTGAAGTTCGCTGAAAATCCCAGGTTTTCTTTCTGCACGGCTGTTTTCTGCATTTCTTGTAGAAGCCTTTGATCCGGATTTAAACAGGAATGCAACAAATTACAGAGATAACCATATACACAAATATGCAGCGGAAATAATACTTCATCTCATTAATGGAAAAAATATTGAAATATGCTTACAACCAGAAATGGAAATAAACCAGCTAGGGCGATGGTAGCTTATCTCTGAGAAGAAATGTGATGGCTACATGCCTCTGAACTGTGTTACAATGAGGCTCGAAGGCCTATTTATTGTTGAGAAACAATGGAAAACCATTAACATTCCAAAACCTAACCCTAGGAGATGAAACGCCAAACTGTGGGCCCCGTTTGGGGGTAAATTGGTACATCAACTTCCCGGGGTCGTAACTTTGGCATATGATCTCCGTTTGACGCGTACAATAGCTCATTAGAAAGATCTATCCGAGCACTATCATTGTTGGAGCGAGAAACATCAGTCCAATCCATGGACCCATGTTGCCCCTGGATTCCCCAAAAAATGTCGTTTAGGGCCTCAAAACGGCTCCGGAAGTTCAGGACCCGAAAAACTGCTAAAAATAGTAAGTTGTGATACAATTAAGGAAACTGAAAATGCTGAGAAAGACAAAGGTGGGGGTCTAGGTGGACTTGGCAGGTGGCCACCAATATCCACCTGGATCATTCCTCCCCCCTTAGGAAGCAATGGTCCCCATTGCGTTGAGCTCCTCCATGAGATGAGGAAACTTCTGCTGAACTTGTTCCCTGGTGAGCCACTTGCCCTGCTGAAGGAGTTGGCCTGCTTTGACAACTCGATACCGTTGGATATTCTGTTGGCGAGTGTTCTTGATCTGTGTGTCCATGATCCGATCAGTTGCAGCTTGTTCCATGCAATCTGGATTTAATTCTGTTGGTTTGAGCTGTTCTGCAATGTCGGATGTGTCTAGCAATGGTGGAAAGTATGGCCGAAGGCGGTCCACATTGAACACTGGGTGCAGGCCAAGGAATGGGGGAATGCTGAGCTCAAATGCATTGTCTCCCATAGCCTTAGTAATGGTGTAAGGACCATATCGGAGTGGTCTCAATTTTCGATAGGCTCCAGTAAGGCGTTCCTTTTGCAAATGCAACCAGACTTTGTCGCCCACCTGAAACTTGTGTGGCACCCGGTGTTGATCATGTCGATGCTTGTACTTGGCATTTGATTTCTCAAGAATGTCATGGACCTGCTGGCGAATATGTTGGATGCGCTCAATGAAGCTGGTGGCCTTATCTGTTTCGGACTGGACATGAGCTGAATTCATGTGAGTAGCTGCAAGGGGCATGGCCACATCAATGGGGCATAGTGGCTGGAATCCCAAACCCACCTGAAAAGGGCTATGGCCAGTGGAGCTGTGAAGAGCTCGGTTGTAGCTGTGCTGAACATAGGGGAGGCTATCGTCCCATGTGCGTGGATGCTTTGAGTTATACATGCGCAGAATGTGCACAATCATCCTGTTGACAACCTCTGTCTGGCCATCAGTTTGAGGATGGAAGGCTGTGGACTTCGTGAGTTTGGTGTCCAGCATTGACCAGAGACTGGACCAAAATGTGCTGAGAAACCGACTGTCCCAATCTGAGATGATAGACTGTGGGATCCCAAAGTGCACCCACACTCGTTCAAAGAAGAGTTTAGCAGTGGCTTCTGCTGTGATATTCTTCTTGCAGGCCATCATAATGGCCATCTTCGAGAACCTGTCGACGACCACAAAAACACAGTCATTTCCATGCTTAGTGGAAGGAAGGCCTGACATGTAATCCATGGAAATGGATTCCCAAGGTCGACTAGGGGTAGGCAACGGGGTATAGAGGCCGTGCTTCTTAATGGTCGGTTTGGCAATGGCACAGGCAGTACATGATCGGATGTACTTCCCAACATCCTGTCGAAGATTCGGCCAATAGAAATAATTTTGCAGTACTGCCACTGTTTTCTCGACCCCGAAATGCCCAGCAGCCCGACTGTAGTGTGCTTCCCAAATCATCTTGGCACGCTCGCTTAAAGGAACACAGAGGTGACCGAGGTGGCATAATAGGGCATCCTGGAGGTGAAAATCTGCAACATGCCGACCCTCCAAGAGTGTCTGGTATGTGTGGCCGAATTCTGGGTCGCTTTTGTAGAGAAGTGGCCAATCAGCAGTCTCGTGCCCACAAGAGTTGAGCACGGTGGTTAGCGCCATGATCGGTGGCCGACTGAGGCAATCTGCAACATTATTGGTGCTGCCCTTTTTATACTTGATATTCAAGTGAAACTGTTGCAGGTATGTAGACCACTTCTGATGGCAATCATTCTGCAATTTCCCTTGGGTCTGTATGAACTGCAGAGGTCGGTGGTCTGTGTGGATGACCGTTTCCTTCCCCAAAATGTAATGCTTCCATTGTCGGCAGGCCTGTACAATGGAATACATCTCTTTATCATAAGTGGGGTACTTCCGGACTGTGTCTGAAAGTGTTTCACTATGATATGCCACTGGATGTCCATGTTGAGTAAGGACTACCCCAATAGCATAGTCAGAGGCATCTGTCTCGACCTCAAATGGTTGTTGTAAATCTGGTAACGCGAGCACTGGTGCCGTGCAGAGGCGATCCTTCAATTCCCTGAATGCCTTCTGTTGAGATTTAGACCAAAAGAATTTTGCTTTCGCCCCGCCCTTGGTGACTTGACTCAAGGGCCAAGAAATATGAGAAAACCCCAACACAAACCTGCGGTAGAAGTTGGCAAGACCTAGAAAGCTGCGGAGCTCTGTTAGAGTGGTTGGAGAGGGCCAATCCCGAATGACTTGGATCTTGGCCGGATCAACATGCACCCCATGTTCATCAATGATGTATCCCAGATACTGAACCTGGGTCATGCCAAAAGTGCATTTCTCCAAATTGGCACATAGCTTGTGTTGCCGCAGTGTTTGGAGAACCTGTCGGATGTGGTGGAGGTGCTCTTCCCAACTCTGGCTGAAGATCAGAATGTCATCCAGGTATACTACTACAAAGGAGTTGGTGAATGGCCACAAGATGTCATCCATTAGCCTCATAAAGGTTGCAGGAGCATTCGTCAATCCGAAAGGCATGACCAACCATTCGAAGAGGCCCTCCTTGGATTTGAAGGCAGTCTTCCACACATCGGAGGGTTCGATTGGTACTTGGTGATATCCTGACTTCAGATCGATCTTGCTGAAATATTTCGCCCCCTTTAGTTGGTCCAGGAGGTCATCAATCCGCGGGATCGGGTACCTATTACGGACAGTGATCTTGTTCAGCGCCCGATAGTCAATACAGAGTCTCCACGTCCCATCCTTCTTCTGTACCAACACGATCGGGCTCCCACAGGGCGATGAACTCGGACGGATGTGACCTTTCTGCAGGAGCTCCTGAATCTGCCTCTTGATTTCATCGTTCTCCAGAACGGAGCGCCGATAAATTGGTCCATTGGGTAGCGGCGCACCTGGGGTCAGATCGATGGAGTGCTTGACTTGACAGTGCAGAGGAACCCCTGCCGGGGAGGTGAAGATGTCCTCGTACTCCTCCACAACCTTGTCCATCTGTAGTTGTCGTGCAGAGGGACCCCGTTTGGAGGCCGCGGCCACTGTCTTCTTCTTTCCTTGAGGGCGTATCATCAGGAAAAAAAATTTCCTGGTTTTGGAAATGATCTTACTGCATTGTTTTGCAGTAATCAAAGAGATGGCAGCAGGTGGTGCTACCTTTGGTATCCTGAACAACTTATTTCCCAATGTAATAATAACAGCACGGGGCCTTGATTCATACACAGCATGTCGCTTCCACAAGTATGGTTGTCCTAGTAATACATCACAAACTTCAAGGGGAGCAATGTCACACAATACCTCATCCGTGAAGGGCTTGATGTTGTATGGAAGGCGACACTGCTGGCTCACGCGAAGATCGCGTCCTTGGTGAAGCCACCCAATGGTGTATGGTTGTGGATGTGCTGTGGTCGGTAAGCCCAACCGCTTCACGACCTCTGCCGAAATGAGGTTCTTTTGACTCCCGCTATCAACAATGAACTGTATCGGGGAGCCCTTTACCCACATCTGGGAGTGGAAGAGATGCTCCTCCTCCTCTGGATCTTCGGGTTCATTTTTCTGGATCTTTGCGGTAGCAACAGTGGCGCTGGGATCCGCATCAATGATCTGCTTCCCTTTTTCATACCCCTTATCGGGTTCTGACTCAGAGTCGGAACATGCATCTGATTCTGAAACCTTTAGCTCAGCCACCAGTGACTGCTTGGCCCGACACTCACTTGTGTTGTGAGTGGAGCTCTTATGGAACTCGCACCATTTTCCAGTGTCCTTTCTCGGCTTCGCGGCGCTGTTCTTTGCTTGCGGCTTCGGCTGGTTGTCTTGGGCTGTCCCGCCTTGGCTTTGTCCTTTGTTCTGTGGTTTAGGGGCACCTTTCCCCTGCTTTGGATTCGCAGATCCAAAGTCTCGCTTCTTTTGTTTAAACTTCTGCTCGACCTTGACGGCATATCAGTATGCTGCGCCGAGCGAGGGGATGTTTAGGAATTGTATTTCTTCCTGGATGTACTTGTGCAGGCAGCCATGGTATTTCAATATCAAATGTTGCTCCGAATCCTTGATACCCAACTTTGTGCGAAGGGTATGGAAAAGATTGGTGAACTCCGGCACGTCTTGGTCCCTTCCCTGCCGCAGCGTGGTCCACTTTATGTATTCATCCTCATAGCTTTCTACAGGGTAGTACTGCTCCTTGATGGCATCCCGGAACGAATCCCAGGTGGGTGCGGCTGAAAATAGTGAGCCAGTACTTTCATCCTTCTGCTCGCAGTAGGTTTCCCACCAGTCCTTGACGTGGGGCGCTGCTTTGAGAAGAGCAAAAACAATCTTTTCCTGACTCGAAAATTCATGAACAGAAAAATAACCCTCTAGCAGATTTAACCATTTATCTACGGCATCTGCGTCTATCTGACCCTCGAATATGGGGATTTCAAAATTGACTTGTACCTTAAAGGGTGTGGCGTTTCCAGAGTAGCTGCTGGAAGCCGATTCGTTGCTTCTGGGTAGCCGCTGAAGGATCTGGGCAAAGTTGTCCATCATCGCGTTCCGTTGTCGCTCAAGGGCTTCTTCGAGCAAGATTTTGATGGGATCTCCTGCCCCCTCGTCTTTCTTCTCGTCCGCCATGGGAGGCCGTCGGGATTTGCGAGGCTGGTCTTGCAAAGGTTCAACCAGTTCCAGCCCTAACTCCTTATATCCCGACCTTGTTGGGGACATGCAAAGAAAAACAGAGAAAAAGCAGACCGCTCTGATACCACTGATCTGGATTTAAACAGGAATGCAACAAATTACAGAGATAACCATATACACAAATATGCAGCGGAAATAATACTTCATCTCATTAATGGAAAAAATACTGAAATATGCTTACAACCAGAAATGGAAATAAACCAGCTAGGGCGATGGTAGCTTATCTCTGAGAAGAGATGTGATGGCTACATGCCTCTGAACTGTGTTACAATGAGGCTCGAAGGCCTATTTATTGTTGAGAAACAATGGAAAACCCTTAACATTCCAAAACCTAACCCTAGGAGATGAAACGCCAAACTGTGGGCCCCGTTTAGGGGTAAATCGGTACATCAACTTCCCGGGGTCGTAACTTTGGCATATGATCTCCGTTTGACGCATACAATAGCTCATTAGAAAGATCTATCCGAGCACTATCATTGTTGGAACGGGCAAAATCGGTCCAATCCATGGACCCATGTTGCCCCTGGATTTCCCAAAAAACGTCGTTTAGGGCCTCAAAACGGCTCCGGAAGTTCAGGACCCGAAAAACTGCTAAAAATAGTAAGTTGTGCTACAATTAAGGAAACTGAAAATGCTGAGAAAGACAAAGGTGGGGGTCCAGGTGGACTTGGCAGGTGGCCACCAATATCCACCTGGATCAGCCTTCCTGTAGAAGGCTCTCATTTCCTGTAGAACAAAACTGCGCTTCTTGTAGAGCCCGATAGGTGGGAGATTTTTTTAAAAATGGAAGAAATCTTGAAAAATCAGGCATGAATCTTGCAGAGGACCACTGGTTAGCTGATCTGGAAGTGGTGGACGCGTGCTTCAGTTGTGAATGTCGTGAAGGCGCAGTGAACAAAGAGTGATGAGAGTTTCAGCCGAGCATCGTCTAACTATAGTGTAATTCATGTGAGAAGATGAGGTGGCTAGATGTGCATTGGCCCCATGCAGACTATAGTGCTGTTTTGAACTATATGTTCTCTTCTTATTAATCACTTGTCATCAGTTGCACTAGAGTTCAAACAGCCAACACTACCAGTTTTTTTTTAAATTTCACATGAGTTGACTATACACGTATGCTGCATGATTTATGGCTGAGCACTAGAGAACTAGGCAAGGCACTATCTGAACTAGACAAGGGTGGCTAGTTAGCTGGCCACCAATCTTGTTTAATCCCAACCATCTCATTGTTCACGCAGTTATTAAATTACATTCATGCAACAGAGGAATGGGTTTAGTCACGTACCTGGAAGTCGAATGTCCTGGTCCTTTTTGTTGTTGCATGCTCATATTCTGTGGATGCATGCTAGTCTGTTTGCTGATACATGGCTTATTTCTTGGTGCAGGTATCCTCTGGCTAGACCTACGTTGTAGGAGCCTGCTTCAACATTCACATTTGCACCCTCATGCTATTGACGCTGAATTTTTACAGGACAGCAACTTGTTTTCTCCATTTCTCCCAAACGATAGATCTAATTGACCTGAAACTTTCTGAGCATGCTTCTATCATTGTTATGCACCTCCCATAGCAAAATTATGGTCAATGGATGTACAAATTCCGAGAAAAACTGAAAATGGCTGAAGATTACAAAGGCCAATTTCTTGGAAACCGTGCACCGGAATTGGTTGAAACTGCTTGGGTAGGTTACTATCACCTATATTCATCTCCCCATGAAATAGGTTTTGAAATGAATGCACGGATATGGAGAAAATGTAAAAATGGCTGAAGGTGATGGAGGCTAATTTCTTGGAAACCGTGCACTGGAATTGGTTGAAATTTCTCGGGCATGTTTCCATCATCCCTATACAACTCCCCGTAAAATGGTTTTGTAAATGGATGCATGGTTTGTTTCAAAGCATTCTGCAGTTTTTTGCATAGTAAGAAAAAATGAGCTTGGGCTATAATGCAGACTTGGAATTGATGGGAGAGAGGTTTGAGGATTGTAGGAGGACTTATGAACCCTTTAGGAAGCTATCATGTTCGCCAAACTGCCTTTTAAAATCCATTTCTAGCTTCCTGTAATTTCTACAGGAACTTCCTGTAGAACACACAATTTTTAGGAAAGAAGCACAATGAGATGGAAAAAATAATGGAGAAGGGTGAGGGATGGAAATGTGGATGTTTTCAGACCTCATGGACATATTCCCAACCTTCGGGTCCTCTTCGGAGATCAATTTTGGCTTGTTTGTAGGCTTCCTGTAGAAGACACAAAACTTCCTGTAGAAGGCACAGAACTTCCTCTGTCTTTGTTTTGAGCAATCCTCCTAACCTACAATGTCCTTGCTGCAACCTGCAATTATTCAATGGAAATGAGGTTTATTTTTCTTTCTCTTTCTTCTTTTTTTTTGAAAACAACTAGGGCGCCTCATGGAGGTTTTCACCCTAATTGCTTGCCCTGGGCACCTTCAAGGGAGGTTTTCACCCAGGGATCTTATTCTCTTTTCTTTTCTCTTCTTTCCAACCCATTGACCACCTCATGGAGGTTTTCAATCAATGAGCCAATCTAAGGCACCTCTGAGGAGGTTTTCACCTTGGATTTTTATTTTCATCTTATTTTCATTTTTTTCTTTTTCTTTTTTCTTTTTTTCTACCCTACCCTACTTGAAAAACAAAATCATTTTCAAGTATAAGAATACTTCCAATGGAGCCATGTGCACATCAAGATTAGAGACAAAATGATGTGGAGGCTTGAAATGCATACTTTGACAGGGATCCGGATTTCAGAGACCAAATAATATGACTTTTAAGGGATCAAACATAGCTGAGGAAGAGAGTACTACTGCAACTTAGTGACCGTCCGGAACCATATCTCAATATAGCTCTGATATCCTTGGTCCTTTTGCTGATCTGGATCATGTTTCATGTCACCTTCTACCATGAACTTCTCATCTTCCTCTTTTTGCTGATTTTTCTCTTGAATATATGGAAGATTTGATGGTAACCATGAGGGAACTCTCTCGATCTCCGATTTTGATGCTTTCTCTTCATCAAGTGCAGCCCATGGTTCTTTGATCTTTTCTTTTGAATCTTCTTCTGTTGGATGTGGTCCTTCAATGCTTTCAATATAGTCTCTTTTTTGCAATACTCTTCCTGAGCTACAGTGAATATCATTGAGCTCAAGAGGAGTCGTTTGAACATGTTGTGCCTCAGCTTTGCAATTGGGTTGAGCTATTCCAATGTGCAGGTTTGGAAATGGTGGTACGGGTAGTTGAGTGGGGGTGTATATTTGAGATGGATGTGGATGGGGTTGTGGTTTGGCAGGTGGTGGAGGCAGAGGAGCGAAAGGAGAGTTGTACTGGGACCTCCACCCCTGATGAGGTGCATTCCACTGAGGCTGTGGCTGAGCATAGGGGTGAAATGGATGAGTAGCTAGTTGAGCAAGATATTGAGGAGGATATGACCAAGGAGGGGGTGTGGACCAGGAAGGATGAGCAGGGGGACCCCAAGAAGGCATGGAAGTGGTTTGATAGGGGTCATAATAGGTTTGGGATGTCCCTTGCATTCCTTGCTGGTAAGGTATGGGTCCATTTGGCCTCCTTTGGTTCATATGATAGAGTGATTCAGTGACTCCTTTGGCCCTCTGATATGCAACTTTAAGTCCAGGCAAGGAAGGGCACTGATTCGTAGGATGGTCTTCTTCACAGACAAAACACACTTCTATGGAGTGCAATGGACATTCGTTCCTAGGATGCTTTCTAGTGCACCTGGGACAAAAGATGGCCAAAGCCCTCTCAGCTTTCTCTTGCTTCTTTTGGATCCACAAGGTATCCATTTGCATGGCAAGAAACTGCCTCATCTCACTCTTGACATCTTCCATCAAATTTTCATATTCACCTCTAGGGATTGGGTTGGAAGAAAAGGTACTACTCCCAACATTTCTGTTTCCAGCCATTTGCTCTAGAGGAATGTTTTCTTCTTCTCCCCTAGAGGTTCTTCAAACATGTCTTGCTATCCCCCTAGGGGTCTTTCTTAATCACAGCCATCGAAGAAGAGAAGGTTGGCTGTGTGAAGTAGTGGGGGTGTTGTGCAAACATTTTTCTGACTTATCTCTACTCCTACAAGGCATGAAAGGAAATCTTTTTGGTTGATTTTTGTTTTTTTTTTTTTTCTTTCTGCTTGTACCTGCAAAACTGAAATAGATTGAATTGCTACTAACTAAAATCTATCTTGCTGAAATGAAAATACGGAATTGAAATGAAAGTAGGAGAGGACTAATCTATTTTTCTGAAATGAAATTGCAGGAATGAAATGCTAGGCTACGCTTGCAGAATTGAAATTGCGGAATTGAAATGCTATTCTACACTTGTAGAAATGAAATTTCAGAATTGAAATGCTAATCATGAAAGTGGGAAATTTATAATCTACTTTTACAGAAATGAAATTGTAGAAGGTAAATGAAACAATCTACTCTACGCTTGCTGAAATAAACTACTTAGCAGAAGGTTGTCGTAGAAAATAGAAGAAAAACAGCAATCACCAATACTCTGACGCTTCCCCGACAACGGTGCCAAAAAGAATGGTGGGCTCCAGTATTGCAGCAATAATGCTGCAACTCCTAAGGCTCCCTTCTTTACTTTTATCAACCCGGTAGTTCGTAAAAATCTTGGAAGCGACGGTGCTATATGCACAAGTACTAGCTCTTCCCGCGACTGTCACTTGATCAGTTGGCACAAGTCAGCTAGGAGCTTAAACCAACTTCTATGAGCTGTTAGAAGAAGCTTTTAACTGATGGATGAAAGCTAACTCAACAAAGGTTAATCTACTTGCAGAAAGAAGCGGAAAGATGAAAGGAAATGCAAACCCTAGCAAACCCTAATTTTATCGACTAACCCTACCGGTGCAAGAAAAGCGATGAAAGCAGTGGAAATGGATGCCATTGACTTCTAGGAAGGTAAAATGCATGTGACTAAGCTACTTCTACAGTAAAATTTGGAAAAAAACATCCTTTTGTATTTTTGAGTAAGTTGTCAGAATTATTGTGCATGTGCTTTAACTATTTTTCTGTGCAGAGGTTGATTGGCGAAAGGAAATGCTTTCAGGAGGTTGGGAAGGTGAGAAGAGGGCCTAAGGGGTCCCTAGCACCCTTCCAAAGAGTTTCATCATGATCAAATCTCAAAAGACCACTTTCGTTAGCTTCTACAGGAAGTCTGTAGGGGTTCTACAGGATGTACTGTAGCTTCTACAGGATGTTCTGTAGCTTCTACAGGATGTTCCGAAAAGAGGACTTTGGAGGGTTGATGGAGGAAAAACGGTGGGAAAGTGGAAATGGAGGTTGGATAAGGATGTTAAGGGGTCTAGGACTTGGTGCATGAGGCTGGGGAGTGATTAGGGTGATTGGATTTGTTCAAGGATGGAGGGAGCAATGATGCACAAAAATGAAGAAATTAGGTCAAACTGGCAAAGTGTGGTGACTGAAGGGAAGGAATCCGAAATTTGGGGTTGGAGTAGGTGGTGTGAGGAAGGAAAGATAGACAGGGAGGTATTACAGATGCTCTGCACACTATTTCTCAAAATTGATCGAAGAAAGACTAAAAAACCAAAGATCTAGCTATTTTGACCTACTTTGACCTACAAACCAAAAATATGATGAACAGAAGTTTATTGGCAGAAAATCATGCAAGATAACTATGGAAACTAAGCAAGAATAGATTCTAAACATGCAAGTACAACTGGTATCAACTTTTCCAACTAAAAAATCTAACACTAGCAATTGCATTGAAAGGCAAAACAGTGTTTTTGTGGCAGCAAGTATGCCTTGGTCTTAGCTCATGGTCCCAAGGAGGGAGAGGTGAGATCAAGGGTTGCTTGATGGCCTTTTCTGAAGATCTTTTCTGTACTCAAACTGTCAAATCAACCTGAAGCATGAAAATTTATTTTAATCATCAAAAGCAACCTAAGTAACAAAACAAGATTTTCATCTAAATAATAGATTTTATTCTAAGAATGCAGCAAAGACACATAAAAGTACGCAAAAGAGGTACTGGGCACTTGGGTTGGGCCCAACCCCAAGAGTTACAGCCTCCTAAGAGAGATTAGAGCTGGTGCAAAACTATATTCATCTTTATTGATCAAAAGAATAGTTACATCCCAAAAACTGTCTACAAGAAAAAGCTTGAAAATGTGCTGAAATGCAGAGCTAACCTACTGACTAAAATCTAACTAACATCTGACTAAAATCGAACTAACAAAATGGCTAAATTCTGACCAACCCAAATGAGGCCCTAAGCCCTCTTATTTATACAAATTGAGGACCCCAACAGTCCTCCTAAACTTTAGCGACTCGGCTGCCAAAACTTGCAGTTACCAACAAATTTACTAGCCCTTGCTCGGCTGCCCTTGTGATAATCGATGTGGTGGCCTTTGAACTCCAATCTGCTGGTGGAGAATTTGAGGTAAGGGATCATAAATGAAGGGGACACCTTCCTACAGATCCTCTCCGCGAATTTGGCTGCCAAGTTCTCATTTAAACCTTTGATTTTGTCTCCAAATTGACCAAAAAGACTGCATAAATCACACATTAGACTTGTTGGCATAATGACTAACCCAATTCACTCTATTAGCATAAATATAATTAAAAACATGCAATAAACTAATGATAATGGTGGATTAAGTCAAATTAAAAGGCTGAATGAGCCCATATAATTACCCATTTCTGGGGCTCATCAATGGTCTCCAAGATACAAACTAGTGAGTGTGAAAGATCTTTTTGTCGTTGAACACTCGTAGAATCGCTTAACGAGGAGCAAATAATGAGAACCTCTAATCAAACACAAGGTAACCTGCCACTAATGTCTACAAGTACCAAGGCACTGAATGTGTTTCTGGGTTATCTTCCTAGATAGAGGAAGTCGATAGGAAAAAACCTGTCGAAAGGTAAGTAATAATGTGTCCTACATCAGTCAACACGAAACAGGCCAAGAATGAGTTGTTTTTCAAGGAATATTTTGAGCATTTGGATCTAAACAACGAAGGGCATGATGAAAGGATATGTTTGATGGGTTGATGGAGGAAACAAATGGCTAACCCTTGAACAATAGAAGGCATGACAATGGTTTTAACCATGCAGCACTAGACTCATGAACACTACAGAGTGTTAGGATACAAAGATGCAATTACATCAGGGTATTTAGGCTAAACTCATAGGATGGTAGGATTCATATTTGAGAGGTCGTCACAAGGAAGGTTTATCTATAAGGGAGTGCCATGTTCAAGGGAACGAATACTGCCAAACCATGCTTTCTAATACGGAATACAGTTGTATTGTCCACCTTCCCCGTCTAATTAGTTTAACGAGTCCAGATGGGTAAAATCATTGATCTTTTTATATTTAAAGAGTCTGAAAAGGACTGCAAAAATATTGACTCTTTGTCCTATCTAATTATTTTAACGAGTCCCAACAGGCAAACTCGTCGATTTTTTCATGTTTTAAGAGTCTGAAAAGTATCATAAAAAGAGTGACTCTATATCTTGTCTGTGTAACTTAAAGAGTCTAGACTAGATAACTCAGTGGTCTTTTCATATTTAGAGAGTTTGGAAAGATCGTAAAGAGCAACTCCATGCTGGTCCCTTTGTCATAGTTGTTAACTGAGTGCGACAAA
This sequence comes from Pinus tabuliformis, assembly GCA_031772625.1. NCBI lineage: Eukaryota > Viridiplantae > Streptophyta > Pinopsida > Pinales > Pinaceae > Pinus > Pinus tabuliformis. Next base: position 1,003,121,416 of record CM062809.1, on the reverse strand, counting down.
AGGTTAATGGTATACCTGGATCGGATACTTTTCTGTAAGTCAATCTATTGAATCTGGATAAAGAGAAACCTATGTTCAATAAATGTCAACCTCATTTCGTTACAAGTATGATGAGACGGACTAAACTATTTTTTCGTTGTGAATTTTTATTGAGTCACGTGATGACAAACTTAATACCTTCATCAAATTTTAACAAGTCAAATGAAGGAAACTCAAGGTATATTTTTTAGTTTAGTGAGCGAGGAAAAAGAGGTAAAAGAACTGCTCATTCCTTCTTCGTAGATTTAACGAGCCCGAAGGAGGAGAAAAAACTTGGGGATTTTTCGATTTAAGAGCGAGAAATGGTCCCAAAACAAAAAGTGCTCTTGTTGCTGTCGTATATTTTTAACAAGCCCGGTAACAAAAAGTCGAGATTTTTCATATTAACGAGCGAGAAAAGTACCTCAAAGAATGCTTGGGTCATCTTTATAAAGTTTAACGAGCCTAAAGACAAAACTCGGGATTTTTTCAGTTTAACAAGCGAGAAAAAGCGCCTAAAAAAGATTGCTCAATTGGTACTTTTCAGTTTAATGAGCTAGAAAAAGATCAAAAAAGAGTTCCTCAGACCATCGTCGTATAAGTTTAACAAGATCGATGATGAAAACTTTGAGATGTTTCTATTTTTTAAAGAGCAATAAAATATCTCAAAAATTTCTCTATTGAGAATTGTATAAAATTACACAGCACATGCCTAGTGCAATACTAGGCATAATACATTTTCAGGTAGAGCCCATTTCTGGGCTTCTTGAGTGGGACTCCTTCCCAATCCTACAGTTCATATGCCCCTTTTGAGAGGACTTTCTTGACAATATAGGGACCTAGCCATAATGGTTGGAGCGTGCCTGCCCCCAAGAGATCATGTTTCTGATCATAGAGTAAAACAAGGTCACCCTCTTGGTAAGAACAAAGCTTAACCTTTTTGTCATATTGGGATTTCACCTAGTGCTTGTGAGCTTCGAGTGCCAGTTTAGCATCTCAATGGGTGTCGTCTAGCTAATCAAGGTATAGTAAGCGTTCTTCTTCGGTAGTAGTGTCGAGCAGGAGTTCAACGGCTAGTTTCAGGGAAGGGATCTAACACTCAATGGGTAGAACTGCTTCTAGGTCGTACACTAGTTGAAAAGGTGTAAAGCCCGTGGTAGTCTTTACTGAAGTTTGGTACACCCATAGTATCGAATATAACATTCGGTGCCAATTGGTTTTATGGTTTCCTACCAACCTATGGATCATGGTTTTTAAGATGCCATTTACGGCCTCCACTTGACCATTAGCTTGGGGGTAGTAGGAGGATGATTGATCCTGATGAAAACCAAGCAACGATGTTAAATCAGACATCATATGGTTCTAGAAGTGAGATCCATGGTATGTTACGATTGTGTGAGGTACACTGAAATGACAGATAACCTGATTGAATAGGAATAGCGCCACATTTTCTCCATCAACACTGTAGGTAGGAAGGGCTTCGGCCCATTTCGTAAAATAGTCCACAACTACTATGATATAGTTGTGTCTAGCATAGGAAATGAGATTACAAGTGACGAAGACTATCCCCGATTTGGCGAAACAACCAACTAAGATCACCAGGTGCAGTAGGGCCAAAGGGACGCACATTTTCATTGTGAATACTTGACAAGGATGGCCGGACGGCCGTGACACAATCTTTGAACAAGGTCGGCCAATAATATCCTACGCACAAGATTTTCTATGAAGTAGATATGCCAAAAAGATGACCACCACATGCCCCAACATGGTAGTCATTTATAATGTGCTCTGCCTCTTCATGAGTGAGGCAACGCTAAAGAACTCTATCAGCACCGCAATGATATAATGTATCATTAATCACTAGATAGTGTCATGCTTGGTGACAGATGTGACGACAGTCGCCTGTCGTGAGTTCAGAGGAGAACCGTTGTGCTTGGAGGTAGACAAGAATGTCCCCATACCAAGGATCATTGGTGTCAATAAGATAGATAGCCTCATCCAGGAGAGGATCGTGGGCTATTTCATTCGGATCAACGATGGGAGGATCTAAAAAAAGTTTGGCAAAGACTAAGGAGTTCTTTGCCTTGGAAGCTGTGAAAACTAGATCAAATTGTTGGAGGATTACGATCCATTTTGAATATTTTCCTTGAATTACTTGACGAGACAAAATATGTCTCATGGGATTCTCCAAGGCGATGACCGTTGTTTGTTGCAGCATTATGTAGTGTCGGAAATGATTGACAGTAAAGACAACTTCCAATGACATCTTTTCCACATGCGAATATCTAAGCTTGAGCCCAGCCAGGCCTTTGGACAAATAATAGATCACATGTTCACTCCAGTCATTATGCATTTGAACCAGGACCATTCCAAGAGAGGATGATGAGGCTACTAGGTAAAGCAGAAAGTCGTGGCTATAGTTCGGAGCACTGAGGAGTGGGGCTAATATAAGCGCCTTTTTCAAGGCATCAAATGATCATTGAGCTTGATCATCCCATAGATACGGAACTCATTTCTTAAGTAGGCGCATGAAACCTTTCGTTAATTTGACATAATTTATGATGAATCGTCATAAAAAGTTGTCTTTCCCCTACAAACGTTGGAGATGAAGAATGGATTGTAGTTCTGGAAATTGAACAATTTCTTTTACTTTATCGGGATCAACCCTAATCCCATACTTGGAGACAATAAATCCAAGTAAGCGTCCAGACTTGATGAAGAAAACACATTTATGCAGATTCAGGCAGATGTTTTAAAACCGGCACCTTAGAAAGATCACTTGTAAGTGGTTGAGGTGCTATGTTCGTACCTTGGAATGGGCTAGAAAGTCATCCAAGTAAGCTTGAATGATATGCCTGATATCGTGAAATGCGTAGTCCATGGCTCTTTGGAAAGTTGCTCCAGCATTATTTAAACCGAATGGGAGTTTTCTATAGGCAAAGGCACCCCAGGGGCAGACGAAGGCAGTTTTATGCTGGTCTCTGGGTTTTATAGCAATCTAGCTATAACCTGAGAATCCATCCATAAATGAAAATGATTCACAACCAATGTAGTCATCGATGATTGGGTCAATGAACAATGTCAGATAATTATCCTTAGGACACACAGCATTAAAGTCTCAATAATAGACACATACGTGGATGGTTCCTTGGTTTTTATCCACAGGAACTAGATTGGAAACCCATTTTGTTAAATGAACAGGATAGACAAAATTAGCATGTAACAATTTTTCCACTTCGTCTTTTATGGCTGCCATTTTTTTGGGGATGGACCGGTCGAAGTCTTTGGCAGACAGGTTTTGCATTGTCGTAAAGCTTGATCTCATGCTCGATGATAGAAGGATCTATGCTGGGCATTTCCTCATAAGACCAGGTGAATACATCATGAAATTCCTTAAATAGGCAGGTGAAGCTTGCAATTTCCTCAGGATTGCAGTCGACTCCAATCTATAGTTTTCCACGATGCCTGTCTTGACAGAAATATCGATGAGCAATGTCTTTGAAATATTGCCCATGTTTCCTTTCGCCTCCAAAGTTTGGATGGTTGTATAGGGCGAGGAAACGATTTCTTGTATGTTAGGGGATAGGATTTGAAGAGGCATCATGTCTGAATCAGATATCGAAACATGATGGTGCTAATCCTCCCAAGGTCGCTCTCCTAAACTCATGATTTCTCGGATAGCTTCATTTGTAGGTAGGACTTGATCAAGTAGATCTAAAGGAGGAGCGGTTATGGGAGGGGCGGTGGAATCGTTGGTTGTAACCAATGTGACTAGAGATGCAGATGTAGTTTAAATGGCTTGGTAGGCCAATTTAGCTGGTGACAACGGCATCTGTTCCTGAATATGTTAAGGTATGAAGGAGACAATAGGATCCATGGATCAATCTGTTCATGAGGAATAGATGAAAGCATGTTGACTGTCTATGAAACCTTGGGTGGCTAAAGAGGAAAACAACCCATGAGGGAAGAAGCCTTCAGTAGACCGGTACCTAAACTAACATAAGAGTCAGTTCCATTTCCTACTAGGGGTACAGAGCCACTTGGTAATGGTGAATAATCAAGGGTGCAGAAAGACAATTGATCTACTGTAACTATCTTTCCATCCAATGGAAATAGTGTTTGTTCAATTTAGAGATGTCTAAATTGCAACTTTTAAATGTCAACCCGGGGCTCGTTAGCTGATGAAGTGATGTGTACTGTATGTACTTAGGCAACTGTTTCTTAAGTTTTTGTCGTTTTTAAATTTTTAAGTTTGTTTCCAAATATATTTCTCCTACAATGGTGTGATGGAAATGAAATAAAGTGAGTGAAGTGTGTGTGATTGTGATGAGTTCTAAATGATTTCTTAAAACTTAAAAGTAATCTACAAGAAAGCTTTGAACAACAACTGAAATGAAATCAACTCTTAAAGGAAAATGAAGGCATCAAATAAAGACCAATGGCATCGGCCCAGTACCTCTACTGCTGATGAAAATGAAATTGAAAATGACATCTACATTAACTCAATTAAAAAAATAAGAACAACTACTTTAACTCTTCAATTAAATCTTAAGCAATGTAAAATCTAGGTGACAAATCACACTACTTAATTTTCCCTTAACCTTTCTGCCTTCAGCTAGATTGATCATATAAGAAAGAGTTATGAGCAAGTTAGCAATGTGAGTCTTAAAACATAATAAACCAAGCTGCACTAAGTGATATTCTGGCTCCACTAAAGTTAGTTGATTATGATAAAAAGAGCCATCAAAAGAGGAACAACTTGATAAGCTATGAGCAGAAAGTAAAGTGTAAACTAAAGCAATGATACTAATGAAAATCAAAAATAAAGATCAGCAGTCTAGATAAGACGATCACAAATGCCACTAGTTGTAAAAAGAGAAGAAAAGAAACTGTCCCGGGCACGCCTAAGCAATCTGCTAAACACACTGATCAGTCATGGAAAAGTGCAGAAATATAAATGAGCAGAATTCAACGTTTATATACAGCTATTGTACATGATCGAAGCACAGCAATCAAAAGCATTCTGTACAACCATTATACATAAAATGATAAAAAGAAATGCAGGAAATTAAAAGCACTGTATAGGCCTTAAGTAAACAGGGGCCCTTTGCCTACTCCAGCCAGCTCAAAGATCAATTACACGCTCAAATGGAGAACAATCTTCTCATATATTATGTATCAAAATAGAAAGTACAGTGGGGTTCAAAATTACATATCAGCAACTAACTATCCAACGTTCAGAGACGCTTTATTTATAGCAGAGAAAACAAAACTAACTTAACACAAACTACGCTATTCTATCAGCTGTGTAAAAACACGTAATCTGGCAGCGTCCTCGGATTTAGGCAACGGTCGTGGTGGGCATTAAATCTTCTGTTGGATTTGTGTTTCCCATCATCTTCGTGGCTGAGGAAGAGGCCAGCTGTTCTTCACGTGCTCTAAAACCGAACATGCAGAGCCATGCCACCGCCAATGACCTTTGTTGACCGTAGTTGCCCCTTCATTGACCATGGGTTTTTATGACTGGTTTGGCTGAGCTGGAAGGACACACACCATGTCCTTGGTTCCACGAACTTGCCCATGTGGCTCTTCTGCTCGGAGGACACCTGGAACATGCCGTTTAATAAAACAGCTGCGGAATCCGGGGTTGGCTGCGGAAACCGGGATCAGCTGCGGAAACCCTGTGTGAGCTGCGGAAAGCGCAGCACTTGAACCAAAATTCTAATCCAACAACACAGTCATTAGCATAATTAACAAACCATGTAAAAAGTCCTAAAATACAATGATTTGAGCAATTTGATGGAGGGAATGAGTGGCAAAAGAAGGAAATGAATAGGAAAAGGAGGCTGAGAGGATGTGTAAAGAAGTGCAGGTTTGAGGCTCAACATACCCCCACTGTGAAGGTGTTGCATGTCCTCATGCAACCAAAACTTTGTCATTGCTTTTCAGTCCATGTGCTCAGATGCTTCTGCCAAAACATCTAGCCTTCTTTTCTTTCTTCTTGTTGCCAAAATTGTTCTTGGTTTCTTAACTAAACACTTGAATTTCAAATTGATCAAGGCCCTGCTCAGTTTCTTGCATTTTCTCTTCAATTTTTTGTTCTTCTTCTGCCAGAGTCCTAAGTGAAGCATGGTGTTGTCATGGACAATTTTTTCCACCTTGCTTTGTTCTTTCAATGCTTCGTTTTCTTGTTTAATATGCCGGTTCAGGACTTCTAGCTCAAACACCTCTTGTTTTAAAGATTGGACCTGTTCATTAAGAGGCAATATAGTGCTTGGACCTGCAACTGATTGCTCCAAGGTCTCCAAATAATTGTATACCTCCTGCTGGTCAGGGTCAATTTCAGGTGTTCTCCTTGGGCTATGTTCAAAATGAAATTCTGTTTGAAGTTCTGGCTGGAAGGGACTCTCTTCCCGTGGAGGAGTGGACTCAAGGTCAAGCTGAGTTGGAACCTTTTCAGGTGTTCTTTCTACCAAATCAATGAAATGTGATTGTTTTTCTTTAGTCACACTCATTCTTTCTTTAAGTCTACTGCTTCTTCTCACTTGTGTACTAGTGCTCTTTTGCTGGGCACTCTGTTTTTCTTTCTGTTTCTTCTTTGAGAGGGCAGCAGCTTGAAGTTGTGAGAGTCTATCAGCCAAGGTTTGAGAGTCTTCTTCTACTGAAGGTTCAGGTGATGGATATGATTCTTGAACAATTGTTTTCCCTTTATCCTTTTTCTGTTTCTTAGTTTTATCTCTCTCTTCCTCTTCTTCTTGAGTAGTTTCCTGAGTTTCTACAATAGGAGGATCTTGGGCTGCAACATCTCTTTTCCTTCTCCTACTTCTTTTTGGGACTCTAGGAGAACTACTAGCGGAAGCTTCAGTTACCTCTTGAAAATGATTCCTGACTAAAAACTTTTCCCATGTATCATTGTTATTTTTCAATTGGTCCTCTATGAGAATTTTAATGAACCCGTGATGATACAAGTGAGGTTCAATATGGCCTATATTCTTTTGGACAGTGGAACTCATTTTCGTTAGGCTTCTTAACAGAAAGTAGGGTAAATTGATGGCATGGCCTTCCATGAAGTTCATCATAATTCTTGCATGGTACATATACATAGTGCCAAAGCGGCCCTCACATGTAACAAACTTTTGAACAAGTAATAACAATGCAGTCCATTCTTCCTTAATTACATGTACATGAATCCCTTTAGTGAATATTGAAGTGTCCATACCTGGGTTCTTAAGCATGTATTTCCATCCCTGATCTTCCACTACTCTGTTCTTGAACCATCGGTCTCCCACCTGAGGTAGACTGGTTGCTGTTGCTATGGAGTTCTCTGTGATTGTGAATTTCAGGTCCCCTACTTCCACAGTGTGTCCATTGAATGATCGAGCAAATGCTTTCGTTACCTCCTTATCATATCCTCTGAATTTTTGAATGAACTTCAACCATTTTGCCTTCTTTAATGCTTCCTTTGTCTGTGGGTATCCTTCTAGATACTTTGAACCTTCAGGTTCAGCTCTAAGCAGTTTCCCCATCTTCGGCTCTCAACTTCGGCTGAAGCTTTGACTGTGTATGGATGCTCAAGGAGGATGCTCACGGGAAAAACAGATGGACTACGGCTGTAAGTGGAATAGCCGCAATGTAATGCAAGGCAATACGGGTTTGAAACGGAACTGTGGAGTTTGAAACAGAGCTGTGGGGTTTGAAACAGAGCCGTGGAGTTTGCAGCGAAAATGAGAGTGGAAATGGTGTGAGTGCGAGGGAGTAGAAGACAAACACGAGAATGAGTTCAAATGCGTGCGGAAATGGGGTGGTAAGAGAATGGAATAACGGCCAAATCCCTTGGAGTCGGGCGGCTTACGCACACGTTTCAGCATTGGCTGCGGAGATCGTGGTGGAGAAGAGACGTAGTACGATAGGTCTCTTCTTCCTTGTATGGCTAATTAATGAAAGCGCAGACTCGATTTGAGTTTGAACTAAGAGTGATTATGAGACCGTTAGGAGGGTATGAGGTGGAAGAAGGATTATCGTGGAGAAGAAGTGGGATGATCTTGCCGAATCATTGCATTTAGTGGCTCTGTCCACGATTTAATAATTATGCATAAAATGACATTTAAATGGTTGTTTGGAAAAGATTTTGATCATACCTTCATGGGTTTGCCATTTGTTGATTAAGGTTGTTGATCCATGATTGCTTCTTGATCCTGCAGGTGCCTCATATCCTTTTTGCCCTTGGTGATGTTGATACCTCTGTCTGTGATTTTTGAAAACAGAGTACTGCTGCTGTAGAGACAGAGTGATGCTGGCTGCGGAAACTGGTGCGAGCTGCGGAAACTTGGTGCGAGCTGCGGAAACAGTTCTCAGCTGCGGAAACTGAAACAACACCCTTCTGTCTATACCAAAAAGTAGTTAGAGAAGACTTAACTAAATGAAATAGTCCTGAGAGGGACTTTGCTGGTGAAAATGAAATGAGATGAATGAAATGGAATGAAAATGAAGTGGAATGGAGATGGAGATGGAAGTGAAGTGGGTGAACTGAAATGGCAAATGAGATGGAAAAAGAGAGAGAGATTTTTTTGGAAAATACAAAGTGTCAGGTGCCCCTGATTTTCACCTTATATTTTCTGTATAAGACTGCCAATTCAAGATTGGTTTTCAGGCTTATACAAGAGACTTTTTTTTTTTTTTCAACTGAAAGAAACAAAGACTAGGCTGATGGAGGAGAAGAATTCTTCTCCACCAGCCTCATTGCAGAATCTTCTTGGAACATTTTAACAAATTCCTCCTTTGAGAGTGGCTTGTAGTAGACTTTCAATCGGTGGCCATTCACAATGAGAGGAGTCTGAAACTCATCAATGGTCTTTACTCGAACTGCTCCATTGCTAAAGACTTCATCAATCTCATATGGTCCAAGCCAATGAGTTTGAAATTTCCCTTTGAAGTCTTTAAACTTTGAATCAAACAGTAACGCCCAATCTCCCTTTTGAAACTTCTTCTCTTTGATATATCGGTCATGCCACTTAGTTCTTTGGTGCTGAACTAGATCGGTCCTTAAAATTGCATCTTGTCTTATTTCATCTAGCTCATTCAGCTGCTCCATTCTGTGATTTTGGGCTTCTGATAGACTCATCCCCAACTGAACTGCCATCTTGAAGGTCTTGATTTGAAACTCAATGGGGAGCAAGACTTCTTTCCCATAAACAAGTTCATAGGGAGAATGTCCTGTTGTGTTCCTCCATGTAGTTCTATAGGCCCATACGGCTTCAGGAAGCCTTTCTGCCCAATCTCTTCTGTGGAGATGAACAGTCTTGGTGATGATGCTCTCAAGAACTTTGTTTGTAGATTCCACTTGACCATTTTCTTGCGGATGGTATGGAGTAGATTTTCTATGCTTGATTTTGTATTCCTCCATCAGCTTCTCCATCAATTTAGATGTAAATTGACTTCCCTAATCTGTCACAATTTCTCTTGGGACACCAAAACGAGTAAAAATATCCTCAAAAAGAAATTGAACAACTGAATTTTCAGTGGCAGAAGGCAATGCCTTGGCTTCTACCCATTTAGTAACATAATCAGTGCAAACCAATATATACTTCTTTTGTTTAGATGGTGGATTAATAGGTCCAATGAAATCTAAAGCCCATTTCTCAAAGGGTTCGATGAGTACTTGTGGCTGTAGTGGCATTTCATTTGAAGGAGTTGGTCTCCCAACTCTTTGGCAGCTGTCACACCTTCTAACATATTGCTTTGCATCTTTGAAGAGAGAAGGCCAATAATATCCTAAAGAAAGGATTTTATAGGCTGTCCTCTTGTCAGCAAAGTGTCCACCACACGGTTCATCATGACATGCCTTAAGGATGTCAGACATTTCATCTTCCCGAACACATCTTCTGATCACACAATCTAGCCCTGTTTTGAACAATTCATTAGAAATCCAAGAATACTTTGAGCTCTCCTGAATGATTTTCCTTTTCTCATTAGGAAATAAGTGTGGAGGTAGCTTCCCTGTAACCAAATAGCTAGCAATATCTGCATACCAAGGAGTTTTAGTAGTTACTGTAAACAGATATTCATCTGGAAACTTATCCTCTACGGGAGAATCTTCGTTAGTAGTTTGGATTCTAGACAAGAAATCAGCTACTGTGTTTTGTTTTCCTGGTCTATCTAACACAGTAATATTGAATTCTTGTAGAAGTAAAATCCATCTTGTAACTCTGCCATTAGTAACAGGTTTGTTCATGAGATATCTAATTGCAGAATGATCAGTATGGACAAAAGTTTCATAGCCAGTTATATAGTGTCTAAACTTGTTGATTGCATGAACAACGGCTAAGAACTCTTTTTCAGTCATAGTATAATTTAACTCAGTGGGAGTCAAATTTTTACTGGTGTAATAAATGGCATAAGGAACTAAATCCTTTTGACCCAACACAGCTCCCAGAGCTGTATCTGAAGCATCTGTAGAAATGTGGAAAGGGAGTTTCCAATTTGGCCCTCTCAAAATGGGTGCTTCAGATATTCTAGTTTTTAAAGTTTCAAATGCAGATTGACAGTCAGGATCCCACTTGAATTCACAGTCTTTGGTAAGTAATTTGAAGAGTGGAGATGCTATCTTGGTGAAGTTTTCAATAAATCTTCTATAATACCCAGTAAACCCAAGAAAACTTCTAACATCCCTTTGACAATTTGGAATAGGTAACTTGGAGATGACTTCAACTTTTGATCTATCAACCTTAATCCCATCTCCCGAAATATGATGTCCTAAAACAATCCCTTCAGTAAACATCATAAAACATTTTTCATGACTTAATGAAAGATTTGTTTCTTTACATCTTATAAGGACTTTTTCCAAATTTTCTAATGCCTCTTCAAATGAATTACCATAAACTGTAAAGTCATCCATATAGACCTCTACACAATCATGAATTAGATCAGAAAAGATTCCTAATACTGCCCTTTGAAATGTTGCGGGTGCATTACATAATCCAAAAGGAAGTACTCGGTAAGCAAAAGTTCCCCATGGACAGGTAAATGTGGTCTTGTCCTGGTCTTCAGGTGCTACCTGAATTTGATTGTAACCACTAAAACCATCCAAAAATGAGAAATACTTTTTACCTGCTAGAGTATCTAATACTTGATCAATAAAGGGTAAAGGAAAGTGATCCTTCAAGGTTGCTTTGTTCAATTCTCTGTAATCAATGCAAACCCTCCATTTACCATTCTTTTTAGGTACTATAACCAAAGGGGAAACCCACCGGCTATCTGAAATAGGGTAAATGAAGTTTACATTAAGTAACGTTTGACTCTTCTTTCACTATCTCCCTAAGGTTTGGATTCATCCTTCTTTGAGGTTGTCTGATTGGTCTACTATTTTCCTCAATGTAGATGTGATGAATGCAAGTCTTAGGATCAATACCTTTCATATCGGTATACTCCCATGCAAATGCAGTAGAATGTTTTTGCAAGATTTTGGTTAGTCCCTCCTGTTGTGATTTTTCCAAGTTTCTGTTGATGTTTAGTGTTTTTCCTGGAAAGATCTCAATGGCAGAACTACCAAACTCTTCCATAGAGAAAAGAGACATTTGTCCAGATGATAGACACTCTATGTCAGAATCCAACTGAAATTGTGTGGAGTCATATTCTGAAGATGGTTCAAAATTTTCTAATGTGTTCAGAATTTGACTATCCTCACTAATCTCAGAAATGGTAAAGACAGGTTGTATAGTATCTTCATCATCAACCCACTCATTATCTCCTATTTCTGTGATTTCTTTTGCTGGAGGATACAGATTGAACTTCTTTGTCGAATTACCATCAGAAATGTACATATCCCCAGACCTACAACTTATGAAAGCATCAGCTGTGGCTAGCCAAGGTCTTCCTAAAATAAGAGGATGTCCTCCTAGATTACTTTTGGGAGTTAAAATCATGAAATCCACTGGATATTCCCAAGAATCTAAGGAGACAGGAATGTCTTCTAATACACCATCTGGTTTAATAATTGATCGATCTGCAAGTTGCAATAAAGTAGGTGTAAAAAGAAGATTAGGAAGTTTTAGCTGTTCCATAGTCTGTCGACTCATAATGTTAATAGCAGCCCCTAAATCAATCAAAGTATTTGGTATTTCTACCCCATTGATATGTGTTTTGACAATTGGACTACCGGGATCTACATATTTCTGCATAGTAATCTTTCCCATCATGATGTCTGCAATTTTTCCTACCAGGTGGATCCTTCTGGTATCTCTTGGTTTCCTTCCTGGTCTTTTAAGGCTCAACTCCTTTATTGTTTTTGCTAGAACAGGAATTTCCTTAATGGCTTGTAACAAGGGAATCTTGATACAGACATTTTTCAATTCATCTAGGAAATTATAGTCAGGCAACCAAATTTGTTTTTCCACTCCTTTGTCAATTTGTAATCTTTCAGGAAAAGGAGGTGTGGATAGAGATGTAGGTTGCCCAACTATGGGAGTTGTGGGGGTTAATTCTTTTTCTTTTTCTTTTTGAGTGTTTGGGTTTTGAAGAGATGCTTCAGAACCCTTATTGGCTTCAAGAGATTCTTCCTCAAAAATGCTTTGCTCTTGAGCTTTTATAGAAGGTTTGTCTAAAACTCTACCTGATCTGAGTTGTACTTCGTTGAGAGGAACAATCATATAGGTAGGAAAAGGTTGTCCTTCCATCATGTAAGAATTTTGAGGATTTTTGTTGTTGGGGTTTGGAAATGGCTGAGAAGGAAGTTGATTTGACTTCTGTTGGAATGGAAGCAAGAGTTGAGAATTGGGATTCTGTTGAGAAGGTTGTTGTTGTTGTGGAAATGGTAATGATAGTTGTGGATTTTGATTTGGAAGTTGTGGAGCTTGTTGGTTTTGAAAAGATGGAGGATATTGGTAGAATGAGCAAATCTCCCATAAGGATTCTGCATACCTTGTACCCATGCTTGAAAAGGATTTTGAGGTTGGGGCCAAGGTTGTTGCCAAGGATTCCAATTTGGTGGAGGTTGAAAATTCATAGAGTTGTTAAACCCTTGATTTTGTTGCCCCTGCCAAGGTCTCCTTGCAACAAAACAGAGAGATTCAAGTGTACTTGGATCTTCTTGAAAAACAGCTTTGAGCCCAGGGATTGAAGGACAATCCTTGGTCTCATGATTCTCTGAGAAAATTACACATGTCTCTACAACTTTTGCTTCCAAGGGACATTCCCTTAGAGCATGTTTCTTTCTACACTTTGGGCAAAAGATGGCCAAAGCCTCAGCTTCTGCTTTCTGCTTATTGTGAATCTTAAGAGTGTCTAGTTGTTCACTAAGACTCCCTAAGATGTCAGTTTTAAATTCATCAAGCATACTGCCAATCTCAGCCCTACTTACTGATCCAGTTGCAGATTTGTTTGCTCTGAGGAGAGAAGGATCTCTAGGCCCTTTTTGAGTTTTAGATTTCCCCCTTGAGAGATGGACACATAGTTCTGCTATATCATTGAGTGAAAGTTGAGATATATCTCCCTTCCCCATCAGGTTCAAAATGTCTATCCATTCATCTCTAATGGCTTTTAACAAAAGGGCTTTCAAGGTCTCCTCATCTAAGTTGTTCATTTTTGCTCTTTTCAAATTGTATTGAAATCTTTCAAGCAAATCCTCCAAATTTTCATCTTCCTTTTGTACCATTTTGAATACCTCATCCTTGTGATTGGTGGGCATACAATAGTCCAGGTACCTATCCAAAAATGTTTGTTTCATATCATTCCAAGACCTAATGGATTGAGTGAGTAATCCCATGAACCATTTCAAAGCTTGTCCTTTCAATGTTGAAGGAAACAATTTGAGTTTTTCAGAGTCATCTAGATAATCATAAGTTCGACATACGACTTCAAACTCAAATAGAAATGTTTCAGGGTCCTCATTCCTTAACCCATGGAAGTTTGGGAGGACAGATGGTGAGATGTTTTTCATGGTGGCTCGGGAGTCCTCATCGACTATAGGAAACCCGAATGAGTTATCTCCATCCCTATTTCCTCCAATGTTACCTCTACCTCCTCCATTGTTTCCTCCTCCTCCTCCTCTACCTCTACCCCTACCAAATCCAGGTGCTCCTTCTTCTGTCATGGTAGTTTCCCGGGAGACTTCAGAGTTTTCCGGTTCCTCTACTAAGGGTGAACGAGAAGGAATTTCTCCCTCTTCTTCAGATGTTTCTACTTCGTCAATTACAATTTGTCCCCCTATGGAAAGAAGAAAATGGTCTCTTTCTTGTTCAGATTCAATGGATGGTGTGGGAGATCAACTATTGCCTCTTGAATTCTAGGAATCCTAGGGCTAGGAGTGTGAGTTGGAGATGATGGAGGTGTCTCTTGTCTATTCCTTGAAGTAGATGGACTTGTAAAAATCGAACTCTTGGCTCTAGCTAAAAACCTTCCCCTAGAATCTCTTGCTCTATGCATGTCATTTTTTTATTTTCCTTCAAGTCAGGCTAATAATTCTCTTTCTGATCTTCCAGGTCACTCTAGGTGCAAGAAGAGAGCATACTCAAGAAACTATTAAACCAATAACTTTCTCTTTTCTGATCCTCCAGATCACTGTAGGTGCAAGAGGAGAGCATACTTTGAGAGGTTATTAATTTTCCTTCCTTGAAATTTTCTTGTTTTTTTTTTAAGAATTGGCTACCTAATTTCACTTCCCCAGAAATGGTGCCAAAATGTTTGTTCAATTTAGAGATGTCTAAATTGCAACTTTTAAATGTCAACCGGGGGCTCGTAAGCTGATGAAGTAATGTGTACTGTATGTACTTAGGCAACTGTTTCTTAAGTTTTTGTCGTTTTTAACTTTTTAAGTTTGTTTCCAAATATATTTCTCCTACAATGGTGTGATGGAAATGAAATAAAGTGAGTGAAGTGTGTGTGATTGTGATGAGTTCTAAATGATTTCTTAAAACTTAAAAGTAATCTACAAGAAAGCTTTGAACAACAACTGAAATGAAATCAACTCTTAAAGGAAAATGAAGGCATCAAATAAAGACCAATGGCATCGGCCCAGTACCTCTACTGCTGATGAAAATGAAATTGAAAATGACATCTACATTAACTCAATTAAAAAAATAAGAACAACTACTTTAACTCTTCAATTAAATCTTAAGCAATGTAAAATCTAGGTGACAAATCACACTACTTAATTTTCCCTTAACCTTTCTGCCTTCAGCTGGATTGATCATATAAGAAAGAGTTATGAGCAAGTTAGCAATGTGAGTCTTAAAACATAATAAACCAAGCTGCACTAAGTGATATTCTGGCTCCACTAAAGTTAGTTGATTATGATAAAAAGAGCCATCAAAAGAGGAACAACTTGATAAGCTATGAGCAGAAAGTAAAGTGTAAACTAAAGCAATGATACTAATGAAAATCAAAAATAAAGATCAGCAGTCTAGATAAGACGATCACAAATGCCACTAGTTGTAAAAAGAGAAGAAAAGAAACTGTCCCGGGCACGCCTAAGCAATCTGCAAAACACACTGATCAGTCATGGAAAAGTGCAGAAATATAAATGAGCAGAATTCAACGTTTATATACAGCTATTGTACATGATCGAAGCACAGCAATCAAAAGCATTATGTACAACTATTATACATAAAATGATAAAAAGAAATGCAGGAAATTAAAAGCACTGTACAGGTCTTAAGTAAACAGGGGCCCTCTGCCTACTCTAGCCAGCTCAAAGATCAATTACACGCTCAAATGGAGAACAGTCTTCTCATATATTATGTATCAAAATAGAAAGTACAGTGGGGTTCAAAATTACATATCAGCAGCTAACTATCCAGCGTTCAGAGACGCTTTATTTATAGCAGAGAAAACAAAACTAACTTAACACAAACTACGCTATTCTATCAGCTGTGTAAAAACACGTAATCTGGCAGCGTCCTCGGATTTAGGCAACGGTCATGGTGGGCATTAAATCTTCTGTTGGATTTGTGTTTCCCATCATCTTCGTGGCTGAGGAAGAGGCCAGCTGTTCTTCACGTGCTCTAAAACCGAACACGCAGAGCCATGCCACCGCCAATGACCTCTGTTGACCGTAGTTGCCCCTTCGTTGACCATGGGTTTTTATGACTGGTTTGGTTGAGCTGGAAGGACACACACCATGTCCTTGGTTCCACGAACTTGCCCATGTGGCTCTTCTGCTCAGAGGACACCTGGAACATGCCGTTTAATAAAACAGCTACGGAATCCGGGGTTGGCTGCGGAAACCGGGATCAGCTGCAGAAACCCTGTGTGAGCTGCGGAAAGCGCAGCACTTGAACCAAAATTCTAATACAACAACACAATCATTAGCATAATTAACAAACCATGTAAAAAGTCCTAAAATACAATGATTTGAGCAATTTGATGGAGGGAATGAGTGGCAAAAGAAGGAAATGAATAGGAAAAGGAGGCTGAGAGGATGTGTAAAGAAGTGCAGGTTTGAGGCTCAACAAATAGGACGATGCGAAATAAAGTAGATACGATGATTGTCATGGAATATGTCTAATTGCGACCCAACAAGAGATTATAGTCGAGTTTTTTGTCTACAACTTCTATGTTCACCGTTACGGTTTTCCCATACAAAGTAATGGGGAAACTGGCTAGGTATCCTTTTGGGATAAAGGTGTGGCTGTCGAAAGCTTTAAGGGAGTTCAATGACGGGGATAGCATTGGAGAACCCAGGGTGAGCCAACATGAAGCTGACATGACACAGGTAGAAGAACCTTCGTTGATGACAATTTTGTGTATACCTTTACCTTTCAAATTTATATGCACCTGGAATGAAAGCTAGTGAGAAAGGGGAGGTTTACACTTGTCCATGTCGAAAATAGCAAGCATGGAATCCTCTGGGTCAATACCACCAACAACTAAAAGCAAAGCTTTCCATTGTGTTAGGCATGTTTGTAATACTTTGAGTGCCGACATAGCCGACGGTGCTTGTGCCAAATCATCTGCAATGTTGTAGTTTTGGGTGGCATGTGCAGATGTATTGTGCATTGTGTGTCGAAGTGCCCCTTTTGGGGGTTGAATTACAAGGTCTGCAACCAGCCTTTCGATATGCAAATCGATGGGCGGCGATAGGGTTGGATTTGAGGAAGGTTCTGCTGTATGAGCGACAGGAACTCCATAAGATTTGGCTCTTGTGGCGAGTTATACTGTTTCAAATGTGTAAATGGTAGAAGATCCTTCACACGCAAGGTATGGGCAAGGTTACCATCCGTTACCGACCAAGGGTTCGTGATTAATATTCAAAACATTACTATAGAACTGAACTAGCTACAATACTCAAGAAGAGCAATTACAGGAATTAACAAGTTGTAACAGCAACTACGAAATAATAAATCACACACAAGGAAATACGCAGCACCTGATCAGAAGAGCGGGCCCAGCTCTCTGATCAGGGTTGCGTTAATCACAGCGAAGAATGGAGCAGCAAAAGAGATGATATATTATTAATCTAGAAAGAGCTATTACAATATTGATGGGGAGTCCCCATTTACAGGAATAACCTGTCTTTTATACACAGCGAAGGAGAACAACATCTTTCCCCAAAACCTGGTAACCGTATACCCAGAAATATACATTAGTTTAGAACGGCACCAACACCAAATAAACAAGATCAATGAATGGTCCAAGAATGGTTTAGGGATTTATGACTCCAGCTACACGGCTTCCTTATGGCTGGTCATTGCTATGAATTGCGGATCTGCTGCGGGATGCTAAAAGATTGGTACCTGTTCTCCAGAAGCTACGGTCAAACATACGTTTTAGTGTTGTGAATAGGCAAAACCCCGCGACTTTACTTCATTAATAAAATATTCCAATATATAGGAAAGGGGTAATTACCTTGCGGATTTAGCATAGTAAACATAGGTGAATAAGTGAAAAAAGAGGGATGGAAATGCAACAAAAAGATAACCCGATTTGGTACCCAACATCTCCCCCCAACTAGCCTTCTGCATGTCTCCATGCAGTTCATCGCCTCTGCAGGTCTGGGTTTTGCAAACTGTTGGCTTCCTGGAGCTGAGCGAGATCATACTCTTTGGCCATCTCTATCCCTGGAACTTTAAAACATTCTGAGAGGAGGACTTCCTTCCACCAATCACCCGGAACATTATATGTTGGGGTGTAATTTTCCACTAGAAACCAAATGGTGGGGAACTGGAACAGGATCCCCATCCATCGGACCCCGCATGTTTGGACACACACCACATACCTGGGCACTTTGGTGAGCACTCATGTAAAATTCGGTGCTCCAAACAGTTCCCTGTTCCGGACAGCTGTAGGTGACATCATCCACCTTTTCTAACAGCAATCAAGGGCTTCATCTTGAAATGTGACTAATTGTTTGACACAAAGATCAAGGCACCATTTTTGTGTCCTTAGCATTCTTTCCCTATTTCCCTCAATTCCCAAAAAGGTGTTGTATTTAGTGAACATGGTGATTGACCTTTCATGTTCTTCTCTTACTATAAATGGCTTTGTAACCTGATTGGACTCAAATGTATTAAAAGCCTTCTGCCAGCTGATCTGATTAAAAGTGTAAGAGGTGAGATCCCTTAAATGAATGTCTCCCACATACGGGACCGGGTTAAATTCTCTATCCATGCATAGTAGATACCCATGCATGTAAAACTCACACATCAAATTCTGAGTTGGCACGTCATGGCTCCTCATTATGCGGAGGAATTGTACACCATCCTCTATTTCATAACTAATCTCATTCTTGATGCTCTCCATGCAAAATAAAAGAAAACGTTCATGCAAGAATAAAGAATAACAAGAAGCAGGGGACGACATGCCATCACCTCTTGTGCTAAGTTAAACATCTGCTCCTTATCAATTTTCAACTCTGCCACTTGCTTTTCCAGCTGCTCCATCTTGAGCTGCTGCTTCGCATACCTCAATCTCATGACATCTATATGCTCCACATACTCAAAAATGGTCGTGGAGGCTCGTTCATGAGTTCTTCTAACCTCGCTTTGATACCGAGCTGCAATGGATTTCCAAGTATACACTTCGGCTATTAGGGAATATCCCCGGTCTTCAAACAATTGCTCGATCGGGTCTATTTTAGTGGCAGCAGAAATTGTGGCTATATGGTACACCTGAGTCCCTGCTTCTACTATTGTGGCTTTGGACTTTTTGGCTTGCCGCTTGTATTTCTTCATCTGCTTTTGCAATTTGTGTATCTGCTTCCTTAGTTTCCTGACCTCCATATTAAACCGCATTGTTTATTTAAATTGCAGAAGGTATTTTGTTTGACAGGGAGTCTTTGATGTTCACACAGCTCCACCCGTTCTTGCTTAACCAAAACTTCCTCAGTTTCGGTAGCTGGAGGTAAATCCCCTGGGACAGCTTCTGTTATGCCGACTATCAGGTTTTCCTCCACTACCCGTCCTTCCTAGATTATTTATTGCTTTATAGCCTTCTCACTTAGCCTTACCACTGGGCTCATTCATCGATAATGCTTCGCTTGGTCCCTCCTCTTCGCCAACAACTGCTTCTCTTTGTTGTGTGATCACCACGACCGGTGGTGCCCTTGTGAGATGATCACCTGTTAATGTGTTTGTTGGAACCCCTCCTGGTTCCCCTACTTCAGGGATCTCTGCCTCTTCTCCCCTTTCAGGCTCTGAAGTGCTTGTTACCTGGTCAACATCTATCCCACCTTGTTGGAGAGGTAAATCCCCTCTGCAGACAGAGGCGATCCCACTAGCCCAAAATGGGTCTAGCAACAATCAATTAATGCTACCATGCAAGTTCCTAGTTGCAAATTGAAAGTGGATTATGAGAACCAACCTGGAGTCCAACGCTAGTGTCGTAGACGAGTTGATACTCCCGTTCCCTTGCTCCGGCAGGTCACGATCCTCACGATCTCCGCGAATGGATACCTGCACATGCAAAGAACGAAGCGAATACAAGCATAAAATCCACTAAATATAACTATATATCGGTCAGAAAAGATATAGATCAAACATTATCATAATGAACAATAAGATCGGAACCATAATGATAGTCGTTTATTAATGAATAATCAACAGAGAAAAATACAACCAAAGTTCTGACGTTGAATCTCTCCTCTCGCTGGGCGAGCAGCTACATATGTCTTGCAATAGACCTTTCTCTCTCTTTGATTATGAATACACAGCTCAGACTTTTGGCAGCATAACCTCCCTATGCTCCAAGGCTCTTACTATCACTCAAGACAAGCGTTATCACTACTAGCACTATCACCACTACTCAAAAACTAGCTTGTCAAATGCATGAGGACAGACTTTTATAGATGGAGAAGGGGAGGAAGATACAATGCATCGGGACACCCATTATGGATTGGCATTATCTCTAAAAAGCCGTTGTGGATAGATGTAAGGGATAGATGATGAATCTCGACATCTAGAAGATTAGCTTTATCCTCAAAAGACTTCATGACTTGAAGGGAAAAAACATCCGGGCGCGCGTTTGTTAAAAATCTTTTCCAAACTCGGTTGGCGTGGGTGTTACTCTAAGACAGAGTGCCAATGGGCGCGCCTTCTTTTGAGGATCTTCCTCATTGGCGCGGGTAGTACACTGTGGACCCGCGCTAATGGAAAAAGGGCACTTTTCAGGGATATTTTGCAGGAGGTGTCTTCAGGGCACATGAAGTCCATACTTAGGGGAACATAATGCAAGTGTTTTTAAGTTATGTCACTGCTCACAGGTCCCGAAATGAGTCCTCCAAAGTACGGGAAAGGGGTAACAGGGACAGTGACCAATGGTGACAAATTACTGTGTAACAGATGCACCCTGAAGCATGAGGCCCGAGAGAGAGAGAGGGGTGAAATGCTTTACAAGAACACATGTAGCTGCCACCGAGAATCTGCATCGAGAGATACAACTGATAGCTCAAGTACATGATATATGTGGTATGGTCGCAGCCATCCATAAGAGAGTACATAATAATCTAGGTTCATAGTATGGGCGCAGCCATCTGGTTAGGATCAATGAATAGACTCAGGTATGGTCGCAGCCATCCAGTGAATGAGACATGTAACAAGAATCACGCCTAGATTACAACAGACAAAATCCAGGGTCTTGCGCTCCATCTCGACCCGAACAAAAGTACAAGTTCAAGCATGCGAATATATGAGCTGAAGTCGAACATGCATGAACATCGTCTGATTACCAGTCAATAATGAAAACTGTTAACAGACGCGAGAGGTACCACCAATAATGACAATGGCCCTCAAGGTACTATAGGTACAATCTACGGCGTGCGAATTAGTGATCTGGCGTCGAACACCCGTAGAATCATTCGATCGGAGGCCAATGATGAAAACCTCACGTCGAACACGAAGAACCTGCCATTGGGGCATGCAGGCTCCAAGGCACCGGAAGGGAGTCTCTAGATCAGCTTCCTGGATAATGAGCTGAAGTCGACAGGAAGTGACCTTGATCGAAGGTGGGCCATGATGTTTCCCACATCATCCACACGAGACAGAGAGATAATGTTGTGAATCAAGATTATGTGAGCTATCAGAGGGAGGTTGTTTTTCTGCAGAGGTCAACTTCTCTTGAACATATCGGCGGCACGATAGCGGAATCGGCAGTATTTGACATCAATGGATTAGAGGTCATGGTGACGAGGCAATGAGAAGATGAGAGGTCAAACAGGATTATCCAAATCCACGGAGGCAAGTGAAAAATGAGACGAGATATCCCCACCCAGACACAAAAGCAGACAAGTGCCATGTTCAAGAGCGACATACTGCCGACACGACAATAATTATGGTTCCATTTTTCCCCGCCATTTCTGGCGAGTACCCCAATTATTTTTAATAAGCTTGATGGGGATAGCATATGCTTGTGAGGCGTCATTTTCACGGAATCCGATGTCATCAGGTTTTAACGAGTCTGACAAAGGAAGAACTCGGCGTCTTTTCATGTTTAGAGAGTTTGAAAAGACAGCAGAAAAGGAAACTCCAAGGGTGTCCTTTTTTGTAAAGTTGTGTCTCTCGAGCCCGAAAAAGTATAAAACAATGCTCGAAAGAACTGCCCGACCATTACGATCGAGGAGTACTTTTCATAAATAGTGATTTCGACCTGAAAAAGTAAAAAAGCAATCAAAACCACGTCGTTTCGTAACCATTAACGAGTCTGAAACGACAAAAACCCGGTAATCTTTTTTATGTTTTAACAGTCAACAAAAAGAACTTAAAACGACCGCCTCTTATTAACGTTTAACGAGTCAAGAGGAGTAACTCGGCAATCTTTTCGTCTTTAAATGGTCAGAAAAGAGCTGAAAGTGGACCTCCATTTTTATTTTCTTTAACGAGTCAAAAAGGAAAAATACTCGGCAATCTTTTCATATTTTACGAGTCAGAAAAGAGCGTAAAGGCGACTCGTCCTGAAGGAACGAGTGGTATAAAGGGTAGCAACTGGTTCTGGCAATGGTGGAACTGCTCAAAACATATAATAGTTAAGAGGCTGGCTAATAAAACCACTCATCGCTGCGGTTCCTCAGGAAAGGATAAATAATCAAGTGAGAGCATATGATCTGCCAAAGAGATGGTGGCGATGGAAAGAAACAACCAAGGCTCATCTAGCAGAATTTAGCAGATAAAGATAGAAATCACGAGATGTAAAATGGGTATGGGTTCATTTTTACACAAGCTTGAACCATGGAGAACTCTGCTTGGATTCGGTTTCATGTTTACACAAGCTTGAAACGAAAAACTATGCTTGTTATCAGTTCGCATGCCCCCAACATAATGACACAAAGTGAGGTACATGCCCCCCAAGCTTCATTGCATTCAACAAAGTGGATGGAATGAAGGTTCACTCTCGAGATCTATGAAAGACTCGACTTGTATTTTACGAGATCTTAATCAAAGACTCGATTTGGAAAGGAGGAGATGTTTCATTTTTTAATGAGGTTGACACAGTAAAAGAACTATCCTCATAACCCTTGTTTCATTTGGTAACGAGCTTGACACAAGATCAGGAACTATGCTCCGCCAGACCTAGTTTCATTTTTTTAAGGAGCTTGACATAGGAAAACGAACTATGCTTCGACCGAACTTCATCATAATGAATAGGAAGTCGGGGCTTCCAAGAGTGCCACTCCCGGTGGAAGGACAACATCTCGGAAGTCAGGACCCAATGCCCCCAAGACACTATGCAGGACGGCGGCATCACTGGATACAGGCACAGGATAAGTGGCCACGTAGTTGATCTGTGGTGGGGCAGATGCAACTGGTGGATGAAAACCAGGAGGGGATGACAACTGCGCAGGAGGCACCCGGGGACTAACGAACGATAATTGATCGATAGTCACAATTCTTCCATCGTGTGGAAAGCAAACCACACGGAAAAGTGAAGAGACAAGGGCCCCCATGGCATATACATAGTCACGACCAAGGAGAAGATTGAAACCTAAAGCACCTTGGGTAACCGATACGTCTATATAGACGGTCTTGCCTCCCAAAGTAATAGGGAACTTTGGAAGGATCCCTAATGGTTGGCTAGTTCCTCCGTCAAAAGCCATCAGATTCGGTGCGACTGGCACAAGCTGTGGGGAACCCAACGCTTGCCAAGTAGTGGCAGGCATAAGACTAACAGATGCACCCTCATCCAAAACAGTGCCAGGTATCGCCTTATTATAGGCGTGTACCGTGACCCAGAAAGGCACATGGGATGGAAGGCGGGAGGTAGTCAAATGACTCCAGTCAAAGGAAACGACTGAACTACTTGGTGGGGGAATCGTATGATTGCCCCCTTGCTCTAAAGGGACCGAAGCAGGACTCTCAGGAGCAGCTGGGATAGGAGAGTCATTTCCGGACTCAGGAGAATCTGAGGAGACGAGAAGAACATGGGAATGATGCTCTTCCGAAACAGAGTGATCGGGTGGTGAACTCGAGTCGACACTCTTTCCGACCAATGGTTGGTCTGGAACAGGCTGGGCACAGCCAGGTTCGGGAAGAGGGGCCTGGACAAGAGAAGAATGTGAATCAATCTCTTGGTCAGCAGGGGGACGATTTGCGACTGCAAAGAGACGTTGATAACCAACGGGAAGTTGGGATGAGGGAGCTGTAAGACTTTCCAAGACAACAGAGGCTTTATCCATGAGCGGACAAAGGTGAAGGGGATGATTGCCTTCACAAAGTCTACAGGGGATTCGAATCTTCCCTTTTCCCTTACCATTTCCAGCTGATAGGGTAGCATCGCCGTGAACTTCAGAGGACGATGAGGGGCGGGCCGGATCACGAGACCATACTTCTAAGACCTTGGGAATGCCAGGACAATCGCGAAGAAGATGGTCCTCCTTGCACAACCTACAAGGAAATTTGACCTTCCGCGGAGGAGCAGAAGGTGGCTCGACTTGAGTTGTACTTTTAACCTCTCGCTTAGGAGTCTTCTTCTTCTTCGTCTTCTTCTTCTTCTTCTTAGCCACCTGGTTACTTGAATCCAGACTTTCGCCAGGCGAAGTAGAAGATGAGGACGCAGAAATAGGCGAAGAAGGGGAGAGGTCCACCTTGGAATCAACATGATGTTGTTTGGGTGGGGGAGACGGTGGAACAGGATTCATCACACTCGGGACTACCGAGGTCAAAAACAACCATACGGGCAAACTGATGGTTAACCCAGGCTAAGACAAAGTTGCCATATACGGAACACCGACATTTCCAAAAGAAGGAAATGGACTAGGATTTCCATCCGGGGGAACACCTTGGCCGGTAGACTCAGGGAAGGATGCCATTGAAAACGAGAAAGAATCCTACTCAAGCTAACGCAAACAAGATCTAACTGGGTAAATGTGAATCGTGGCCGAATAAATTTTAAGACGCAAGGACATAACTTGACCTTTTCATGTTTTAAGAGTCGAGAAAAGGACAAAAAGGTGACTCTAGTCTCCTTGGAATGTTTAATGAGCACGAAGTGACAAGACGCTCACTGGCACCTTTTCTTTTAAGGAGTCCAAAAAAGATCAAAAGTGACTACTCTGGAGAATCTAGGCAAAGGGTTTACCAAACAATCCGTAAAACTGCTTATACACCTTGTCAATCAGATGAAAACCAAGGACTTCCCGTACGGCAGTCAATCTTCCCGAATGTTGTGTTCAGTGCATTACAGCTTGTAAGGCGGCAGACACGGCTTCCTGTGGATAAAGGATGATAACCTAGTGGGGTCTCCACATATACTCGACGGTACGTGGGAGCACAAATCCGTGCTAGACCACTACCGAGTCACAAAAGGAGGAATCACCCAACCGTAATGTGAAACAATAGTGACTAGGTTTAACGACGCCGGAACACGTCTCTAGCCTAGACCTCTAAATGTGTGCGTTAAGTTCCAATGCGTTGTTAGATTCATTCAGTTCATTTTATGGTTGATCTTTGATTAGGTTTCGATTTTCAGGCCTTACCGTATGTAATATCTCAAAATTTCCTAGATGCAAACTATATGCCAAAATATATCATTTCATTCGATGAATGCTAACTACGAGAGAGTTGAGATCTTTCAATCGAACAAAATGATCATAAAACAAACAATGATAAATCTAATGCAGCTAATGGCAATAAAAGAAACTTTTCTTTAAAGTCATTAATCACTAACAACAACGAAAAACTTTAATTTCCATTAACTAATATAACGCAAAAGAGATTGTTCGTTTTTCTTTTATTGGCAAAATGCACTAAGTAAATTTTGAGAGATACGATAACAGAGAGCAAAAAAGAAAATTTCACTCAATGGACACAATCAAGTCTTTGAAAAGAAAGGCAATCCTTCAAACCAAGAAAAACTCCAAAATCTCAATGAGCCATGTGATCTAGGCTCAAAATGAAGCCATATGGAAATCAAGCAAAAAGAACTAAATTGCTCGCATAACCCAAAAACAAGCTTCAACAACCACCAAACAGATGCAAAAGAGTATCCAAAAAGTTGACTGGATCAAGAGAAGACCGAAACAGAAACTGGCAAACACCCAAAGTATGCAAATGTAATCTATGCACACTTTTCATTCATATCCTGAAAATGAGAATTCTAATTATGCAAGTGTGATCTATGCAAGAGAATTCTCAAACACACGATGATTCTAATGTAGTCTAAGAACCAATCAAGTGCAAACCAAGAAAAACGGGTGAGAGTTCCAAAGATCATAAACTAAAAACACTCAAAGGCGATTAACACTCATACACAATGAGGGGGGAATTTTTTTTGCAAAAACAAAAGCAAAAATATGCAAAATTGTGAAAAGATCGAGACAAACCTCCAAGTAATGATCAAAGGAAATCAAATTAATAATTTGCCAGAAAAAGACTCAAAACCAGTCAAAAAAGACTCTGATACATTCAGATGATTGAACAAAACAGGAAACCCAAGCTTGGGAGGCTGTAAACAAGCAAAATGAACAAGTTCACAGGGTTGGCGCGACTGTCAGGAAGAAAACTGCGCTAATTAAGGATTGGCGCGGTCTGTCAATGTGCAACCTGCGCCAACTGGCGCGACTGTCAGGCCTAAAAACGCGCTAATAAAGTTTGTTGGCTTAAAAAATAAAAACCAACAGTTCACGGCTTGACTAACAGAAACCAGACAGATCAAATATACAGACAGGCAGACCAAGCATAAAAATCCAGCTCAGAAAACTCATCTAAGCAAGCAAACAAGAGAGATCAAGGTGCATGACAAACTCCAAGCTGTTCGGTTCGTAAACCAAACCGGAGATTGACTGAAGTGGCGTTGATCTACTCCGCTAATGCAAAGCAATAGCGTTTCGAAGGCTACCTGGCCATTCTTCAGGCTCCGTCCAAGGTTTATGAATCAAACAACAAATAGCTTCCCCAGTGGAGTCACCAAATTGTTGGAGAGGTAAATCCCCTCTGCGGACAGAGGCGATCCCACTAGCCCAAAATGGGTCTAGCAACAATCAATTAACGCTACCATGCAAGTTCCTAGTTGCAAATTGAAAGTGGATTATGAGAACCAACCTGGAGTCCAACGCTAGTGTCGTAGACGAGTTGATACTTCCATTCCCTTGCTCCGGCAGGTCACGATCCTCACGATCTCCGCGAATGGATACCTGCACATGCAAAGAACGAAGCGAATACAAGCATAAAATCCATTAAATACAACTATATATTGGTCAGAAAAGATATAGATCAAATATTATCATAATGAACAATAAGATCGGAACCATAATGATAGTCGTTTATTAATGAATAATCAACAGAGAAAAATACAACCAAAGTTCTGACATTGAATCTCTCCTCTCGCTGGGCGAGCAGCTACATATGTCTGCAATAGACCTTTCTCTCTCTTTGATTATGAATACACAGCTCAGACTTCTGGCAGCATAACCTCCCTATGCTCCAAGGCTCTTACTATCACTCAAGACAAGCGTTATCACTACTAGCACTATCACCACTACTCAAAAACTAGCTTGTCAAATGCATGAGGACAGACTTTTATAGATGGAGAAGGGGAGGAAGATACAATGCATCAGGACACCCATTATGGATTGGCATTATCTCTAAAAAGCCGTTGTGGATAGATGTAAGGGATAGATGATGAATCTTGACATCTAGAAGATTAGCTTTATCCTCAAAAGACTTCATGACTTGAAGGGAAAAAACATCCGGGCGCGCGTTTGTTAAAAATCTTTTCCAAACTCGGTTGGCGTGGGTGTTACTCTAATACAGAGCGCCAATGGGCGCGCCTTCTTTTGAGGATCTTCCTCATTGGCGTGGGTAGTACACTGTGGACCCGCGCTAATGGAAAAAGGGCACTTTTCAGGGATATTTTGCAGGAGGTGTCTTCAGGGCACATGAAGTCCATACTTAGGGGAACATAATGCAAGTGTTTTTAAGTTATGTCACTGCTCACAGGTCCCGGAATGAGTCCTCCAAAGTACGGGAAAGGGGTAACAGGGACGGTGACCAATGGTGACAAATTACTGTGTAACACACCTGGTTGTGGTCTTCGTGATAAATTCAAAGTAGGAGGAACAGCGAGATATTCTTCTATGCGTTGAGGGGAACGAGATACCCTTGCTCCTCTTGGGATAGAAGAGAAAAAGGAAAACTGGCAGGGCCCTTTAGTGTTTGGTCCCAAGGTTGACGTTGGTTCTTATGGATCAGTGCTAGGCTCAAGCCCTGGTTCTCCTAGAGCTTCCTCCATATGTTCCATGGTTCTCCCAGCTCTGAGCTCTTCTTGTCCTAGTTCATCCTCTTCCATTAGTCCTAAGGTCAGGGTGGTCATGACCTCTTCTTCATTTAGGTTGTCTTCCTCCATCGGCTCCACGGTGGTAGGAGGTCCTTGTGGGGTACCTTCAGTCGCAATACCAACCAATTCTCCTGTCCTTGCTTTTTGTGGTACTTCCTCTATTGTTGTCATGCTATCAATTTGCTCTGCTACCTCCATAGTCGAGGTTGGTTCTTGTGGAACAGCCTCAGTCGTGGTACTAGTGGGTCTTTCTCTGTCGAATCCTGTGTCTTCTGTTGGTTCTGCAGTTGTGGCTTGCTCTTAAGGAGCAGCCTCTTCTTCAATATCTTCGACTTCCATCTCCATCTCCTCTGTCTCCTCTTGGTCGACATAGTCATCTCCTTCTGCATATTCTTCCTCCATTGCTTTTGGTTCATCTTCCCTAGCGGCCACAGTGGCTGCTATCTCTTCCTCCGTGGAATCCCAAAATAATTCCCACGGAATCGGAATTCATCTAATTGCATTCATCACCAACAGCTAGACCAGCCCATGGTGGGTAATGACCGCCATCACCTGTCACGACCTTTGAGCAGAATGTGCCATCAGCTGAAGACTCCTTAGTAAGAAATAAGGCACATTTAATGAAAAGGCCTCTGCTTGGGGGAATCGGAGGTGAGCTAATATTCGGAGATGATATTTGAACACAGTGGAGTATCTCCCCTCACAAGTTATATATTTTATGACAAACTCTGCTACCTCTCCCCATGTTTGCGGTAACAAGTTTCGGTCGTATCCTTAACCCTTCTGGGCTATGCTTTCTCCTACTTGCAAAAAGGCTTTGGGAAACTCCAAAAGGGAAGTCCTCCTTGAAAACCATCTCTGTCCATTTTGAGGGAGCCCTCTAACTTCTACAATGGCTTCCTCTGTAACAGGGACTTCTATCCCACGGACCTGAGAACTTTCTTCTTCAAGGTTGGGTGCGAATTCTACCACATTTTCCTCGTTGAACCCCCTCAACTTGTCAAGGTAGACATCCCAACCTATGTTTCGAAGACCTGCCATGCCTCCTGATTGTTTCGAACTCTTGTTGTATCTTCTAGCTCATGCCGCACAAACTATCCACCCATCACTGTAAAGGCAAGATCAGCAAAAAATACAGTTAACTGGTAAGGGAAAATGACATGGACCCAAATCGTTGGGGGCAGTAATAACGTCATGGTCGCCTCGGGAAAAAGGATGGTAATAGTACTGGTACGTTTGAATAAATCTCAGAGAATGATGGCGAGTTATGGCAGTACGGTTGGATATTTTTAGTGGTTTAATGTGGCATGTTGGGGAGGTGATTGGTTGTGACTTTTGTGTACGAATGCGCATTCCAATGCATCGAGGTCGTGATTACGAAATGTCGTAATCATTAGATTTAGTTTGGTGTGAATCGTGTGACATGAATGCATTTTCTTTGGTACGTCATCGTTTATTATGACGGGACCCCCCCCCCCCCCAACTTAATTACAGCCATTTGTGGCACGTACTGGTGTCTTTTTGGAATATTTTAATTAAATCCGTAAAATTCAGCAGAGACCTACTTCGGGACCTACCTTGTGGTGGAGTAACAGCACACGGAGTAACAACAGCGACGGAGTAACAACAACGACATAGTAACAGCAATGGCGGAGTAATAGCAATGACGGAGTAACAACACTGGCAGAGTAACAGCAATGGCAAAGTAATAGCAACGGCAGAGTAACAGCACCAATGGAGTAACACGACCGACGGAGTAACGGAAATGACGGAGTAACGGCAACGGCGGAGTAACAGCACCGGCGAAGTAATATCACCAACAGAGTAACAACACTAGTGGGGTAACAGCACTGAGTTTTAAATTTCTCCTTGCCATATTCCTTTGTTATTCCTGCAAAATACAAAAAAGTAAGTAATAACATTTTTTTTAATATATATGTATATATATTTAGAGTAGAGTGGGAGTGTCCTTTATACCAACAACCATTAAACTAGATGAATAAGAAAGGTGTTTGACAAAGGCATCTCTAGAGGTTGGACAGTGGTATAGCTTTAAACGGAGTCCATTTACTAAGAACGAGGTATGATTCCCATCTATTATAATTAGTCTAACTGTTCCATTGTCAAATATTGTGTCCACTTCATACGGTCCCATACAATGAGTGCGAAGCTTTCCTTTGAAATCTTTAAATCGTGAGTCATAAAGTAATGCCCAATCCCCCTCATGAAACACCTTGCTCTTGATAAATTTATCATGCCATTTCATTCTCTGTTGTTGAACAGCAGTAGTTTTCTAGACAGCTATTGATCGAATCTCGTCCAACTCATTCAGTTGTTCCAGTCAGTGTTTATGTGCTTCTGATAGGTCTAGGCCTACTTCTAAAGCTGTTCTGAGCATACTAATCTCAAATTCTACCTGAAACAAGGGGGATTTCCCATAGACTAACTCAAATGGAGAAAACTCGATTGTGTTTCACCATGTTGTTCTATACTCACATAAAGCTTCTGGAAGTTTCTGTGCCCAGCCCCGGTGATGACTTACTACTGTTTTTGTCAAGATATTTTCCAATATCTTGTTTGTACTTTCTACCTGTCCATTTTCCTAGGGATGATAAGGGGTTGTCACTCTGTGTTTAACCCCGTATTTCTGCATCATCTTCCCTACGCCCCTCCATCCGACACAATTTCCCGTGGAGTACCATATCGAGCAAATATTTCTTCAAGAAGGAAGTCTACCACTACTTGCTCTGTTGCTCTTGCGACCGCTCTGGCTTCTACCCATTTAGTCACATAATCAGTGTAGACCAAGATGTGAGCTTTCTGATAAGAAGGTGGATTGAAAGGCCCAACAAAATTGATGGCCCATTTCTCGAAAGGTTTGAGGACTATCTGGGGTTGTAGTGGCATTTCATCTACTTTCCTAGGTTGTCCCATCCGTTGGCAACTATCACTTCTATAGACATAATCCCGAGCATCATGAAAGATGGAAGGCCAGTAGTATCCCATCTGCAGCACTTTATGGCCTATTCTCTTATCTATGAAATATCCTCCACAGGGGCCATCATGGGCAACTTTTAATATCTCATAGATGTCATATTCTTCCACACAACGTCGAATCTGTTGTTCCACCCCTGTATGAAAGAGATACCCTACCATCCATGAATATCATGTACTATGATGAATAATCTTCGTCTGATCCTTATGTGACAAATGACGAGGCACCTTCCCTATAGCAAGATATTTAGCAATATCTGCATACCACTGTGTGTTAGCAGAAACTGCAAAAATATGTTCATCTGGAAAATTATCTTCAATTGGTGTATTCTTGCCATCATTTTCTATCCTGGACAGGGAATCTGCAACCACATTGTCCTTCCTTGGTTTATCTACTATAGTAATGTCAAATTCTTGTAGTAACAACAGCCATCTTGTAATGCGACCAGGGTTAACAGGTTAATTCATTAAATACCTGATAGTTGCATGATCAGTATGTACAAAGGTAGGATACTCGATAATGTAATGCCGGAATTTGTTGATGGCGTAGATGACAACAAGGAATTCTTTTTCAGTCACTATGTAATTTAATTCAGCAGGGGCCAAATTCTTTCTAACACAGTAAACTGTATATGATACCATGTCCTCTTGTTGTCATAATACTGCACCAACCGCTGTTTGGGAAGCATCCATGTGAATGTGGAAAGGTAATGCCCAGTGTGGCCCTCTAAGGATCGGAGCGCTACAGATCAATTCTTTGATTTTTCGTGAAGGCTACATCACAGTCATCTGTCCACACAAAATATGCATCTTTGTCAGCAATTGAAAAAGTGGATGTGCTACTTTAGCAAAATTTTCTATAAAACGCCTGTAATAACCAGCACAACCAATAAAGCTACATACCTGCATGGGTGTTTTGGGTATCGGGAAGTGCAGAATCACCTTTATTTTAGCTGGGTCCATCCAGATTCCTTTAGCCGAGAGCAAATTTCCTAGAAAAAATCCTTCCTCCATCATCATATGGCATTTTACCGTACTCAAGGAAACACACGCATGTATGCATCTTTCAAGAACTTTTTCTAAATTTCTCAACCCTTCTACAAATGAATCCCCGTATGGAGTAAAGTCATCCATGTAAATTTCAACACTATCATCCACCAAATCAGAGAAGATCCCCAAAATTTCCCTCTAGAACATTGCAGGTGCATTACACAGGCCAAAATGAAGGACCCGGTATGTGAATGTTCCCCAGGGGCATGTGAAAGTGGTTTTGTCTTGATTTTTAGGAGCTATCTGGATCTAGTTATATCCACTAAATTCGTCTAGGAAGGAGAAGAACTTTTTGCTAGCCAATGTGTCCAGAACTTGGTCAATAAATGGTAAAGGAAAATGATCTTTCTGTGTTGCCTTATTTAATTCTCTATAATCCACCCATATCTGCCATTTACCATTTTTCTTGGGGACCATTACTAATGGAGAAACCCATTGGCTATCTGAAATGGGGTAAATAAAACCCACGTCCAGTAATTTTTGAAGTTCTTCTTTCACAAAAAATTTCAATGCAGGGTTCATCCTTCTCTGAGGTTGTCTCACAGGACAACAATATTCCTTAATATATATATGATGGGTACATAAATTAGTAGGAATCCCCTTCACGTCTGAGTAATCCCAGGCGAAGGCTTCTTTATGCTTCCAAAGGACATCTACAAGTTGCTTCTTCTGGGATTCTGAGAGGTCAAAATTAATGTTTGGGGTCTTTCCTAGTTCTAATTCCACTGGGATACTTCCATGGGGTGCATCTACGGGTAGCTCCTCTGATCCCTCTGCTGCTTCAATAGTTTCTCGAGATTCATAGCTTAGGATGGATTCTAGGATTTGTTGATTTGGCTCTGAAATGGAGCAAGGATCATCCATAAAGGAGGTGATTACATCATCCTCCGATTCCATTTTTAATTGGAGGGCCTGCCCAATAGTAAGGACTGGTCTTAATTCCTCATTCTTTGTTTCAGGCTCCTTCCTGGATAAGATTTTCTTGCTACCTACTGGTTTTGTGGATGGGTTTGGTTCTGCAGGTGGGTATAACACTAAATTCTTAGTGTTGTGCCCATTTGAAATAACCATGTGCCCTGAATGGCACCCAATGTAAGCATTTGCAGTAGCCAGCCATGGCCTACCTAAAATTAGGGGATGGCCGCCAACCGAAGATTGTGTATGTAAGACAAGGAAATCTATGGGATAGTGCCATGAATCCACCGAAATTGTTACATCTTCTAACTTCCCTATCGGTTTTATTATAGATCAATCTACCAATTCTAACATTGTAGGTCTTCAAGTTATGAAGACCTAATGTATGCATAGTTTTAGTGGTGATAACGTTGATGGCAGCACCCAGATCTACCAACACATTCGGAATTTCTACCCCATTAATTTGTACTATCAGAATTGGGTTCCCTAGATCTCCATACTTTACAGGCATTGACTTTCCCATCATAAAATCTGATAATTTTCCCATGACATGAATAGTAAGGGGGTCTTTGGATTTCTTTGTAGGCTTCTTTGAACAGTATTCCCTAAGAGTCTTTGCATATATCAGTACATCCTTCATAGCTTGTAACAGGGGAATTTTGACAAATAAGTTCTGCAATTCACCTAATAAGTTGAATTCAACTTGAGGGCTTGATTTACTCAAAGTCAGTCTCTCTAGATAGGGTGGTTCAGATTGATGTTGTTTTGCAGGAGGTGCCTGGTTTCTACCAATTTGTTTTGGTTCCTTATTAATTAATTATGATTCCTTACCTTCACTATCAAGTTGTTCAATGATAATTGGAGGAGGTTGAACATCGATTGTCTGCCCTAATCGCAGATTCATTTCATACAAATCTGTGGTGGAAATGTTATACGAAGGTAGGTTAAGAGTGTCAGTTTGATGAACTCCCTTATTATTAGGATTCAGGCTAAGTTGGGTTGGAAGCTGGGGATGGGTAGGTTGACTACCAAGAGGCACATTAGAGGGCAGTTGGATTTGGTGTTGTGGCATTGGTTAAGGAAAGTGCCTAGGAGAAGATCCTCGCCAAGTTGGAGTCCATGGGGAGCTCGAACTGGCTTGAGGGTTCCACTGCTACCAAGGTGGAAACTGGTATTGTGTCCACATGGGTGGATATGGCATGGACTGAGGATTCATATTGAAATTACTGAAATATTAAGATGGGTCTGAGTACATACCTTGCTTTCCCATTGGTGTTCGAGGCTTACATGGCTTTCTAGACCGCATGAGGTACATTTGCTCTGTGTCTTCTCCTATCCCTTGAAACAGTGCTTTCAGGCCTGGTAAGGAGGGGCATGAGCTTGTTGCATGATCTAATTCATAGATTGCACATTCCTCTATGGAGTTTAATGGACATTCCCTCTCTATATGCTTCTTTCTACACTTCAGGTAGAATATAGCCATGGTCCTGTCCAATTCCTGCTACTTCTATTTTACTTGTAGCGTATCCATCTGTGCCGACAGAGTACTCAGGATATTCGTTCTCAAGTTGTCTAGTAGGTTTCCAATTTCTGCCTTCATAACACCTCCGCCATGTACCTTTGCTGAGCGAATCCCTTGTTTGTTTCTTGCGAGCCCCCTCGAGCACTGAATGTATAGTTCGCAGATAACCTTGAAGCTTTCCTTAGAGGTATCTCCTTTTCCTACAATGTTCAACAATTCCAAAGAGTCCTCATGAAAAGCCCATAGGAGGATAATTTTTAAAATCTCCTTATCCAAGTCAGACTGACCTGACCTATATAATGTGTACTTAAATCGTTCCACATATTCTTCCAAGATCTCGTCTTCTTTTTGTGTGAACTTAAAAACTTCCTCTTTGATGTTCCAGGATTTGTAGTAATCCTTGTATTTTTCCAGAAAAGTTGTCCGCATATCATCCCATGTGGAAATAGAACTTCCTCCAAGCCCATGAACCATCACAGAGATGTCCCTTTTAACGTAGCAGGGAAAATTTTTAACTTCTAGGCGTCCTTCATGTAGTCATATCCCCGGCACACTATTTCAAATTCGAATAAAAACGTGACGGGGTCTTCTAAAACAAACCCATGAAAACTTGGTAAGGCTGCTAATGGTATAGGCTTCGTGGGTGCACCAGCTCCCAGATCCCCGATCGGAAACTCGATAGTGGAGGTTGTAGGTGTTAGTGTCAGTCTTTGAAGCCTTCCACCAGTGATCAAACATACTCTTACAAAGTGTTCTTAGGGTGTCAAGGTCAAATTTTGTCATTTCAGTGAGTCTTCAAATAAAATTTGGTCACTAGGTATTAGGTCTAGGATTTTTTTTGACTTCTTTCGAAGTTGTCCAAATGTTGGTCCATGTCACCATTCAGATGAGTGTACCATCATTCAGATAGTTTTCATCATCATTTCAGGTTCCAATGGGTCATTTTACACCTTGTTCGTGCGTGAGTTGTACTTGGGTAAGGCTCATTTCCCTCTCATAAGGTTTTGAAGGTAATTTCTCTTGGATGGTCAAATCATTAACAAAACTTGGATCCTGATGCTCATACACCTTCCCCTATCCTTAGTGTACCTTATTAAACACTTCCTATCACTGATATCCCTCAAATTCATCATTTTCTCACAAACCCTAGCTTGTTGCTACAATTTGACAATTTTCTAGGCTAGGCCTGTGTTTTGCCCTTTTGGACTCCTTCCCCTCACTCAATATTTGAAATTCTACTTTCCCCTGCTTCCTAACATCCCTCCCTACTTCCCAAAATTTTCTCAAGAATTTAGAACCCCCATTATCCCCTTCATTTCCCTTCATTTCTACAAATCCCCTGTTCCACACATCGGGATAGGTTTTACTCAAATGATGTTTCTGAGCAAGAAAAAATGAATTTGTCAAAAGTAAGAGAGGTTTTTGTCCATAATAGGCCAAGAAAGACAAACCTCCTTCATTTTTAACACACGTGTCATGGTTATATAGAAATGTCAAAATTATAGTTTCCTCAGGAGAGTTGCCGCTCCTCTGGAGTGACCTTGGTAAAATCAAGATTTCTCCTAGCCCGGTTGGCCAAAACTTTCTTGATGAGTCAATTGATAACTAGACACAAAGAGATTTCCAATGAGCTATCATGAGCTCAATTTCGAGTTGAGGAAGACCTTCAAAAGTTGGCTGCAATAGCACTCTACATTTACGCAACCTCATTTTGCACATTTTGACCAGTCTTCGGAGATTTGACTTTTGACAGGGCAAATGAACTACAAATTGAAAAATTCAAGATGTTCTGGAAAGTAGACTCGACAATATTTCCAATGATCTATCTTGCACCCAATTTGGACACCGGTAAGCCCTCCAAAACTTGGTCTTGAAGTGGCGTTGCGCATAGAAATTTTCAACACAGGAAAACCCAATCAGTGGTGCTGCGCTTTTGACTGGAGCATCATTTGAGAGAATGGTTTGCATTTTTGGATTCAACATGAAAAAACAAGAAAACCCATAAATTTTCATCAAGTTTGGAGCAGATCTTGGTCACCTAAAGGCCAAAAGACCATTAAAAAATGACCTCTCTGTCACTTTTTTGACACACAGGAAGCAGTCTTGGGAGATTCCATTTTTAAGGCGGGAAATGACATCCAAATCCAGAAATTCAAGTTGTTCCAGAAATTTGACTCGACAAGCTTTCCAACGAGCTATCCTGAACCCAATTTGGACACCGAGAATGCCCCCAAAACTGGCTTAGAGAAAGCATTGCGCATTGGATCAGGGGCACTGCGCATTGGATGGAAACTGCCAATTTGGCTCCAAAATCAAAATTTCGCCTAGATTTTTTGTACTTTGATTTTGGGCACTTTTAAGGTAAATTTATGAATGTAATTGATGCTATGGGATGTAAATATGATTGCAAAATGACTCTTAGAGTAAAATTCATCAATTTGAGGTGGTTGGGGAAGGAATGAATCAGTTTCCATGGTTTTAGAGGCAAGTTGTTCCATTGCCTGTATTCCTATTCTTAGTTTAGATATGGTTGAAACCACCCCTCTTCTCATGGATTCGACCCCTAATGGCTAGCATTGATGGCTTGATGCCTATATTATGTACTTTCTTAGTCATTTGTAAAGGTTTGACTCTTGTGGACACTCTGAGCTCTATTGTATATCTCTACAGCAGTTTGGCAAGGAATAAAACCAGGTTTTGCAGGTATTTTTGTGGGATTCTTGTGATACTGTGTTTTTGTATTGTTTCTTCTTTTGTAATAAGTTATTCTTATGTTTTATATGTTTCAAAATCTTTCCATTCCTCTAAACTAAATGAATCAAGAGAAATAAGCAAAATACATTGATAGTAGTGCTTTTCCTTGGGAATGCATTTAGTTTTTAATGTTTTTAGCAGTCTGAAGAGGATTCATGATTTTTGCATGCCCTCCTCAGCCCCTCAGCAGTCTTAAATCAACCATCTCACTCGATTACTAGTGCATAAACACTTATCTATCTCGCCCTACAGAACATGTCTGCAAATCTGACTTGATTTGTAATATCCCTAACCTGGAATATTCCTCAAACCCCAGAAAAAACTCCAACCAAATATGTGCAAATGATATAATAACCCAGAAGTGATAAAATAACATTGGAACAGCATATAATAATGTAAACGAGAAATATAAGCAAATACATAAGAAATTCTAAGCCATTTTATTATACTAAGCAATAAATGAGTACAAGAGGTGATTAGACAGATGGCACCTCGACTTGCACAAGGCAAGTGAAGAAATACTCTCAGAATGACAAGAATGGCCTCTCTGTGTGGATGTTGCTATTGTGCTACTACTGCTGCTAGAAAACAAATGATGATTTGGGGCTACTCCCCTCCTCAAAAAAAGCTGAAACTCTGGATTCAGGCTCTACTCAAGAAACCCAGAAAAACCCAGAAAGCTTTCCTGGAATGGCCTCACACTAATCTGCGTCCCAGCTGCTGGGAAACTGTCGTGCTGCTGCTGCTACTGGAAATTGAATGAGGATTTGGGGCTGCTCCCCTCCTCAGAAAAGGCTGAAACTCTGGAATCGGACTCTACTAAAAAAACCCAGAAAAACCCAGAAAGCTTTTCTGAAATGGCCGACCCCCGAAAATCACCCCCTTGGGGTTCTGCGCAGTTCCTCAAAGACGCTGATGAAACTGTTGCTGAAATGTTGATGAAACTGCTGTTGAAATGCTGATGAATCTACTATTGGAATGCCAATGGAAATACCTTGCCCGAGCAGGCACTCGAAGTCCCCTAGGGCTAAGGGTAAGATCTCCGAATGGAGACACTCAATGCACTAAACAGTGCTACAGACTAGCTAAACAACCAGTGTGCTCTAATTCGAAATGACTATCACAAATGCTCATAACCAGAATGATCTTGAATGAGGGGGTTCCTCTCTATTTTATAGCCTCTGCCTCTCACAATCCCTAGGCTCACTTTCTCCTACGTGATCCCCTTCTTGCCATGTGTTCCTTCCCTCCTGCGCAGTCCCTGCATGTGTCTGCATGGAGCCCATTTTTGTGTCCCCCTTTTGCCCCCTTGGTTCCCCCTTAAGTCACAACGTTGTGCTACCTAGGAAGTGACTTTTTATTCTAAAGTGAGTTATGTTCCCCCTTCCTCACTTTTTATTTACAAATAACTATAGAAGGAAAAAATCGAACAAAATCGAATATTCCAATTAGCCATAGCTAATAAGGAATATTACATGATTTCCCGAACCCAAGCTGCCTGCTTCATTTGATCCAGCAACCAACCATCAAAATCAACCAAAAACCCTAGAGCTACTATACCTAGTCTAAAATCTAATTTCAATTCAGTCATCTCAAGCTATAATTACAGTTATCTTAACTGAGATTGACAAGAAGAGAGCCCTCTCTCGACCTGGTAGGGCTAGCTACCAAGTTAAGTGTGGTTTGTGGTTATCCTAGGATTGCCTCCCTTCAGCCTGAGGGCGATCTAGGCTCTAACATAGTGGCAACCATACTGGAGAACATTGTTTTATGTTCCTCAGCAAAATGTATCAAGTTTAGTTCTGATTATTGATGGTGGACAACAATCAGACACCGAAGGCTGAAATCATTCACCTGGCAACTCCAAATCAGTTTTGAGATCAGATCCAAGGACTCCACTGGAGGATGAACTTGACCAGCAGAAACATGAAAGGACAATATGGAAACATCAGGTATTCAACTTGGAATTTCATCCAAGACATTATGTTCTTTGTTATAAATTATTTCTTCTCTTTTCCTGAGAATGTCAAGAAGGCTTTGCAAATTATATTGTATTTGAGAGAAGATCCTAGAACTACATTTGATTCTTTCCCTTTGAAGATTGTGAATACAAAATGTTCGCATGCCTTTGATCTTGATCAAGGCCATTCTTTCAAATCTTATGATGATCGTCTTCAAACTGATGAGCCTAAAGAGACCAAGACTGATTCTACACCTTCTGTACATACCCCTATACCTTACAAAATTCTAGATCAATACAAGCCTCTGATTTTACCTCCTATATCCCATGCTTTCCCTAAAAACCATTACCTATATCTACCAAGATTTGATGGTGATTGTGATAACATCACTACTGAGAGACATGTATTGAATTTTGAGTCTTTCCTTGACCTCTTTGAAGTTGATGAAGAAGATGTCAGTATTAGGCTTTTTGCTCTTTCTTTGCAAGACAAAGTCAAGAGTTGGTTCAAAACCCTGCTTGATGCGAGCATCTTAGATTTCCAGTAGTTCTTCAAAGTTTTCCTCGACAAGTGGGTGGTTAGAAAAAACTTTTTCTTGATTCTAAAAGAGTATAACCAGCTGAAAAGACAGCCAGGGGAGATAGTACAACAGTTTTCTGCCAGATTTAACAAAGTTTATTGTTCGATGCCAGTTAATATAAGACCTCCTCCTGGATCTGCTCTCTTGCACTACCCAGAAGCCTTTGATCCGAAAATGGAGTTTCAGCTGAGAGAAAGGAACCTTGCAACACTTGAGGAGATGCAAAACAGTGCAGTAGATGTAGAGGCTAATTTGTTGATCAGAAGGGAAAAGTTGAAGGAAGAAGAGATGAAGAACATAGATCCAGAGGAATCGACATCTTTAGAGGTAAAGCTCGACATTTTGGTAAGTGCAGTGGAAGAGATGATGCAAAAGATCACCACAAGGAATGAGTATGATGTTCAAAACCATGGCTCACAGATTGAAGAAGAACAAGTGGCTGATCCAAAACATTTCCTTTCTTATCCTAGTTGTTACAGATCTGATAATGATTGTTTTATAGATCATCTTGGAGAAGAGAGATCTGTTGACATGACATGTATGCTTGATGATGTGCTTTATATTGATGATTTCCCTAGGTTTGATCAGTATGATGATAATTTTGTTCTCCAAACAGAAGCTAGTCTTGCAAACAAATCAGCAGCTGGTTTGTGGGAGGAGAAGTTCACTTTCAGCTCAAATATAGTGATCAGTCATTGCATATCAGCTATGGAAGTGAGGAGGAAAGTGAAGCAAATTTTGAAGTGAAGGATCTTTGCCTTTTTGTTTTGCTTCGTTGCAGATCATCAGAGACAATTTTCGTGTTATTAGATATCAACCGTCGATAAGTTTCGATCTTGACGATCTAGAGGGCAATGAAATCCTTGTTCAAGACTTGTCATATCCAAATTTGCAGCCCCCGAATGCCATTGAATGTCAGGTTGCAGATGAAGACTTGGAAGCTTGAACATATGATCAAATGATGCAAGATGATTCCGTACCATTTTGTTTTGAATCATTTCAGTTTTTGAAGGGTCATTCGCAGGGTATATCTTCAAATGAGAAGCCTGTAGAAAATCATGCAATCTCATTGGAACCAATAGAAAATGGGTTGCAACAGCCTTTTCAATTTTTTAATGATCCAATAGCTGATGTGTTGGATGATGTCTGCAGTTAAAGTCCTTCTCCATTAGCTAACTATGAGCTTGAAACAAGTATTGATACAAACTTGATCTGGCAGTCAGTTTCTTTGTCATTTTCAGCAGGAGTCTTGTCACAAAGCTCAGATGAAAGTTTGCATTCATGGTACGAAGGGAAGCAAAGTAATCCATTGTATGAGCTAAGTCCCAGTGTGCATGAATTTCAAGATCCTTATGTAGTGCTTTTGGAGTCAGATAGAGAATCCATATTATTCAACGGATCCATTTACAAGTTTTCATGGGAGTTTCCTTTCAGTAGTTCTCTCTTGTTGTTCATAAGAAAGCACTTGCAGAGAATTCAAACAGCAGCCAGAATACTTACATGGTTACATTGGTTGTTTCATTTCACTTGATCAGGTGATGAATGGAACAGTTAGAGTAGGTTTTATTGAATAAGCTCCATTTTGAGAATATTTTCCAGTTTGTCAGTTGTGTTTTAGTATTGAGTCAGTTTCAAGTCAGTTTGTGTCTTTGAGTCATCAGTATTCGGTCATGAAATTTCAACTTGAGTTTTTGACTCCTTGCCCAATGGATAAGGCTACTAGGTCTATGGTGTTCTTGGCACCTCCAAGGAATTACCATCCCCATTGGAGCCAATGTTAGTGTCAGTCTTTGAAGCCTTCCAACAGTGATCAAACGTACTCTTACAAAGTTGTCTTAGGGTGTTAAGGTCAAATTTTGTCATTTCAGTGAGTCTTCAAATAAAATTTGGTCACTAGGTATTAGGTCTAGGATTTGTTTTCACTTCTTTCAAAGTTGTCCAAATTTCGGTCCATGTCACTATTCAGATGAGTGTACCATCATTCAGAGAGTTGTCATCATCATTTCAGGTTCCAATGGGTCATTTTACACCTTGTTCGTGCTTGAGTTGTACTTGGGTAAGGCTCATTTCCCTCTCATAAGGTTTTGAAGGTAATTTCTCTTGGATGGTCAAATCATTAACAAAACTTGTATCCTAATTCTCACACACCTTCCCCTATCCTGAATGTACCTTATTAAACACTTCCCATCACTGATATCCCTCAAAGTCATCATTTTCTCACAAACCCTAGCTTGTTGCTACAATTTGACAATTTTCTAGGCTAGGCTTGTGTTTTTCCCTTTTGGACCCCTTCCCCTCACTCAATATTTGAAATTATAATTTCCCCTGCTTCCTAACATCCCTCCCTACTTCCCAAAATTTCCTCAAGAATTTAGAACCCCCTTATCCCCTTCATTTCCCTTCATTTCTACAAATCCCCTATTCCACACATCGGGATAGGTTTTACTCAAATGATGTTTCTGAGCAAGAAAAAATGAATTTGGCAAAAGTGAGAGAGGGTTTTGTTAATAATAGGCCAAGGAAGATAAAAGTCCTTCATTTTTAACACATGTGTCATGGTTTTAAAGAAATGTCAAAAATATAGTTGCCTCAGGAGGGTTGCTGCTCCTTTGGAGTTACCTTGGTAAAATCAAGATTTCTCCTAACCCGATTGGCCAAATTACTTGCTTGATGAGTCAAATGATAACTAGACAAAAATATATTTCCAATGAGCTATCATGAACTCAATTTGGAGTTGATGAAGACCTTCAAAATTTGACTGCAACATCACTCTGCATTTAGGCAGCCTCATTTTGC
This sequence comes from Pinus tabuliformis, assembly GCA_031772625.1. Classification (NCBI taxonomy): domain Eukaryota; kingdom Viridiplantae; phylum Streptophyta; class Pinopsida; order Pinales; family Pinaceae; genus Pinus; species Pinus tabuliformis. The sequence goes on along the minus strand of CM062809.1, from coordinate 1,003,078,635 downwards.
ACATTTTGACCAATCTTGGGAGATTTGACTTTTGACACAGAGAATGAACTCCAAATTGAAAAATTCAAGATGTTCTGGAAAGTAGACTCGACAATATTTCCAAAGAGCTATCCTGAACCTAATTTGGACGCCAGGAAGCCCTCCAAAACTTGTTCTGAAAGTGGCGTTGTGCATAGAATTAGTGGCATTACACATAGAAATTTGCAACATAGGAAAACCCAATAAGTGCGCAACGCCACTGGCGCTACGCTTTTGACTGGAGCATCCTTTGAGAGAATTGTTTGCATTTTTGGATTCAACATGAAAAAAAAAAAAAGCAAACCCAAAAATTTTCATCAAGTTTGGAGTAGATCTTGGTCACCTAAAGGCCAAAAAACCATCAAAAAATGACCTCTCTGCCACTTTTTTGACACACAGGAAGCAGTCTTGGGAGATTCCATTTTTGAGGGGGAAAATGACATCCAAATCTAGAAATTCAAGTTTTTCCATAAATTAGACTTGACAATATTTCCAACGAGCTATCCTACACCCAATTTGGACACCGTGAAGGCCCCCAAAACTGGCTTAGAAAAAGTGTTGCGCATTGGATCAAGGGCGCTGCGCATTGGATGGAAATTGTCAATTTGGCTCCAAAATCAAAATTTCGCCTAGATTTTGTGTAATTTGAATTTTGGGCACTTTTTAGGTAAATCTATGAATGTAATTGATGTTATGGGATGTAAATATGATTGCAAAATGACTCTTACATTTAAATTCATCATTTTGAGGTGGTTGGGGAAGGAATGAATAAGTTTCTTCTTGTTCTTAGTTTAGATATGGTTGAAACCACCCTCTTCTCATGGATTCGACCCCTGATGGCTAGCATAAGTGGTTTCATGCCTATATTAGGTACTTTCTTAGTCATTTGTAAAGGTTGGACTCTTGTGGAAGCTCTGAGCTCTATTGTATATCTCTACAGCAGTTTGGCAAGGAATAAAACTAGGTTTTGCAGCTATTTTTGTGGGATTCTTGTGATACTGTGTTTTTGTATTTTTTCTTCTTTTGTAATAATTTATTCTTATGTGTTATATGTTTCAAAATCTTTCCATTGCTCTAAACTAAATGAATCAAGAGAAATAGGCAAAATACATTGACAACAGTGTTTTGCCTTGGGAATGCATTTAGTTTTTAATGTTTTCAGCAGTTTGAAGAGGATTCATGGTTTCTGCATGCCCTCCTCAGCCCCTCAACAGTGTTAAATCAACCATCTCACTTGATTACTAGTGCATAAACACTTATCTATCTAGCCCTACAGAACATGTCTGCAAATCTGACTTGATTTCAGAACCCAAGCTGCCTGCTCCATTTGATCCAGCAACCAACCATCAAAATCAACCAAAAACACTAGAGCTACTATACCTAGCCTAAAATCTAATTTCAATTCAGTCATCTCAAGCTATAATTGCAATCATCTTAATTGAGATTGACAAGCAGAGAGCCCTTTCCCGACCTGGTAGGGCTAGCTACCAGGTTAAGTGTGGTTTGTGGTTATCCTAGGATTGTCTCCCTTCAGCCCGAGGTCGATCTAGGCTCTAATAGTAGGAGCCATAAATATCCTCCAATAACCGCTGGGTATTTCAACAGGCTCTGTGGAAGATGGTTGAGGGTTACTTACCACTCGGGTTCGAGTTTCTTTGACAGCACTTCCCCGGTCCCTTGGTGATGTGAGTGCCCCTTCGTTTCCTTCTCCTACATCCTGATGACTTGATCCCTCGGCTACGACCTCCTTTCCCTTGCTGGAGTGGCCTGACCTTGTCGATGTTCTGCTTGCAACCTCTTCCCCTTCTATTACCAGCGTAAGGTTCCCCTGGTCAGGTATACTGTTAGATGTCTCCTCAACTGCTGGAGGGGCCTGCTGTGTCAAATCGCCAAAGAATGTTGTAGACAACACTGGTTGATCTACTGATTGTCCCTCAGATTTTACTCTCCGTGCACCTGGTCTCATGGTTGTGCAAGAGGATGCTTCTGATTCAACTTTTGCTATAATTTGCTGGATGTAAGTCTTTCTTCCCAAGTTTGGTCCTCCCCTCTTTGGGGCTCTTCCTCTGCCCCTCTTATTTGGTTATGTGTTCATACAAATGTTGATATGACAAAAGGTCTTGGTATCAACCTACAACACTCTAGTCTTGAAGTAAGGTGTCAAAGGACCATTCCTTCCCCAAGACGAAAGAGCTTACGAAAAGAGAGACAGCTAACAAAAACAGAAATCTAGGGTTCAGGGCCCGGAGCAGGGTGTCAAAGGACTCCTCCCTCCCCAGGGTAAAAGCTATGGTTTCCTGAAATTAAAACACACAAGGGTTTGAAAGAAATAAATCTAACTCAGGGCCTAGAGCAGGGCATCAAAAGACTCCTCCCTCCCTAGGACAAGAGGTCGGCCCTATCAAAACAGGAAAGAAAATAAAGACAAGCAGAAAGAAACACCTACGCTCAGGACCTGGAGTAGAGTGAGAAAACTCGTTCTCTCCCCAGGATGAGAGATTGACCCTCTGGTTGGTCTGGATCATGTCTTGCGCCTTGTTAGCCTCCCTGACAACGACACCAAAATGTTGAGGTCCAGGTATGAACAATCTATTCACCCTTTTTCCTACATTAATTTATTAATCTAGGTGCGTATCCTTTCAAGGCAACACGCAAGGTATATGCAGGGGAAAGGTTACCATCCGTTATCGACCAAGGGTTCGTGATTAATATTCAAAACATTGTTGTAAAACTGAACTAGCTACAGCACTCAAGAAAAGCAATTACAGGAATTAACAAGTTGTAACAACAACCATGAAATAATAAACGACACACAAGGAAATACGCAACACTTGATCAGAAGAGTGGGCCCAGCTCTCTAATCAGGGTTGCGTTAATCACAACGAAGAATGGAGTAGGAAAAGAGATGATACATTATTAATTTGGAAATAGCTATTACAATATCGATGGGGAGTCCCCCATTTACAGGAATAACCTGTCTTTTATACACAACGAAGGAGAACAACATCTTTCCCCAAAACCTAGTAACCGTATACCCAGAAATATACATTAGTTTAGAATGGCACCAACACCAGATAAACAAGATCAGCGAATGGTCCAAGAATGGTTCAGGGATCTGTGACTCCAGCTACATGGCTTCCTTATGGCTGGTCATTGCTGTGAATTGTGGATCTACTACAGGATGCTGAAAGATTGGTACCTGTTCTCTAGAAGTTGCGGTCAAACATACATTTTAGTGCTGTGAATAGGAAAAACCACGCGACTTTACTTCATTAATAAAATATTCCAATAGACATGAAAGGGGTAATTGCCTTGCGGATTTAGCATAGTAAACATAAGTGAATAAGTGCAAAAAGGATAAAAAGAGGGTTGGAAATGCAATAGAAATATAGCCTGATTTGGTTCCCAACACAAACTGTATTGGAAGGAAGCTAAACATGTGTTGGGATAACTCATAGGCACCACTCAATTTGGTATTTGGTATAAACAAACAGAGGGAGTGAAGCTTCAAGGCTTCATAGATGCAGATTGGGTAGGGAGTCCATCAGACAGAAAGAGCACATCAGGAGGAATATTCAGTATTGGGTCAACAACAGTTTCTTGGTACAACAGGAAGCAGAGATCAATTGCACTCAATTCAACACAAGCAGAGTACATGGCTGCTAGTCAAGCATCTTGTGAGGCTACCTCAATGAGGAAGATCCTTGTTGGGTTATTTTTCCAACAGATGGATCCTACATTGATTTACTATGACAATCAGAGTTGTATCAAACTCTCTAAGAATCTAGTTTTTCATGTTTGGTCGATTCATAGCGACATTCGTATCACCATCTATGAGGTTGTGTGCAAAGGAGAATCATGTTGCTGGAGTACATTCCTAGAGAGGAACATGATGCAAAAATATTGACTAAGGAATTGTGAAGAGGCAACTTCAAGTTCCATAGAGGCAGGATTGGGGTATCTGATAATCCCTCTCTTGTTGAGAAGGAGTGTTGAAAATGCAATAAGAAAAATCTCGATTTAATTTTACCTTGAATTAAATTAGGAACAAAATTGTAATTCCACATCACAAGACAACTTGTACAAGTTAACTAAGTTAATTTGACTTAGTTGGCTCAGATAATTCGAGTTGAGGGTCTAACTTGAGTCATGTAGAGTGGCTCCTACTTTATAGGAGCCCTGGTTGAGTTTATTTTAAGTTGTAATTAATTAATTCAATTTAATTGAGTTAAAGTCAATTAAACTAGTTCCAACTAATGGAGGAACTAGTAGGAGGTCAGACAGTGGGGTGTTGCTTCATGTGTTCAACCAGTTAACTGATGATTCACTCATAAATAACTCATGCATGTCATATTTGAGAGTTACTCAGTTGAGAGTGGAGTTCAAGGGAAATGTACTATCAGTTTATAATAATCCAAATTGTACAGGTGGTGCATGTAGTTAGAGGAAGTCCTATTAGGATTGCACAATTCCAATTGAGGGATTTCCCTAATTAATAAGGGTTAATTCCCAAGGAAACAACGCAAGGAAATAGGAACTTGTGCAAGGAGAAAATTGGTTAAGTATTGGCCAAGGATTGTCTAGGAAGTTGTGAGATAGATAGAGATAGTGTAGAGGTTTCTCGGGCTTGAGCAAAGCATTGTAATATTCTCATATTTTCTCACTAATGAAATATACAAATAGCAGGGGTTTTTAGTTGTGGCTTTCCACATGAAATAATTGTGTAATGTGTTGATTTAATTCTTTCTAATGTATGCTAAGTGATTTCTCGATCAATTAATTGTTTCTGCTGATGAGTAGAGTAGATTCAAGTCTTTTGTTTTATCAAATCACATAAACAATTTGAATCTACAAGGAATGCCTACATGCATCAATGTAATCTTCTTTGATACATTGAAGTAGTCCCACTACATCTACTTGTCCAACACCTCTTTTTCAAGGAGATATTCAAGATGATTTTTCATATTGACCTCAAATGAGATTTTTGATCAAATTTTAGGATTTGATTTAGAAGTCCATCAATAGCCCATTAAAATCTAGATCACATGCTATGGAGGGCACACCATCATTTTCCGATCAACTAGTTAGCTAGTGGGTGAAACTACCAAGTCATAGGGAAGTAGTTTTCAATTTTTTGGTAGGGTCATGAGCTCTCATTGCTAAAATTAGCAAGTAAAAGGCTCTCTCCTACTTTGTCACAATTAGCCACCAATTTTCCCTCCCCTCCCCTTGTTATTTGACTTTTAGTATTATTTTAGAGTTTAACTAAGTTTAATTGGTTATTATTTTGCATGTGAGAGTTGTTAATTAGTTCTAACTAATTTCTAACTCCACTTACTTCCATTTCACTCCATTTTAGGATATTTTGCTAAATTTGGGTCTCCCAGTCTAATTTTGAATTTTTTGCTAGCGAGGGAAAGTGTTTTTGAGTTATACTAAGTACGTCCACATGGAACCCCAACCTAATTCAAATTGGTTGGCATCTTGGAGAGTCTATATATTGTATTCATGTACAATAATAATATAGCATCAGATTTTATGAGTATTTAGAATTGAGTCCTTGGTTCATTAGTCAATTTCTCAATAGCTTTATCCTCTCTTCTTTCTTGTTTTCAAAGTAGCTAGTCTAGTATTTTTCACACTTAGATCATGTGATTGTGCTTAAAATCCAATATACAACCATTGGTGGTTAACGCCATCCTTCATTTAGATTTTCCAAGGAAGAAGAGTGAATCCCTTAAAGTTTTCATTTAATGGAATATATGTATGTATATATATTCATTTACACTATGTTCAAATATATAAAAGATATTGTGAAGGGTATCTAGTCTACTCAATACTCTTGAAAATATCATTTCTATATTTGAACACAATGAAAATGAGAATACCAAGTTCACTTTGGTTTTTATATGCTAGGAGGGCTTGGAGAATAATAGAGTTATAGCTATGAAATTGGGTGAAACTACATCTCATATTTTCAAGGGTGGGGCAAGTTATGTGAAATGTTGCCTATTCCCAACTTCCTTCGTATTTCAATTTTTGAAAATTCACTCACTCTAGGGCAATTTTGGGTTAGTATAACATTGGATAACCACTTGCACTATGGATATCATAAGAATTGTTATTTATTTTATCAATATCCTCTTTTTTTAAGTTCATAATGCCAAAATTATGATTTTTGATTGGGTAAATCAAGATTGATAAGATATTTATAGTGTATCAGGTTTCTCTTAGATAAGATCTTTATAGTATATCATGTTTCTCTTGTTAATGATAATGTCATTCCAATCCTTATATGTAAAGTTCATATGAATATAAATTTTAATATTGTTACTCGTATAAATTTGATTGCCTTCACATATGTTCCCATAGCTAAGCTAAGTCACAATATCTAGCCCATCCTCTTTTAAGCATGTATTGGCTACTACTTATGTTAGAAGCAATAATAGGGAGTCTATGCTTACTTAGCTTGAGTAATATATGTGTATGTTTTATATATCTCATCACGGCCTTAGACTCTATGGATGCATAACTAGATTCCATTTCAAGTTATTTTGTCCTAAAGCTCATTACAACATGTTTTTGGTTACATAATCTGGCACAAGAGCCAACATTAGCATGAAGGCTTTATATTTTGTCATTGGTGAGAATTAAGTCTAACAAAGGCTACATTAGCATCTCACTTTTATCAAATGAGCAAACCATCATTCATGTGTGTGTTGGGGTTTTGTGGGGGGGAGGGGGGGGTGGGATGGCTAATGGGGTTTCTTTTTATATCATTTTTTTGACATATATATTTTGATTCTAAAGTATGGATGTTACACATATCATCCATACAATATAGTAAAATGCACCTTGGATTTTTCAGTGCAATAACTAAATTAATACTACTCTTCACAAATAATTAAATTGATTAATTAAATTAGGAATTGTAAAACCATGTAGTAAACTTTCCTCTAGTTGTTAGGATTTGATGATATGGGAAGTATGAAACTCTCATATATTTTTGAGGATCTAAGTTTGTTAATTTTAGGTATGTTCTATGCTTAGAGTAATTTATTTCAATTTTCACAATTAGCTCCATATCTTTTCCAGATTAGCAATCACATCAACATTAAAGTAAATTGCAGATATAACATAAACATAAATCGCAGAAGACAAGCCAAGACAAGAGGACACAAGATGTGGCGCTAGCCAGGGACAAACCCTAATGTGGGGAAACCCTTGATCAATTCTACTTATATGTTCTTCAATAGTTCAGCGGAGAGAGAGAGAGAGAGAGATAGTACATTTACAACAGAAGTCAACACTTTGACTTATCTAGTTAAGAGCATAGATCATCTCTAAGAAGATGATACATGAGATCAGTTGAAGACATTCTTCTTCAACTAATTCTCCAAGGTGACTCCTTCACCTATCATTTTGCTGCATTTTGTCATCATGATGCACCTCACCACACTGCACCATGATGCACCCATCATCACTATGTTGCATCTCATCATGCTTCATTAATCATGATTGTACCGATCACTACTGCATTATGTGCCATTGTTGCACCATGTTTTCATCCTTACCTATGTTTTGGTTGCATCTTGCTTGCTTGTTGTCCCTTGCTCGCTTGTTGTCCCTAGCATGCTTGTTGTCCTTAGCATGCTTGTTGTTGCATGCTAGTTGTAACATTGCATGCTTGGTGTATTTGCTGCTAAGTACCATACAAATGTCCCAATGTTAGTTAGTTGTCGCTTGCATGTTGCTCTCCTTCGGAGATAGATGCTCCAGCTATTTCGGCAGTTCTGGCAGTTCCAACTGTTCCTGGCAGTTCCGGTTGTTCTGGTTGTTCCCAGCAGTTCCGGCAGCCCGACAGTCCCGGCAGTTCCAGCTTTTCCGGCAGTTCCGGATTTTTTGGCTTTTCTGGATTTTCCAGCTTTTATGGTAGTTCCAGTGTTTCCGGCTTTTTTGATAATTCCAGTTTTTCCGAATTTTCCATTAGTTTCGTCTTTTCCGGCATTTCCGGCTTTTCTGGCAGTTCCGGTAGTTCTAGCTTTTCTGGCATTTCCGACATTTCCAGCTTTTCCAGCAGTTCTGGCTTTTCCGACAGATCCAACTTTTCTGGCTTTTCTTGCAGTTCAGACTTTCCAGCATTTCCGACTTTTCCGGCAGTTCTTCTTTTCTCGTAGTTTCGGCTTTTCCAGCAGTTCCAACAGTTTCAGCTTTTCCGGATTTTTCGGCAGTTCTAATTTTTCTAGCTTTTTGACAGTTCTGGATTTTCCAACAGTTCAGGCTTTTCCGTCAGTTCCGACTTTTCCAACAGTTCCGACTTTCCGGCATCTGGATCAGGGCAACGTTATTCCTTAGGATCTCTCCTCCTACTAAAACCCAAAGACAAGTAGAAAAATGAAGAGATCCCAAGTGTGTTGAAATGACTCAAAGGCCACCTCTATTTATACTAAAACGTTGAGCACATGTGGGGTTTATTTGGTTGTTGGTCGACCTTGACGAATTGTCTTATCACGCAAATAAATTCATAACTCCATGAATACTTATCGGAATCAGATGATCTTTAGATCAATCCTACACCTCTTGATGAGAGGGATCCAAGAAAAATATCAGCTGCCATAAATAAGATGACCCACATGGAGTTTGGCCCTAGTTTCCAATTTTAACACTCCCTCTCAACTATGGAGAACTCCATCCATTGATCCATATGTCTGACTATACTATCTCTACCATCAGTGTCCTACACTGCTCTGCTCTGCTGAGCTCTGCTGAACCATGAAGAAGAAGAATTGATCAAGACTATCTCATACCATTCTCTACTAACCTGAAGTCAGTTTCATCTGAAGAGAGTGTGTCACATCACTCTTACTGACCCAAAGTTAGTTTTATTGATCCCAGATCAATATCACAAGAGGGTGTCTCAAACCACTCATATTGATCCTAAATCGGTTTCATTGATCCTAGATCAGTTTCATTGATCCCAGATCAATGTGACAAGAGAGTGTCTCAAACCACTCATACTGATCCCAGATCAATGGAGGTCATCCTAGAACAGGGAGTATGGTAGATACAGTGATGCGTCCATTGATAGTACTACTATAGTCCCTATCCTAATTTCCCTGCTCATTGATTAGATGAGAGGTACTTCCCATGAGTTTTAGACTGCATGGATAGGATGCCTCGACAGGAGAACTAATCATCATGTCCACAGGTGAACAAATCATCCTGTCAGTGGATGCCACAGAGAACTAATCATCCTGGCCCACAGGAGATCTAATCATCCTGTTCCACAGTCGCCACAGAGAACATATCATCCTGGCCCACAGGAGAACTAATCATCATGTTCCATAGTCGCCATGGAGAACAAATCATCTTGGCCCATAGGAGAACTAATCATCCTGTTCCACAGTTTCCACGAGAGAACTAATCATCGTGGCCCACAAGAGAACTAATCATCATGTTCCACAATTGCCATGGGAGAACTAATCATCCCGGCCCACAGAATAACAAATCATCCTGTTCATAGTGCACCACCAGGGGAGTGTGAGTCGCCCTGTGGTCGTATGTTGCTCCAATAAGTACCCCAATCCCCCCAGAGCTCCCAGAGCTCAATGCATGCAACATGCAGGACCCTTATAAGAAGGTCTCTCAACGACTCCAAGTCATTCGAGAAAGTCACATATTTGACCTTTCCCCGGGGCTTTGAAAAAATGTCTACGACCTATACATCAGTCTCAATGTGATGGAGCCTCCTTGCTCATCGACTTACCATATCGCAGATAAGGTAGTATCTGATGTCTATCTACTGGAGCAATCATCAAATATGGGATTCCTCAATAATCGAATCCCCCCCTCTGGTTGTCACAGAGAATCACAGTGGTATTCATCATGTGTACAAACAGCTCACTTAAGAGCTTCTGCAACCATGCAACTTCACACGAGATCATACTCGTAGCTATGTATTCGGTCTCGGCGGTGCTTATAGCAACCGACTTCTACTTCCTGCTCATCCATGATATTGAACAGAATCCAAAGAGAACTAGCACTGAGAAGTGCTCTAATGATCCTCCACACTGCTTTCCCAGTCAACATTCGAATAATCATGCAGTTCCATATTTTCGGAAGTGTATCTCAATCCATGAGAGATTGTGCCCTGAAGATATCTCAGAAGATTCTTGGCACCAATCCAGTGAGGATCAACCAAATATGAGCTCACCATGCTAACTGCAAAACATATGTCCAGAGGGAAGTTCACCAAGAACATCAATGCGAATGAGTTTATGAAACTCAGAGGCATTTCCCAAATCTGGTCTGACATCACTATCGTATAACTTCTGAAAGTTCAGATCTTCGAGGTAGTCATAGGCTTGCAGTTTATCATTCCACATCCGGAATCCAACTCCCTCTTACTTCTGTAAATGAGAGGGTTTGCACCTATCAAAAATAGGTCGTCCTCATAAGGTGTCGGTATGAGAGGTTTATCATCCACAACCTTCGGGTAATGGTTTGGATTGGTTTCACTCCTAATGAATCTCAGCTTCATCAGACTATCAATCCTCTCATACTATGCCCAGGGTGTTTTGCTTCAAGCCATAGAGGGCTTTCTTCCACCTGTATACATGAGATTCCTAATCATGAATCTCAAACTCCTTGGGTTGTTCCAAACCTGTGGACGTGCTGCATGAGGGGAATGGTCCCCTTATAAGATTTTCCTTCAGTACATATTAGACATGTACCTTCATGCTCTACTTGAATTTAGACATCCCTATCACCATTTGACTCACATCAGGTAAGGCCCCATAGGTAGACCTCCGGTGGCATAGATGTGATATGTCAATTGACATGATCCCTAATGGACCATCCTGCAACTTGATACAAATTACCAACCCTGAACCCATGAAAAAAAGCATCTTTGAAAATTATATTTTTTGACAAACCTTTCCATCGATGAATGCCACCGTGAAACCTTTGACTTCCATTTCCGAGATGGACACCAGGTTCTTCTTGCAATCAAGTACATAAAAGAGATTCTGTAAATGAATCGAGTTACCCTTATTCAATTGAGAGTTAACATTCCCTACACCCTTTCCGGGATAGGTGGCATCGGCTCCAAGTATAATCCCACGATTGTTTCCATCTCTACCAAATTATAGAGTGCACCCATCTATCCGATGAAGTTCCTTAAAGCACTACAATCAATAAGCCAGATTCCCAAAGAATATGAAGGAGAGGGCCAATACAAGATAACGCTTCTTTATCTTATCATAAACAACATTTGATTCTTCATAGCTGGGGTTCCTTGCTTTCTTTGAAGAGTAGGCCATTTCCTTGATGACCTACATTACCTATCATTCCTTTGATCATTGAAGATGTCCCTGGAATGATTGTTATCATCATCAAGTGATGTGTCCCTGCCATTTGGACACTCCTTCGCATAATGGCCGAACTAGTTATCTGCCTTTCCTTCCACCCTGAGATCCGATCTTCCAATGAAGTGATCTTTAGGTAGGCCATATTCCGCTACACCATTTTGATAATATTCTCTGCTTCGACTTCACCCTTGGTGAATTTGAAGAGGGATGAGGAATCCATTGATCCTTTTTTTCCCCAATTGTCTTCGGTGATTGCTCTTTCACTCTTGCTTGGGCATTGCCTTCACCTCAACTCTGATACGATGTTAATTTTAGGTATCTTCTATGCTTAGAGCAATTTATTTCAATTTTCACAGTTAGCTCCATATCTTTTCCAGATTAGCAATCACATCAGAAGTAAACTACAGATAGAACATAAACATAAATCGGAGAAGACAAGCCAAGACAAGAGGACACAAGATGTGGTGCTAGCCAGGGACAAACCCCAATGTGGGGAAACCTTTGATCAATTCTTCTTAAATGTTCTTCAATAGTTCAGAAGAGAGAGAGAGAGATAGTACGTTTACAACAGAAGTCAACACTTTGACTTATCTAGATAAGAGCATAAATCATCTCTAAGAAGATGATACATGAGATCAATCGAAGACATGTTGCTTCAACTAATTCTCCAAGGTGACTCCTTCACCTATTGTTTTTCTGCATTTAGTCATCACGCTGCACCTTGCCGCACTGCACCATGCTGCACCCATCATCACTATGTTGCATCTCATCACGCTTCATTAATCATGAATGTACCCATCACTGTACTGCATTATGTGCCATTGTTGCACCATGTTGTCATCTTGACCTATGTGTTGGCTGCACCTTGCTTGCTTGTTGTCCCATGATTGCTTGTTATCCCTAGCATGCTTGTTGTTGTATGCTAGTTTTCCCTTGCATGCTAGCTATAACATTGCATGCTTGGTGTATTTTCTGCTAAGTACCATACAACTGTCCCAATGTTAGTTAGTTGTCCCTTGCATGTTGATCTCCTTCGGAGACAGATGCTCTGGCTGTTTTGGTAGTTCTGGCATTTCCGGCTGTTCCTGGCAGTTCCGGTTGTTCTCGGCAGTTCTAGCAATCCCGGCAGTTTCAGCGTTTTCGGCAGTTCCGGCTTTTCCGACAGTTTTGGCTTTTCCAGCTTTTCTAGCAGTCAACTTTTCTGGATTTTCCAGCAATTCTGGCTTTTTCGGCTTTTCCGTTAGTTCCGTCTTTTTCGGCTTTTCCGGCAATTCCAGCTTTTCCAACAGTTCCAGCTTTTCTAGCTTTTTTGGCAGTTCCGGCTTTCCGGCATTTCCAACAGTTCCAGCTTTTCCGACAATTCCAGATTTTCCAATAGTTCCGGCTTTTATAACATTTCCGGCTTTTCTGGCTTTTTCAACTTTTCTGGCTTTTCCGACAGTTCCGGCTTTTCTGGTTTTTCCGTCTTTTCCAGCATTTCCGGCATTTCCGGCTTTTCCGGCTTTTCCGACTTTTCTGGCATTTTCAGCATTTCCGGCAGTTCCGGCTTTTCCGGCTTTTCCGGCTTTTCTGGCATTTTCAGCATTTCCAGCTTTTCCATCTTTTCTGGTAGTTCCGGCTTTTCCCGCAGTTCCAGAAGTTCTGGTAGTTCCGGCTTTTCTGGCTTTTCTGATAGTTCCAGCTTTTCCAACAGTTCCGACTTTCCAGCATCTAGATCAGGGCAACGTTATTCCTTAGGATCTCTCCTACTACTAAAACCCAAAGACAGGTAGAGAGAGGAAGAGATCCCAAGTGTGTTGAAATGACTTGAAGGACACCTCTATTTATACTAAAACGTTGAGCACATGTGGGGTTTATTTGGTTGCTGGCCGACCTTGACGAATTGTCTTATAATGCAAATAAATTCATAACTCCATGAATACTTATCGGAATTAGATGATCTTTAGATCAATCCTACACCTCTAGATGAGAGGGATCCAAGAAAAATATCAGATTCCATAAATAAGATGACCCACATGGATTTTGGCCCTAGTTGCCAATTTTAACAAAGTTAACTTAGAATTGAGAAAAAATCCCATAGACATAATTCCACCATGAATGGAACTTGGATCATGGTGAAACTTTGCATATCCATATATTCTTGCTATATTTTTATCAAATTTGTGGGATACATTTTTTCTAAAAGATTAACTTACTCTATCGAAATGAGGTAAGAAAACATATAATATATATATAAAAAACAAAAAAAACAAAAAAACAAAAAAAAGAGGTTTTAAAGTGATACCTAAAATGAGAATTAAATTAATATTAATATTTACAAAACATTTAAATTGATTAATTGGTTGAAGTAAAAATATATATAATAAAACCCAATGTTAGTTCAAACATTTGTTGCCAATGTTGTTGGGTATTTGGATTTTAAAATCTTCTTACATAAGGCACACTATGTTGTGCCCACAAATATATTGTAGGTGAGGCATACTAATCTATCCCAACAAGTTTACTAGGGATGCTATCCATCAATGTAGGGAAACATGTATTAGTTGTGCCACTAAGTTTTCTTCGAAAAGGAAAATAAAAGATATATAATAAAAGAAAAGGGACATTTAAAGGGTTAGCTTAATAGGTTGCACTCAATAATATTGGGCCACAAATATATTGTAGGTGAGGCATACTAATCTATCATGACAAGTTTACTAGGGATGCTATGCATCAATGTAGGGAAACATGTATTAGTTTTGCCACTAAGTTTTCTTTGAAAAGGAAAATAAAAGATATATAATAAAAGAAAAGGGGCATTTAAAGGGATATTAAAGGGTTAGTTTAATAGGTTGCACTCAATAATATTGGGCATATTCTTTAAGTCAACCATACTAATTTAAGTTCGTTTGTTGATTAAGGATACTATCCATAAATGTGGGGATGTATCCTTAAGTTTTCACACAATATTTTCCTCAATTTTTTTTAAAGGATACAACATTGTCTAATCATTATAAGTTTTGGAATCTAGCTGAATTTCTTTTCGTCAAATCTTGATCTTTGTTGTTTAAAAAGAGGTTTTGATTGCCTATATATGGATTCAACACCTTGAAAAACCCTTGGGGCACTGAGATTCCCAACTCAAACTTGTGATTCCAATGAATCTCTCCTAGATTTTGGGAAAATTAGATGGAAAATTTCCCGAAAAAACCTCCAAAACCTATAACAAATAGACTATAGCTACATAAACTAGTAAAAGAAAAATAAATATATATTTTTTAAAAGAAAAATGAAAATACAAAATTGCATTTAATTATACATATTTATATATAAAGATGGAAAAATTATATAACAACATTGGGTAGAGCTCTTCAACCCAATATGGGAGAGATGTTGTAATGTTGTATTGTAACAAAAAAAATAAAAATAAAATAATAATTACGATTATCAATCAAACATTTTGACTCGGCAAATTACTTAAAAATAAATAAAAAATAAAAAATAAAATTAATTAATTAAAAAACACAAAATTAATAATTATGTTTATATTTATAATTAATTATAATTAATAATTAAACCAATCTAGGTCAATCTTAACTCTAGATCTACAAAGCCCTTAGAGGGATCAAATCTCTTAAGATTCGGACATCATTTAGAGTGAAAAGATATTTGATTCCTCCTTTGGTAAATCCAAAGATAAATAAATAAATTTATGTGTTGTTTTCATCAATATATTTTATGGGCTTTTAAGTTATCAAAAATATTGTATGTGACCACACCAACTTTTAACATGGCTAGATTTTTTTTTGGATTTCTACTCTAGATTTAGATTTAACTTTGTAAAAAAAACCTCTAAATCTACCAACCATAAAATTAAATATAAAATAGATAACCTGAATAAATACATAAATAAATAAAACAAACAAACAAACAACTACTTAAACTTGAGATATCGAAATATAAAAATAATTTAACCAAATTTAACATTAAAATAATTTATTTCTTTCCTTCCATTTGTAAAAGAGTTGAGAAGTCGTTGAGAAGTCTTTAAACAAGTAGGTGAGTTTGGAATTGACACATCATTATTTTATTTAAACCCAAAGACTTCGAACTAAAACCAAGATAGAACCTTTGACATTTGCTTTTTTTAATAGAATGCCAAAGTGGCAATTGCTTTTTAAATATACTGCCAGCGTGGCAATGGTCATCGAAGTTGACTCGGAGTAAAAAGCTGATTTGTATGAAAAATGAAATCGAGTTAAGGTTGAGTGGGAGTAAAAGACAGTTGTGAAGTATATTTGTTGCTTTCAATTAAAAACTGAACACGAGTGGCGGTTACCACTCGCTTCATTGAAACTTTTGAATCTTATATCTTTTCCATCTTCAGTAATTCTAAAGTAGTAAGATGTACATAAATGAGTTGAGAAAAGGTAAACCAACTAGGTAGAAAATCTAGATAATTTAGCTGGGACAGACTTGTTATGAAATAAATAAATAAAATTAATTAATATATATAAAATGTATTTTGTTTTTTTAAATGTTTAATAAATTTAATATTAATATGTGAAAGTTATGTCTACTTGTAAAAAAATTTAAATGTACATATATGTCAAGAAAATGTTAATTTACAAAATAGTTAATAAATATAAACAATATGTATTTAGTAATAATAAATATTTAATAGGGAGCTGCTGTGCGCTCGCTCGGCCCTGCATCGCGAGATCCGCACCCTGCGGATCTGAAACCTGCGGCCTCGCCCGCTCCTGCATCCTTCGGTAACTGCGAGAGGGTCCGCCGAGGGCCCTATCTACTGACTGCGATCGGCCAGAGGTTGTCCGCCGAAAGCTCTAGCTTCTAGCTGCGGTCGGCTAGGGTTTGAGCTGGATCTCCATGGAGGAGCCGGATCCCCCCCTTGGGACCTTCCTCCCCTTCTCCATCCTCTGCTGCTGAGGCCTTCAGATCCTTGTTGGCCTCTCTGCCCAAGAAGAAAGTTGTGGAAGCCGCCAAGTTCGTGAAAAGGCTTGAAGACATCCCAGAGATCGCTCTTCCTCCTGAAGGTCCGATTCAAGTAGCTCTATCTCTGGTGGATCGCGCTCTGGTGGGTCAGTTTACAGGTCTCTGGCCCTCACCGAAATCAACAGAGAACTGGGTCTCCAGAAACTGGGCTCCGCTGATCAAGAACAAGGTAACATCTTACTTCCTCGGAAGAGGATACTTCCTATTTGAATTCTCAGAAAAAGAGGACAAGGATCTTATTTTCAGAAATGGCCCCTACTTCATGGGGCCCCAAGGGTTGTACCTGAACAAATGGACGCCAGACTTCGACCCGGCGGTGGATGTACCTTCAGCGGTCCCGGTATGGGTAAGGCTCCCCAATCTCCCGGTCCACTGCTGGAACTGGGACTCCCTGAAACACATCGGAAACACCCTTGGGAAATTCATAGACAGGGCCAACAACAGGGACCAGTATGACTGCGCCAGAATTTGTGTGGAGGTGGACCTGGAGGTCGGACTACCAGAAGCCATCAAAATAAGGGTGGGTCCTTGGACGCATGTTCAGAAACTGGACTATGAACAGCTCCCGTTCAAATGCCGGAAGTGTCAAGTCTACGGACATTTTGCTAGAGATTAACCGTCCAAAGGGGTTGAAGAAAAAGGGAAGGAGGAAGGATGGAATCAAGTAAAGAGATCCAAAACTTCCTTCAGGAAGATCGCAAATACTAATAACAGAGGCCCGCAAACGGGCCCTGCTCAGCAGCCACCCATGGAGAGTCAAGGGAACAGATTTGAGATCCTTGGATCTGAAACCATAATTACCCAGGAGACAGAAATCCCGAAAGAAGTCTCTCTGCCTAAATCTAAAAGCAAACCAGAGAGATCCAAAGGAAAGATGTCAGAGGAGGAGGAGGAAACCCAAGAGTCCGAGGAATCGGAGGAAGAAGGGGAAATAGGGGATTCGCAGTCTACCCCCAGAAGATCTACAAGAGGCCGAATGTCAACAAAGGAAAAAAGGGACCAAGAAACATACAAAGACAAGCTCCAGGGCAGCCAGCCTACGCTAGAGAAACTCCTAGCAAAAACCCCGAAGACGAAGAGGATCCAAACCCAGAGCTCCAAAGGAGCTCACCACAGCAAAAGTAAATAATGAAGATAGTCTCCTGGAATTGCAGGGGAATGGGCTCCAAAGCCAAGGAAGAAGCAATGAACAGTCTAATAAGGCTGGAAGCCCCGGACATCCTTCTCATCCAGGAGACCAAAATGGAGGATTTAGCCTTCCTCCAAGCAAGTAGAAAGTTTTGGAAAAAAGACGGAGCGCATGCAACCTCTGCCCGGGGAGCATCAGGAGGACTTGGGTCGCTCTGGAATCCAAATAAGTTCTCCCTTATCTCTGAGTCCCTGAATACTCATTGGATTTTGTTAAAATTGCAGCATTTAGAATCTAAAGAAATTATTAGTCTGGTCAATGTATATGCTCCTAATAATGCAGGTGAAAAGAAATTATGCTGGGATTCCATCAAAAACCTGGCAGATCTGGAAGTTTTGGAGAACATTATCATCGCCGGAGATTTCAATCTCACCCTCCTTTCATCAGAAAAAAGAGGAGGCAGTATTGTCAGAGATCCGACAAGAGAATCAGTAGAGGATCTCATGCAGGATTGAGATTTGATAGATATAAAGCCAACTACCAGCAAGTACACGTGGTCAAACAAGAGGGCTGGCCCAGGACACATAGCTGCAAGACTGGACCGTTTCTTGGTGCAAAGTTCCTTCCTGCTCCTTGGATTAGAAGCTAGATCGCACATCCTTCACAGCAGTATATCAGATCACAAGCCTATCAGCTTGGAATTGCTGACCACTAAAGATCTGGGGCCTATTCCATTCAGGTTCAGCTCTCTCTGGATCAAAGAGGCAGACTTTATGGATAAGGTCAGAGACTGCTGGAAAGACCCAGTCAAGGGTTCTGCCTTCTTTGTGTGGGAGGAAAAACTTAGAAGAGTGAAAGCCATGCTAAAAAATTGGGCCAAGACCCTGCCCAACCCAGCTGCGGAAAGGAAAAAATCTCAATTAGAACTTGAAAGCCAGCATCTTCATCTTGAAACAGCTGAAATTTCAAAAGAAGATCTGGAAAAGGAGGCCAAGCTTCAGCAAAACTTCCATAAGGCATGCCTGGCTGAAGAGGAGTACTGGAGGCTCAAATCTAGAAGTCTTTGGCTCAAATCTGGAGACAGGAATTCCTCTTTTTTCCACAAACAAGCTCAAGCTAGGAAAGGACAGAACTCCATCATTGAAATAAAAGAAGAAAACAACGTTCTAAAGGACTTTGCAAGCATAAAAAAGGCAGCTTCAGAACATTTTGAGAAGCTGTACAGGGAAGATATAGGAGCTGAACAAAATGACAGCCTACTAGACGTTGTCCCTAAGCTCATCACCCCCAAAATGAACCAGGTTCTAGAAAGTAAAATCACGCACAAGGAAACCAAGGAGGCCCTCTTCGCCATGGACCCGGATAAAGCCCCGGGACCGGACGGTTTCACACCGAGATTTTTACAAACCTGTTGGCAGATAATTGAGAAGGAATTCCTCAAAATGATTCAGAAATCCCAGGACTGTCAAAAGATTGGAGGCTGCACAAATTCGACATTTCTCACCCTCATCCCTAAGGAAAAAGGGGCAAACTCCTTCAGCAGATTTCGCCCAATTTCACTATGTAACATTAGGTACAAAGTGATAGCAAACAGGTTGAAAAGATTCCTCCCTAAAATCATACCGGACAATCAAGGGGGATTCATCAAAGGCAGGCAGCTGGTGGACAACTTCGTGCTGGTGCAAGAGGCAATTCATTCCAGCCAACACCGAAAGGAAAAAGGTATGGTTATCAAACTAGATCTAGCTAATGCCTTTGATCGTGTTAGACATAGGTTTTTGTTTGATGTAATGTATAAAATGGGATTCGGGCAAGGCCTCATAAAGTGGATAAAAGCTTGCATATCGGAACCTTGGATTGCCCCTCTGGTGAATGGAAGGGCCGCTGATTTTTTCAAAGCTTCTAGAGGGCTGAGGCAGGGGTGCCCTCTCTCACCCCTCCTCTTCGTCATTCAGGCTTCTGTTCTCAGTTTCTATTTGAATAAAAAGCAGCAAGAACATGCTATTACCGGGCTGTGCATTGCAAGAGGGGTGAAACGCATCAACCATGCCCTTTTTGCTGATGATACTCTTCTGCTGGGAGCTGCCACACCGCAATCAGCTATTAACTTCAAAGCAGTTTTGGACGACTTCTGTAAGATCTCAGGCAGTGTGTTAAATAAGGGGAAATGTCAAATATTTTGCTGGAACATCCCTGCTTCCACTGCAAATTCCATAGCTAGATGTCTGGGATTTGCAGCCTCCACTATTTGGTCCTCATTCAAATATCTTGGGTTGCCAATCTTCAATAAGAGGGCGTCAAGCAAAGACTGGTCTCCTCTTCTAGACAAATTCAAAGCAAAGATGCAAGCCTGGGGATCCTCTTGGCTCAACATCGCCGGCAAAGCAGTGCTCATCAAGGCAGTTCTCAGCAGTCTTCCGATCTTCAAATTCTCTGTCCTCCTGGCACCTGTGGGAATTATCAATAAGATGGAGGATTTAATCAGGCATTTTTTCTGGAAAGGTGGCAAGAAAAATGATAAGAGATTCTCCCTAATCAATTGGGAAACAGTCACAAAACCAACTCTTGAAGGGGGACTGAATCTTAAAGATCTCAAGGCTCAAAATCTAGCTATGGGAGCCAAATTAATTTGGAAAATTATTGCCCCTAATCCAAACTGGGCACAGATCGCATTATGGAGGAAATATTTCAGAGGAACGAGGCTCAGGTGTTTAGATCAGCCAAAAAACACATTCAGAACTCACTTCAGCAGCTTCATTAACAGAATCGCTCCGATGATAAAAAAAACACTCGCATTGGATCCCTGGAAACGGCAAGCGTATTCAGTTATGGAGTGACAGAATACTGGATCGCCCTCCTCTGGAAGAATCGGGAGATTTTACAACGTTAAGGACCTGGCTTGCTGCGGCAAATGTCCACACTCTGTGGGACATCTCGATGTGGACAGAGGATTCCTGGGCGGGTTGGAAACAACTATCTGTGCCCAACGTCTTGCAAACTGAATGGACAACGCTCAGATCTCATTTACACGAACTGGCCCCTATCCACGCATGCAGGAAGGACGCGAGAGGTTGGGGGAAAAAATGAGCAGGTTACACAGTCAAGCAGGGATACTCTAAGTATCTAGAGCACCCCCACGTGCCTCCCAATCCTGCCCCTTGGGCAGGCATATGGAATTTCCCCACTATTCCCAAAATAGACCACTTTTGCTGGATTCTCTGCCACCAAAAAATCCTCACTGAGGACAGACTCCAAAAAAGAGGATTCAATGGACCGTCCAGATGCACTCTTTGCAAGGCAAACTCTGAAACCGCCCTCCATATTATGATTGAATGCAATTACACAATCTCTATCTGGCAGGAGCTGCTGGAACCTTGGAATTTCGATCTCAATTTTCCCACTTCTATTCAAGATCTGTTCGCGGGCTGGATGGCCAGATATCCAGGCATTCAACCAAAAAACAAAACGATTAGATCAGCTTGGAGTGCATTGCCAAAATTCACTAGTTGGCAGGTTTGGTTAGAAAGGAACAGGAGGATATTCCGGAACAAAGCTCAGGATCATAGAATAATAGCCAACTCAGTGAAATGCCAATTAAACGAGTGGCTAGAAGGCATAGGTGACGATTCAAATCTTAGTCAGCAAGACAGAGAACTGGGTTCTGCCCTTAAGCTTAGCTTCCACAAGCCAAGAAGCTCACCCCCAGCTCTCGAAGATTGGCAAATCAGGAAAAATGAGATAGACTTTCAGGATTGGCTGTCCAAGCAATCAATTCCCTCCCTATTCTTTGATGGAGCAGCTAAAGGGAACCCAGGGAAGGCCGGGGCTGGAGGACACATTATTATGCCAGACAACACTTCTCCACATAATTTCGCCTGGGGTCTAGGCCACACATCTAGCATGCAAGCCAAGGCATTGGCCCTCTTTCAAGGTGTAATCTTCCTCAAAGAGCTGGGAATTCGGGAAGCAAATATCTTTGGAGACTCCCAAGTAATCATAAGAGCAGTGGCGACTAACTCCAACCCAGCAGATCTGCAGCTAGCAAGGTTATTTACAAGAATCAAAAGCATATCAAAGTCTCTACACTTGACTTATTTTCATGTACTGAGAACAAATAATAAAGCAGCAGACATCCAAGCAAACAATGCAGTCCACTTAGAGGCTAGAACTATTCTAAAAAATAAGGAAACTCTGTGGGCGCCTATCCCGTAAAAAGCCATGTTTTACTGCTATCTTTTAAATCAGTTCGTTTGTATCTTTCAGCTTGGACAATTAGCAACAAAAGTGCACTTTAATAATTGTAAAAAGAGGAAGCGGATAAGAGCAAAAGCCAATTCCCTCTTGGTAGAAAGGCACGCTGAAAATTGCTCCTCCCTTTGTAACCAATTGTGTGGCCATTAGCCAAGCAGATAATGAAATCCTATAACCGTTCTTGTAAAAAAAAACAATAAATATTTAATAGGTTAAGATATATGCCTATTATATAAAATAGTGTATAGATTTAATGGTATATTATAGCATACATAGTATTTATTACATTGTTATTTCATAGCATAACATTTTAATTTATAGTGGAGTTTAAATATTTTATTTTTTTATTTTTTTCATCATAATTTAAAGATACTATTTTTGGTGATTAAGTGACCAAGGTAATGAATAACATGGGAGGGTCATCACTATTAGCTTAGCAACCTCTCTTTTTGGTTTGGTGAAGGATGCAATCTAACACAAAGGAGGCTTCTTTAGTAGAAACCTAAGAAACCAAGTAACACAATGCATAAATGGATTTGACAACCTAAAAAACTCTAAGAGTATTGAGATTGTTTAGACTTAACAATTCAAATATGTAATTCAAACATTTCCTATCCATATTTCACAAAAATAATAAGAAAACATGCTAAAAAAACATAAAAAGTAGAAATTATACTATGGTTTAATTTATTCACAGTTGAAAAAAATGTCAAACCCTTTTAATAAGAGCATCAAGAATATGTTGATTTAATAAAGTATTGGTAGTGTTACCCATATAATGTTAATAGTTTGAGTCCACAACTCTTATTCAATGCAAAACCATACATACTATAAAATAACCATTTCTTTATTTTCCTTCCTCTAACCAAACCAATTTTAGTACATTGAATTCTAAAATCCCCATGCACACACTCCAATAACTCATACATGCCCTCTTCAATTCCATATGCTAGTAGGCATCAATGCATCAATAATTTATATGTATTACAATGACATGAGCCTGGACACTTTAACTCCACATGCTATAAGGAGGCTTAAGAAGACAAACAATTACACCGTTGACAATTATGAACTGAACCATCCTCAACAGCTAAATCTTTATTTTATAATACAATCACATTCTTATATATACTATGTATAATAAAACATTGAAAAATAACTAATTAAATTGATTTTCTCTCTATCACTCTCATTCACATATCATCACGTGTCATTATTTAAAGCTTACAAAATAATACATACATCATTATGTTTTAGTTTACTCTCACATTTTATCATTTATTTTAAAGATACAAATAAGATTTAGAATAATAAAAGTATTAATTATATTTAGATGATCAAAATTCAAATTTTAGTCAAACTTCCATCTTTCCACCCAACTAAAATAACTAAAATAATTACATCGCTGGGAACTTGATTTGTACATGACTTTTTACTTACTATTTTTTTCACTTTAATTGGAAATACAATCTGAAATACTATTTAGTAACATAATTAAAATAATAATAATAATAATAATAATTAAACATCTAAATAATTAATAATAATAATAATAATTGAACATCTAAATAATTAGGTAAATTTAAAGAGATATATGTTACAGCTAAGACTTTTGTGATCCATAATGTAGAAAACAATATTTAGGATTAATCACATTGTTAGGATTTCGTCTACATTTAGAACCAACTAATGTGGTTTATCCTGAGGATGAACCACATTAGTTACTTCCAAACATGGACCCAATCCTAACGATTAAAGAGATATAATCATCTTTTACCATAAAAGTATGAGTGTTTTGAGACAACTCAAAGTTTTTTTTCAATTTATAATTTTATTATTATTATTATTATTATTTTTCTTTTCCTAATAAAAAAAAATTATGTATGTTTTTCTTTTCCATGAAAGCGTTTTGGCTTTTTTATCACAAAAATACATACTCCAAGTGATGGTGAATCCTTGGTCCCTTGATTTTGACAAGATTACAATTGTAACTCTTTTTAGCTTTCACTCTTTGGGAAAGAAAGAAAAAAAACTCTTTTTAGACTTCTTGAGTTTCTCTTAGAATCTTTCTACAATATAGTCGAACTATTTATGTTGGTGCCTCCACATTTTGATAGACTACTCTCTTTCTTATCAAAGTTTTTCTTTGTCTCTGATCTTCTTGAATTTTTAATTCTAATGAAGATTAAGTTTTAAGTTTGATGCACGAGCATCCAGCTAGGGGAGATCAAGGTTGGAGTATTTGTCTCAACAGACTGGAAAGGTTCTCAGCTAGTTTTCTAAGTCTCATTTAATTCTTTTAGTTAATAGCATTTAGGATGTTGTGGCAAGTTTAAGCCTGTCTCAGCTTACTGTTTTTATTTTCATTACGTTTTCTTTTAAATTCACTATTGTAGGTTAATTTTAGAATCTAGATAAAAAGAAATGAACAGTTATCATGAATAACCATATGTAATTGCTGACAGTTTTAAGTAATTGTACAATAATCCTTTAAAAAAAAAATGAAAAAATAAAAAACTGTAACGATTCCATCATAGCTGAAAAGAACAGAAACATACAAGCATTTTTTAAGAGAGAATCTGAATCCATTTCCATTGCAGCAATAGATTAATTTCTTCCTAATTAAGAACTGAGTGTGTTCCATAATAACCACAGAGAATTAGCAATTTAGATTTTCTTAACAACCACCGAGAAAGTCAAATTCAGTGAAACAACAGAGGGCCTCGTGGAAGAATCAACCACAGATACGAGGGTGAAATAACCAGCGAAGGAATCAAATACAGTTACAACCAACATCTACAATTCCTGAGTATACAAAGAATCTGGCAAAGACTACAGTCACACATCGATAGAGGGTTTCATAGAACCAATAAACACAGTCATAACAAGGACGCCGCATACATCTACAAGTACCAGAATATATAAATATATTTTCTTTTTCCTTTCAAAATCTTTGCATAAACATATACACAAAAGTATCAAAGATATTTACAGTCCAAGTTAAGGACGAGATTGTAAACTGTAAAGACCAAACAGCGAGACCGTGGTTCGAAACCCCAACTAATAACTTAAACAACGTTCAGACATAAGTTACAAAATTCTTAAAAACAAGCACAATCTTAAAATCAAAGCGACCATGAAGTGAAACAGCGCCCACAAAGCCATCAAAGAGGTAGCCAACGTCACCATTTGGATAGAGAAAGCAACTTGCAGAACCCTGAGACTTGGCATCCACAGAGCCGAGCTTCAAAACCCATGAGAGAACTGGCGAACAGAGGACTACAACCAGAGTTAACACATAACCAGAACCCTTGGCTACAAAAGCGGGATTCATGACCAAGGTGTGCAGACAGAGAGCCATCGAACCCTCACCAACTGCAAAACGAAACCAGAGAAGCAAACCCTCTCGGCAGAACAGAGAAATGTTGGGCACAGTAACCAAATGAGGGATTAGGTTTTTTTCGGGAGTGTAGTGTAAAGGTGGGAGAGCAGAGCTCGAGGTCGGGACAGGTGTCCCCCTCACAATTAAGAGCTGGTACCAAACAATTAATCACACAATAACGCAAATCAACCATTGGATATTATCACAAATCACACGTTTAATAATTGACGGGGTACAATAGGGCTAGTCCCATCAATTTTGGTATCAGAGCCAGGTTTAAGTTTTTTTTTTTTTTTTATAAATGGAAGTTGGAAGACGAGGTCGTGGAAGAGCTATTCGAAGAGTAGCAGATGAAGGATTGAGAGAGGAGATTAGGATCCTGAATGCCCATTTGGCGGCAGTAGAAGCAGGAAGGAGAAGGGATCCGGACGAAGGAGACGACAGTGAGGAAGAAGCTGCAGCTACGACAGATGGATCAGATGAGGAAGGACCTGAAATCAGGTTGTTAAAGTCAGTTTTGTTGGCTAGTAGTAAGCCAAAGCCTGAGATTTCAACCTATGATGGTAGTTTGTCCGCAGAAGTACTGTTGGACTGGATCAGTGAGTTAAACAAGTACTTTGAATATGAGGAGATCAGTGAAGATAGAAGAGTTAAATTCGTTTCCACCAAGTTGAAAGGGCATGCAGCTTTATGGTGGGATATTGTACAAGCAGAGAGGAGGAGATTAAATAAACAACCTATTAAAAAGTGGACGAGGATGGAAGCCAAACTAAAGGGTAAGTTTTTGCCCAAAGATTATCAGATTGCTATGTACTGATAGGTGCAGAATCTGAAGCAGAAGGGAATGACTATAAAAGAATACACCGAAGAATTTTATCGGGTGAACCTGAGAGCAGGTTACGTGGAGGACACCCCAGAAAAAACAGTGAGGTTTGTAAATGGCCTAAGGCTGGAGATATTGGACGAGATAAGTATTCTTTCCCCAAAAACTCTAGATGAATCTTATCAGAGTGCCTTGAAGGCAGAAGAGAAGATTACTAGGAGACAGAATGCTAGAAGAGGACGTGGATCTGGTAGAGGGAAAGGACAATCCTTTGGCAAAGGCAGAACTGCCAACCACAGTGAAGAAAGCAACAGTTCAAAGACTTTAGGAACAACAGAAAAGGAAAGTAGCACTATGGGAGGAAGGCCATACCAGCGCGGAAGGGGTAGTGGCAGAGGTAGAGGAGCTGCCATCTAGTGTTACAAGTGCCACAAGTGGGGGCACAAGTCCTATGAGTGTCCTGAAGGTGAACAGGCTAGACCAAGAGGAGCATATGTTGCTCAAATAGAGGAAGCAGAGGCACCACCCTAGGAGGTAGAGAATGTACCAGAGACAGGAGAGGCCTTAGTCTTGAATAAGGTACTGCTGAAACTGACAAAGGAGACAACTGACCAAACCCAAAGAAAGGCATTATTCCAGACTGTGTGTAAGTCACACGGGAAATGCTGCAAACTGATTATAGACAGTGGAAGCACTGATAATCTAGTTGCCACAGAGATGGTGGAGAAGTTGGGTTTGAAAAGGTTGAAGCACCCCACTCCCTATAAGGTGTCTTGGTTACAGAAAGGGCATCAACTGCTAGTTGATGAACAGTGTGAGGTTGAGTTCCATATTGGCAAATATAGGGACAAGGTAACTTGTGATATTATGCCTATGGACGTGTGTCATATTCTGCTAGGTAGACCATGGCAGTATGACCGAAAAGTGGTTCATGATGGAAAGACAAACTGCTATAAGTTTGTCAAGGATGGGATTAAGCATACGCTTGTACCCATCAAGGAAGAAGAGACAACAGAAGCTAGTGGAGCCAAAGCGCTGCTGGTGGGAGGAAAAGAATTTTTGAAGCAGATTGAAGATAATGAGATAAAGTATGCTGTTGTAAGGAGGCCGAGAACAGTGTTGTTACATACTGAAATTTCAGACTTACCTGAAGAAATTCAGGATATGTTGCAGGAGTTCAACGACATTGTGGTGGATGATTTACCAGATAAGTTACCACCCAAGAGAAGTATCAATCATCACATAGATTTCATACCTGGAGCTAGTTTACCAAAGAAGGCTTCTTACCAGATGAGTCCTAAGGATAACGAAGAGATCAGGAAGCAGGTACAAGAATTGCTGGACAAAGGATTGATACGGGAAATTTTAAGTCCCTTTGCAGTTCCTACAGTTTTAGCTCCCAAGAAAGGAGGAGAGTGGCGAATGTGCACTGATTCAAGGGCCATCAATAATATTACCATCAGGTACAAGTTCCCATTGCCACGAATGGATGGCATGATGGATTGCTTGAGTGGAGCAGCATATTTTTTGAAAATAGATCTAAAATGGGATACCACCATATCAAAATAAGAGAAGGGGACGAATGGAAAACAACCTTCAAAACCAATGAAGGTCTGTATGAGTGGCTAGTGATTCCATTTGGGTTAAGTAATGCCCCTAGCACTTTCATGTGCCTAATGAACGAGATGTTGAAAGAGTTCATTGGGAAATTCGTGATTGTGTATCTTGACGATATACTGATTTTCAATAAGACCAGAGAAGAACATTTTCAACATGTTAGATATGTGCTGGAGAAATTACAGCAAAATAAGTTGCTGATAAATTTGAAAAAATGTATTTTTTTTCATAAGGAATTAGTCTATTTGGGTTTTGTGATTTCAAAAAATGAGCTGAAAATGGACCCAGAAAAGGTTGCAGCTATAATCAGCTAGCCATCCCCTAAGAGTCTATTCGAAGTTCAGAGTTTTCACGGGTTGGCGAGTTTCTATCATAAGTTTATAAAGGATTTTAGTGGGGTTTGCGCACCTATGTTGGACACCATTAAAAAGACAGGTCAGCCTTTCCATTATATTGAAGCGGCAGAGAAAAGCTTCCAGATATTTAAGAAGAAGATCACTGAAAGGCCAATCTTGAGATTGCCTGATTTTAACAAACTTTTCCAAGTTCGTTGTGATGCCAGTGGTACAACCATTAGATCCGTACTCAGCTAGGAAGACAAACCAATGGCTTACTTCAGTGAAAAATTAAATGAAAGTAGGCAGAAATACATGCCTTACGACAAGGAGTTTTATGTTGTCGTCCAAGCATTGAAGCATTGGAGACATTATTTGTTGGGTAATGAGTTTGTGTTGTTTTCTGATAATTCTGCATTGTAGTATGTTATGCAGCAGCATAAGATGAACCACAAGCATGCGAAATGGGTTAAGTACTTGCAGATTTTTACGTTTGTATTGAAGCATATTAGTGGACAGGCCAACAAGGTAGCAGATGCGTTAAGCAGAAGAGTTTTACTCTTACAGGAGAGCACGATACAAGTGTTGGGTTTTGAACACCTGAAGGACTTGTATCAAACAGATGCAGATTTCAAGGAGGCTTATGAAGCCTACCAAAACCCCTTGTTGAGGAATAATAGTCCATGGTTGGACTATAACTTACAGGAGGAGCTGCTATTTAAAGGAGGACAACTATGTATTCCCGAATGTTCAATGAGGGAGAACATCATCTAGGAAAAACATAGCAGAGGTCTAGCCGGACACTTCGGCATTGATAAGACCTTGGATTAGCTCAGTCATTTTTATTACTGGCTGAAGATGCGAAGAGACGTGCAGCGATATGTGACCAGGTGTAAAGTGTGTCAGTTGGCGAAAGGACACAGTCAAAACACGGGACTCTACACACCACTGCCTATTCCAAGTAGACCATGGGACTCAGTCAGCTTGGACCTTTATCTTGGGCCTACCAAGAACACAGTGAGGGTATGATTCCATTATGGTGGTAGTGGATCGGTTCTAAAAAATGGCATATTTCATCCCTTGCAGGAAAAGGAGTGATGCCACTCACGTAGCACCCTTGTTTTTCACTAAAGTTGTTAGACTGCATGGCCTGCCCAAGTCCATTGTTTCCGACAGGGATGTGAAATTCACAGGGCATTTCTGGCGCACCTTGTGGAAAAAGCTGGACACACAGTTGAATTTCAGCTCCGCTTATCACCCACAGACTGATGGGCAGACGGAGGTGGTAAACAGGAGCTTGGGAAACCTACTACGGAGCTTAGTTGGAGAAAATTCATGGATGTGGGATCGTGTACTTGCCCAAGTGGAATTTGCTTACAACGATTCACCGAATCAAAGCATGGGAAATAGTCCTTTTCAGATCTTGTATGGAATGCATCCTCGTGGAGTGCATGAGTTATGAGATCTGGGACAGTTGGAAAGAAGGAGTGCTGACGGGGAAGATTTCGCAAGAGAAATTAATGACCTACATGAGTAGGTAAAGTCAAAGTTACAGGACAACAGTCAAAGGTATAAACAATAGGCAGATTTGAAATGGCGGGAGGTACAATTTAATGTAGGGGACCAAGTCCTAGCACATTTGCACAGAGAAAGGTTCCCTAAGGGTGAATACAATAAATTGAAATTTAAGAAAATTGGACCTTGCAAAATTTTACGTAAATTTTCTGCAAATGCCTATGAATTGCAACTGCCTCCAGGAATAGGCATATCGCCTATCTTTAACGTGGCAGATCTATTTCCATACACTGCCAGTCCTGAAGACGACAGTTCGACACGGCCAAATCGGGATACCTAGAAAGGAAGTAGTTCTTGGATGAGGCAAATGCCTTCGGCTCAGCCCCTTGAGATCGAGAGAATCCTCGATACACAGGTGGCCAGGCGGACTCGAAGAAAAGAGTACCTACAGTACCTTGTCAAGTGGAAGAACCATCCCATTGAGGACAGTTCATGGCTTGACGCAGGACAGATACAGTGTGCAGGGTATTTAGTCGAGGAGCTCATGGACCGGAGCCATGAATTTTTATTACCTCGGGAGCCTGATGCAGGAGCATCCAACTAGGGGAGATCAAGGCTGGAGTATTTGTCTCAACAGACTGGAAAGGTTCACAACTAGTTTTCTAAGTCTCATTTAATTCTTTTAGTTAATAGCATTTAGGATGTTGTGGCAAGTTTAAGGCTGTCTCAGCCTACTGTTTTTATTTTCATTACATTTTCTTTTAAATTTACTATTGTAGGTTAATTTTAGAATCTAGATAAAAAGAAATGAATAGTTATCATGAATAACCATATGTAACTGCTTACAGTTTTAAGTAACTGTACAATAATCCTTTAAAAAAATAAAAAATAAAAAACTGTAATGATTCCATCATAGCTAAAAAGAATAGAAACATACAAGCATTTTTGAAGAGAGAATCTAAATCCATTTCCATTGCAGCAACAAATTAATTTCTTCCTAATTAAGAACTGAGTGTGTTCCATAATAACCACAAAGAACTAGCAGTTTTGTTTTTCTTAACAATCACCGAGAAAGTCAAATTCAATGAAACAACATAGGGCCTCGTGGAAGAATCAACCACAGATACGAGGGTGAAATAACCAGAGAAGGAATCAAATACAGTTATAACCAACATCTACAGTTCGTGAGTATACAAAGAACCTGGCAAAGACTACAGTCACATATCGATGGAGGGTTTCATAAAACCAATAAACACCGTCACAACAAGGATACCACATACATCTACAGGTACCAGAATATATAAATATATATTCTTTTTCCTTTCAAAATCTTTGCATAAACATATACACAGAAGTATCAAAGATATTTACAGTCCAAGTTAAGGACGAGATTATAAAATGTAAAGACCAAACGGCGAGATCGTGGTTCGAAACCCCAACTAATAACTTAAACAACGTTCAGACATAAGTTACAAAATTGTTTAAGGCCCAAAGGCATTCAGACATAAAGCTAGTAACAGAGAGGTCGAAGCCCTCGACCACAGACCAGAGACAACCAACAGGCAGCAAAAGTGCTGAGACAAGAAAACAAACAAAGCAACATGGAATGACCCTACCCGTTCTAACGTGTGGGCAACAGGACTCGAGACCAACAACCAGGACGGCTCAACGTCCACCTACAACCACCAAGAGCCAACCATCAGTAAACAAAAGTTACATTCCGAAACTGAAGCAGAAAGATAGGGGTAAGGGTTTACAGAGTTGGAACTTACCAGAGGAGCCAAGCTCGCGCAGGAGAAGGAGAGCTTTCGATCAGGTCACAACCACCAGAGTGGACCCTACTCACAAGGAGCGAAAACCCTCAGTACTAATAAAAAATCAGAGCAGTTTTGTGAATCAAAGATAGAGGGCTTACCTGTGCAAACTTGTCGAGCAGAAGCTGAGCGTTGGGTCACCCCGCGACCGTGGCCTGAAACAATTGACAAATTGACAGTTATTTGCACATAAAATCGAAAGCTTCAACAGAACTATAACCACAAGCACAATCTTAAAATCAAAGCGACCATGAAGTGAAATAGCGCCCACAGAGCCATCAAAGAGGTAGCCAACGCCACCATCCAAACGGAGAAAGCAACTTGCAGAACCCTGAGACTTGGCATCCACAGAGCCGAGCTTCAAAACCCCTGAGAGAACCAGCGAACAGAGGACTGCAACCAGAGCTAACACATAACCAGAACCCTCGGCTACAAGAGCGGGATTCGTGACCAAGGTGTGCAGACAGAGAGCCATCGAACCCTCACCAACTGCAAAACGAAACCAGAGCAGCAAACCCTCTCGACAGAACAGAGAAATGTCGGGCACAGTGACCAAATGAGGGATTAGGGTTTTTTCGGGAGTGTAGTGTAAAGGCGGGAGAGCAGAGCCCGAGGTCGGGACAGGTGTCCCCCTCACAATTAAGAGCAGGTACCAAACAATTAATCTCACAATAACGCAAATCAACCGCCATATATTATCACAAATCACATGTTTAATAATTGACGGAGTACAATAGGGCGGGTCCCATCAAAGTTCATCTTTCTCCAATTCTAAAATTTTGAGACTGTTTTTCCTACTTAAAATTCAACATTCACGATTAGTTGATTGTATTTAAAAAACAATTATAAAATTTACTTCAATATAAGTTTTAGTGTATGAAAACCATATAAACCCATGGTCTTAAAATAGAATATCAAGATCTTAAAAGATGAGAGTCATATCTAAGAAGTGTTTAGATAGTACAAATGATTTGCATAATTGAACCTTTCACTTTCATAATGATGATTGTATAATGATGATTGTATAAGACAAAGTTGTGTAGCATACACTTTCCACCTACATTTCACTTCAAAGATAAAGGAGATAAAATATTAAATTATACCAAACTTCACCCTCCACCCTATCTTCGTAACAATGAGGGTTTAATAAGGAGGGTGAGAGGCCAATTAGTGCAAACTTCAGCCCCAATACCTCCACCAATAGAGGTGAGGGACTAAGCTATTATAATACGGATGCCATAAATTTAAAAGGTTTATAGAGAATGGAGCCCGCTACTTACTAGGAGGTTGATCTAAAGCAGGGCCATAAAGGATGTCAAGATCTTAAAAGGTGTGTCATAAATTTAAGAACTTAAAAGGTGGGTCATAAATTTAAGAACTGTGTTGTATTTGGATTCTCTAAATACTTGGTATAATTTTATTTTCTATTTTCACTTTTATGATAATGAACTTGGAAAATAAAGTTGTGTATATTGGAATGAATAATTCTTATTTTCCTTATGTGTGATACTTATTATATGATGAGGATATTGTTGTTATTGTATTGGTTATTATGAGGTAGATTTTGTTTTTATGTTATTATTTTAATTTTTAAGTTTAAAAGGTTATTATATTTGGTTGGATATAAGTGATTTTTTTTAAGTTCTTCATTTTTATTTTAGTGTATGGTGAGATATCTTTTTAAAGATTGTATTAAGTGTATTTATCTTTAGTCAAAGTTTTATGTATTTACATCGGTATAATTATTTGTTGAATAAATTATTTAAGATACATTTTTATTTATAGAAGTCATGTCTACTCTTCAATATCTTTACTTATATGGTATTAGAGCTAATACAACTCTCACTCTCTCAGGAGATGGGTCCTTTATATGATGTGCAAGTTTCAGATTGTTAATCTTATATAAGTCTAAGATTAGAATAGGAAAGTGAATTGTGATTGTGTATTCTTAAGGGCGGTGAATGATGAAGCTTTGACTTAATGGAGATTCAGATAAATAGTCCTTACCAAGGAGCGTTGGAATGGGTAATTCCTATTTGTGCTATGTATGATACTTGATGACAAGATAAGGGTGATTGATGAAGCTTTTACTTAATGGAGATTGAGGTAAATAGGCGTTACCAGGGAGTGTTGGAATGGGTATTTCCTACTTGTGCTATGTATGATACTTGATGATAAGAGAAGGGATTTCTTATTATATTGGTCAACGTGAGGTAAAGTTTGATGTTACATAAATAACTTTCTTCTAACATTTAAGAACTTAGTATATATAGTTGGATATGAGAGATTTCCTCTTAACTAGTTGACTCCAATTTGTTGACTCCTATTTTTTTGTGTTTCACATATTCTCCTATTTCGTTGTGTGTTTCACATATTCTCTTAAGAGCTTGTTAGTGTGCTAACACAAAGGGCGTATCTTAAGCCAAAGGTTTGTGTATTTATAAGTGTATAGACGTTTGTTGAACATAGAGGCCCTCTCTAGCTCAATAAAAAAAATATAAAACACAAAATTAATAATTATAATTATAATTAATAATTAAACCAACCTAGATTCATCTTAACTCGAGATCTACCAAACATTGTGAAGTATCAAATCTCTTGAGATACAATTCTCTTTTACAATGAAAACAAATTTGATCTCTCTGGCCCTTCCTCGATGTTCCTGGATCCACAAGATGGATCTACCCTAATTAAATAAATCACTCAATATTAAAACCATGTTTACTTTCCCATTTCTCTACATTGTAGACTTCACTAGCAACCTTTTAAAAACTACTTACCATATGGAAATTTAAAACTATCTACCATATGAAAATTTCACTACTTACTATGTAAAATTTTAGAACTATTTAGTACAGTGATGTGTGGTTTGACGGAAAGTCACATGGGCTATTCCCAGGTTGACCGAAGTTCAAATCTCATTGAGTACATTGACTTGTTGTGGTGGCGGCTAGAGGGGCGGATTCCCCTTTCCCGTGAGTCTGCTCTTGCACCCGACTTGCAGGTGGTTGGTTATGCTCTTGGTGTTATAGTGGCACCGTTGAGGTTTGATCCTGGGTCTCCCTTAGCGTTGAGGTGCGGATTCCCCTTTCCCGTGAGTCTGCTCTTGCACCCGACTTGCAGGTGGTTGGTTATGCTCTTGGTGGGTCTCCCTTAGCGTTGAGGTTTGATCCTGGGTCTCCCTTAGATTAGGCCAGGCAGTTACGGATTCACCATGTTGTAAAAATAAAAATAAATTTAGAACTATTTAGCATGTGAAATTTTCCCCTTTCCCGTGAGTCTGCTCTTGCACCCGACTTGCAGGTGGTTGGTTATGCTCTTGGTGTTATAGTGGCACCGTTGAGGTTTGATCCTGGGTCTCCCTTAGCGTTGAGGTTTGATCTGGGTCTCCCGGTCTCCCTTAGCGTTGAGGTTTGATCCTGGGTCTCCCTTAGATTAGGCCAGGCAGTTACGGATTCACCATGTTGTAAAAATAAAAATAAATTTAGAACTATTTAGCATGTGAAATTTTCACTAATGCCAAGATGGTTGAGATGGTGATGTTACATTTTAAAACTATTTACCATGTGAAATTTGCTCTAATGCCAAGATAGTTGAGATTGTGATGTCCATGTTGGATTTGATGATGCAAACTCAATTTCCATTATTTTGAGATAAATGTAAAATTTGTATGGCTAATAATGTTTACCTAGTAAAAGTAGTATAATGTTTAATGGTTAAATTGTTTTACGTTTTGAATTTTTCATTACATTTTTAAATGCATAAACAAAATTTTAGTATACAATTCGAACCTTTTAATAAAAAATTAACCATAAAATATTCTCCAAATAAATACTAATACAATATAATATTTACTCACCTTTCTTATTACTCTTTAATTTACAAACCTCTACTATTACTCTATAATTAAAGAAAAAATAAAAAGTAGGTGGTACAAACTTTATTCTCTACCATTATTCTTTTTAAGAGTAGTTTATGGAGGCTACAAATTTGCCCAATATGATTCAATTCCAACCTTTTAATAAAAAATTAACCATAAAATATTTTCCAAATAAATACTAATACAATATAATATTTACTCACCTCTCTTATTACTCTTTAATTTACAAACCTCTACTATTACTCTATAATTAAAGAAAAAATAAAAAGTAAGTGGTACAAACTTTATTCTCTACCATTATTCTTTTTAAGAGTAGTTTATGGAGGCTACAAATTTGCCCAATATGATTTTTGTTAAAATGCATAAATTTTGAGAAATCTTGGTTGTAACTATCAAACTTTAAAATTTTAGGTGCCCACAGAGTTTTTGATGGTGCTTAATCTATTTCCACAAAAAACAATTAAACACTCTTATAATTAATTTTTTTTAGAAAAAAAAAATTAAGTGAAAAATATTTTTTTAAACTAATTTATAACCTCAATAAACAACTCCTTACTCTTAATTAGGGAAAATAAAAATACATGGTACAAACTTCATCCTTATATTATATTTACAAAGAATAAAAAGCCAAAGTGTACAAACTTCACCTTCTATCAAGAAAAATAAAAATAAATGGTACAAACTTCATCCTTATATTATGGTTACAAAGAATAAAAAGCCAAAGTGTACAAACTTCATCCTTATATTATATTTACAAAGAATAAAAAGCCAAAGTGTACAAACTTCACCTTCCATCCCACCCTACCTCCATGATGAGGGTGAGGGTCGGGGAGAAGCTACGAAAATATGAATGGTCACAACAAATTTAATAAGTTTGTTATCTAAGGACAACCTTTTAGGTGCTCGATGTAACAGAATCAATACTTCGAAACTTTGACTAGCGTGAAGCCGCCTCCTAGAGTTACATTCTCCGGAAGGAATTCCGTGTTTTGAGGTGCAATGTCCACTCACAAGAATTATTATATAAAATCCAACCCGTGATTTCAAATTCGAGCAAAAACGCAAATAGCTTTTGAATTGGATTTTTGCCCGTTCGTTCAATAGTTCTGATGGAAGGAAGGTTGTTTGGGTAACCAGGTTGAATGAGTGCTTCGGTCCAATGCGATTATCGAGGAGGTGAGGTGTGGTGGTTCAAGATCCATGCTGCATTCAATTACCACCTAATTCCCTTCTGGCTACTCACCTACCCATCACATTGGAATTCTGTATCAGTTGAGAGAAAAGGGGACACCATTAATGCGAGCATTGAAGGCGTTGCAGGAGGTCATTAATTACGACTACTTTCAGCTTCATGTATGGTTATGGTTTTATGGTTTGTGTTTATGCCCGTTGCACCGGCGGTGGTGCCAAGCAGGGCACAGGTCAGGTCAAGTCAGGGTAAGGCACAGGGCACAGGGCAAGAGGCAAGGGGCATTTTCTTGAATATCATAATGCTGAGGACAGTATAGGGTTAATGGCGTCCACAGAGAGCGAGAAGTTGAGATCTGCGTTTTTTTAGCTTTTGGGTAATGGCGAGGAACAAGCATTCTGAGAATGCGGTGCAGGTGCAGGTTGTGGTTATGGTTTTTGTTATGGTTTGTGGGTTTCAGATCGAGGTGGGGTTGGCAATGGGGTCTATGGCTTCTTTGGCGGCTTCTTATGGAGAAAATGGACCGGCTCTGTGTGGTGTGAGTGCCGACGGATCCGAACTCGTGACCTGCTTCGGAAGCGATGCGGCCAGTGTTTATGGAGCTCCACTGCGAATTGGGTTCCGGGGTCTGACGGCCGGAGATGGGTTTGTTTGTGGGCTGGAGACCTCGTCAGGGCAGCCCTACTGTTGGGGCAATAATATTTACGTGCAGATGGGCGTGCCGCCGGCAATGGCGTCTTCGAATACGAGCTATGTTGAGATTTCGGCGGGGGATAATCATCTGTGCGCGCTGAGGCGGCGGCGCTGGGGTGTGGATTGTTGGGGTTATAACATGACGGGATCGTATTTGGAGGGTGCTCGGCTTGAATCTATTACAGCGGGTGCGCTTTTTAACTGTGGGTTGTTTGCAGAAAATCGGACAGCGGTTTGTTGGGGCGATGAGACGGGTAGCGGAGTTATTGGCGGTATTCCGAGAGGTGTCCGGTTTCGGGTCATTGCGGCCGGAGGGTATCATGTTTGTGGGATTGATGCGGAGAAACCAGGTCGGACTGTTTGTTGGGGGGTTGATAAATCTATCCGTGCGCCGAATATTGCCTTGGGAGCTTTGGTGGGTGGGAAATTTCATACCTGTGGGATCGCTGTGAGTGATCGGAGGGTCTGGTGTTGGGGACTGGTGCTGCCTGGGTTTAAACCTGCGCCGAAGAATCTCGAGTTTTTTGCTGTGGCGGCTGGGGATTATTTTACTTGCGGTGTCTCGGTTCGTGGGTTGCAGACGGTTTGTTGGGGATCGAATTACCCTACGAATTTACCACTGGCGGTCGCGCCCGGAATTTGTAAAACCCGGCAGTGTGAGGAGGGGACTTACGAATATTCGTCATCGTCTCCGGCGTATAAGAGTATTTGCCAGCGGTCGTTAAAGGTCTGTGTGCCTTGTAGCCATGAGTGTCCTGCCGGGATGTATCAGTCTTTGGCTTGTAGTCCGGCTGGTGATCGGCAATGCAGCTACAATTGCTCGGCCTGCGCCGGATCCGCCCCCTGCTCGGAGGCTTGCAGGGTGGATACATCGGCGCTCCCTGCCAAGAAACGTTCGTCGATTCGGACTCCGATAATTATTGCAGAGATGGCCATGGGGATCATCGTTGTGAGCATTCTCGTATGCGTCGCTGTCATCTGGGTTCGCTTCAAGCTCAAGGCCGACCCGTCCGAATCCATGACAGCGACGTGCAAGAGCAAGTCTACGTCAGTGGCAACGACGGCATCCAAGTGTCCAAAAAGCAGCAGCGAGATCAAGATCCGCCGCGCGCAGGTGTTCAGCTACGAGGAGCTCGAGAGAGCAACGGGCGGGTTCCAGAAAGACACCGAGGTTGGCCGCGGGAGCTACTCTTGTGTTTTCAAAGGGGTGCTCTCTGACGGCCGTGTCGTTGCTGTGAAGCGCGCGATCGTGGCTACGGATGTGCAGAAAGACTCCAAGGAATTTCACCGTGAAGTTGACTTGTTGTCACGTTTGAATCACGCACACCTGCTGAATCTGCTGGGGTACTGCGAGGAAAATGAGGAACGGTTGCTGGTCTACGAGTTCATGGCCGACGGTACCCTGCATGAGCACTTGCATGGGAAATCGAAGAAGAAATTGGATTGGGTCAGGCGGGTAACGATCGCTGTTCAAGCTGCCCGGGGGCTCGAATACCTGCACGGTTACGCTTGCCCGCCGGTTATTCACCGTGATATAAAGTCGTCCAATATTTTGATCGACCAGGAGCGGAATGCCCGGGTGGCGGATTTCGGGCTATCGTTGCTCGGTCCCGCAGACAGCGATTCACCGTTGTCGGAGCTTCCTGCAGGCACACTCGGCTACCTGGACCCCGAATATTACCGCCTCCATTACCTGACCACGAAAAGCGATGTCTATAGCTTCGGGGTTCTCCTCTTGGAGATCCTAAGCGGGCGGAAGGCCATCGATCTGCAATACGAGGAGGGCAACGTAGTCGAGTGGGCGGTGCCGCTAATCAAAGCCAATGACATCTCGGCCATCCTAGACCCCACATTGGAGCCGCCCCTGAACTATGAGGCGCTGTACAAAATAGCCCGGGTGGCCTGCCGGTGCGTCAGAATGCGCGGCAAGGAGCGCCCCTCCATGGACAAAGTGACAACGGAGCTCGAACGAGCACTGGCGTTGCTCATGGGGACGCCCTGCGATGACCAGCCGATTCTCCCCACCGAAGTTGTTTTGGGCAGCAGCCGATTGCATAGAAGGTCTTCGGGATCTCATGATTCGGAGCTCCGTGCGCCTTCGTGGATCACGTTTCCCAGCGTTGCTTCTTCTCAGAGGAGAAAGTCATCTGTCTCCGAAGAAAACAAGAACGATCACATGTGCCTGCGTTGCCTAGAGGGCGGGGAGAGGAAACCGGAGAACGAAAAGGCACCCGAGATTGGCCCGGCTTCTCCTCAGCAGGAGCTCTACCTGCAGAGCAATTTCTGATTTATTTCTAAATTCCAGTCTGTAATGTAATCTATGGTGGCAATTGGCTAAAGCTTTTTTTTTCGTTCTCCTGGCCAAAACTATGGTACTTAATATTCCATTTTTCATGGCTGGCTGAATTCCAACTAACAACAATTTGGGTTTTTGGTGTATGAAATTGAAATGAATATTTGAATTTTAGTTCATGTACTCCATATCTATTGATTTATTTCTGAGTTTAGGCTTGTCTGATGTGGATAGTTGATAGTTTTGAATTGATTTTCCTGGTCTATCACAACTTATTATTGGAGGCCACATTTACCAGTAAGTGTGGATTATCACAACTTATTGTTGGAGGCCATGGTTACCAGTAAGTGTGGATTAGGCTTATGTGATGTGGATAGTGAATAGCTTTGAATTGATTTTATTACATCTATCACAAATTACTATTCCAGTAGAAGTTTCCAGTCAAATATGGCTCATTATCAGCAAGTATGGCTCATTATCAGCAAGTATGGCTCATCACCAAGTGTTCATCTTCTAAACAAAGAGGAGATGATGAAGTTAATGGAAACTGGGAAAGTTGAATGTTTTTTCTTTAATTTGGTGTGTTTTTTAGTTAATAAATGTGGGTCATAGTGAGATGATGAAGTTAATGGAAACTGGGAAAGTTGAATGTATTTTTGTTAATGTGGGTCATGGTGAGCAAGTGTGGCTCATCAACAATAACTCATTATCAATAACTAATTATCAAGGCAAAGATAAAACCAATAACTCATCATCAAGACAAAGATGAGACGGTGAACTTGATTCTTGATGAGATGATGAACTTGAATTTTTTTATTTATTAATGTGGTGTGTTTCTTTTGCTAGAAGTTTCTACCCAGCAAATGTGACACATTATCAACAAATGTGGCTCCACGTCATCAAGACAAGAAATGTGACACATTATCGACCAATGTGGCTACACATCATCAAGACAAGGATGAGATGATTGAACTTTATAGGCACTGGGAAAGTTGAATGTCTTTTTATTAATGGGGTATGTTTCTGGTTGTTGGGGATGATGAGTCCAGAAGAATTCCAGAGAGTCGGCTTGAAATTGTTAGGAATAGCCATCTGGAATTTGGAATTTTATAGTAATTTGATATTGTTCTTTACGTAAAACCCAAGTCAGTGCACGTTCATTAAATCTATATTTGTCAACGCTGCAGCTTTTAGAACCAGGTGTAATCGTGGTCCCCTCTACAGCTTTGGGTTGGTCCCTCTACAGCTTGAAATTTGTCATGCAGCGATAGCGATCTGGAATTTGAAATATTATAGTGATTTTGACATTGTGCCTGCCTGTGACGTAAAATCCAAGTCTGTGCACTGAGTGCACGTTCATTAAATCTATATTTGTCCATACCAACCCGTTCTAACTTTAGAACCAGGTCCAATCGTGGTCCCTCTACAGCTTGGGTTGTGTCACTTCCTTGATTTGGGTATAATTTGGTCCCTACAACTTTAGTTCTTTGCAATTCAGATTCTTTAAAGAGGTTACACATCTTTGAACAGCAGCAGAGTCAGTTATCAAAATGGCTTTGGTGGCAGCGTTAGTTATTGTCCCAAGAACCATACAAATTCCTTGGCTCGGATTTAGTCTTAGGTGTAATTTTGGCACCCCACAATTTAGGTTTCTTACACTTAAGGTTTCTTAAATAGCTGATGCATCTTTGAATCGCAACAGCCACGGATAAAAATGGATTGGGACTCTAAAATTAACATAAAAATATGTAAGACATGGATTTACATTCAGCATGCTTATTTCTTAAAATTAAGACAGCTCCTGGATTTACACTAATCGTAGATGTGTTAAAATTATGACAACGTTCAAGGAGTATGGTTAGCATCTTTAACAACTCTAGTATTTATGTTTAACAACTATAGTAACAAAATTATGAGTGACTTTCAAGGAATATGGCATCATATTACATTGGTTGTTATTTTATCATTTATGCACATCATTTCCATTAAAATTATTAAATTCTTTATGGACACCACTCCACAAATTCCACTTAAAATTATCGCTACTATATAGATATACATTTCACCATGTTATATTGGTTGTTATCATCATTTTATGGACATCACTTCACTGCAATATCTGTTTTTTCCACACGTTTTTTTCGCTTATTAGGTTTCCAATAATTTCCACGGTAATACTTCATTTTTTTTCGCTTTTAAGTTGGATCTGGGATACATGAATTTTTCGGCCTTTTTCCCTCGCTGATAAGCATTAGTTTCCCTTCTAATACATGTTTTTTTCACACATTTTCACTTGAAAAGTGTAAATTAGATTTAGAACTCATACCACTTTCTAGTAATATGGCAGCATGCTACATTTGTACTTCATTACCACTCTATGGACATCACCCCAATGCAATATATGATTTCACTTTGATACCACTTTCAAGAAATATGGCACCATGCTTAATGTCACTTATAAGGTATATATCCATTTTAAAATTGATACCGTTCTCAAGAGATATGGTCTATTTTTTCCAATGTATTTTGTATATGTGAATTTTGAAATTAAAATTGATAGTGCTCTTAAGAAATATTATTTTTTCAATCACCTCGCATAAATAATATTAATAATATCAACCTCTGCGGATCTCATTTTAGTATTTTTTCATATTAAAATTTATATATATATATATATATATTTTTTTTTTCTTTCTTTTTGAAATCAGACATACATATATATTTGCATTTACTTTGCACACATACATATATTTGCATTTACCATGCAGACTTCATTATATTATCAATAGACATCTCTTTTTTTTATGCTTTGGTTAGATATCTCTTTTTTTTATGCTTTGGTTCATAAACACTCTGGTCAGTGAGTGGTCGCTATGTCCATGGGAAAATCTGGGCTAATCGCCCCTCTGCCTAATAGCAAGACTTAACCCCAAGGGCTTCGGGTAAAATCGACCCTGTAACCTGATGACGAGGTGCAGTTTTTTAACCAATTGAGCTAACCCTTGGCGCTATTATCAATAGACATCTTATTATAGTATTTTTTGAAATTTAAATATATATTGTCATTTTTTTTCTCCAATGTATATATTAGTCATTCAAATTAAAATATATATTGTATTTTTTTTTCCTCCAATGTATATGATGATGATGATGATGGTTAATGTCCACTAAGACCAAACTTTGGTCTATCAGACCTAAATAAAACGAACTATTTAGTTTGATTTAAGGTTTTATTCTTATGCTCAAAAAGTTTGGAGAGAAGCTTCACAAGCTTACTTTAATTTTGACATTGAAGAAGGCTAGGAAGGTCAGTGTTGCAACAAAGATTATGAAACTGAGATCTAATGTATTTGTACGCGGAACACTCTAAGAGGAAGTGATTTTCATCCTCGATGTTCATATTCTCACAGAGATGGTAGATCCTTTCCATCCATAGTGTTTTAGGGACCACCCAACGACCCGTTTCACTATGGAGCTCATGAGAGTTCGTTTTAATCTTGGCTATATTAATTTTCTTCTTTGCGCTAGTTAAAACCGAGAGATATTTTTGATCTTCTAAGGTGGGGTTGATGACTT
Organism: Pinus tabuliformis; assembly: GCA_031772625.1. NCBI lineage: Eukaryota > Viridiplantae > Streptophyta > Pinopsida > Pinales > Pinaceae > Pinus > Pinus tabuliformis. Next base: position 1,003,035,756 of record CM062809.1, on the reverse strand, counting down.
CCTTATAATATCTTAATTTTCTTTTAGCTGCTAAATCTTTCTCACACCACATTTTATTTTTTGAACTTAGAAGTAACAATTTTTTTGATGTATTGACTTTGTGCTTGTACAACAGAAGCCTAGTCATAGCTAGGCTCTCGATAGGGGAAATACCCACTTCTATAAGGAGAATAAGATAGGGTGTATTGCTTTTAATTTTGAGGTTATATGTTATAAAGCGCTTCTAGATGCTGCAACCCCAAACCTCACATCCATATAAGATAACAAGAGTGACTAAAGTTTCAAAGAGGAACTTCTTTTTTATCACACATTACGAGGTTTTTCGTTTTACAATTATTTGCAAGACCAAAATAAGCTTTCCACCCTCCATTAATCTTTTTCTCAATGCTATAGTTCCAATTGAACTTGTGATGAATATCAATTCCTAGGTACTTGTAGGAAGATACTTCTTCCAAGTTATTATTGTCATACATAAAATTAGCGTAAGTGTCATTCTTGGATTTGATAATCATAACTTTTGTTTTGTCAGTGTTAACAGTCATACCCATGTTAGAGCATAAATCTTTAAGAATTATAAGTTGCTTATCAAGATCAAATGGGAACCTTGCGAGAAGAACAATATTGTCAACATAGAGAAGGATGATGACTATCTTAGCTAAGATCGTGCTAGCACATCCTTCTTCCTCTAAACAACCTTCTAGCTTGTCGATGTAAATGCCAAATAGGGTAGGGGAGAGGGAGCATTATTGTTTAACTCTGATATTACACTTAATATCTTTCGACCACCCCTCATTGCTCTTTAACTTGGCAATTACATTCTTGTATAACCTTATATCGACAACTCTTAACTCGAAAGGAACCTTTAGCTCTTTTACTCTATTCCATAGGTTGTTTCTAGGAACCGTATCGAAAGCCTTTCTAAAGTCCACAAAGCAACAAAAGAGATTGGATTTATCATTGCGGCATTCCTCCACAATGATCCTTGTTGAAAACACTGAGAGGGGGGTTATGAATTAATATTTATTTTCAATTGTTATTTTTACCAGTTAAATCATTTATATTTAGAACACAAAATGAACAAGAGGAGTAAATGATTTTATTAATATAATCTTTACAATAAATCAGGGACAATATATATAAGGCTCCAATTTGTTGCCAAGAACCAATTTTATCTTTTGAGAGGCTCCAACTTCTAGGGCACCAACCTTATCTTCTCAAGGCATCAACCTTGTGTTTAGGAGCATCAACTCGAAGGACACCAATCCTTCCAATTCTGAGGCACTAACCCTAAGGGCTTCGACCCTATCTTGTCAAGAAATGTTTTGATTGTATTGCACTGCTCTCAAAATCTTCTTTACTGTGTTATGTCAATCTACAATTTCCTTCTTCGCTCAGCGTTCGGCTTCTACTGCACCTTTGCGTCTGCGAGACCTTCGGCTTCCTCTGTTTATTTCAGTTCACAGGTTGTGAATTTTTCTTGTTCTTTGTGATAAATACCTGATACGCCTCATAGTTATTGTGAATCGTTTCAACATATATATATATATATATATATATATGTATGTATGTATGTATGTATGAGTTTGACTCGTTCAAAGGTGAAGGGGCTGACTCATTTATTAAAAATATATATCGGGGAGTTTTTTATCCATAGACTTGACTTTTCACGGAAACCATATAAGAGCTGTTATACCCACAGGGAAGTCCCACATGCCACGTCATTAATTTTAATCGCAATCGCAACTTCATGAAAAATTGGAGTTATTCCTTTAATCCCGCAAACGAACGCCGGTCCCACCTGAATGCACAAGATTGGACCCCAAATAAAATAAACCCGTGTCCATAAACTTCTCGGGTCCACTCAGTCCTAAGTTTTATCTGATTAATTCTCCATCGTTGATTTAATCATTAATCTAACGGTTGTTGATTCACTTGATCAACAAATCCAATCGCTGATCCTCCACCATTTGATCAAGGTGCGCTGGATACAATGGTTCACAACGATATCGTCCGGGGAACTTGCGTGACGCTTAACCGCCTTTACGGCGCCGATAAAGATTATAAATCTTTGATCTATAAAAGTTCAAGTCCATTTTGAGATTAACGTCCGATCACTTTATGACCCGATATCCATTAGATATACGAGGTCATCACATTTACGGCCTGCGGGTCTCCAACTAGCACACAGGTTAAAAGCGGGCCTAACCCCCGGCGTTCATTCCCGCCGTTCACTGTGACGTAATGACATCGACGGCTAGGATTTAGCGCGGGATTTCAGCGACGATTAAAATATCCGTACACTCCTAATCTCCGCTCTTCTGATCACTGTTGCTCCTGTGACTTCTCTTCACTCTTCCGCTCTTTGGCTTCACGATGGCTTCTCCTCTTTGGCTTTTTGCTTTTGTTGCTTCACGGATCTACTGCTTCTATTATCTCTGTATATATATATATATATATATATATATATATACACAATCCACTTGGGTCCTCCATCTCATCATATAATCATATATCAAATTTTCATCACTATGAGCATTATGATCAATGGGCATCAATGAGCAATCATGTATCAAAGAATTTGCCATTACAAACACTGCTATATTGACATCAATGACAACTTAGATTAACAATCTCCCCCTTTGTCATTGATGGCAATATTATTCTTCTCTCCTCCTTTGACATCAATGGCAAAGGAGTGCACAAGGACTCCCCCTGTCATGCAACATCTTTATGAATCAACTTAATGTGATGCTAGAGAAATAAACCCCATATTTTGGCGAAGATGTTCAAATGCTTCTCGAGAAAGAGGTTTTGTGAAAATATCAGCTATCTGCTCTTTAGTATTGATATATTCCAAGTTGATGTTTTGTTCAGCTACTTGTTCATGAAGGAAATGATACTTGATTGTTATATGTTTGGTTTTTGAGTGCATCATTGGATTTTTGTTGAGACTGGTAGAACTTGTGTTATCACAATAGATGGTGATTGGTTGATTGGTACCTATGTTGACATCTTTCAGAGCTTCCTTCATCCATAATATTTGAGTACAACAATCTGCAACAACTATATACTCGGCTTTAGCTGTAGATAGTGATATGGATGTTTGTTTTTCGCTGAGCCAACATACTAGACAATCTCCCAGGAAGAATGCATTTACACTAGTACTTTTTCGATCATCGGTACTTCCAGCCCAATCAACGTCAGTGCATGCAGTCACAGTAAGAGTTGAGATCTTAGGGTACCAAACACCAAAATCAGGGGTTCCTTTCAAGTATCTGAGAATTTTTTTTACAGCCAACAAATGGGATTGTTTAGGAGTTGATTGAAATCTTCCCACCATTCCTACTGCGTGTATAATGTTAGGTCTCGTAGTAGTTAAGTATAGGAGGGCTCCAATTATTGACTTGTAATGAGTTGCATCTACCAGAGGAGAGTCATCATCTTTGCTTAATTTGCAATCTGTGGTCTAGGTGTGCTCATGGGTGCACAGTTTTCCATTCCATATCTTTTAAGCATGTCTTTAAGATATTTTGCTTGAGATATGAACATGCTTGCCGTTGTTTGAGATATTTGTAGTCCAAAAAAGTAAGATAATTCTCCTATCATCCACATTTCGAATTCTTTTGACATATTTTGAGCAAACTCATGGCTTATCTCATCATTATTACTAGCAAAAATCAGATCATCAACATAGTCAAGAGTGATTGGTAACTTATACTCATCTATCTTTATGAAGAGATTACTTCTTGCCACCCACTTCTGGAAGCCTTGTTGTTGTAGATAGTGATCCAATCTTGCGTACCAAGCTTTAGGAGCTTGTTTCAACCCATATAATGCTTTTTTCAACCCATATAATGCTTTTTTCAACTTACAAACAAAGTCTTTTCCTTCTGCTACATTAAACCCTTCTGGTTGCTCCATGTAGACTTCTTCCTTGAGTTCTCCATTCAGAAATGCTGATTTTACGTTCATTTTATAGATTTTAAATCCTTTTGAGCAAGAAAATTCTAAGAACATCTTTATAGCTTCAACACGAGCTACATGTGCAAAAGTTTCTTCAAAGTCGATTCCTTCAATTTGTGAATAACCTTTACAAACAAGCCATGCCTTATTTCTGATGATTTGTCCATCTTCATTCATTTTGTTTTTGAACACCAACTTGGTTCTAATTATATTTTTATTATTTGGACGAGGTATCAACTCCCATGTCTCCTTCTTCTCGATTTGGGACATTTCTTCTTCCATGGCTTTTACCCAATGAGGATCCTTACTTGCTTGAGTAAATGTTTCTGGTTCTATCATAGATAGGAGAGCAACATCATTTTTCTTTGGTGTACTTGTCATCCTTCTTCGGGTTCGCATCCTTTCGTCTATATTGCCAATAACTTGCTCTTCTGGGTATTTTTTTTGGAGAAACTTTGTTATGAAACTAGCTCAAGAAAAGATAGAAAAGATAGATCAATGCCTTGGAATTCAGCGTCTTCGAGGGGGCAACCTCCTTTACATTACATAAATGAACAATTCTTGGATGATTCAAATGACAAAACCTCCTTTCTACATATAGGAGTTTAAGGAGTCACAATATAACCCAACGGACCTAACAATAATAATATAAAGCCACAAAAATAACAATAGAGAGATTCTATGGGGCACAGTAATAACAATATGGGGGCAATATGGGCACAACAATATTAATAAGGAGTATACCTACAATAGTAATGGGATAATCACTAGTATTATAGGGACCCAACATGCCGCTCTCCTTCAAAAAGTGTTGTCCTCAACGCTTGAGTAGTTCTGGATACTTCTGCATAAAATTCTCATGCTCCCATGTGGAATCTTCAGTGGATAAGTTCTTCCATTTGATAAGATGCTCCGAAATTGATCGATTTCGTAGCTGTCGAGTTCTTGTTTTTGTGACTGCTTCCGGTTCCAATATAATTTTTCCTTCCTCATCAAGTTCTGGCAATATTGTTTGAACTGGGAGCTTGTCGCCTATAACCTTCTTTAAACATGAAACATAGAAAACTGGTTGCAATCGAGAAGCTGCAGGAAGCTCCAATTGGTATGCCATAGTACCAATCTTTTGCAACACCTTGTACGGACCATAATAATTTGGTGATAATTTATTATCCTTCTTAGCTTGCTTGAGGGACATTTGCTTATATGGTTGTAGCCGTAGGAATACCCAATCACGTACATTAAAACTTCTTTCACTGCGATGTTGATCTGCCTGTTGTTTCATTCTATTCTGTGCCAACACGAGGTTATCCTTTAAGAGTTGGAGGACTTGTTGTTGATGTTGGATGTGATGTTCCACCGCCTGAACCTTAGAATTTTCTCTTAAATATGATGTGATGGATGGTGGTTGATACCCATAAAGTGTCATAAATGGGTTCATTTTTGTTGCTGTATGGAAGGAAGTGTTATACCACCATTTAGCCAGAGGCAACCATTTGACCCATTGTGTCTGTTTATCAGATACAAAGCAACGAAGATATCTTTCCAAACATTTGTTTACTATCTTAGTTTGCCCATCAGATTGAGGATGATAAGATGAGCCATGAGCTAACTGAGTACCAAGAAAAGAAAATAATTCTGTCCAAAAATTTCCAGTGAAAATGGGATCTCTGTCACTTACAATAATCTTTGGGTTTCCATGTAGCTTTTGAATTGTTTTCATAAATGCAGTAGAAACTGTACTGGCTTTAAATGGATGTGATAATGCACAAAAGTGTGCATACTTGGTAAATCTGTCCACTACCACCATGATGACACTCTTTTCCTCAGACTTGGGTAAACCTGTGATAAAATCCATTGAAACCTCCTCCCAACATTGGCTTGGAATGGATAAAGGTTGTAATAGATACAGTGTCTTAATTGTTTCAACTTTATTTTGTTGGAAAACCAAACATTCCGCCACAAACTTTTGAATATCTGATTTAAGGCTATCCCAAAAAAATTCCTTCTTAACCATGTGGTAAGTTTTTAAAAATCCCGAGTGCCCTCCTAAGGGAGAAGTGTGCAATTCCATAAGAATCTTTTGTTTTAGCTGGGAATTCTTACAAAGGTATAAGCGATCTTTGTACCATAACAAATCATTTTGCCAGCTAAATGTATCAGTCGTACTGGAATCTTGTTGTAACTTTCGAATAAGTGCCCACACTTCTTTGTCATTCTTCCATTCCTCCCTTGCTTCGTTTATCCAATCTGGTTGGATAATAGAAATGGCGCACAACAATGCGTCCACATCCTCATCCTTTCTTGAGAGTGCATCTGCCACCACATTTTGCTTCCCTTTTTTGTAGATGATTTCAAAGTCATAACCCAACGTCTTTGTGACCCACTTTTGTTGCTCTTCAGAGGATAATCGTTGTTATAAAAAGTATTTAAGGCTATCATGATCCGTTTTTACCTTGAAGTGTCTTCCCATTAGGTAGGGTCGCCATTTCTTAATTGCACGGAGTATTGCCAACATTTCCTTCTCATAAATAGCTTTGCTTAAAAACTTTCCCTTGATTAGACGACTTTCAAAAGCAATGGGTCTTTCATCTTGCATTAGAACAACACCAATTCCATTTTCTGAAGCATCACATTCCACAATGAAGGTTTTTGTGAAGTCCGGTGTAGCTAAGACTGGTGCTTGACACATTGCCTCTTTAAGATGTTCAAAGGCCTTTGTTGCTTCCGGAGTCCATGAAAATGCATCTTTCTTCAATAATGTTGTTAGAGGTGCTGCTATTCTCCACAATTCTTAACAAACTTGCGATAATACCCTGTCAACCCGAGAAATCCTCGTAGATGCTTTATGGATGTGGGGATTTTTCATTCCTTAATGGCTTTAATTTTGCTAGGGTCTACCTTAACTCCTTCATGAGATACAATATGACCCAGATATTCCACCTCCTGGACTCCAAAGAAACATTTGGATCTTTTTGCATATAATTGTTTCTCCTCCAATAGTTGTAGCACCCTGTCAACATGTTCAACATGATCCTTCCAAGACTCGCTGTAGATTAGTATATCATCAAAAAATACTAACACAAATTTTCTAAGGAAATGGTTTGAAAATTGAATTCATCAAACCTTGAAATGTTGAAGGGGCATTGGTAAGGCCAAAAGGCATGACCAAAAATTCATAATGACCCTCATGAGTTCTAAACGCTGTTTTCGGAATGTCTTCAGTCTTCATTCTGATTTGATGATATCCTGAACGAAGATCCAACTTGGTGAAGTAAATTGATTCATGAAATTCATCCAGTAATTCATCAATGACAGGAATGGGGAACTTATCTTTAATAGTGAGCTTGTTGAGCTCACTATAATCCAGACACATGCGCCATGATCCATCCTTCTTGTGCACCAATACTACTGGAGCAGAGAAAGAACTTTGAGTCAGTTGAATTATACCAGCCTCTAGCATTTCTGCAACCATACGTTCAATTTCACTCTTTTGGACATAGGGATATCTATACGGCTTGATGTTTCGAGGAACACTTCCTGGAATCATATGAATAGCATGATCATGATCACGCATAGGTGGGAGACCTTTGGGAGTCTCAAATACCTTGGAATGATTGTTCAGGGCTTTTTGGAGATCTGGAAAAATAGATGATTTCGATGTGGAAACATTTAGTGAACATAATTGTGCAATTACACCTCTTTGCCCATTTTTTATAAGCTTTGTCATACCATTAGAGTTGATTATCTTTCCTGGTTTCCCTGCAATACCCCTTAATTCAACTTCCTTTCCTTCCGTAGAAAATTTGATGAAAAGTTCTTGAAAATTAAAAGCTATTGTATCCAAGGATTGTAGCCATTGGACTCCTAGTACAACATCAACACCTCCCATTAGAATGGAAAGCATTGGGCTAGTCAATACATATTCTCCCATGGATAGCTTGATATTATGGCACTTTCCAGAGCAATTTATTGTTCCTCCAGTTGCAATCATCACTTGAAACTCTGGTGCTGGATATAGGAAGCAATTCAATTCTTTTGCTACCTTACAATGAATAAAATTGTGGGTGCTTCCTGAATCAATCAATACTATTACTTTTTTTTCTTGATTTGTCCTTCTATCTTGATGGTTTGAGGAGTGGTAATTCCCGCCAATGCATTACAAGATATGGTCGGATTTATTTGTTCTTCATATAGGCTTTGTTCATAGAGTATATCCTCTTCTTTTGACCTTTCTTGCTCTTTTTTTTCTTCCTCTTCACAATCTATTTAGAATAAATTCTTCTTAGCACACTTATGACCTTTAGTGTATTTGCTATCACAATTGTAACAAAGCCATTTTGCTCTTTTTTCTTCCAATTGTTGTGGTGTCAACCTTATAGGTTGTGGAAGACTAGGGGCAACAACACTTCCGTCTTTATAGTTGTGAGTGGTATGCTTCCTGGTTGCCATAATTTTGCTTTCCATTTTTTTTGCTAACCTGAATGCCTTCTCTAATGAATCAGGTTCCCAAAGGCGAACATCATGTTGGATATTATCCTTTAAAGACCCTATGAACACATCAATCCTATGCTCCTCTGGAATATTTTTTACCCTTATGTGCAATTTTTGGAACTCCTCAATGTGCTCCATTATTGAACCCGTTTGTTTGAGACTTATCAATTGGCTAAAGAAAGTGTTGCTTTTTGTATCCTCATAATGTGCTATCAATTCTTCCGTAAAAATTGCCCAAGTGATAAATTGTTTACGAGAGCAAAGCCATTGATACCATACAAACTGATTTGGTTCCAAATATAAAGTTGCCATACGTACCTTTTGTGTTTTGCATATTATTGAGATCGAAGAATTGCTCCATCTGTAATATCCATGTGGCGGGATCCTTGCCATCAAACTTCCTCATATCAATTTTTGGAATATGGTGAGTCTTCGATCCAACATTAGAGTCTATGGAATCATGATTAACATTTCTTTTGTTCTCATCATGAGTTTCCTTTAGTACCCTTTCACCATTAATGACCATTTCTTGTAGCAACTTATTCATATTTATTTTCAATTCTTCCATCTTATCATCCATGCCATCAATTTTAGCGTTCATGCCATGCACCTTAGCTTCCATGCCATCCATCTTAGCTTCTACGCCTTTCTTTAAACAATCCATCTTAGCTTCTACACCTTTCTTTAAACCATCCATCTTAGCTTCTACATCTTTCCTTAAACCATCCATCTTAGATTTTGTTGCTTTTTGTGCAAGTGACACTTGTTGTACTTGTTTTTGTAATTTTGATATATCATATAGCATTTATTCTTCTTCTTTATGAGTCATGCTAGAGCTTTCAGGTTCCTTATTAGGTGTTTGCATTTTCTTTCCTCGGGGCATCAGTTACCGATAATAATGCTCTACTAGCCCTTTGAATTCCTTCAAAATAAATTTTCAAACCACTCTTAAGCAAAAAATTTAAAAGAATCTACACACCTTTTTTTCACTTTGTAGGAATTCGATATTGCCTCTGATGTATCTCTGTATTTTCAGATCATCCAGTTCTGAAATTGCAACCTGTGGTAGCCTTATGCGTCCTCTTTTCAATGCCACCAGTCTGATCCAATTTGGATTCTCCAAGGAAGAGTTATGCGAAATCTCCCACAGTGACCTGATTATAGACTAGTTCAGTAGAACGAACTTGTACGACGTGCCACGAGTCACTGTTTCGTCCTTTGGCTCTGAAAAATATATACAAGAAACTACAGTCCGTCCTCTTTCTGCACCTTCTTACGAAATTTCAATCCAATGCTCAGGGAAAAAGTTATGATGATTTTCCCCAGGTCACCTGTTTGGAATGTAATTCAGGAGTCTGCAAAAAGACCAACTTCCTTAGATCATATCTCCGCAAATATAGCGCAAAAAGCTCTGAAATTTGGACCCGAGATTTAGCGCGATGTCTTCTCAAATGGGTTTTTTTTTTTAGCTTCTGAAACATCGCAGAAAAAAAGTTATAGCAAAAATTCCACGATGACCTGTTTGGAGCAGCGAAACCCTAGAATCCAAAGCTCTGATACCAAATGTTATGAAACCAGCTCAAGAAAAGATAGAAAATATAGATCAACGCCTTAGAATTCAGCCTCTTCGAGGGGGAAACCTCCTTTACATTACATAAATGAACAATTCTTGAATGATTCAAATGACAAAACCCCATTTCTATATATAAGAGTCTAAGGAGTCACAATATAACCCAGCCGACCTAACAATAATAATATAAAGCCACAAAAATAACAATAGAGGGATTCTATGGGGCACAGTAATAACAATATGGGGACAATAGGGGCACAACAATATTAATAAGGGGTATAACTACAATAGTAATGGGGTAATCACTAGTATTATTATGTCTCCTCCTTTTCGATTTGAGACATTTCTTCTTCCATGGCTTTTACCTAATGAGGATCCTTACTTGTTTGAGTAAATGTTTCTGGTTCAATCATAGATAGGAGAGCAACATCATTTTTCTTTGGTGTACTTGCCATCCTTCTTCGGGTTTGCATCCATCCCTTCATCTATATTGCCAATAACCTGCTCTTTTGGGTATTTTTTTGGAGAAACTTCATTTTGGAAGGGGTTTGAGATGGTTCTTTTTCCTCTTTTTCAGGTTTTTCTTCAACGAGAGGGTCAACTTCATGATCTTCAATTTCTTTTTCTGGAAGGTCTTCATCAATCTTCACATCTATGCTTTCCACTATTTTTCGTAGTCGATTATTGTAGCACTTGTAGGATTTGCTCCTTGTAGAATATCCAAGGAATATTCTTTCATCAACCCGAGAATCAAATTTTCCTGGTGAGTCATTGATTTTTATGAAGCAATTGTTTCCAAAAATCTAGAAATATTTTACTGAAGTAGGTCTTTCTTTCCATAATTCATAAGTAGTTTTCTCATTATTTGGTCTTAGTTGAGTTCGATTCAAGGTATAAATCGTTGTCCTGACTGTGTCTCTCCAAAATTTTGGCTGCAAGTCAGCTGCTATTAACATTGTTCTTTCCATTTCTTGAACTGTTCGGTTTCTCTCTTTCAACTACCCCATTTTGCTTGGGTGTTATGGTAGCAGAGAGTTCTCTTTCAATTCCTTGTACTTTATAGAATTCATCAAATTCTTTTGATGTGAATTCTCCCCCTCTATCCATTCTAAGACATTTAACATTAGAATCTTTTTCATTTTCTACAAGAGCTTTAATATTCTTAAAACACTCAAATGCTTCGGATTTATATTTTATGAAATATACCCACATCATTCTAGTATAGTCATCAAAAAATAAAGCAAAGTACCTTTCTCCTGGGAATGCCGGAGTTCTAGTTGGTCCACATAAATCAGCATGGATGATCTCCAAAGGTTTTGATGTAGAAAAATCCTTGGTCTGTGGCTGGTTCTAGTTCGCTTTCCATGTTGACATGGACTACATACTCCTCGATTTCACTTGAATAACTTTGGGATGTCTTGTACTGCATTAATCTTGTTGATATTGATCAAGTTATTGAAACTTGTATGTCCAAGTCGCTTGTGGCACATACAACTTTCATTTGTTTGACTTAAGTAACGTTTATCTTCTTGAATTTTGTTCAGAATGTAGACATTATATGTTCTAACTCTTTTCGCCACAAGTTTCCCTGATGAAGAGTTCCTTATTTCATAGTATTTAGTGCTAAAGACAACATTATGTCCTTGATCACATATTTGGCTAACACTCAAGAGATTGTGTTTGACCCCGTTTATTAGCAAAGCATTTTGAGCCTTTCTTTTTCCATTAATAAGGGTAACAATTCATTTTCCAGCAACTTTGGCAGATCCACTTCAAAAGTATGCATTTCCTTCCCTTTTGTTCAATGAGACAAACTTCCTTTTGTCCCCTATCATATGTTTGGAGCACCCACTATCCACAAAGCAATTATTTTCATCACTGTGAGCACGTAGAGCTAGACCACATTTATTCGTGTTGGGATTCTCATTTTTTGCTTTTCTTCTTTTGAAGGGGCAATTTTGTTCATTATGTCCATAATCATTACATAATGAGAAATTTGGATCAAATTTTGCCAAGGGATCAAAAGAGTTGTAGGTTTTGATTTTTCCTTTCCCTTTGAGACCATATGGTTTGTTTGTTTTATCCTTCAATTTTGGTGTTTCATTCTTACGAGCCATGTAATGTTTAGCTTGATGACCAAAATTTTACAATAAAAACAATGCCCAAAAAAGATAGTTTTGTACCTGTTGTAATAGCCATGATTTGAATCAAGATTCTTCCTTGGAGTTACTCTCTCTTCATTCTTTGGATTTGAGATGGGCCTTCGATGAAATAATATTTCTTCTTTTGGGTTGTTGGAAAGTATGTCGACATAGCTTTTCACATTATTTTTAGTACTTGATGATTCTCCTTTAAAACCTATCCCAGATTTTTCATGCTGAGGTTTTTGATTATTTAGGATAATGTTGAGCATTTGAGAGCTTTCCCAACTCTTTTTGACTTTTTCCAATTCCTTCCTCATAGATACTATTTCGGCTTCACGTTTTTTGCAAATTTTTTTTTTTTTTTTTTAGCTTATTTTTCAAGAGGTATTCCTTTCTTTTTGTTTCCTCGTTTTCTACCTTGAGAGAAATGATTTTATTTCGTAATTTCTCATTTTCTTCAATATCACTCATTAACAATTCATTTACATTTCCTTCTAGACCTGAATCATCATCATTTGTGAATGCCATGAATAATACTTCTTGGCTTGCAGCATGGTCATTTTCTTCATCTGATTCATCATTACCTCCTTTGCGGTGAGGGAACTGATTAGTTGATTTCTTTTTGCTGACTACAAATTCACCTTCATCAGAATCATCTTGCTTAGAGAATAAATTCTTCTTATTATATATCATCCTTTTAGAATTTTCCTCACCATCACTATCATGCTTAAGAGGACATTTTGCAGCATAATGACTTATTCTTCCGCATTTGAAATAAATAAGAGGGTACTTACTGTTATACTCCTATAGTAATAGGTGTCATATTTTATGATTGCCCAGTTGAGCTCTGTAATATATTCATCATTTTCCTTGTTGCAAAGGTTTTCCATATTATCAAAAATAAAAAAAAATAAAAAAAATTAAAAAATGTAAAGAGGGTATACCCCAAAAGAAAAATCAAAGGGTAAAAAGAGTAAAATGGTAAAAAAAATAATGAAAGAAATGAACCCCAAACAAAGAAAGACCAGTAAAGTGTGCAAATCCAAATGCCACAACTATTTCATTTTCTGTAAATAAAGCATCATGTACAGCTTGTTGAACTTCATGCCACAATTGGTGAATGGCCAAACAGCTCAAGCTTGGCTAGTTCATGTTTCAATTTCTTGTTTTAGAGATTGAGAATAAAATCTGACCAAACTGTTTAATCTTGGTAGATAAGTCGATAGGTAGAGAAGCAAAGGAGCTCAACAGTTCAATCTGAGCCCTTGGATGTAATAAGTGCAGACTTAGGTAGGCTTGCCATGAAAAGAAAAGAAAAGTTGATGAGGGTTTGCTAGTCTAAGTGCACCTAAAGAAGGAAGAAAAAATGCTAGGCAAAGTAAGCTGGGTAGGTAGATGGTGTTGCAGAATAAGACTTGTGATGAATTCTGTTTCTAAAAATGTGTGTTAACTTTCACTCTCATCACAAGTGCAAAGGCAGATATTTTAATGCAGCTCAAGGGAGACAGATTTCATAACTAACTTCCCTTCATACTTTTCCCTAATCATTTACTAACTCCCCCAATGATATTAAGATCTGCTTAAATATCACTCATTTGCCACTCATCTCATTTCATAAACCCCTTTTCACTTGAGAAGCCTAAGTTTTCTGACATTATGGCTTAGCGCCTTCCATTTCATAAATTCATATTGACTTTTTAACTTTTATTATATAAATTCCCGCCCCATTACCCTTTCCCATATTATATTTCTATTGTAAAAACCCCATATAATACATATTTCCCGCCCCCAGTTGAAATATAACAATAAGCGAGTTTTTGGGAATTAATAGGTTTATTTGAAACCTATTAAGAACCCTTTTCGCCGCGAAAATCAAAAGATTAATTAACCTCTGGTTAATTAATAACTAAACATCCCACACACCAATCAACATAACCCCGATACATGTATTAAACAATTTTATTATGTCGGGCCCGCACAGTTTAACTCCCCGCCATCTCCGTAGTGCGCCAATCATCAGATCTCGGCCCATCCATCCGATGGTCCAAAATAATTTCGTGAACCCCCTGCTTGTCGCGCTCCCGTTGATCTCATCATTAATCCGACGGTTGTTGATCCACCTAATCAACAAACCCAATCGCCGATCCTCCACCGTTTGATCAAGGCGTGCTGGATCCAATGGTTCACAATGATATCGCCATGGAAATTGCGCGACGCTTAACCGCCTTTATGGAGCCGATAAGGACTATAAATCCTTGATCTATAAAAGTCCGGGTCCGTTTTGAGATTAACATCCAATCACTTTATGACCCGATATCCATTAGATATACGAGGGCATCACATCTACGACCTATGGGTCTTCAACTAGCACATGGGTTAAAAACAGGCCGAACCTTTGCCGTTGATTGTGACGTAATGAGATCGACGGCTAGGATTCAGCGCGGGCCTTCAGCCACGATCAAAACATTCGTACACTCCTAACCTCCGCTCTTCAGATAGTTGTTGCTCCTGTGACTTCTCTTCACTCTTCTACTCATTGGCTTTACGATGGCTTTTTCTCTTTGGCTTCTTGCTCCTGTTGCTTCACAGGTCTACTTCTTCTATTCTATCTGTATATATATATATATATATATATATATATATATTCAATCCACTTGGGTCTTCTATCTTATCATATCATCATATATCAAACTTTCATCACTATGGGCATTATGATCAATGGGCATCAATGGACAATCTTGTATCAAAGAATTTGCCATCACAAACACTGTTATATTGACATCAATGACAACCTAGATTAAAAGTGTAACAAGGTGGTCCACTGTTGAGTGTTGTCTTCTAAAACCTGCTTAGCCTTTAGCCTGCTTACCCTTACTTTCAAGCCATATGATCAACTTCTTTTCCAAAATAATACCATATAACTTGGCTAAGAGAGGGATGATCATAATTGACTGATAGTTAGAGGGGTTATTTGTATCCCCACTTTTAAAAATAGGGATAATGAGGCTCTAAGTCAAAGGCTTAGGGAACCCTTGCTTGATCGCTTGATTGAAAAGCTTGTGGATGTGGGGGATGAGGACATGACCTCCAATTTTTAAGATTTTTGCCTGGTAACCTTTAATGTCCTTAGCTTTCCCATTTCCCAGGCATTTAACCCCATAATCAATGTCTTCTAATGAGAAAATTTCTTTCGTTGTGAGCAGGCTTTCAAATTTATTCATGACATTCAGAGATTCGCAAATCTTTTTAAGATAGGAATTCCAGTTGTGTAAAGCAATTTTATTATTATCTTGAGTTTTCCTAGTTAGAATCTACCTCCAGAATTTCTCAGGAGCTACCTTAGAGAGGTGTAAGAGATTCTCTTGTCTTTTACGAATATGGTGCATTTTTTCCTTTTAGTTAGGGCTTTGTATATTTTTATGTTGTCAATTTTAAGAGATTCATTAAGAGCTTCTTTAATTTCTCTCCTCGCAGGTTTACAATATTTGTCATACCATGGGTTGGTTTTTCTATTTCTTTTATTGCTTGAAACTTCAATTGAGAACTTGTTAATAGAATATGAGAGGGTTGTAGTAAAATTATGATAGAGGTCTTCTATGTTGTCTATACTAGATAAATGAAGCAAATTAGTTTTCAATTCCTTTAGAAAGAGATCGTTTGTATTTCTATCAAAGATTAAGTTCTTTTGTCTATAAGGATTATCTTCTATGGGATTTCTATGCATGACAAAATTGAGAGTTATAAATAAAGGCCTATGATCAGAATCAAGCTCGTGGTCGTTCAAGATGTCAAAATTTATTATTTCGTTGTATAAAAGGAGATCGGAAATAACATAGTCTACCACGCTGCTACCAAGCCCATGGATGCAAGTCATCTGGCTAGAATTGGGCCACTTCTTTAGACCGTTGCAAATTATGAGATCCTGAGCACTACAGAGCTTGAATAGTTCCGACCCAAACAAATTCTCCGCGAGGTCTTCAGAGCTCCTTTTGTACTTGCTAGCCAGAGTAAGGTCTTCCTCTAACCAAAGAGGATTAGGGTTGTAATGATTGCTTAGAAGAATAGCTTGGTTTCTTGAAGTTCGAGCATTAAAGTCACCCATTAAAAGGATATTGCCTTCATTCCTTAGGCTAGAAATATCATTCTCTAAACCATTGTAAGGACTATTTTTATCTAGACTATTTTTCTTATAGAAGTTAGAATTGATGGGAGGGAATAACAAATTGCTATGTAGGTCTTTTCATCATTAATGTCAGTAATTTCTATCCAACTATATTGGTTGTAAGGGTCGTTTTTATAAATCCTAGCATGGGGGGAGATGTTCTTCTTAATGTAACAAGCTATATCCCCAATGTCTCTATGGGAGGATCACGTGTTTCAGGTAGACCATAGTGCAAAGTCATCTATGTTCGAGACCTTAGATTCTTCGTGCTCCCAAGTTTCAACAAGTAATATAATATCAACATCATTTGAGATCCAACTTAGCTTGGGGCCTTTGTTCCATGGAAAGCCCTGACAATTCCAAGAAAGAATTTGGAGCATGTTGAATTGCTATTTATTACTATCTTTTTGGTTTCTATCTCGAATAACGACTTTTCTATTTCTGATTATTGCCCATTTTCCTTCCTTCCTAGCTTCTTTTACCTTTTGAACCTCCTTTCTTAATTCTGCTTGATCTTCTGGAATGAGATCTTCATTTATAAATATTCCCGTTCCTTTTAGACTTGAGGTTTTACTAAGTATGTCATACTTATGGTTAGTAGAGCTCACCTTTATTCAGATCAACCTTCCTTTATTCTCAGTTAATTTCCCCAACCTTGTTGCTTCTGTGAGACACGTTGTTTCAATTTGTAATCTATTATGTAATTTTGTCTGGGCTATGGCTAAAGTATCCTCATCTACCTCCTCTTTCAAACCAAATATTATAAGGTTCAAGGCCCTTTTGTTATGCCCATGGTCTAATTTTATCATTTCTTCTTTAATTGGTTTGATATCTAATTTATCCGCCACACTTTTTAGGGTGAGGTGATTATTAACATTTTCTTCTAGTTCTTTAATCATGTCCTTTACTTTAAGATTCTCTAAAGTATCAGCATCTCGTTGCTTGGATGTTTAGTTAGTATCTTGGTTTTGCTTTTCTATAACCTGCAACCTAGTCTCCATTGCCTCCATTTTATTCTCCAACAGTTCTATTTTATTTTCTATTTTTTTTTGGATCTTGTCTTCAAGAGATGTGAATTTATTTTCCAGCATGGCTTCTAACTCCGTTTGTAGCTTGGCTTCTCTTTCTTCTCTACGTTTCTCTAAAGACTCTATATATTCAAAAAGGCTATGTAGAGTAACTATGCTAGGTCTACCTTTGGTAATATTTGGTAGCTGTGGTGAATTATTCATACTTGAAAATATATGAGCAGATATGTATTTAGAAAAAGATAAGGAAAGTGTGCACCTGATATCAGCAAACCGGACCGCAGACCTGATTGGATCTGGAAAGATGAATGGTTGTATTCGAGATCCTCAAATCCACCACAGAATATACGTTGCTCCCAATTATACCCGTAGGCCGAGGGTTAGGGTTTCTGGGCGCACCGCAGAGAAAACCGAGAGCCTCAGAGAAGTGTTTATGCAAGTCGAGATCCGCAGAGTATACATTGTTCCCAAGTCGAGATCTGCAGAGTATACGTCGCACCGAGGGCTTGAATTGGGTCGCACCGAGGGCATGAATGGATATGTTGCTCACAAGTCGAGATCCACAGAGTATACGTCAAGATCCGCAGAGTAGAATATTATAATGGATTGAAAGCTGACAGAGATTGTTAAAGGGGGATCGAATACCGAGACTCACACCGAAAAGACCACCGTGACAAATTATAAACCATTGTGACAGATTATAAAAGTTTGCAATTAATATCACCAAGGCCCAAGAATATCACTGTAGAATATTATGATGGCAGGCGCACCTTCGTATTCGAGCACCGCAGAGACCACAGATGTCCGAGACGTGACAGATCAATGTCATTCAAAACTTATGCAAAAATCATAGAGTGATCTATGAGGCACGAAGACTACAAATAAAAAAAAAAAATTAATATCGCCGAGGCCGAATATCACCGTAGAATATTATTATTCTTTTCTGAGCACCGCAGAGATTATTGGAGCATCGTAGAGATTATTCTAAACAAACCACATGCACTATATTTACTAGCCAAAACTCTTTTGGTCCATGCACACTCGTCTGATCAGCGATCTCACACACAAATTTGTATCTGAGCACCGCAGAGACCACAAAGATCCGAAACGTGACTAATTAATGCCCTTCACAACTTATGCAAATATCATAGAATGATCTATGAGGCACGAAGACTGCAAATCAAATTTTTATTTTTTAATATCGCTGAGCCCGAATAATATCACTTCTTATCCGAGCACAACAGAGGTTATGATTAAACTTCAAATTAAAATATATAGTCATTTTTTTTTCTCCAATGTATATATTAGTCACACATACTAGAGTGTACTGTTTTTACAAGGTAATTTTTATTTTTAATAGTGATGAATTATTTATTTATTTATTTTATTTATTTTTTTTCCTGAGAGTTTGTAATTTTGATATATCATTAAATGTTATTATTACACCAAATACAATTATTCATAAAAATCACCAATAGACCAATTACAATATGTTTATAGAAATGTGAAACAAATTGTACAACCAAGTCTAGGGTAGATCTCTAAGTGTAATGTAAGTATGTAAACAATTTTAAATTATGCTCAATTAAAAATTAATAAAAAGTTAAAATGATGTCGAAGATGAGTGTAAACATCTAAATGTTGGCTCCATTAATAATAAAAAGTTAAAAATAACAACAATACCATGGACCAATACCATGGCTTATGAATACCACATGTCCAAAAACCATAATTTTTTCACAATCAAAATATTTGTTATCGGGAAATCTAGTGTCTATGCAGCGCTGCTAGTCCCACTAAGCCTGGTAGCTACCTTAGAAACAAACAAACTAAAACCACTTTCGTTTTCCTTTATAAGAAGTAGATAAGAGGGGAAAAAAGGAGACCAATCTCTGTCTTGCGCTTGGTTCCTTGCTTGATTCCTCTCCCTTCTGTTAGATCTTTGCCACTCGCTTCCTCGTCTACCCAGCTTCAAAGAGCACCTGTAGAATAAAAGCAGCATAACACTATCCAAGAACAGAGATCTACTATCATAAACAATATAGGACCAGATATATATTGACCACATAGATGCATATATCATAAATCATACAAGAATGTGGAGGAAAACTTGAATAGCTTTATTAATAATCAAGAATAGCAAAGAGGATTACAACCAATTGTTCTGACCCAGTGTCATCCTCTCAGCGAGAAAGCCCTTCTTCACCTCATGAAAAGCTTAGATCACTCCACACTATGATGTTACACCAAGAAACCAGCAACACTTCCTTACAAGATACAAAATTCCAGCCTCTGGATCTCTGGGATGAGGGATCCATATATAGATGTTTGAAAGGGGGGTGAGTCAGCTTTTTAGATTTGATTAGTGTCCTCTCTCTGATAGTTCTTGATTCCACTTGGAGATTGATGATTTCTTACTCATCCCTGGGCGAATGCAGAGAGGCAAGTGTCACAGGAGAAGTTTCTGGAAGATTCCATGATCCTCCACCTCACGGATTGACCCTGCCATTTGTCCACTCTCGCCCATCGCACCCCATAGAAGGGCTTTTCAGTATGCATCGCACCTCTCGTGTGCATTTAGGTGGGATGCATCGCACTTTGACCATGGAGCAGGTGAGATGGTCTAGTTTGGACCAGTTCTGAGTAGTTTTTCATGGATAACTTCTGGGAGATGATGTAATCAGTTGACCTTGTTATTTTAGGGGTTGGAACAACACTTTTAGGGACTTAGGAGCCCTTGGTTTATGGACATTTATGATTGGGGTTGCAGTGCCCAAAAATGTCTATAACAGTTGCCCCCTAAAGCATGAGGTCGTTAATCTTTTGATGTCGGGTGAAATGCTTTATCATGAGGATCCGAAGTTTTTTCAAGCTGGAAGGTGACTTGTAATAAGATACAATACAATACATTATCTTCATAATATTTTCATGATCTAGCTGAGGTGGGCATTCCCATGCTCAGCTTTATAAATTCATTTTCATGTACATAAGACAGACAATCGTCTGAGTGCAGACTGATGATTCTGGTAGAGCCATCATCCCTTGGATTGGATGATTATCTGTGCAGCAATGATGTACATTTGATTTCTTTATTTTCCTGAATATATATCGCAGCCCCGGATGGATGAAACTAGATCCGGGGTCTTCAATCTCGTTCGATCTTTACTCAAAGTACAAGTTGATCCATGTGAGAGATGTTCTGGAGTCGAACATGGAAAGACATCGCCTGATTACTAGCCAATGATGTAAGCTGTTAATAGGCGCGAGAGGAATCACTGATAATGATGATGACCCTCAAGGTACTACAGTACAATTCACGTGGTGTGCATAAGGGACTTGGCGTCGAACACCACGAAAAATCTTTCGGTCAAAGGCCATTGATGTAAACTTGTCGCTGGAAGTGAGAAACTTGCCATTGAGGCATGCAAGCTTCAAAGTACTGAAAGGGTTGTTCCTAGATCGACTTCCTGGATGATGAGCTGGTGTCGACAAGAAGTGATCCATCATAGGAGGGCCTTAGTGAATCCCACATCAATGACACGGAATGGAGCAAATGATTTTAATGGAGGTGAAAACGATCTGATGACATAAGGTTCAGGGTGGCGGTCATGAAAGGATGGAGCGTAAATGTATTGCAGTGGATGAGACACAGGTGAATTCTCTGAGCGACTTCTCTTGAACATATTGGCGACACTGACATGATGGATTGGTAGCGTTAACCCCAAATATGGATGGTGTGATGGACCAATGGTGATATGACCGGTGAACGGAACAACCCAATCCGACTCGGATGCGGAGTGAAAGTGTCATGTTCAAGAGTGACTTGCTACCAATAAAGTTTCTTCAAGTTTTCTTCCCAATTTTTCCCCCGTCATTGCTGACCAATACCTCTTTATTTTTGTCAAGCTTGAGGAGGATAACATATGCTTGTTCTATAATTTTCCCTTCGGGCAAACCCATCGCTATGTTTTAACTAGCCTAGTGATAGTGAAACTCGTTCTTGTTTGTATGGACAAGTTTGTCACTATTTGGTTTTAACGAGTTTAACGACAAAGATAACTCAGTCCTTTTCAATTTTAGAGAGTCTGAAAGGGACGTAAAGAAATCTCCAACAATCCTTTTTCGTCATATAATCCCTTGAGTCCGAAAAAGTATAAAATAATACAAAAGGGATGAATCTTCGGTAATTTTAACGAGTCGAACAAAACAAGCACTCGATCTTTTTGTGTAATAATCCCTCAGGTCCAAAAAGATTAAAATCTAAAGGAGAGATAGCACTTCCGGTCACTTTAACAATCTAGAGAGGCCAATTGCTCGACAATCTTTTCATATTTTACGAGTCAGATGAAAAGAGCTTAAAGGAGACTCATTTTTCGAGGAACGAGTGATAAGTTCGAGTAGCAACTAATTCCAGGTAATGTTTGGAATTTTCCAATCATGACAGTGTCACAAGGATGGCTAACAGGATCACTCTTCGCATTTGTTCCTCAAAAAGGGTAAACAATCAAATGGAGGTGAATGATCGGCCAATACAGAGTGGAGGTGATGATGAGAACACGACCAAGGATTAAAAGGCTAATGATAATGCATTCACGATGGTTATTTACTGGAAATTGGTTCATTTTTTAATGAGCTTAAACTCTGGGGGAACATTTTCTCATTGCTTATGTTTATTTTTTAACAAGCTTGAATTCTGCGTTAAAACTACTCGATCTAGTCGTATAATAAGGATGTCCCATTTAAAATGGCGTTTTTCAAAGCTTTGCCCCGGATCATTTCTTTATGCGAGGTAGGAAATGACCAATCCTACGAGTTTAAAGGGTTAGAGGACCTACAAATTTAAAAAATAAATGGTCTTTCTTTGCTTGCACGCCAAAAGGTTTGCATGCCCCCAGGTATAGCGAAAAATCTCCAGGTTACCAAGGATTGTTCTATCCATACTTCAGGCAAAACACTTCCTCGGCGATGTCTATTGAAATAAACAAAGGTGAGTGGCGCAACTGGCTCCACTCACATAACTTTGACGAAGGGATCTTATTCCAGTCTAATCTCATAAACAGTCATATATCCTTCGCGAAAACCTACCCTATACCCAAGGTTTTCCTGTCGAAACAGGTCAGGGTGCATGCCCCCTGGGTTTCAGTCATGTCCTCCGAATCACTCGCGCTCATCAGGTGGACGGAATGGGGATGGATGAGACATTCCTTCCGTGAAAAGACCATTCAGGGATGGTGTTTGACTATTTGCTATGTGTGAACCAGGGAATGAAAGCTGTTCTACGAGCTTGACCACTCTTCCTTCATGCGGAAAACACATTACTCTAAAGAGTGAGGAGACAATGGCTCCCATGCAATAAATATAGTCACGTTTAAGGAGTAGATTATAATCCAGGGGTCCTTGGACTACCATTACGTTCATGTGAACGGCTTTTCCTTCTCAATGTTATCGGCACATTAGGGAGGATCCCTAACGGTCGACTGGTTCCTTTGTCAAAGCCTATTATATTTCTCATTTCAGGAAAAAGCGTTTGAACCAAGCGCTTTCCAAGCAATTGAGGAAAGGATAATCACAGAAGCCCCTTCATTTATGATGGTACTGGCCATGACCATTCTATATATTTGAGCAATGATTCGAAATGGTACACTAGCCGGTAAACGGGGTCTGCCTAGTAGATTCCAATCGAAGGAAACAACTAGGTTGCTTGGAGGTGGGACCGAATAGACGGCCGGATATGACACTGACGAACTTCCTTCATGTGGTAAAGGAATGGGTAGACTGCCCCCATGTTCATCAGAGTTTGTGCTTACGAAGAGAATTTGAACGGTGTCGTTTTTGTTCTCTCCGATGATTGTATCATCTGAAGATGGACCTTCTGAAGGCAAGACCGAGTCAACTTCCGCCTCGACCTTTTAACTTTCATCTGGTGTGGATTCAGAGGGTTTATCTTCAATGATAGACACTTCAACTGACCACAATGGCGTGTCAGCCGGATTTCAACTAGTGACAGACTCGGCAAGAGTTTCTTATATCCAGGAGGAAGCCATAACGGTGAAACCGGACGGTCGTCCAAAAATCTTTTAGCCTCATCTAAGAAGGGACAATGGTGGACGACGTGATCGCCTTCACACAGTTTACAAGGAAATTTACATTTTCCTTTTTGTCCAGGGACTTCACTTTCAC
Source organism: Pinus tabuliformis (assembly GCA_031772625.1). Classification (NCBI taxonomy): domain Eukaryota; kingdom Viridiplantae; phylum Streptophyta; class Pinopsida; order Pinales; family Pinaceae; genus Pinus; species Pinus tabuliformis. Next base: position 1,003,012,218 of record CM062809.1, on the reverse strand, counting down.
TAGTTGACAGTGTATCCTCAACATGATCGTCAGAGGTTGATGACACCGGATTGTGCAAACGAGGAGACCAGTCCCTTAAGATCCGAGGGATGCAAGGAAAATCTCGATGATAGTGGTCTCCTTTGCAAATGACACATGGAAATTTAGGCCTGGACGGTGCAGTGTGTGGATTTTCGCTAGACGGTGCCTGGTTGCCCTTTTCGCCTTTGGCTCCTTCTCTTCTTCTCAGTTACTTGATTTTTGGGTTTACTAGCTTCATCAAGCGAAGAGGAAGGAGGAGAAGAGAATTGGACGAAGTAGAAGGTTGGGAGGTAACTCTGGTATCGTTTAGTTTCTAACTTGATTGTTTAGGAATCACGGTGTTCTGAATGACAGAGGTCGAGAAGAGCCATACGGGCAAACCGATTGTCAATCCTGGAAGCGACAATGTGGTCATATGGGGTGCACAACATCTCCCCAAGAGGAGAAAGGACTAGGATTTCCTCCAAGGGGAAATCCTTGGTTGGTGGACTCCATTTTTCTCAACCTAAGACCAACGTAGGAAAGGTGATGTTTATTCCGATTAAAATAAATTTTAGACGCCTTGACACAACTTGTTTTTTCCATTTTTAAGAGTCGAGAAAACAAAAGATGACTCTAGTCGCCTTCGATTTTTAATGAGCTTGAAGTGACAAGTGCTCAGATGGACCTTTTCCTTTAAGGAGTCTGAAAAGGAACGAAAGAGACTACTCTGGAAATCTAGATAGAGGGATTACCAAACCAATGGCAAAACTGCAGGATACTTTTTATGGTACGGTAGTCAATCTTCTCGAATGCTGTGTTTAGTGCATTGTGATCGATAGGGCGGCAGACACGGCTTCCTATGGATAAAGGATAAAGCCTATTGTGGTCTCCCAATATATACTCGATGGTACATGGGAGCACAAGTCTGTACTGGCACTTATCGTCTCAAAGTGGAGGAATCACCCAACCAACAATGAACACAACAGTTACCAGGATTTATGACGCCAGAATACGTCTCTAGCCTAGACTTATAAATGTTGTGCGTTAGGTTCCAAAGCGTTTTTAGATTCATTTAATTTATTTTACAGTTGATCTGTCTTAAGAAATTTTCCTTTCAGGTTCACCGCATGATGTAGATATACAATTCCTAAAATGCAATCTAAGATGATAAACAATCGTTGAATTGAGGCTTCTGTGATCCATAATAGTCAAAAGAATAACTTCGGCGTAAATCACATGTAGACAGACATTTGTCGACGCGTTTTGAACCAACTAGTGTGATTCATCGTCAGGACAAGTTGAAGAAACACATCCAGCTTAGCATGTTAAATAGTTTGAGTAGAGTCTCCAACGGCTAAATTGACTAACGACTAATTTTGACCTTAGGACCCAGGTCAAATTATTATTTATTAATTTAATATTATTATTATTATTATTTTTCTTATTATTATTTATTATTATTTTTCTTAAACAATCGTTTAATCTTCTTTTTGCAATGAAAATCCTAGCTACTAAGGAAAGAGAGATGATATTCTTTCAACATAGAGCAGAGAGCACACACTATATGCACTATCCTAAATCAAACCAACAAACAGTCTAATTGCAAATGCACATGCATGTATTTGTTTTTAGCCTTCTTAATGTGTGAATGATAAAAAGAAATCTAAGCGCACATCTGAATTATTTTTCAAAGCGACATTACTAACAAGTTTCTTTTCAAGACAAAGTGAAGACAATGACGACACTTTGTTATTTGGAATTGAAAACTTGCTTTCGACACTTGAAAAACTATTAATTCAAATCAAATACAAGAGTAACAGTGTAATCAACTATCAAGAACAATCGGATTCTCTTCTATGACTGAAAACGACACTTGCGACACTTCCAGATCAAGAAACGACAGTTCAATTACGCTACTTCTTTGTAAAAGAGAACTGAAAATGGCTCACAATACAAAAAAAACATTTACAGTTCTTTGCACAATAGAGGTAGAATAATGGCAAGGAAGGGGGTTTCCAACAGAGGTATACTGACTACACAGACAACAAAACTCCTGAATAGAGCTGAAAAGAGTGAAAAAACCAAAGTCTGAAGGCAAAATTAGCCCTTTCTGATCAGCGCACCTATTACACAGGGATTCCAGTATGCATCCCACCTACAACACACGGGAAGTGTGATGCATACTGATATCCTTGAAGAGAGGGTGTGATGGTATAGTGTGAGACTTTTGATCCAGTTCTTGATCACAGTTTGCAGCACAGTTCAGGGATTTAGGCTGAGAAAGTGGTAATCAGTAAATAAATCACAGGGGTAGATCTAAGGAGGTTACTAGAGCCACCACAAGGGCAATTAGAGAGCTTGTAAATCGATTGTTCAGTTCATAAACAAAACCCGAAGATAGACTGAAGCAACATTGATCTACTTTGCACTTGCATAGCAAATGTAGTTCGAAGGCTAGCTGGCTTGACTTCAGGCTCCGTCTATAAGTTTATAAAGAAAATAAATATAGACAAACAAACAATCTATTCGCTCCCCAGCGGAGTCACCATTTTGTTATCGGGAAATCTAGTGTCTATGCAGAGCTGCTAGTCCCACTAAGGCTGGCAGCTACCTTAGAAACAAACTAACTAAAACCACTTTCGTTTTCCTTTATAAGAAGTATATAAGAGGGGAACAAAGGAGACCAATCTCTGTCTTGCGCTTGGTTCCTTGCTTGATTCCTCTCCCTTCTGATAGATCTTTGCCACTCGCTTCCTCGTCTACCCAGCTTCAAAGAGCACCTGTAGAATCAAAGCAACATAACACTATACAAGAACAGAGATCTACTATCATAAACAATATAGGACCGGATATATATTTACCACACAGATGCATATATCATCAATCATACAAGAATGTGGAGGAAAACATGAATAGCTTTATTAATAATCAAGAATAGCAAAGAGGATTACAACCAATTGATCTGACCCAACGTAATCCTCTCAGCAAGAAAGCGCTTCTTCACCTCATGAAAAGCTTAGATCACCCAACACTATGATGTTACACCAAGAAACTAGCAACACTTCCTTACAAGATACAAAATTCCAGCCTCTGGATCTCTAGGATGAGGGATCCATATATAGATGTTTGAAAGGGGGGTGAGTCAGCTTTTTAGATTTGATTAGTGTCCTCTCTCTGATAGTTCTTGATTCCACTTGGAGATTGATGATCTCTTACTCATCCCTGGGCGAATGTAGAGAGGCAAGTGTCACAAGAGAAGTTTCTGGAAGATTCCATGATCCTCCACCTCACGGATTGACCTTGCCATTTGTCCACTCTCGCCCATCGCACCCCATAGAAGGGCTTTTCAGTATGCATCACACCTCCCATGTGCATTTAGGTGGGATGCAGCGCACTTTGACCATGGAGCAGGTGAGATGGTCCAGTTTTGACCAGTTCTGAGTAGTTTTTCATGGAGAACTTCTGGGAGATGCTGTAATCAATTGACCTTGTTCTTTTAGGGGTTGGAACAACACTTTTAGGGACTTAGGAGCCCTTGGTTTATGGACATTTATGATTGGGGTTGCAGTGCCCAAAAATGTCTATAACAATATTATAACAACATGACAAGATTTTTAACTATGGATATTCACCCCCCTTTATTGTTGATATTATTAACTTGTAAATAAGCTTTGTTATAATACCATGGGCCAATACCATGGCTTATCAATACTACATGCCAAAAAATAACTTATTTCACAATCAAAATATTTTGTAACAATATGACAAGATTCGTAACCATATATATTCACCCCCCCCCCCACTTTATCATGGATACTATTAACTTGTAAATAGGAATTGTTACAATACCATGGGCCAACATCATGGCTTATCAATACCACATGCCCAAAAACATAACTTATTTCACAATCAAAATATGTTATAACAATATGACAAGATTCTTAACTATGAATATTCACCCTAACTTTGCCATTGATATTACCAATACCATGACTTATCAATAACAAATGCCCAAAATTATCACTTATTTCACAACAAAATATTTTATAAAAATATGACAAGATTCTTAACCATGGATATTCATTCCCCACTTTACCATGGATATTATTAACTTGTAAATATATTGTGTTACAATAGCATGGGACAATACCATTGCTTATCAATACCACATGCCCAAAAACCATCACTTATTTCACAATCTAAATATTTTATTTTAATTTTATTTTATGATATTTTTTAATTAAATTTAAAAGGAAAAAAGTTATAATCATTTTTGAGATATATGGAAAACCTCCATCCTCACGACTGCTAAAAATATTCCCATAAAATTAGATCAAGGTTTTAATAAAATAAAAAATGAGGATGCTTCTATATATAAAGATGTAAAATTTATATAATATAAATAATAATATTTAGAACCAACTTAGATGGATGCAATGAGAGCAAGAAAAGTGATTAACAATAATAGAGGAAAGATGGTAGATGATTCTTTTAGGTTTTTTATTATTGTATTTTCTTTGACATGATTGATCCAAAATATAGGTATAATATTTTACAACCTATTGAGATTTTTTAATTTAGATACTTTCTCAAGCACAATACAACGGGATAAAATAAGAGAGAGGGAGGGAGAGGTGGAAGAGAGAGAAAGAGGGGGAGAGAGAGATAGATTTGGAGAGGAAGAGAGGGACGAAATAACAAATACATAGAGAGATAGAGGTGGAGAGAGATGGAGTACAAGGGAGAGATGGAGAGAGAGTGAGGGAGAGAGGAGAGGAGAGAGATAGGGAGAGAAGGGGAAGAAAGAGAGAGAGGGAGATACATAGATAGAGGGAAGAGAGGGAAGGAGATAGTGATAGAGTTGGAGGGAAGATAGAGAGATAGAGAGAGAGAGAGAGAGAGTGATGGGGGGTGAGAGAGAAGGATGTGGGAGAAGGAGAGAGAGAGGACTCGAGAGTGACAGAGAGAGAGAGAAGATTCAAGAGAGTGACAAAGAGAGAGAGATGGAGTTGGAGGGGTAGAGAGAGAGGGAAGAAGAAAGACATAGAGGGAGAAAGGTGGAGAGAGAGAGAGAGAGTGAAAAGGGAGAGAAGGGGAAGAGAGAGAGAGAGTGAGAGAAGGGGAAGAGAGAGAGAGAGAGAGAGTGAGAGGAAGAGAAATGGAGAGAGAGGGATATCTAGATATGGAGAGAGAGTCTCTATGTTTGCGGGGTGAGATAGAGAGAGGTAATAACAAAGAGACACATAAATGCAAATATAGATATTATATAGTATTATATAACCAACCGATCCATCTTAACCCCTAATCTATCAAGCACCAAGTAGGATCAAATCTCTCGAGGTGACCTGAGAGATTTGATCCCTTTAGGCGCTTGGTAGATCCAAGATTGAGAGTTGATCTCTTTAGGCACTTGGTAGATCCAAGATTAAAATGGATTTGTTATTAAGCCATTTCAACATGGAAGCGATGTTGTAATGCACTTTACTGTAATGTAAACATTTGACTTGGTCCAATTACATAAATAAATATAAATTAAAAAAAAAATAAAAAATAAAAAATAAAATATTTTAAATAAAACTGACGTAAAATAGTAAATTTATAGTAACTGGATTTTCACCATAAATCTTTTCACTCTTGGCAGTGGGTAGATCCAGACTTGAGATGAATTAAAGTGGTTATATGCACATATCTATAGACCTCATTTTTCTAACTTAAAGAGTTAATGATATTTTGAATAACAAGGACTACAATTGGATTTACATTAAAAATGTGTAGAAGATGTTTAATCTTGTCCAACATTTCGGGGAGACACTCCTCCCATGGTCAAAGACTTTGAGAGTGATTAACTTTAAATAATAAAAATACTTGTGTGAGGGTTGAATTTACATATAAAAATATTAATATGTATTTTCTAAATAATATGTGTTTTCATCACTATACACATTAAAGTAGGATAAAAAATTAATTATTTAATTTTTTTGGATTATTTAAATTTGTGGGTTGAGAGATTCTCTCCAACTCAATATGGAAGAGATCTTGTAATGTCTTCACTAATTATGATATGTAAACATTTTGACTCGGTCAAATTATATAAAAATAAAAATAACTAGAAGAGATCCATTTTAACTTCAGATGTATCAAGCATCAAGAGGGTTAAAATCTCTTTTCACTCTAAAAGATGTTTGCACCTCATATCTGATCCCTATGGGTGCTTTGATAGATGGGGATACAATGGATTTAGGCAAGTTTAATTATTAATTATTAATTATAATTATAATTATAATTTTATTTGATTTATAATTAATTTTATTTATACTTTTATCTAGTCAAAATATTTTAATTAATTAATATCATTATTAATTTTATTTTTAATTTAATTTAATTTTAGAGAAAAAAAAAATAAAATTACATAATAATAATAATAATAATAATTAAACAAACCTAAATCCATTTTAACTTTAGACATATCAAGATATGAGAGAGATCAAATTTTGTTGAGGTGCAAACATTTTTTTAGAGTGAAAATAGATTTGATTGATAAATCTAGGTTGGTTTAATTGTAAATCAAAATTATTGTGCATGTAAAAGTAAGATAAACAATTAATTAACTGTAAATCAAAATTATTGTGCACATAAAAGTAAGATAAATAATTAATTATGTCAAGGCCAACGCGCTTATTGGATGGAAGAAAAAAGATTAACCCATAATGAGATACTTATCACAAGGATTGTGTGAGACTAGTTTGAGCTAGGGATGCCCTTTTCAATAGTTTTGATTCTTTAAAAGTGGCTTCCATCCTTAACCCTTCAAATGAGGTTTAGACCTAACACCCCACATAAATTAAACCCCACCAAAACTAACTGATTTGCACCTCAAGGGTTTAAGAATTTTAATTTATTTTACGATTCTTAAAATGATTTTGTTAAAATAAGTTAAAAATATATAATTTAATAAAGAGATAAACTCAATCATTTTTTAATAATTCTTCTTTTATTTCAAATTAACTAATGAATGAGACTTTTAACTATGGGATTTTGTTATGGGGTTTTTGGTCCATATAATAATAGACACAAATTATTACAAAAAAAACCTATCATGTGGAACATTAAGCTAATGCAAAAGATTGAATTTGTCCACTAATTTTTTATAAAATTTTAATTTTATAATATTTTAATATCATTTTCTTTTTAATTATAATATTTTTAAAAAGAGCTTTGTATTGTATGAAAAAAGAAATTAAATAAAAAGGTGTAGTTTAATAACTGAATGATTTTTTTTTTCAAATTTTAACTAAAATTTCACAAAGATTTTATTTTTTCAAAGGAATGGGTATTATAATTTATACTAAAAAGCTAAAATATGTGCCAAAACCCTTACAATATTCCTCACGATCCAGGTATTTAGTACTTTCACAGATCCACAAATAGAAATTATGTTCGTATGGTAATTTTTCCCCCTATTATGAGTATATGCTCGCTGATGCTTGGCAGAAGACCTCTTATATCAAAATATTTACATAACATCATATTAAACCAAAATTTGCAGTACTAACTAACAAAGAAATTTTTAGTTTCGAGCAAAAGCACCAAGCCCATTATGATCCATCTTTATCTTGAATTTCCAGATGTGTGCACTCAATGAACTTTCTTCCTTGTTGGGTCTACACTAGTCCCGACCTCCTCCATGTCAAGCTGGTCACAACTGTTATTAATTTATTCCAAGTCAGTCACCCTTAGCTCCAATGCCATCATTTCTGAGCAAACTTTAGCCTTGAAATGCTCCAAGTTGCTCCATTGCAACACCTGCTTTGTTTCCATTAACAGTGGAAATAATTTTCGTTCCCACTTCCAAGCATCATTCTACGGTTGAAGGGATGCCAACGATGGGCATTTGATGGATTGCAACAATCTCTCCAACAAATTGTTGGTTTTAGCATTATTTGTTTCATGTGGAATCTCTTCCATTGTAGAGGAAGGTTGCTCTGCTCGACAAATAACAAGGAGAGAAATCCACCGTTTCTCACCATTTCCAAATTGTAACAATAACGAATTGCAGAATTGAAGGATCAGACCATTCCTTAAATAACTACATCTCATTCTAGACCATTTCCTTGTGCCAGTGTAATGCAAAGCATCCATTTCCAGACCGAGATCTTTGCGAAGCCAGTGAAATGATGATCAAGAGATACAAAGGAATGTCAATATTAATTCTAATTCGCTGTTAATTGAATGCATCACTAGAGCCAAGGATATTCTAGTCACCTCCAATCCTTGGTGAATTAACTTCATATGCCACTTGTTACTGGTGTTAACTGCCTATGGATGCCATATGTTGAACTGATTTAGACATATATTTAATACCTTAATTCTCCATGGCCTAAGATTTAATAGATTTAACGTACATTGTATTCCCAAACACACTTTCTTTGAATTGCGGATTGTGATCCTTACGATAAATGAAATATTGAATGTATGAGTGTTGAGAAGTGTAGCAAGAAATGCTCAATTTGACTTAGCCTTAGTCAAATTGAGAAAATTCGAATTTCCACATCATCAGACAACTTGGAGGTAGTTAATTGAGGTGACATGGCTCTTGTCACGCAGTTAGCTCAGTAAATTCTAGTTAAAGAGCTTGGAGATTAGTTAAGCATACGTGATTGCTAATTTGTAGCAATCGAGATCAATTATTTCCATTTATTTATAGTTAAACTAGTTCTCATAGTTGATGGAACTAGTGGAAGGTTAGTTTTGCAGTGAGACAACAATCTAACTCAGTGATCATCTAGTTAATTGATCAATCAACTCAAAATAACTAGTGCATGCAGAGAATTCAAGTTTCCCAGTTGTGGTGGAGATTCCAAGGTAGTGTAACAAGAAGTTGTAAACTAGTTTGAGTGTACAAGTGTTGCATGTAGTCAGATGATCAAACCTTGGGAATTGCACAATCAATTGGAGGAAAATTCCTAAAAAATAGGGGCTAATTCCTCAAGATTTTGTGCAAGGAAATAGGGGCTCAAGCAAAGGCATAAATTGACTAAGTTTGGGTTAGAACTTCTTGTTGAGAATAGAGATAGGTTATTCACTTACAGGTTGTGCTCAGAGTAGGAAAGCAATTGTAATACATTCTCTATTCATTGGACTAATGCAAAGAGGCTTGAGGGGTTTTCCCCAGTTGGGTTCCCTTAGAAAAATACTGCCCATTTGTGTTTTTTTCTTATTGCATGTTTTCAAATGTTATTCTAAATTGTGAAGTAATTTTCACATAGGAGTAGAGTATAATTGTGTCTCTTGATTTTAGATTAAACTTCTCGAGCAACTGCAATTCTATCACCATATTTTCTACATGGTATCAGAGTAGGATTCACATTAGAACATGAATTTCGAAGTTGTTTCTTAGGAGGTTTGAATTTGCAGCTTTAGTGTAGCAGGATCTCTTTAGAGTTGGGAAGATGACCTTCAACAGGCTGAGATTAGAGTATTCCTTGGAAGGTAGCTTGAATTTCATTACATGGAAGGATCGCATGGAGGTGGTGCTTGATGAAAACAGATTGCTGGAATATGTCAAGACAAACATTGCAAAACTAGGATCAACTAATGCCCAGAACCTAGCTCAATGGAAGAAATATGTAGCCAAGGAGAGGAGAATAATCTTGGAGGGAGTGCAAGACCACATTTTCTCAAATATCCATGGGAAGAAACTCCTTTCACAATGTGGAAGGCACTAACAAAGCTATTTGAGAATAACAGTAACCATAGAAAACAAGCCCTCAAATACAAACTTTGAAATATCAAGATGTATAAGAATGACACTATTCTGCAGTATCTCACTAGATTGACACAAGTTTGAGATGATATTGGAGGGGTCGGTGTGAATGTTACAGAAGATGACCTAGTGAGCCTCTGATCCGGTGGATATTGGTGGCCACCCACCAAGTCCACTTGGACTCCCACCATTGTTTCTTTCAGATTTTCAGTTTCCTCAATTGTAGCACAATTTACTATTTTTAGCAGTTTTTGGGTCGTGAACTTCTGGAGCCATTTTGAGGCCCTAAACAACCTTTTTTGGGAAAATTGGGAACAACATGGGTCCATGGACTAATATTTCTCTTCCCAAAGTTGTATTTCTTAGATATATCTTTCTAACGAGATATTGTGTGCGTCAAATGAAGATCATATGCCAAAGTTACGACCCCAGGAAGTTGATGTACCAATTTACCCAAACGGGGCCCACAGTTTGGCGTTTCATCTTCTATGGTTAGGTTTTTGGATGTTTAGGGTTTTCCATTGTTTCTCAACAATAAATAAGCCTTCGAGCCTCATTTTAAGATAGTTCAGAGGCATGTAGCTGCCACATCTCTTCTCAGAGATAAGCTACCATCGCCCTAGCTAGTTTACTTCCATTTCTATTTGTAAGCATATTTTAGTATTTTACAGTAATGAAATGAAGTATTATTTCTACTGCATCTCTATATGTATAGTTATATCTGTAATTTTTTGTGTTCCTGTTTAAATCTGGATCAATGGTATCAGAGCAGTCTTCTCTTTCTCTGTTTTTACTTGCATGTCCCCAATGAGGTCGGGATACAAGGAGTTGGGGCTTGAACTGGTCGAACCTTTGCAAGACCAGCCTCGAAAATCCCGATGGCCTCCCATGGCGGATGAAAAGAAAGAAGAGGGGGTAGGAGATCCTATCAAAATCTTGCTCAAAGAGGCCCTCAAGCAACAAAGGAAAGCGATGATGGACAAATTTTCCCAGATCCTTCAGCGGCTAACCAGGGTGACACATCTACTTCCAGTAGCTACTCTAGAAATGCCACACCCTTTAAGGTACAAGTTAACTTTGACATTCCCATATTTGAGGTTGAGATAGATGCAAAACGCCATAGATAAATGGTTAAATTGGCTAGAAGGGTATTTTTCTGTTCATGATTTTTCTAGCCTGGAAAAGATTACTTTCGCTCTTCTTAAAGTCGCCCCCCACGTCAAGTACTGGTGGGAAACCTACTGCGAGTAGAAGGATGAAAGTACGACCTCAATGTTTTCAGCCGCACCCATTTGAATTCATTCTAGACTTCCATCAAGGAGCAGTACTACCCTGTCGGAAGCTATGAGGATCAATACATAAAGTGGACGACGCTACAGCAGGGAAGGGACAAAGACGTGCTGGAGTTTACCAATATTTTCCATACCCTTCGCAAAAAGTTGGGTATCAAGGATTTAGAGCAGCATTTGGTACTCAAATGTCGTGGATGCTTGCACAGGTACATACAGGAAGAAATATAATTCCTGAACATCTCCTTGCTCGGAAAGGCATACCGATATGCCGTCAAGATCAAGAAAAAGTTTAAACAGAAGAAGCGATACTTTGGATCTACGAATCCGAAGCAAGGGAAAGGTGCCCCCAAACTGCAGAACAAAGGAAAAAGCCAAGGTGGGGCGGCCCAAGACAACCTGCCAAATTTGCAAGCAAAGAACAATGCTGCGAAGCCGAAAAATGACACGGGAAAGTGGTGTGAGTTCCATAAGAGCTCCACTGAAAACACAAGTGAGTATCGGGCCAAGCAGTCACTGGTGGCCAAGCTAAAGGTTTCAAAATCAGATGCATGTTTTGACTCTGAGTTAGAACCCAACAAGGGGAATGACAAAGGGAAGCAGAGTATCAATGCGAAGCCCAACGCCACTATTGCTACCCCAAAGATCTAGAAGGAGGAACCTGAAGATCCAGAGGAGGAGGAGTGTCTCTTCCACTCCTAGATGTGGGTAAAGGGCTCCCTGCTACAGTTCATTGTCAACAGCGGGAGCCAAAATAACCTCATTTCGGTAGAGGTCATGAAGCGGCTGGGCTTACCGACCACAGCACATCCACAACCGTACACCATCAGGTGGCTTCACCAAGGATGAGATCTTCGCGTGAGCCAATAGTGTCGCCTTCCATACAACATCAAGCCCTTCACAGATGAGGTATTATGTGACATTTCTCCCCTTGAAGTTTGTGATGTATTATTAGGACAACCATACTGTGGAATGGTGTGTACGTGCTGGTATGTATGAATCAAGGTCCCGTGTTGTTATTGTTACTTTTGGAAATAAGTTGTATAAGATACTGGAGGTAGCCCTCCACCCACCTCCATCTCTTTGGTTACTGCAAAACATGCATGAAGCTCATTTCCAAAACCAGGAAATTTGTTTTCCTGATGATATGCCCTCAAGAAAGAAGAAGACGGGTGGGCCACGACCTCTAGACAAGGCCCTCTTTGCACAATCAAGTACAGATGGACAAGGTCATGGGGAGCAATGAGGACATCTTCACCTCCCCCGCAGGGGTTCCTCTACATTG